>CM022707.1:28500358-29700358 GCA_012295165.1 Asparagus setaceus
ATTATTTTGAGAAAACTACAAATAACACCAGTTTTTTTGGCGAGTTGTACAAATTTCTAGTTATCTTTTATATCCATTCTTTGATCATGAAAACTTTACTCAATTGACTTGTTAAGCCCTGTGAACAAGTCTAACCCTCGATATATCCAAATCCTATCACTTTGTTCTGTCCAACCTACTTAGTTCAATTAGTCTAAAAGAAACAAAAAACTGATTGTGTGGACCATGATGGGAATATTAGCAGGGGTGCATTCGGTCTGGATACAGCTCGGATATGATACTTATCATATCCATATCCGCTTACCCATCTCGGATACGGACACGGATATATCTCGGTAAGGAAAATTCATATCCATATCCGCTTACCCATCTCGGATACGGACACGGATATATCTCGGTAAGGAAAATTCATATCCATATCTGTTAAAATCGGATACGGATAAGGATATACATGCGGATATATAAGCGGATATACATGCGGATACAAAATGGATATAAGAAAACTAGATAGTATTGAAAAAAATATAGTTCATGTGATACAAAAGAGTCATTAATATGTGCATTATATCGAAAAGCTAAGATTAAACATCTTGATCATCAAAATTAACATCAAATCTATAATCTAAGTATTAAAACTATCGTAACAGTATGACTAATATGTTTTCGGATATTTCGGATACGGATCCGGATATTTCACTACAAAACCATATCCATAACCATATCCTATCGGTTATAGATTTGAGTAACCATATCCGTATCCGTTAGGATACGGTTACAGATATTTCCTCGGATACGGATACTGTTTAGCACCCCTAAATATTAGTCAATGGCAACTTTGCGATTACTACCCTATAGGGGAGAGCAAATGGTTGGTTCGGTCGGTTTAGACCATTTTCAGTCAAGCCGAAACCAAACCGAATCACTAGTTGAACCGAACCATATCGAACCGGATTATTTCGGTTCGGTTTGGTCGGATATTTCAGTTTTTATAAGAACCACCACCAATTAGTAATTGGCGAGAACGACTCCAGCTACTCAGTAAGGGGACGACCTTCCCATCATAGCAAACACAAGAGGAAAAGATAGAATTGAGATTAAGAAAATAAAAGATTGAAAAAGAACCGGAGAGAGAAATAGGTGACTTTGAAATAGCAATGGGTTTACTTTGGGTATCCGATAGAAGGGATGCAGGGTAGCTCGTTCTCTCTCTTCATTGGATATTCATCATTGAAGACCGCTTGCAACTTGGGAATAGGCGTAACTTTGGGGCTTTAAAGGTGCGATGGGTGGGCCCACAAAGTTAAGAAGAGGTGCTAAATTGGGGACTTGTGATGAGTGCATTGTGGTGGGTCCCACAAAGAGTGAGAATAAGATGCCACTGCGCGACTTTCAAGCATTTAAAACTGAGTCGGTCGGGTCGGTATTACACCAATTTACAAAAATAACCACCGTACCGAACCGAAAGTACCTAACAACCGCACCAAACCGCCAAAAATCGGACGGTTCAGTCGGTTTGTTCGGTCCAAGCCGTATTATGCTCAGCCCTACTACCCTACATCTGCCTACCTTTTCCACCCTTCTCTTTTAAATACCAGCCCTCCCTCACTCCACGATCCCGCTTTCAAAGCTCTCACAATTTAACTTCCTCCAAATTAAAATTTTCTCTCTCTCTCTCCTCTTTCCAAGTCCATAAATATAGTGACATGGGTAACTGCTTAGTTCATCAGGGACAGTCTCAATTCCCTAGCCAGACCATCTCCGATGAGTTTCCTGCAGGCAGACATCTCAATCCAATGGCTGATATGAAAAGTTGGATAGTTTACCACCTTCATCAACCAAAGAAGATGGAAACCAAGGAGGCGAGTGCAGGTACAATAAATCTGGTTATAAGTAAGCAAGAACTGAAGGAAATACTAGAAAAGGAAGGGCTCACACTTGAAGACATGGTTCCTCAAATTCAGAAAGAACCTCGATATTGCCACAAGAAGGAAAAGGAGAGAAGCGTGTCGTGGAAACCTGAACTAGAGAGCATATTAGAAGTGAATGATCTCTATTAAAGCCTTCTTTTCCTTTTCCTTTTTTTTTGTTTGTTTGTTTGTTTGTTTGAAAATAAACATGTACGTAAAATAGGATTCTGGAGGTTTTCTTTCCCTTTTCTTCTCTGTGATTAGGCAATAAAAGAGAAAGATAGCCAACAAATGATAGATTGGTGTCACACCAACAATTTTTATTTTGTTTAGTTAAAAAATGTGAAATAGCAAGGATTCTGTAAGTTTTCTCTCTACCCCTTTACTCAGATGAGAAAAGACAAACATAGTCAATGAAGGATATATCTGAGTGGTGTAAGCTTGATATTTATAGCTCATAAATGTAGAAGCAGACAAAGTAAAACTGTCGGTCTGCTACCTAAAATTTCTGGGATTTATTCTTTGTCTGCAAAAGGACTGTCATTTATTCTTCCTAGTTCAAAAGGTTAATTCAAAAATTTGAGAACCACATGTTAATTTCTGCTATGCTTTCCTTCTTCTTTCACTTTTTCTTGGTACTTTAATTATACACACTCTATAGGACTGATGCTGACATTAATAGCTAAGCAAAGAAAATTCTCTTATACAATTTAGTAAGTTACAACTAGGATGAGCACAGATTTCCATGATTTGAATTGGCATGGAGATCAGTCTACGAGTTAGTTGACTCTAAGCTACAGACTCCTGGCCAAATACTGCTGGAATTTCCTAAACAATTCATGCATGCTAGTGCGTTCAAGAAAACTTCAGACCAGATAAAATCAAGTAAAAGTTTAAGCTGATTAAAGCACAATCATGATGGAAGTTTATAAATTTGAAGGAATTAATAAGATAAGGAACTAATCATCTTCTGAAAAGATGATGCAACTTAAAAATCGATACTTCGCCTGGAAAATTCATCAACTGTTAGATATATGAATAAAGAACTTACTGGAAGATACTAATTAAGATTCATTTTCTAGATGGCTGATTGCTTAACTTAAGCTATAATACTTGGGAAGAACTTGTTTTGTCCATGAAAAATCTAATATATGATCTAGAGCTCAGTATATGAAATAATGCATATGGGCTTAATGTGAATATTAAATTATGTTGTGCATCTTGTTCAGTTTCAAGTAACCTCCTTTGGAGTACCTGACTCAGAAGACCTTTTGGCAACTCTTATCATTGTCATATGTCTTAATCTAATAGCAAACCCGGGTTTGATATAACTTCTGCCACTGAAAACCCTATGAAAGCAACATTCAGTACTAACTGGATTATGAAAGTAGAGACCTTAGATTTTTATGTTTCACTCTAGGATGGAACCTGAATATGTTACAGAAAAATCTGATTACAAACATTTGCTCAATTAATATTTGGTGTCGTATAAGAAAACATATAGTTTTGGCTGCATGCCATAGTAGATTATTTTTGGCTGATATAAGAGCAGATTGAAGACAAACTTAATATGAATCCAAAGGTTACATTTTTTATATGAATAAATAGTTTAGTTTGCTGCAGTTCACTAACCGTACATGCTTAGCGATCTGAAAGTATATTATTAAACTAAGAAGAATTAGCAATTCAGTACCCGGAGATCTTATTAGTGCTCCTTATATGATCAGAGAGGCTGTCGAACTGAGTACAATATCAATGACTTCAACAGTTGTATTATGTTTCACTGGAAAATGTCACTTCTGATACCATCATATAAATTGAATTCTCTCCGTTCAATATCTTCGTCTGTCATAAAGCGTGATAAAATGGGAAAGTTAGGATAATCTCACTCTTGGACTTACCAATCACAATGTAAGACAACATATTCTATAGAGCATATTAAGCTAGAATATTAAGAGGGCTAATATTAATAATGTAATCAATATTTAAAAATCATAAACAAGAAAACTTTTTCATTATGATTCTCACACTTGAACTTAAATTACCTCTATTGTAGAAATGATCTTTTCAGTGCCAAGCCTTCTAATCCTCTTCATCCCCGAATAGAAAATCAAACCAATTGTCAGATAAGATTCCTTTTGCAACATTTCACTAATTCCATTCTCATACTCAAAGACATGCTCAGACATCTAAATTCCTTCATGTATCCATAGGCATGTCCAGATATAGTTCAACAAACCTACAGATACCATGTTCAACCTTTCAACAGGTTTCAAGACTTCAACTTAAATGCTAATATATCTTCATCTTTTTAATCATACTAGGTTTTATGCACGTGCAATGCACGTGGTTAAATACCAAGATTAAGTATATTTTTTGATCAACTTGATTAAGTATATTTGGTTTATTTCCTTACTAAAATTTATTCCTCGGTTCCACTTTGATGGCTTTTGCTCACTTATGTCTCTAAACTTGAATATTGTGATTATTATTTTTTAAATATTAGTTTAAATGAGCTACACCCAATTTAAATTTTCATGTTGATAATTGAATTGACATGAAACAAATGTAATCCAAATCCAATTTGAATTATCATGTTATTAAGAGCGACATGAAACCAAGCTTGACCTAAGAAAGTATAGTGTTGCAAAATAAAAAATATTTTTAAAAAATAGCGTTCTAAAAGGAAGATGAATAATTAAAGCTAATAAGACAAGATGATTAGTTAAAAGTGGGCTAAAATGACACAAAAGAGAATATAGAGTTTGTTCCTAATCCTTGATAGACTTTAAAAAATTTATAAACTAAAGATTAATGCTAACTCTAGTACACTTTTATATGATGAAAGCATCTACATAAGCATATAAAGTACTAAAAATGTTCATGAAAATTCTTTCTAAAGATTCCTAATTTCTCAAAAAATAAACTATTCTATAAAATTTTCAAAAAGCAGTGTCTTTTATTCCTTCTGTTTTATTTTTTATTGAGACGCCATCAATCCTTCTCCACCTTTATGTTTTTCGATAAAATTGGACTAATTTTAGATCTTTGAAAAAGAATAATAAAACCTTAAATTAGAAGTTAAGTTTATATATCCGAATGAAAGAATATCAAACAACTACTCTTTTCTTTGCTAAGTTTTAAAATTTTAGTCATTTTTATGTGTTTTGAATTTTGAGGGTGCGTTTTGCAAATTTTGAAACTTTGAGAGAGTTTTTAAAATATTTTAAAGTTTAAGTTGGGTGCTTGTAATTTTCATGTTTCGTGTGTTGGTGGTAAGTTTTCGAATGTCAAGATATTTCTTGCAACTCTGAAATTTTGAGGGTGTTTTTGTAATTATTAAAACTTTGATTGTTTGTTGTAAAATTCAAAATTTTAGTGGTCCACTGATAATTTCAGATTTGATATGTACTGGTTATAAGTTTTTAAATTTTAGGGTTTTTTGTGATTTTTAACTTTTGAAAGAGTTTTTTGTGATTTTTATAACTTTGAGGTTATTTTTTACAAATTTTAAATTTTCAGTGCCTGATGGTAATCCCTTGAATTCATCTTTGTTGTTCGCAAGTTTTAAATTTTCAAAATTTCGTGGTGTTTTTTATTATTTGAACTTTTGAGGGTGTTTCTATAGTTTTTGAAACATTTAGGTTGTTAATTGCAAATTTTGTTTGAAATTTTTGGTTTTTGTAATACTTCATATATTATAGCATATTAGTTTTTACCTTAACAAACTAATATCGTGGAGTCATTTCATGTATTTTATTAATCTTATTTTTAAAATTATTAAGTCAGTAGGTAGTTCACATGGGATTAGGAAAGGATATATTTATGATTAGGATAGATTAAAATTTAAATGAAATATTCAAAATAGTCAATGATAATATTGACCACGGAAAGCTTTTTCCGAACTCGTACTTTTAAAGGGAGTATGATATGATTAATTATGATCCTATCAATTCTAGTTTTATACATTCATCTTGAAAGATTCTCAATGCGAATCAAAATTGCAATTTTACTAAAGCAGAAGAATCTTAATAACAGTGAGAATTATTTAAAAAACTTCTTTGATCCTTACAGAGGGATCTTTAGGTAGTGGGAAAATAATACCATTGTTGAAGGCATGATAAATGACATTGTCCAGTGATGAGTCTCCCTTCGTCTTCCCTATTTACCTTCACTAATGAATTTCTGGACATGAACCTGTGAAGTGGATTCACTAAAGTGGAAACACAAAAATGGCTGCAAATTCCATTAGCAGGTGGACAAACAATGCTGAAGCATAAGACAAAAAGATGAATGTAGATCTTCGTTGATATATGATAGATATGTTCAAGCTCTACTGTCGTTTGCTTTATCCTTCTTTAGTTGGTTTAGCAGAGAAGAAAATATATTGTAATGCCTCAATGACTCTCCACCAGACCAATCAATTCATATTCAAACTTGTCTTTATTGTATACAGAGTGTATCCTAGTTCTATCTCCTAGAATCCCCTCAGATTCTAACAAGTTCAATCATTTAGGCTCCAGCTGATCTCTTCATCTTGGTCGTAATCCTCTTCCTATAACTTCAGTAGTCAATGAAAGAGATGTGCATCAAAGTCCAGTCAACGAACTAATAACCAATAAGAGTTGTCGAAACTCAATGCCGAATCCATTTTAAATACAAATAACTTGCACAGCATACCAACAAATCTATGCCTCATTCTCACAATATGAACCATAAAATTTATCAATAATCAGCATTCACATCCTAGTTTTAGGATATAGTCTTGCTCACTCCTATAAACAAGTTTCCATTGCAAAAAGTTTACACTATTTTTTGTTCTAATTTAGCTTTTCCTGTACATCTTCTCTCAGAGGATCTCAAACACCCTCCTAGCAATCCTTGATAAGGGTTCCTTCTTGTTGTGATAAGAACGCAGCAGTTTGATCAAGAGTACCAAAAATAAAACTCCAAACAGAAAATAAAGAAAAACACAATCACACAAGGATTTACGTGGTTCGATCAAATTGATCTATGTCCACGACAAGAGAGGAGTTTCACTAAAATCAAGCTCAAAAATAGCATACAATGAGCACCTTAGTGAGTAGCTCAATCAAGATTGCAACACACCCTTAGCTAAAGAGAGTGTAAGAGAGCCTTCATAATGCCTCAGTTGAAGAGAGTGTGAGAGGGACTTCACAACGTCACTATCATCTCTATTTTTCTTTCTTCGGTCAAAACCAGAGAACCCCGAACATGAAAAAACAAACATCCATTGATTTAAGGGATGTTTGATTTGCTCATTTATTGAGCCCTCCCTAAGTCAATTTTGTTGGGCTCCTAAGTCAATTTTGTTGGCCAAATTCAAGCGAAAAAATCAACAATCTCCACATTGAATTGAATTCTCAAACATCAAGAAGTTGAATAATCATCATGAACACATCTCTAAGCTTACTTGAGCTAACTCGGTGTAAGAAATAAAAGATGTGAAAAATAATTATTCACTTCATAATAGAACCAGTGAACTCCACCCCTCTTGCTAACAATGCCCCAACACAGGGCCACCTAACAAGTGTGAATGCCACCCAAGTCCAAGCAGTGCTTGAACTTGAAAGTCGGGACCGGTTTGATCAACATGTCAGCTGGATTATCTGCAGTACCAATCTTCTTGATTGTGATGCTTCTCTCAGCAGTTGCCTCATGAATGAAATGATATCTAAAATCAATCTGTTTTGTCCTCTCGTGATGTGCTGAGTTTTTAGTTAGGTGTATCGCACTATGATTATCGCAAAAGACAACTGAACTAGCTTCCTGCTGAAGTCAAAGCTCACCAACAAGGTTTCTCAACCAAATGGCCTCTTTTACCACTTCGCTGCCATGTACTCTGCCTTTGTAGTAGACAAAGCCACTATCGATCAGAGTCGATCTCCAACTAATAGCTGAGCGAGATAGAGTAAAAAGATAACCAGTCAAAGATCTCCTTTTATCAAGATCACCAAAGATAGTCGAATTCACAAAATCTACAACTGAGACTCCCAAAGTACTGTTGTTAAAAATCAAACCCAACTCTGAGGTACCCTTGAGATACCCAAGGATCCACTTCACTACCTCCTAATGTGCCTTACTTGGCTGAGCCATATATCTGCTGACTACACTGACTGCTTGGGCAATGTCTGGACGAGTGCAAATCATAGCATACATAATTCTACCCACTGTACTAGAGTATGAAACTCGGGACATCTCCTTTTTCTCGGTTTCATTCTTAGGTAAATCTGAAACTGAGAGCCTAAAGTGTAAAGCCAAAGGAGTCGTAACGAGCTTGGCCTTTTTCATCCCAAAACGCTTAAGCACCTTTTCAATATAACTCTTCTGTGAGAGATATAATGTTCCAGCTTTTCTGTCCCTCTTGATCTCCATCCCTAATATCTTCTTTGCTACACCAAGATCTTTCATCTCAAACTCCTCACTGAGTTGTTTCTTCAAAATATGAATCTGTGACATATTCTTAACAGCAATAAGCATATCATTAACATATAATAGAAGATAAATAAAAGAATCATCTCCTATATGCATATAGTACACACAACTATCATAAGTACTTCTCGAGTACCCATGA
The DNA here is from genome assembly GCA_012295165.1 of Asparagus setaceus. Lineage (NCBI taxonomy): Eukaryota > Viridiplantae > Streptophyta > Magnoliopsida > Asparagales > Asparagaceae > Asparagus > Asparagus setaceus. Next base: position 28,508,861 of record CM022707.1, read on the forward strand.
CTAAGAATAAAATTATCAAACTTCTTGCACCACTGTCTCGGAGATTACTTCAAGCCATACAAAAAAATTCAATCAAAACATGATCTTCTTTACCTTCTATGAAGTATCCCTCTGGCTGAGATATATAGATGGTCTCCTCGAGCTCACCATGCAAAAATACAGTCTTCACATCGAGCTGCTCAAGCTCTAGATTAAATAGAGCAACCATGACAAGCAATACACGGATGGAGGTATGCTTCACAACTGGAGAAAATACCTCATCATAGTCAATTCCCTCCTTTTGTCTATAACCCTTCGCCACCAACCGTGCTTTGAATCTAGCATCTTCAACCCCTGGGATCCCTTCTTTCTTCTTAAAAATCCACTTGCATCCAATTGCCCTCTTACCATTAGGTAATTGCACCAAATCCCAAGTCTGGTTCTGATAAAGTGACTCGAGTTCTTCTATCATAGCCGTGGCCCAATGACCAGATTCTCTGCATGAGACAGCTTCAGTAAAGTTTGATGGCTCTTGAATACCCATCTCTTTAGCTGTCGTGAGAGCATACGCCACTAACTCAGCATGTGCATATCTCTAAGGACGTCTGATCTGTCTCCTCTCTCTGTCAGTGGCTATGAAATAAGGTTGCTCGGTCTCTGTCTCATCATCATCTGAGCTTGAATCATGTTGCTCTTCTACAACTGTAGGAGCAATTTTTATAGATGACTTTTGAGAAGTCTCTCCCTCGAGCTCCACCTGAAGCTCCACCTTATCCATAGCCTTCCCTATATTTTCTCTAGACTCGTCAGAAACCTTCCAATGATCAAGCATATATTTTTCATTAAAAGTAACATCTCTACTAATAATAAATTTAGGAGAATCGGGTTCAAGACTCCACAAGCGGTAGCCTTTGACACCATCTGCATATCCAACAAATATGCATTTCTTGGCTCTAGGCTCAAGCTTACCATCTCTAACATGATAGTACGCAGGACATCCAAATACCTTTAAATTTAAATAGTCACAAGGTTTACTTGACCGTACCTCATTTGGAGTCTTGTGCTCGATGGCGGTAGAAGGAGACCGATTCACCAAGTAACAAGCTGTGTTAATAACTTCAGCCTAGAAGTCTTTATCTAATCCAAAGTTTAAGAGCATACACCTAGCTCTCTCCATCAGTGTTCTATTCATACGTTCTGCCATGCCATTTTGCTGAGTGTGCCTAACCGTGCAATGTCGTACGATCCCAGAATCTGCACAGAACTAGTTGAACTCGCCACTACAAAACTCTAGGCCATTATCTGTTCGGAGACGTTTAATTTTCTTTCCGATTTGATTCTCAACAAGAACTTTCCACTTTTTGAAAGTTTCGAACACTTCACTTTTGCGTCTGAGAAAATAAGCCCAAATCTTCCTGGAAAAATCATCAATAAACGTCAAAAAATAAAGAGCACTACCTTTGGATGGAACCTGAGTAGGTCCCCACAAATCCGAATGGATGTAGTCGAGTGTGTCATTCGTCGTATGTGAACCTGTCGAGAAACTGACACGTGTTTACTTCCCAAACACACAATGCTCACAGAAGTCAAGTGATGATGTATGATCACCACAAAGTAAACCACGTTTACTCAAAATGGTCATCCCTTTCTCACTCATGTGGCCTAAGCGCATATGCCACAACTGAGTAGTGTCCCTGTCAGCATCAGAGGACACACATGCAGAGCCTGTCACAGTACTGCCTTGGAGAACATAAAGACTGTTCACTTTGCTACCTTTCATCACAACCAATGAACCCTTAGTAACTCTAAGAACTCCACCTCCACCTGTGTAAGAACACCCAATAGAATCCAAAGAACTCAAAGAAATTAAATTCTTCGAAATTAAATTCTTCTTCAAGTCCGGGATGTGTCTTACATCTGACAAAGTTCTCACTATCCCATCGTGACACCTGATGCGAACTGTACCAATCACAACTGTCTTGCAAACTGCATTGTTGCCTATCAAAACTGATCCACCACTTATAGTTTTGTAAGTAGTAAACCAATCTCTATTTGGACACATATGATAAGGCGCACCGATTATCAAGACCCATTCTCTATCGAAGCGGCCATCCAGGGGACATCTTGCAAGAACCGTCTCCGCGACATCGGCAACATGAGCCTTTGCCATATTTGCTGAATCTGAGGTTTCACACGCTGGTTTTCTTTCTTCTTTAGAGCATAACATTCTGACATGTAATGCCCTTTCTTGTGACAGTAGAAACACTCAACTTGTTTCTCGTCTTGAGCTGACCTGGGCTTCGAATGGTTTCTCGCTTTCCCTTTACTACCCTCTCTAGTATTCGATCTACCTCTGCCTAGCAGACCATCAGCCTGCCTATCGATACCTTTTCCATCTAACTTTGTTCTTAACTCAGCAGAATTCAAAAAGGCCTTCATATCCTCAAGACTTATGGATTCCCTTCCATACAACATAGAGTTGATAAAGTTTTCATAAGAGTCAGGCAAGGAACACAACACAATGAGAGCTTGATCTTCATCATCAATCTTAAGATCCAGGTTTTTCATATCCATGATAATTTTATTAAATTCATCAGGGTGTTCCTGAATGGGTGTACCTTCTTTCATCTTCAGTGTGTAAAGCCGTTGCTTCAGGTACAATCTCGTAATAAGAGATTTCTTCAAGTAGAGACGTTCGAGCTTCGCCCACAACCCCGCTGCCGTTTCCTCATCAGCAACTTCACAAAGCACATTGTCGGATAGTGACAATTGGAAGGCGCTGTGAGCCTTTTCGTCAATCTCTTCGATCTCAGCACTAGTCATATCCTCTGGGTATTTCCCATCGATAGCTCTTACCGTGCCTTCACATCGTAACAAAGCCTTCATCTTATCCTCCATAGGCCGAAATTGTTCTGACCATCGAATATCGACACCGAGAACTTTACAGAAGCCATTGTGGAAGGCTGGCGATCCTAGAACCGAGGCGGCTCGATACCGGTTTGTTGTGATAAGAACGCAGCGGTTTGATCCGAGTACCAAAAATAAAATTCCAAGCAGAAAATAAAGAAAAACACAATCATACAAGGATTTATGTGATTCGATCAAATTGATCTACGCCCATGACAAGAGAGGAGTTTCACTAAAATCAAGCTCAAAACAACATACAATAAGCACCTTAGTGAGTAGCTCAATCAAGATTGCAACACACCCTTAGCAGAAGAGAGTGTAAGAGAGCCTTCACAATGTCTCAGTTGAAGAGAGTGTGAGAGGGACTTCACAACGTCACTATCATCTCTATTTTTTCTTTCTTCGATCAAAACTAGAGAACACCCTGAACATGCCAAAAACAAACATCTCTTGATTTAAGGGATGTTTGATTTGCTCATTTACTGAGCCCTCCCTATGTCAATTTTGTTGGGCTCCCTAAGTCAATTTTGTTGGCCAAATTCAAGCCAAAAAATCAACACTTCTTATTCACTTTTGGTGATTCTTCCTTCTTTGGATCAAGATCAACCTTTCTTGTAACAGTAGGTTCCTCATTTATCATATCTTCTAAACTTCCAGTGGAGACACATGAATCTACAAGGCCTTCTAGTGGTACTCCATGCTTTTCGTTCTCATCGTAATCATCCACCTCATCATCCACAATTTTCCCAGTATTATTCCCCAATTCTCCTTCTACACTTATTTGATTCTCGGTTTCCAAACATCTATTTCCATCAACATGCATCTTTGTTTCCTTTCCATGCAACTTATCTAAAATCCTCCACGTCACAGCATCCGGCTTCAATCCATTCTTCCTCATCTCACCCAATAGCTGATAACCCTCCTCCTTTAATCCAACCTTACAAGCAGCATCAATAAGGATATTATAGTTTACAATCCCTGGACAAATACCACAATCTACCAACTCATATAAGAAATCACAGGCAGCCTCAAATTTCTCTAAACGGCATAAACCTCTAAGAATCGCAGCATAAACATAGTCATCATGAATCTTTGAAGGCCATATAACATCATCCCAAAACCCTTTTGCCTCCTCAAATTTCTCAAATATCCCTATAATACAAATGCAAAAGAACAAAAAGATAAAAGTCTTGCTATAGACAAGCAATCCTTATAAGAATAGCAAATATGACAACTACCAAAGATTGCCATACTGTATAATAATTATGCATCAATATAATAGTTGAGTCAGGTACTAAGGAGTAAGGACAATAGAATAATCACCTTACCCACGTAAGCAAAAATGTTATAGAACAAAAGTATGTTGATGAGAGTGGGAGATCAGCCTATTTGACAGTGCTAAATACATTTTCTTATAAAACTAAAAAAATTGAAAAAGTTGGTGTCCGGTCTTTAAGTAATAATAATAAACAAGTAGACACACACATACACAACAACAAGAACAACAAAGAGAAAGGAGGTAATGGATTAATGCTTGTTAGTTTCTACCGCATAAACATTAAATAACTGAGTTGCTCCAATTTGATGAGTTTAGATTGTCCTACATAAGATTATTTTAAAAAAAGTACAGTATTCCTAAGGTTAAACCATTCTAGAAGCTCTATGGCAAAAGATTCTGTAGCCCAAGGAACAAGAAAACCTAAACTTTAAAGATATCATGAATTAGAAAAAGAAAAGATCGTTGTCGAGTTCCAGTAAAGGGAATTCATAGGGGCAAGCGTGCCTGAGTTAGTTGAGGACATAATGCCACCACCCACTGAGAGCTATTTCCCCAAAACTTACTATCTCAGTGGACCACTTCATGATCTCATGCTAACCTCCCTCCCCACTTTCAGCTAACACCCTCAAATGAGGGTAAAATACTAGTTATGCCATCCTAAGGAATCAAGCTCAAGCCAATTGCCTCAGACATAGGAAACTATGAAATATGCATGATGAGTACATGAAGTAGGGAACAAACCAACACGTGTCGCAGAAAACATAGGTGTAGAGGATTAATATAGGTTCTGAATATAAAGGAATTGAGGTTCCTTTCATTGATAAGTTTTAACACAAGCGATATGCAGGACAACAAACATGCCAACATCTGAATATGGTGTATGAAATGCTAAAAAAGAAAGAGAAAAAAAAACACAGATATCAAGAGGCACAGGCAGATTACTGTGATAATTTTATTATGGTTCAAATTTATGATCATGGAAAATTAAGGCTAATCTTGTTTTTGGAATAAATATAATGTAATGTACTGACCCCTGAATGAAATTTGGAATGAAATCCTTGATATGCCTTGGGATAAAAGAGGCTTTTTTCTTTTTCTTAATCACATCTCCCATGTTATTTGCAAATCATAGACATATTCCTGCACAAAAATAAATAAATTAAAAAATAAAACCTTTTATCCTGAACATTCCAAGATATTTAATCCACAATGCAATGGCCAAACTTGTTTCTTCTATGTCAGCATGATTGGGTTTGCATTAAAACCAATCACAAACTACTATTCTATGTGTTGGTGTCAAGTCCCTCATAAAATGAATGTGGGAAATAAGCGTTATCATGAAGGATTAAACTCATGGACTAGGAACAACTCTCAACATCAACTATGGCAGAGAGTCTAGAGGAAAGGATAAGGTAAATTTATAGATCCACTAATTACTAGTGACCATAAGCATACTTTAAGCATATGCAACTTCTAAGAACTTACCAATATCCCTGAAAAATTGAAGCTCTCTAATTGAACTATTGCTGTAGAAAAACAAAAAAAATACTGAGTGGCATATGCTAAATATGCTTTCGATGTCAACTACAATAAGATTGACCTCAGTGGTGAACCTTATGATGATTTGTTTGGGCAAAAATGAATCCAGCTCTGTGAATTTCTGTTTCCACCATTCATCTACCCACTTAAAATTTCGGAGAATGGATGGCAACCCACTAAAATGGTTCCTTTAACAAGTGATGAGATTCTGTAACACTGTGTTGAATCATTGGAAAAACGTTTAAATTGAAACTACATATATTGCAAGAGTATATAATAAGCATCACTTTGAAATTTAGCAACCAGAACATGCCAAAAATGGGCACAGCATACTAAAGAAGGTGGAGGTGGTTAGGTTGAACAACAGAATCCTGTTCTGTGCTTTCTTTTTCAAGTTCGTCCTGTTCTATTATATTGGAAGGACTGCTGGGTCCATAGTTGATTCGAGTTTGAGAGCATCATGTTGCACTTGTTATAATATTATATCACAAATGAAAGAATATTACATGTTGGTTATAACACGAGTAAGGATCGTTGATGATTTTCCATCTTTTCCCCCAAACACGATACTGGACTGGCTTTTGAACCTCAACTGTTATGCTTTCTTTTGTGCATTTATTTTCATAAAAAAATGCATATTATTCTTTGGGTCATCATACTTGGTAATCACAATCACTATAACAAGTATCACCATAGTTTATTAGAATTACAACATTATTTTTTCAAACTTATGTTTCAGATATCTAGCATTTGGACTGTTTGGTTTGATGCAAATAGCAACTGTAATTGCAGTTTGCAAGTACGTCAGTTGTAATGTTTATTTTACTGCCTTATAGTTTTTTTTGCAGTTGTAGATGCAGATGGAACCACTTTTCGCAAAAATAGCTTGCAATCAATTTGGCTGCAATATGTCTGGTCATTTTTGCAATTGAAGATGTAGCTAATATGCCTGGTTGCCAGATGTTTTTCGGAGGAAAAAAGAGAGACAATTTTGCAACTGTGATTACATTTGAAAAGAAGACTAGTTTTACTGAAACATATAGCTGCCACAGCAATTGATATGTCGTTTTGCAAACTGCAACTACATTTATAGTTGTAATTTTCAAGCAATTTCATTCGATGCCATATAAAAACTTTGATCAATTGACTTTCTAGACCTGTAAACAAGTCCAAGCGTCAACATATCCAACTCCCACCACTTTGTACCATCCAACCCACTTATCTCAATCAGTCTAAAAGAAACAAAAACCCGATTCTGTGGACCATGGTGTATATTATGTCCATGGCAACTTTGCAATTACTAAGCTGCATTTGCCTACTTGTTCCCCCTTCTTGTTTAAATACCAGCTCTCACTCCCTCCACCATCCCTCCTTCAAGCACCCTCACCATTCAGTAACCTCCGGGTTAAATTTTCCTTTCTCTCCTCTTTCCAGGTCCAATTTAAGTATAGTAACATGGGTAACTGCTTAGTTCTTGAAGCGGAGGCGAGCAAGATCAAGAGGATGGATACAGAGATCTTGAAACATCATTCACCACTGAAAGTTCATCAAGCACCGTCTCCAATTCATCAGCCAAAGAAGATGCAAACCAAGGAGACGAGTGCACATAGAATAAAGCTGGTTATAAGCAAGCAAGAACTGAAGGAAATACTAGAAAAGGAAGGGCTCACACTTGACGACATGATGTCTCAAATTCAGAGAGAACCGAGATATTGTTGCAAGAAGGAAAAGGAGAGAAGCGTGTCATGGAAACCTGAACTTGAAAGCATATTAGAAGTGAATTGATCTCTCTTAAGGCCTTCTTTTCGTTTTCCTTCTTTTTCTTTTTCTTTTTTTTTTAGAGAATAAACATGCATGTAAATAGGAGTCTGGAGGTTTTCTTTCTCTTTTCTTCCCGTGCTTAGGCAAGAAAAGATAAAGATAGCCAGTGAATGATAGAATGGTGTCAGATTGATGCTTACAGAGTCTTTTTTTTGTATTTTGTTTAATTAAAATAAAATGTAAAATAGTAAAGATCCCATAATTTTTCTCTCCTTTTTATCTCTTGGCTAAGACAGTAAAAGACAAAGATAGGCAATGAAGGATATATTTGAGTGGTGTAAGGTTGATATTCCTATAGTTCATGAATGTAGAAGTTCAAAGCAAAATTTGTGTTCTGTTCCTGAAATTGGTGGGGTTTATGCTTTGTCTACAAAGGACTGTAGTTTGGTCTTCATCTAGTTCAAAAGGTTAGTTTCAATAATTTGGGAACCACGTGTTAATTTCTGCTATGCTTTCCTTTTTCTTTCACTTTTTCTCGGTAATTTGATTATACAATGTCCAGTGGACTGATGCTGACATAAGTAGCTAACTAAAATAAAATTCTCTTACACAATTTGAGAAGTTACAACTAGGATGAGCACAGTTTTGATGATCTGAGTCTGTAATGGATATCAGTCTACGAGTATGAGTTAGTTAATTCTAAGCTACAGAAACTCTTTGTCAAGTACTGCTGGAATTTCTAAAATAGCAGGACGATTCATGTATGCTAGTGCATACTGTAGAGAAATAGAAAATGCAAAGACTTATTATTCATCTAACGTTAACCTTTCTTAAATATAGATTTGGAGGATATTATAAAATAGGTATGAGATAAAATCATATCTAATCACATCTCACAATATCTCATTATATCTACTAACTATACTAATACCAAATTATTAACAATATCTAACACACCCCTTCAAGCGACTTGTTACAAATGGAAATAAAACACCTAGTTGCAAGAGCTTTGGTAATGTCATCTTTGCCCGAATAGTTAAAGACATCAGAATCAAGAAAGTATTAGTGAAGTGTAGTCACAACCAAATCCTAAGCGATAAGCAAGGATCGAGCCAAGAATTTAGGCAGGGGGTCCAAAAATAATTAAACCTTCACCCATGGCAAGAATTATACTCAATCTCTTTTAAGAAATCGTTTCATAATTGAGTCACCATATTAGTCACTTAAATCTTTTGAAATTAGTCCCTCAAATCATGAAATTGCTATCAGGTCCACCAAATTTTCATTTATTTTGAAATTAGTCCCTCCGCCAAGAATATAAATAGCTATTGGAGGGATTAATTTGAAAAATTTTATGAGAATTGAAGGAGATAATAGTCCACACCATAGATTTTACTTGGTAATCGCTCCATTGCTATTTCTACGCTTGATTGGAGGGACTAATTCCAAATAAATTAATAATTAAGAAACCTAATAGCAATATTTGAAGGACTAATTTCAAAATAATCTAAGAATTGAGACCTAATAGCCATTTCCATTATTTGAGTGTCTAATTTCAAAATACGAAAGATTTAAGGGATTAATATAGAAAAACCACATTACTTATTTGTATTTTTATGAAATTCTAGGGGAAGGGGGCTAGGGCCCTGTTGAGCCCTATATGGCTGTGCCCTTGTGGGTAAGCCAGTAGCAGTAGAAATCCTAGGCGGGTAACCCAGTAGAAATCCTAGACGGGTAGGCTAGTAGTGAAATCCTAGGCGGGTCAACCAGCAGAAGCAACACCGGAATCAACTACGTACTTTTGCACCTAACCAACGAAATATGACAAAGAGGGATACTGCTCAAGATGAAAAAATGGCATTGTTCATCGTGAGTACCCCTCAAGCTGGGCATATATAGTATATATGTTCCAGCTTGAGGGGGGTACCCGGGATGAACAGTGCTTTTTACTGAGATTAGGATTTTTCAAGGAAATGACTTCTTTTTTACTGAGGTTCAACAAAGATTTAGTAATCAAATGATGTAGAAGCCGAAGGCGTTATCAAAGCCGCCAATGGGAAGCATGAAGGCGATAAAACCCCTCAACGACCTCGAGGTCAAGGAAGGAGAAAAAAGTCTCTCTAGGATCAAGAAGGTTCTGATACCATATAGAGAAATAAAAAATGCAAAAGATTTATAATTTATCTAATCCTAACCTCTCTTAAAATAGAGATTATGAGAATATTACAAAATAGGTATGAGATAAAATCATATCTAATCATATCTCACAGTAACTCATAGTATCTACTAAATATACTACTACCAAATTATTAATAATATCTAACACACAAAAAAATTCTACCAGAAAATATCAAGTATAAGAGTAAGCTAATGACACATCATGATGAAAGTTCACAAATTTGAACAAATCAATGAGAAAAGGAACTAATCATCTTCTAGAAGGATGAAGCAACTTAAAACCAATACTTGTCTTGGAAATTCATTAACTGTTAGATATGTGAATAAAGAACTTACTGGAAGATACTAATTAAGAATCATCTTCTAGAATACTGATTGCTTAATTTAAGACATGATACTTGGGAACAACTCAGTTGTTGCCCATAATAAATCTAATATGTGATTAGACCTCAGTACATAAAATGATGTGTATGGGCCTAATGTGAATATTAGATTATGTCGTATCTTGTTCAGTTTCAAGGAACCTCATTTGGAGAGTACCTAACTCTGAAGATATTTTAGGCAGCTCTTATCACCATCAATTGTCTTACTCTACTAGACAACCTGGCTTTTATATAAATTGTGCTACTGTAAATCCTATAAAGCAACACTAAGTGCTAACTGGATTGTGAGGGTAGAGACCTCCGATTGTATGTCTTAATCTAGGATGGATCCTGAATTCATCAAGGAAATTTTTATTATAAAGATTTACGCAATTAACTAGTCTAATGTTGGTGTTGTATATGAACACAAATAATAAGTTTTGGCTGCATGCCATGGTAAATTATTGTTGGATATCTTTAAGTTACAAGGTATATGTGCAAATAGAATATACATTTATAAACTTAATGTAAAACTAGAGCTTACATTCTTTATATGAATAAATAGTTTACTTTGCAGCAGTTCACTAACCATACATGCTTGGCATATTAAACTAAGAAGTAATAACAGTTTTGTACCATATTAGCAGTTTTGTACCTGGAGGATCTTACTAGCGCTCCATATATGATCATGAGAGGCTGCCAAGCTGAGTACAACATCAATCTCTATTCATCACTCTGGTCAACTTTGAATACCATTTCATTGTGACATGTAAAAGGAAGTGCATAGGAGGATAAAACTGCAGAATGAACAAGCAGAAGATTTGAGGTGTTTCAGATCCCATGTGCTCTCAAGTTGTACCTGTGAGACTTCAACAGTTGCATTATGTTTTACTGGAAAATGTTTGTTCACTTCTGATAGTATCATATAATTTGTATTCCCTTCTTTTCACATCTTCATCTGTAACAAAGCCTGATAAACATTGGAAAGTCAGTATAGTTGCAGTCTTGAACCCACCAATTGACAGTCACAACATATTCTATGCAACATATTAAGCTAGAATATTAAGAAGGTGAGTATTGCAATATAATTAATATTTAAAATCATAAACAACAAAATCTTTTCATTATATTCTCACAAGTCACGCTAGAACTTAAAATACCCTATCATAGAAACCATCTTCTCGTAGTCTAGCCTAATAGTTCTCTTCATCTCCTCATCAAAAGTCAAACCAATTGTTAGATAAAATTCCTTTAGCATCATTTCACTAATTCCACCCTCATACTCAAGGACATGCTCAGACATCTAGATCCTTCCTCATGTATCCTTAAACCTATCCAGATAATACTTCACAAGCCTATAGAAACATGTTCAACCTTCCAACTGCAGATTTCAAGACCAACTTAAAAATTAAAATGGTAATACATCTTCTTCCTTTTAATCATCTGGGTCACCCCTATCACTTCCTCTTGATACATTCACTTCAAGATATTCACAAAATGATGAGTAGGGAACATGCAAACACACGTGACCCTGAAAAGATTGGTTTAGAGGATTAATTTAGATTCCACATGTAAAGAACTGGAGGTTCTTTTGCATTAGTAAGTAATCACGAAACGAGTTTATAACGCAGTGTGGAAGTAATAAACCTTGGAATCAATGTGGAAGTAATAAACCTTGGAATCAACCAAGTGTTGTTCTTTGAATCCACAAAGAACAATCTTGAATCAACTAAGAGAATATAATAAAGAGGAATTTATTGATGAAAAATTATGCCTCTAGGGCTTACAATCCTCTACTTAAATAGAAAAACAAACTATACTCCAACTAGTACCCAAATTTTACCAAAAATAGAAATAACAAAACTATACTTAAAAGACTCCTACAATTGAGAAACAAATCGGTCAAATTTAGAATCAAATCGGTTTATTTCCTAATCAAAATAGACTCCTAAAACATTACCCAAAATAGTAAAAAGCCGACAAAACTCGATATCTCTCAATCCAGGAGGAATTTAAAGCAGAACAGTGGCAAACCGAACAGGTAAGTTTGGTTGACTCCATCTCAAAAATACACATTTTCATATATAATTCTTCCAATTCGATGTACGGTTTGGGAGATATAACTCGTTCTTTGTTGCAAGTCATTTTTCTCTCGCGCCCCGTTTGGACTTGACGGTCCGGTTTCTCCAAGAATATATCGTCGTTCCTTCATTTACGTTCTGAGAGAAATCCAAAAGAGCCTAAAGGAACACTCGGTAGGCAAGATAACAACACGACAACATCTAAATATGGTGTAATGAATGCTAAAAGAGTAAACACCAAAAGAGATATCAACAGCAATGAGTACAAATGACATGCATGCATATATATATATATATATATAGAGAGAGAGAGAGAGAGAGGAAAATGTATATGAGGTAGATACAAATGTGATTAGGCCCACCCTAATTGTCATTTGTCACATCGAAGGTGTGGGTCTCACCATATTATTCTTGGTAGCTCATTTTGATAAATGAGCCGCCACCTCACAACCATCATATGTGTGTGTGTATGAGAGAGAGTAAAGCTATAATAAACTTAAGTGGATATGAGCTCTTGTCCATAATTTTTTTTGATTTTGCTTTGAGATTCGTTGCTACACATCAAACTTTTTAGCCTTCATCCTGAATTGTCCAAGATATTTAATTCTCAAAGAGAAAAGACCAACTCTTTTACTGCTTACAATGACACCAAACTTGTTTCTACCATGTTACCATGATTGGGTTTGCATTAAAATCAATCATACACTACTATTTATATGAGTTGGTGCCAGTCCCTACACAAAACATGTGGGAAATAAATGTTTTCATGAAAGATTAAACTCGTGGACTAGGTAATAGCTCAGCATCTGCTAAAGCAGAAAGATACTGGAGGAAGGAGATAGTAAATATACAGTTCCTCTAATTACTAATGAAAGCGTAATTTCCAAAAAACTGTCAATCCCTCAAAAATTGAAGCTCTCTAATGTTTAACTTTTACTGTAGAGAAACACAAAAATACTGTTCAGAGTAGCATATGCTAAATGTGCTTTAGATGTCAACTATTATATGGTTGACCTCAGTGTGAACCTTATGATGTTTTTGTGGGGAAAGTAAATTCACCTCTGTAATTGTCAGTTTCCAACATTCATCTACCCACTTTAACATTTTAGAGAATGAATGGCAACCCACTAAAATGATTCTTTTAACTAGTATGAGATTCTGTAATGTCATGTTGAAGCGTTCAAAGATTTAAATTTAGAACATATTACAAGATTATTTAATTGAAACAGTAGGCTTTAGTTTGAGTGAGCTTTAGTTTGAGTGAGCAATAAATTGGATTTGAGCAACCAGAATATAACAAAATGGCACACAGCATACTAGAAGGGGTCAGGTTGGAACAACAGAATCCTGTTCTGTATTTTCTCTTTTCAATGTATTGGGAAGGACTATTGGGTCCATAGTTGACTCAAGTTGGGAGCATAATATAGTACTTGCTATAATATAATATCATAGAAGAATATTAGATATTGGTTAGAACACGATGTACGGAAAGTTGATGACTTTCCATCTTTTCCCCAAACAGGACAACCAACAGGCCTTTGAATCTCAACAGTTATGTTTTGTTTTCAGCATTTAGTTTCATAAACCTTGCATTGTATTAAGGCCATTATACTTGGTAACCACAATCACTACAACAAGTAGCATTATACTTTATTAGAGAGATAACATTGTCTCTTTAAAGTTATATAAACTTCAAATATCTAGCATCTAGGATTGTTTGGTTTATTGCAAACACAATTGCAAGTGCAGTTTGCAATAAAAGTATAACAGTTGTAATGTTTACTAGATTATATATATATATATATATATATATATATATATATATATATATATATATATATATATATATATATATATATATATATATATATATATATATATATATATATATATATATATATATATATGGAAATGATGGGATGATGGTGGCTCATTTTACAAAATGAGCTACCAAGAGATAGAGTGGTGAGGTCCACACCTTTTGATGTGACTAGCAAGGTGGGCCTCACCACATGCTATTCTTGATAGCTCATTTAGCAAAATGAGCGTCACTATATTCATTCATATATATATATATATATATATAGAGAGAGAGAGAGAGAGAGAGAAAAATGTATATGAGGTAGATACAAATGTGATTAGGCCCACCCTAATTGTCATTTGTCACATCGAAGGTGTGGGTCTCACCATATTATCTCTTGGTAGCTCATTTTGATAAATGAGCCGCCACCTCACAACCATCAAACACATGTGTGTGTGAGCGTGTAATGCTAGAATAAACTTAAGTGGATATGAGCTCTTGTCCATAATTTTTTAGCACTTTGTTCTGTCCAACCTACTTAGCTCAATCAGTCTAAAAGAAACAAAAACTGATTGTGTGGACCATGATGGGAATATTAGCAGGTGCATTGCGGATCATTTCGGATATGATACTTATCATATCCATCCATATCCATCACCCATCTAGGACGGATATATCTCGGTAAGGAAAATTCATATCCATATCTACATTAAAATCGGATCTGGATAAGGATATACATCTTGGATATATAGCGGATATACATGCGCATACAAAAGCGGATATAAGAAAACTAGATAGTATTGAAAAAATATAGTTCATGTGATACAAAAGAGTCATTAATATGTGCATTATATCCGAAAAGCTAAGATTAAACATCTTGATCATCAAAATTAACATCAAATCTATAATCTAAGTATTAAAACTATCGTAACGATATGACTAATATGTTTTGGATATTTCGGATCTGGATCGGATATTTCACTACAAAACCATATCCATAACCATATCCTATCGGTTATAGATTTGAGTAACCATATCCGTATCCGTTAGGATACTGATTCTGATATTTCTCGGATCACGGATCTTGTTTAGCACCCTAAATATTAGTCAATGGCAACTTTGCGATACTACCCTTAGTACCCTACATCTGCCTACCTTTTCTACCCCTCTCTTTTAATACCAGCCATCCCTCACTCCACGATCCCCTTCAAAGCTCTCACAATTTAACTTCCTCCAAATTAAAATTTTCTCTCTCTCTTTCCAAGTCCATAAATATAGTGACATGGGTAACTGCTTAGTTCATCAGGGACAGTCTCAATTCCTAGCCAGACCATCTCCGATGAGTTTCCTGCAGGCAGACATCTCAATCCAATGGCTGATATGAAAAGTTGGATAGTTTACCACCTTCATCAACCAAAGAAGATGGAAACCAAAGGCGAGTGCAGGTACAATAAATCTGGTTATAAGTAAGCAAGAACTGAAGGAAATACTAGAAAAGGAAGGGCTCACACTTGAAGACATGGTTCCTCAAATTCAGAAAGAACCTCGATATTGCCACAAGAAGGAAAAGGAGAAGCTGTGCGTGGAAACCTGAACTAGAGAGCATATTAGAAGTGAATGATCTCTATTAAAGCCTTCTTTTCCTTTTCCTTTTTTTTTGTTTGTTTGTTTGTTTGTTTGAAAATAAACATGTACGTAAAATAGGATTCTGGAGGTTTTCTTTCCCTTTTCTTCTCTGTGATTAGGCAATAAAGAGAAAGATAGCCAACAAATGATAGATTGGTGTCACACCAACAATTTTTATTTTGTTTAGTTAAAAAAATGTGAAATAGCAAGGATTCTGTAAGTTTTCTCTCTACCCTTTACTCAGATGAGAAAAGACAAACATAGTCAATGAAGGATATATCTGAGTGGTGTAAGCTTGATATTTATAGCTCATAAATGTAGAAGCAGACAAAGTAAAACTGTCGGTCTGCTACCTAAAATTTCTGGGATTTATTCTTTGTCTGCAAAAGGACTGTCATTTATTCTTCCTAGTTCAAAAGGTTAATTCAAAATTTGAGAACCACATGTTAATTTCTGCTATGCTTTCCTTCTTCTTTCACTTTTTCTTGGTACTTTAATTATACACACTCTATAGGACTGATGCTGACATTAATAGCTAAGCAAAGAAAATTCTCTTATACAATTTAGTAAGTTACAACTAGGATGAGCACAGATTTCCATGATTTGAATTGGCATGGAGATCAGTCTACGAGTTAGTTGACTCTAAGCTACAGACTCCTGGCCAAATACTGCTGGAATTTCCTAAACAATTCATGCATGCTAGTGCGTTCAAGAAAACTTCAGACCAGATAAAATCAAGTAAAAGTTTAAGCTGATTAAAGCACAATCATGATGGAAGTTTATAAATTTGAAGGAATTAATAAGATAAGGAACTAATCATCTTCTGAAAAGATGATGCAACTTAAAATCGATACTTGGAAAATTCATCAACTGTTAGATATATGAATAAAGAACTTACTGGAAGATACTAATTAAGATTCATTTTCTAGATGGCTGATTGCTTAACTTAAGCTATAATACTTGGGAAGAACTTGTTTTGTCCATGAAAAATCTAATATATGATCTAGAGCTCAGTATATGAAATAATGCATATGGGCTTAATGTGAATATTAAATTATGTTGTGCATCTTGTTCAGTTTCAAGTAACCTCCTTTGGAGTACCTGACTCAGAAGACCTTTTGGCAACTCTTATCATTGTCATATGTCTTAATCTAATAGCAAACCGGGTTTGATATAACTGCCACTGAAAACCCTATGAAAGCAACATTCAGTACTAACTGGATTATGAAAGTAGAGACCTTAGATTTTTGTGTTTCACTCTAGGATGGAACCTGAATATGTTACAGAAAAATCTGATTACAAACATTTGCTCAATTAATATTTGGTGTCGTATAAGAAAACATATAGTTTTGGCTGCATGCCATAGTAGATTATTTTTGGCTGATATAAGAGCAGATTGAAGACAAACTTAATATGAATCCAAAGGTTACATTTTTATATGAATAAATAGTTTAGTTTGCTGCAGTTCACTAACCGTACATGCTTAGCGATCTGAAAGTATATTATTAAACTAAGAAGAATTAGCAATTCAGTACCCGGAGATCTTATTAGTGCTCCTTATATGATCAGAGAGGCTGTCGAACTGAGTACAATATCAATGACTTCAACAGTTGTATTATGTTTCACTGGAAAATGTCACTTCTGATACCATCATATAAATTGAATTCTTCAATATCTTAGTCTGTCATAAAGCGTGATAAAATGGGAAAGTTAGGATAATCTCACTCTTGGACTTACCAATCACAATGTAAGACAACATATTCTATAGAGCATATTAAGCTAGAATATTAAGAGGGCTAATATTAATAATGTAATCAATATTTAAAAATCATAAACAAGAAAACTTTTTCATTATGATTCTCACACTTGAACTTAAATTACCTCTATTGTAGAAATGATCTTTTCAGTGCCAAGCCTTCTAATCCTCTTCATCCCCGAATAGAAAATCAAACCAATTGTCAGATAAGATTCCTTTTGCAACATTTCACTAATTCCATTCTCATACTCAAAGACATGCTCAGACATCTAAATTCCTTCATGTATCCATAGGCATGTCCAGATATAGTTCAACAAACCTACAGATACCATGTTCAACCTTTCAACAGGTTTCAAGACTTCAACTTAAATGCTAATATATCTTCATCTTTTTAATCATACTAGGTTTTATGCGTGCAATGCTGTTAAATACCAAGATTAAGTATATTTTTTGATCAACTTGATTAAGTATATTTGGTTTATTTCCTTACTAAAATTTATTCCTCGGTTCCACTTTGATGGCTTTTGCTCACTTATGTCTCTAAACTTGAATATTGTGATTATTATTTTTTTAAATATTCGTTTAAATGAGCTACACCCAATTTAAATTTTCATGTTGATAATTGAATTGACATGAAACAAATGTAATCCAAATCCAATTTGAATTATCATGTTATTAAGAGCGACATGAAACCAAGCTTGACCTAAGAAAGTATAGTGTTGCAAAATAAAAAATATTTTTAAAAATAGCGTTCTAAAAGGAAGATGAATAATTAAAGCTAATAAGACAAGATGATTAGTTAAAAGTGGGCTAAAATGACACAAAAGAGAATATAGAGTTTGTTCCTAATCCTTGATAGACTTTAAAAAATTTATAAACTAAAGATTAATGCTAACTCTAGTACACTTTTATATGATGAAAGCATCTACATAAGCATATAAAGTACTAAAAAATGTTCATGAAAATTCTTTCTAAAGATTCCTAATTTCTCAAAAATAAACTATTCTATAAAATTTTCAAAAACGATTGTCTTTTATTCCTTCGTTTTATTTTTTATTGAGGCGTCATCAATCCTTCTCCACCTTTATGTTTTGATAAAATTGGACTAATTTTAGATCTTTGAAAAAGAATAATAAAACCTTAAATTAGAAGTTAAGTTTATATATCTGAATGAAAGAATATCAAACAACTACTCTTTTCTTTGCTAAGTTTTAAAATTTTAGTCATTTTTATGTGTTTTGAATTTTGAGGGTGCGTTTTAAATTTTGAAACTTTGAGAGAGTTTTAAAATATTTTAAAGTTTAAGTTGGGTGCTTGTAATTTTCATGTTTAGTGTGTTGGTGGTAAGTTTTGAATGTCAAGATATTTCTTGCAACTCTGAAATTTTGAGGGTGTTTTTGTAATTATTAAAACTTTGGATTGTTTGTTGTAAAATTCAAAATTTTAGTGGTCACTGATAATTTCAGATTTGATATGTCTTGGTTATAAGTTTTTAAATTTTAGGGTTTTTGTGATTTTTAACTTTTGAAAGAGTTTTTGTGATTTTTATAACTTTGAGGTTATTTTTTACATTTTAAATTTTCGATTGCGATGGTAATCCCTTGAATTCATCTTTGTTGTTCGCAAGTTTTAAATTTTCAAAATTTCGGGGTGTTTTTTTATTTGAACTTTTGAGGGTGTTTCTATAGTTTTTGAAACATTTAGGTTGTTAATTGCAAATTTTGTTTGAAATTTTTGGGTTTTGTAATACTTCATATATTATAGCATATTAGTTTTTACCTTAACAAACTAATATCGTGGAGAGCTGTTCATGTATTTTATTAATCTTATTTTTAAAATTATTAAGGCATGGGTAGTTCACATGGGATTAGGAAAGGATATATTTATGATTAGGATAGATTAAAATTTAAATGAAATATTCAAAATAGTCAATGATAATATTGACCACGGAAAGCTTTTCCGAACTCGTACTTTTAAAGGGAGTATGATATGATTAATTATGATCCTATCAATTCTAGTTTTATACATTCATCTTGAAAGATTCTCAATCGAATCAAAATTGCAATTTTACTAAAGCGAAGAATCTTAATAACATGAAATTATTTAAAAACTTCTTTGATCCTACAGAGGGATCTTTAGGTAGTGGGAAAATAATACCATTGTTGAAGGCATGATAAATGACATTGTCCAGTGATGAGTCTCCCTTCGTCTTCCTATTTACCTTCACTAATGAATTTCTGGACATGAACCTGTGAAGTGGATTCACTAAAGTGGAAACACAAAAATGGCTGCAAATTCCATTAGCAGGTGGACAAACAATGCTGAAGCATAAGACAAAAGATGAATGTAGATCTTCGTTGATATATGATAGATATGTTCAAGCTCTGTCGTCGCTTGCTTTATCCTTCTTTAGTTGGTTTAGCAGAGAAGAAAATATATTGTAATGCCTCAATGACTCTCCACCAGACCAATCAATTCATATTCAAACTTGTCTTTATTGTATACAGAGTGTATCCTAGTTCTATCTCCTAGAATCCCCTCAGATTCTAACAAGTTCAATCATTTAGGCTCCAGCTGATCTCTTCATCTTGGTCGTAATCTCTTCCTATAACTTGTAGTCAATGAAAGAGATGTGCATCAAAGTCCAGTCAGAACTAATAACCAATAAGAGTTGTCGAAACTCAATGCGAATCCATTTTAAATACAAATAACTTGCGACATACCAACAAATCTATGCCTCATTCTCACAATATGAACCATAAAATTTATCAATAATCAGCATTCACATCCTAGTTTTAGGATATAGTCTTGCTCACTCCTATAAACAAGTTTCCATTGCAAAAGTTTACACTATTTTTGTTCTAATTTAGCTTTTCCTGTACATCTTCTCTCGAGGATCTCAAACACCCTCCTAGCAATCCTTGATAAGGGTTCCTTCTTGTTGTGATAAGCAGCGGAGTTTGATCAAGAGTACCAAACATAAAACTCCAAACAGAAAATAAAGAAAAACACAATCACACAAGGATTTACGTGGTTCGATCAAATTGATCTACGTCCACGGCAAGAGAGGAGTTTCACTAAAATCAAGCTCAAAAATAGCATACAATGAGCACCTTAGTGAGTAGCTCAATCAAGATTGCAACACACCCTTAGCTAAAGAGAGTGTAAGAGAGCCTTCATAATGCCTCGAGTTGAAGAGAGTGTGAGAGGGACTTCACAACGCGTATCATCTCTATTTTTTTCTTGGTCAAAACAGAGAACCCCAGAACATCGAAAAACAAACATCCATTGATTTAAGGGATGTTTGATTTGCTCATTTATTGAGCCCTCCTAAGTCAATTTTGTTGGGCTCCTAAGTCAATTTTGTTGGCCAAATTCAAGCGAAAAATCAACAATCTCCACATTGAATTGAATTCTCAAACATCAAGAAGTTGAATAATCATCATGAACACATCTCTAAGCTTACTTGAGCTAACTTCGGTGTAGAAATAAAAGATGTGAAAATAATTATTCACTTCATAATAGAACAGTGAACTCCACCCTCTTGCTAACAATGCCCCAACACGGGGCCACCTAACAAGTGTGAATGCCACTTTGAGTCCGATTAGCTTGAAGAAAGTCGGACGGTTTGATCAACATGTCATTTGGATTATCTGCGAGTACCAATCTTCTTGATTGTGATGCTTCTCTCGTGATTGCCTCATGAATGAAATGATATCTAAAATCAATCGTTTTGTCCTCTCGTGATGTCTTTGAGTTTTAGTTAGGTGTATCGCACTATGATTATCGCAAGACAATCGAACTAGCTTCTTAAGTCAAAGCTCACCAACAAGGTTTCTCAACCAAATGGCCTCTTTTACCACATTCTTTGCCATGTACTCGCCTTTGTAGTAGACAAAGCCACTATCGGCTGTAGAGTCGATCTCCAACTAATAGTTGAGCGGATAAAAGATAACCGAAAGATCTCCTTTTATCAAGATCACGGCATAGTCGAATTCACAAAATCTGGCTGAGACTCCCAATCTTTGTTGTTAAAAATCAAACCAACTCGAGGTACCCTTGAGATACCCAAGGATCCACTTCACTACCTCCTAATGTGCCTTACTTGGTGAGCATATATCTTGACTAGGCAGTAATATGCGGGCGAGTGCAAATCATAGCATACATAATTCTACCTTTGTACTAGAGAGTATGAAACTGGGACATCTCCTTTTTCGGTTTCATTCTTAGGTAAATGGGCCGAGAGCCTAAAGTGTAAAGCCAAAGGAAAGTACGAGCTTGGCCTTTTTCATCCCAAAGCGCTTAGCACCTTTTCAATATAACTCTTACGTGAGAGATATAATGTTCCGGCTTTTCATCCCTCTTGATCTCCATCCCTAATATCTTCTTTGCTACACCAAGATCTTTCATCTCAAACTCCTCAGGAGTTGTTTCTTCAAAATATGAATCTGTGACATATTCTTCTTACAGATAAGCATATCATTAACATATAATAGAAGATAAATAAAAGAATCATCTCCTATATGCATATAGTACACACAACTATCATAAGTACTTCTCGTACCCATGACTAAGAATAAAATTATCAAACTTCTTGCACCACGTCTCGGAGATTACTTCAAGCCATACAAAAAAATTCAATCTGCAAACATGATCTTCTTTACCTTCTATGAAGTATCCCTCAGTGAGATATATAGATGGTCTCCTCGAGCTCACCATGCAAAATACATCTTCACATCGAGTTGCTCAAGCTCTAGATTAAATAGAGCAACCATGACAAGCAATACGGATGGAGGTATGCTTCACAACCGGAGAAAATACCTCATCATAGTCAATTCCCTCCTTTTGTCTATAACCCTTAGCCACCAACCGTGCTTTGAATCTAGCATCTTCAACCCACAGGATCCCTTCTTTCTTCTTAAAATCCACTTGCATCCAATTGCCCTCTTACCATTAGGTAATTGCACCAAATCCCAAGTCCGGTTCGATAAAGTGACTTCGAGTTCTTCTATGCCGTGGCCCAATGACCGATTCTCTGCATGAGAGCGGCAATTAAGTTTGATGGCTCTTGAATACCCATCTCTTTAGGTGCCGGAGGCACTAACTTTTCGGCATGTGCATATCTCTAAGGACGTCTGATCTGTCTCCTCTCTCTGTCAGTGGCTATGAAATAAGGTTGCTCGGTCTCTGTCTCATCATCATCTGAGCTTGAATCATGTTGCTCTTCTACAACTGTAGGAGCAATTTTTATAGATGACTTTTGAGAAGTCTCTCCTCGAGCTCCACACGAGCTCCACCTTATCCATAGCCTTCCCTATATTTTACGTAGAGACTCGTGAAACCTTCCAATGATCAAGCATATATTTTTCATTAAAAGTAACATCTCTACTAATAATAAATTTAGGAGAATCGGGTTCAAGACTCCACAAGCGGTAGCCTTTGACACCATCGCATATCCAACAAATATGCATTTCTTGGCTCTAGGCTCAAGCTTACCATCTCTAACATGATAGTATGCGGGACATCCAAATACCTTTAAATTTAAATAGTCACAAGGTTTACTTGACCGTACCTCATTTGGAGTCTTGTGCTCGATGGCGGTAGAAGGAGACCGATTCACCAAGTAACAAGGCGTGTTAATAACCCAGCTAGAAGTCTTTATCTAATCCAAAGTTTAAGAGCATACACCTAGCTCTCTCCATCGATGTTCTATTCATACGTTACGCCATGCCATTTTCTTTGAGTGTACTGGTGCAATGTCGTGCGATCCCGAGAATGCACTTACGAACTAGTTGAACTTCGCCAC
This sequence comes from Asparagus setaceus, assembly GCA_012295165.1. Taxonomy (NCBI): domain Eukaryota; kingdom Viridiplantae; phylum Streptophyta; class Magnoliopsida; order Asparagales; family Asparagaceae; genus Asparagus; species Asparagus setaceus. The sequence goes on from CM022707.1 coordinate 28,531,936, forward strand.
TACAAAACTCTAGGCCATTATCCGTTGGGAGGCGTTTAATTTTCTTCCGATTTGATTCTCAACAAGAACTTTCCACTTTTGAAAGTTTGAACACTTCACTTTTGCGTCCGAGAAAATAAGCCCAAATCTTCTGGAAAAATCATCAATAAGCGTCAAAAATAAAGAGCACTACCTTTGGATGGAACTCGAGTAGGTCCCCACAAATCGAATGGATGTAGTCGAGTGTGTCATTAAGTCAGTATGTGAACAACCGGCCCGTGCGGTTCCCAAACACACAATGCTCACAGTCAAGTGATGATGTATGATCACCACAAAGTAAACCACGTTTACTCAAAATGGTCATCCCTTTCTCACTCATGTGGCCTAAGCATATGCCTGGCCCGAGTAGTGTCCTGTCGACATCGAGAGGACACACATGCAGACTGATCTTGCCTTGGAGAACATAAAGGCTGTTCACTTTGCTACCTTTCATCACAACCAATGAACCCTTAGTAACTCTAAGAACTCCACCTCCACTGTGTAAGAACACCCAATAGAATCCAAAGAACTCAAAGAAATTAAATTCTTGAAATTAAATTCTTCTTCAAGGGATGTGTCTTACATCGACAAAGTTCTCACTATCCCATCGTGACACGATCTTGGCGTACCAATCACAATGTCTTGCAAAGCATTGTTGCTTATCAAAACTGATCCACCACTTATAGTTTTGTAAGTAGTAAACCAATCTCTATTTGGACACATATGATAAGACGCACCAGTATCCAAGACCCATTCTCTATCGAAACGGCCATCCAAGGGGACATACTGCAAGAACCGTCTCCGCGACATCGGCAACATGAGCCTTTGCCATATTTGCTGAATCTGAGGTTTCACACGCTGGTTTTCTTTCTTCTTTAGAGCATAACATTCTGACATGTAATGCCCTTTCTTGTGACGATAGAAACACTCAACTTGTTTCGTCTTGGGTGACACGGGCTTGAATGGTTTCGCTTTCCCTTTACTACCCTCTCTAGTATTGATCTACCTCTGCCTAGCGGACCATCGGCCTTCGATCGATTTTTTCCATCTAACTTTGTTCTTAACTCGTGAGAATTCAAAAGGCCTTCATATCCTCAAGACTTATGGATTCCTTCCATATAGAGTTGATAAAGTTTTCATAAGAGTCGGGCAAGGAACACAACACAATGAGAGCTTGATCTTCATCATCAATCTTAAGATCCGGTTTTCATATCCATGATAATTTTATTAAATTCATCGGGGTGTTCTGAATGGGTGTACCTTCTTTCATCTTGTGTAAAGCCGTTGCTTGTACAATCTCGTAATAAGAGATTTCTTCAAGTAGAGCGTTCGAGCAGCCCACAACCCCGCTGCCGTTTCCTCATCAGCAACTTCACAAAGCACATTGTCGGATAGTGACAATTGGAAGGCGCTGTGAGCCTTTTCGTCAATCTCTTCGATCGCAGCACTAGTCATATCCTCTGGGTATTTCCCATCGATAGCTCTTACCGTGCCTTCACATCGTAACAAAGCCTTCATCTTATCCTCCATAGGTAGAAATTGTTACGACCATCCGAATATCGACAAGAACTTTACGAAGCCATTGTGGAAGGCTGGCGATCCTAGAACCGAGGCAGCTCACGATACGGTTTGTTGTGATAAAACGGCCGGTTTGATCAGTACCAAAAATAAAATTCCAAGAAAATAAAGAAAAACACAATCATACAAGGATTTATGTGATTCGATCAAATTGATCTACGTCCATGACAAGAGAGAGTTTCACTAAAATCAAGCTCAAAAACAACATACAATAAGCACCTTAGTGAGTAGCTCAATCAAGATTGCAACACACCCTTAGCGAGAAGAGAGTGTAAGAGAGCCTTCACAATGTCTCGTTGAAGAGAGTGTGAGAGGGACTTCCAACGTCACTATCATCTCTATTTTTTCTTTCTTAGGATCAAAACTAGAGAACACCCGAGAACATGCCAAAAAACAAACATCTCTTGATTTAAGGGATGTTTGATTTGCTCATTTACTGAGCCCTCCCTATGTCAATTTTGTTGGGCTCCCTAAGTCAATTTTGTTGGCCAAATTCAAGCCAAAAATCAACACTTCTTATTCACTTTTGGTGATTCTTCCTTCTTTGGATCAAGATCAACCTTTCTTGTAACAGTAGGTTCCTCATTTATCATATCTTCTAAACTTCCAGTGGAGACACATGAATCTACAAGGCCTTCTAGTGGTACTCCATGCTTTTGTTCTCATCGTAATCATCCACCTCATCATCCACAATTTTCCCAGTATTATTCCCCAATTCTCCTTCTACACTTATTTGATTCTCGGTTTCCAAACATCTATTTCCATCAACATGCATCTTTGTTTCCTTTCCATGCAACTTATCTAAAATCCTCCACGTCACAGCATCGGCTTCAATCCATTCTTCCTCATCTCACCCAATAGCTGATAACCCTCCTCCTTTAATCCAACCTTACAAGCAGCATCAATAAGGATATTATAGTTTACAATCCCTGGACAAATACCACAATCTACCAACTCATATAAGAAATCACAGGCAGCCTCAAATTTCTCTAAACGGCATAAACCTCTAAGAATGCAGCATAAACATAGTCATCATGAATCTTTGAAGGCCATATAACATCATCCCAAAACCCTTTTGCCTCCTCAAATTTCTCAAATATCCCTATAATACAAATGCAAAAGAACAAAAGATAAAAGTCTTGCTATAGACAAGCAATCCTTATAAGAATAGCAAATATGACAACTACCAAAGATTGCCATACTGTATAATAATTATGCATCAATATAATAGTTGAGTCAGGTACTAAGGAGTAAGGACAATAGAATAATCACCTTACCCACGTAAGCAAAATGTTATAGAACAAAAGTATGTTGATGAGAGTGGGATCAGCCTATTTGACAGTGCTAAATACATTTTCTTATAAAACTAAAAAAATTGAAAAAGTTGGTGTCCGGTCTTTAAGTAATAATAATAAACAAGTAGACACACATACACAACAACAAGAACAACAAAGAGAAAGGAGGTAATTGGATTAATGCTTGTTAGTTTCTACTGCATAAACATTAAATAACTGAGTTGCTCCAATTTGATGAGTTTAGATTGTCCTACATAAGATTATTTTAAAAAAAGTACAGTATTCCTAAGGTTAAACCATTCTAGAAGCTCTATGGCAAAAGATTCTGTAGCCCAAGGAACAAGAAAACCTAAACTTTAAAGATATCATGAATTAGAAAAAGAAAGATTTATCGAGTTCCAGTAAAGGGAATTCATAGGGGCAAGCGTGCCTGAGTTAGTTGAGGACATAATGCCACCACCCACTGAGAGCTATTTCCCCAAAACTTACTATCTCAGTGGACCACTTCATGATCTCATGCTAACCTCCCTCCCACTTTCAGCTAACACCCTCAAATGAGGGTAAAATACTAGTTATGCCATCCTAAGGAATCAAGCTCAAGCCAATTGCCTCAGACATAGGAAACTATGAAATATGCATGATGAGTACATGAAGTAGGGAACAAACCAACACGTGTGCAGAAAACATAGGTGTAGAGGATTAATATAGGTTCTGAATATAAAGGAATTGAGGTTCCTTTCATTGATAAGTTTTAACACAAGCGATATGCAGGACAACAAACATGCCAACATCTGAATATGGTGTATGAAATGCTAAAAAGAAAGAAAAACACAGATATCAAGAGGCACAGGCAGATTACTGTGATAATTTTATTATGGTTCAAATTTATGATCATGGAAAATTAAGGCTAATCTTGTTTTTGGAATAAATATAATGTAATGTACTGACCCCTGAATGAAATTTGGAATGAAATCCTTGATATGCCTTGGGATAAAAGAGGCTTTTTTTCTTAATCACATCTCCCATGTTATTTGCAAATCATAGACATATTCCTGCACAAAAATAAATAAATTAAAAAATAAAACCTTTTATCCTGAACATTCCAAGATATTTAATCCACAATGCAATGGCGCCAAACTTGTTTCTTCTATGTCAGCATGATTGGGTTTGCATTAAAACCAATCACAAACTACTATTCTATGTGTTGGTGTCAAGTCCCTCATAAAATGAATGTGGGAAATAGCGTTATCATGAAGGATTAAACTCATGGACTAGGAACAACTCTCAACATCAACTATGGCAGAGAGTCTAGAGGAAAGGATAAGGTAAATTTATAGATCCACTAATTACTAGTGACCATAAGCATACTTTAAGCATATGCAACTTCTAAGAACTTACCAATATCCCTGAAAAATTGAAGCTCTCTAATTGAACTATTGCTGTAGAAAAACACAAATAATACTGAGTGGCATAAGCTAAATATGCTTTCGATGTCATCTACAATAAGATTGACCTCAGTGGTGAACCTTATGATGATTTGTTTGGGCAAAAATGAATCCAGCTCTGTGAATTTCTGTTTCCACCATTCATCTACCCACTTAAAATTTCGGTGAATGGATGGCATCCCACTAAAATGGTTCCTTTAACAAGTGATGAGATTCTGTAACACTGTGTTGAATCATTGAAAACGTTTAAATTGAAACTACATATATTGCAAGAGCATATAATAAGCTTCACTTTGAAATTTAGCAACCAGAACAAGCCAAAATGCGCACAGCATACTTAAGAAGGTGGAGGTGGTTAGGTTGAACAACAGAATCCTGTTCTGTGTTTTCTTTTTCAAGTTAGTCCTGTTTAATTATATTGCAAGGACTGCTGGGTCCATAGTTGATTCGAGTTTGAGAGCATCATGTTGCACTTGTTATAATATTATATCACAAATGAAAGAATATTACATGTTGGTTATAACGAGTAAGGATCAATGATGATTTTCTATCTTTTTCCCCAAACAGGATACTGGACTGGTTTTGAACCTCAACTGTTATGCTTTGTTTTGTGCATTTATTTTCATAAAAAATGCATATTATTCTTTGGGTCATCATACTTGGTAATCACAATCACTATAACAAGTATCACCATAGTTTATTAGAATTACAACATTATCATTTCAAACTTATGTTTCAGATATCTAGCATTTGGACTGTTTGGTTTGATGCAAATAGCAACTGTAATTGCAGTTTGCAAAAAAGTACATCAGTTGCAATGTTTATTTTACTTCACTTATAGTTTTTTTGCAGTTGTAGATGCAGAAGGAACCACTTTTCTAAAAAATAGCTTGCAATCAATTTGGCTGCAATATGTCAGGTCATTTTTTTGCAATTGAAGGTGTAGCTAATATGCCTGGTTGCCAGATGTTTTTCGGAGGGAAAAAAAGAAAGAAAAAGAGAGAGACAATTTTTGCAACTGTGATTACATTTGAAAAGAAGACTAGTTTTACTGAAACATATAGCTGCCACAGCAATTGATATGTCGTTTTGCAAACTGCAACTACATTTATAGTTGTAATTTTCAAGCAATTTCATTCGATGCCATATAAAAACTTTGATCAATTGACTTTCTAGACCTGTAAACAAGTCCAAGCGTCAACATATCCAACTCCCACCACTTTGTACCATCCAACCCACTTATCTCAATCAGTCTAAAAGAAAAAAAACCGATTCTGTGGACCATGGTGTATATTATGTCCATGGCAACTTTACTAAGCTGCATTTGCCTACTTGTTCCCCTTCTTGTTTAAATACCAGCTCTCACCCTCCACCATCCCTCCTTCAAGCACCCTCACCATTCAGTAACCTCCGGGTTAAATTTTCCTTTCTCTCCTCTTTCCAGGTCCAATTTAAGTATAGTAACATGGGTGCTTTTCTTAAGCGAGGCGAGCAAGATCAAGAGGATGGATACAGAGATCTTGAAACATCATTCACCACTGAAAGTTCATCAAGCACCGTCTCAATTCATCAGCCAAAGAAGATGCAAACCAAGGAGGCGAGTGCACATAGAATAAAGCTGGTTATAAGCAAGCAAGAACTGAAGGAAATACTAGAAAAGGAAGGGCTCACACTTGCGACATGATGTCTCAAATTCAGAGAACCGAGATATTGTTGCAAGAAGGAAAAGGAGAGCGTGTCATGGAAACCTGAACTTGAAAGCATATTAGAAGTGAATTGATCTCTCTTAAGGCCTTCTTTTTGTTTTCCTTCTTTTTCTTTTTCTTTTTTTTTTTTAGAGAATAAACATGCATGTAAATAGGAGTCTGGAGGTTTTCTTTCTCTTTTCTTCCGGTGCTTAGGCAGAAAAAAGATAAAGATAGCCAGTGAATGATAGAATGGTGTCAGATTGATGCTTACAGAGTCTTTTTTTTGTATTTTGTTTAATTAAAAAATAAAATGTAAAATAGTAAAGATCCCATAATTTTCTCTCCTTTTTTATCTCTTGGCTAAGACAGTAAAAGACAAAGATAGGCAATGAAGGATATATTTGAGTGGTGTAAGGTTGATATTCCTATAGTTCATGAATGTAGAAGTTCAAAGCAAAATTTGTGTTCTGTTCCTGAAATTGGTGGGGTTTGCTTTGTCTACAAAGGACTGTAGTTTGGTCTTCATCTAGTTCAAAAGGTTAGTTTCAATAATTTGGGAACCATGTTAATTTCTGCTATGCTTTCCTTTTTCTTTCACTTTTTTTCGGTAATTTGATTATACAATGTCCAGTGGACTGATGCTGACATAAGTAGCTAACTAAAATAAAATTCTCTTACACAATTTGAGAAGTTACAATTAGGATGAGCACAGTTTTGATGATCTGAGTCTGTAATGGATATCAGTCTACGAGTATGAGTTAGTTAATTCTAAGCTACAGAAACTCTTTGTCAAGTACTGCTGGAATTTCTAAAATAGCAGGGCGATTCATGTATGCTAGTGCATACTGTAGAGAAATAGAAAATGCAAAGACTTATTATTCATCTAACGTTAACCTTTCTTAAATATAGATTTGGAGGATATTATAAAATAGGTATGAGATAAAATCATATCTAATCACATCTCACAATATCTCATTATATCTACTAACTATACTAATACCAAATTATTAACAATATCTAACACACCTTCAAGACTTGTTACAAATGGAAATAAAACACCTAGTTGCAAGAGCTTTGGTAATGTCATCTTTGCAGGAATAGTTAAAGACATCAGCAATCGGTAAAGTATTAGTGAAGTGTAGTCACAACCAAATCCTAAAGCGGATAAGCAGTGGAGACCAAGAATTTAGGCGGGGGTCCAAAAATAATTAAACCTTCACCCATGGCGATAAATTATACTCAATCTCTTTTAAGAAATCGTTTCATAATTGAGTCACCATATTAGTCACTTAAATCTTTTGAAATTAGTCCCTCAAATCATGAAATTGCTATCAGTCCACCAAACCATTTATTTTGAAATTAGTCCCTCCGCTCAAGAATATAAATAGCTATTGGAGGTTAATTTGAAAAATTTTATGAGAATTGAAGGAGATAATAGTCCACGACCATAGATTTTACTTGGTAATCGCTCAATTGCTATTTCTAGCTTGATTGGAGGGACTAATTCCAAATAAATTAATAATTAAGAAACCTAATAGCAATATTTGAAGGACTAATTTCAAAATAATCTAAGAATTGAGACCTAATAGCCATTTCCATTATTTGAGTGTCTAATTTCAAAATACGAAAGATTTAAGGGATTAATATAGAAAAACCACATTACTTATTTGTATTTTTATGAAATTCTAGGGAAGGGGCTAGGCTGTTGAGCCCTATGGTATGCTTGTGGTAGAGAGAGTTGTAGAAGAAATAGGGTAGGTAAGAAATCCTAGGCGGGTAGGCTAGTAGTGAAATCTGGTCAACCCAGTGGCAACACCCAATTCATTACTTTTGCACCTAACCAACGAAATATGACAAAGAGGGATCTTGCTCAAGATGAAAAATGGCATTGTTCATCGAAGTACCCCTCAAGCTGGGCATATATAGTATATATGTTCGACTTGAGGGGTACGAGGATGAGCAGTCTTTCTTGAGATTAGGATTTTTCAAGGAAATGACTTCTTTTTACTGAGGTTCAACAAAGATTTAGTAATCAAATGATGTAGAAGCGAAGCGTTATCAAAGCAATGGGAAGCATGAAGGCGATAAAACCCCTCAACGACCTCGAGGTCAAGGAAGGAGAAAAAGTCTCTCTAGGATCAAGAAGGTTACGATACCATAGAGAAATAAAAATGCAAAAGATTTATAATTTATCTAATCCTAACCTCTCTTAAAATAGAGATTATGAGAATATTACAAAATAGGTATGAGATAAAATCATATCTAATCATATCTCACAGTAACTCATAGTATCTACTAAATATACTACTACCAAATTATTAATAATATCTAACACACAAAAAAATTCTACCAGAAAATATCAAGTATAAGAGTAAGCTAATGACACATCATGATGAAAGTTCACAAATTTGAACAAATCAATGAGAAAAGGAACTAATCATCTTCTAGAAGGATGAAGCAACTTAAAACCAATACTTGTCTTGGAAATTCATTAACTGTTAGATATGTGAATAAAGAACTTACTGGAAGATACTAATTAAGAATCATCTTCTAGAATACTGATTGCTTAATTTAAGACATGATACTTGGGAACAACTCAGTTGTTGCCCATAATAAATCTAATATGTGATTAGACCTCAGTACATAAAATGATGTGTATGGGCCTAATGTGAATATTAGATTATGTGTATCTTGTTCAGTTTCAAGGAACCTCATTTGGAGAGTACCTAACTCTGAAGATATTTTAGGCAGCTCTTATCACCATCAATTGTCTTACTCTACTAGACAACCTGGCTTTTATATAAATTGTGCTACTGTAAATCCTATAAAGCAACACTAAGTGCTAACTGGATTGTGAGGGTAGAGACCTCCGATTGTATGTCTTAATCTAGGATGGATCCTGAATTCATCAAGGAAATTTTTATTATAAAGATTTACGCAATTAACTAGTCTAATGTTGGTGTTGTATATGAACACAAATAATAAGTTTTGGCTGCATGCCATGGTAAATTATTGTTGGATATCTTTAAGTTACAAGGTATATGTGCAAATAGAATATACATTTATAAACTTAATGTAAAACTAGAGCTTACATTCTTTATATGAATAAATAGTTTACTTTGCAGCAGTTCACTAACCATACATGCTTGGCATATTAAACTAAGAAGTAATAACAGTTTTGTACCATATTAGCAGTTTTGTACCTGGAGGATCTTACTAGCTCCATATATGATCATGAGAGGCTGCCAAGCTGAGTACAACATCAATCTCTATTCATCACTCTGGTCAACTTTGAATACCATTTCATTGTGACATGTAAAAGGAAGTGCATAGGAGGATAAAACTGCAGAATGAACAAGCAGAAGATTTGAGGTGTTTCAGATCCCATGTGCTCTCAAGTTGTACCTGTGAGACTTCAACAGTTGCATTATGTTTTACTGGAAAATGTTTGTTCACTTCTGATAGTATCATATAATTTGTATTCCCTTCTTTTCACATCTTCATCTGTAACAAAGCCTGATAAACATTGGAAAGTCAGTATAGTTGCAGTCTTGAACCCACCAATTGACAGTCACAACATATTCTATGCAACATATTAAGCTAGAATATTAAGAAGGTGAGTATTGCAATATAATTAATATTTAAAATCATAAACAACAAAATCTTTTCATTATATTCTCACAAGTCACGCTAGAACTTAAAATACCCTATCATAGAAACCATCTTCTCGTAGTCTAGCCTAATAGTTCTCTTCATCTCCTCATCAAAAGTCAAACCAATTGTTAGATAAAATTCCTTTAGCATCATTTCACTAATTCCACCCTCATACTCAAGGACATGCTCAGACATCTAGATCCTTCCTCATGTATCCTTAAACCTATCCAGATAATACTTCACAAGCCTATAGAAACATGTTCAACCTTCCAACTGCAGATTTCAAGACCAACTTAAAATTAAAATGGTAATACATCTTCTTCCTTTTAATCATCTGGGTCACCCTATCACTTCCTCTTGATACATTCACTTCAAGATATTCACAAAATGATGAGTAGGGAACATGCAAACCTGCATGACCCTGAAAAGATTGGTTTAGAGGATTAATTTAGATTCCACATGTAAAGAACTGGAGGTTCTTTTGCATTAGTAAGTAATCACGAACGAGTTTATAACGCAGTGTGGAAGTAATAAACCTTGGAATCAATGTGGAAGTAATAAACCTTGGAATCAACCAAGTGTTGTTCTTTGAATCCACAAAGAACAATCTTGAATCCACGAAGAGAATATAATAAAGAGGAATTTATTGATGAAAAATTATGCCTCTAGGGCTTACAATCCTCTACTTAAATAGAAAAACAAACTATACTCCAACTAGTACCCAAATTTTACCAAAAATAGAAATAACAAAACTATCCTTAAAAGATTCCCTACGATTGAGGAAACAAATTGGTCAAATTTAGAATCAAACCATTTGTTTCCTAATCAAAAGAACTCCTAAAACATTACCTAAAATAGTAAAAAAGCTGACAAAAACTTTGAAATCTCTCAATTTGGAGGGTATTTACCAAAGCAGAGGCGTGACAAACCGAACAACGGTAAATTTGGTTGACTCAGTCTCAAACTAAGATTTTCATATATAATTCATCCAATTCCGACGTATTGTTTGAGAGATATGACCTGTTCTTCGTTGCAAGTCATTTTTCTCTATCGGGCCCCTGTTTGGGCTTCTGACGGTCCAGTTTCTCTATGAATATATCTGCAGTGCGTTCTACATCAGTTTACACCAAGTTATAGAGATCCAAAAGAGCCTTAAGGGAACACTACTGGTAGGCAAGATAACAACACGACAACATCTAAATATGGTGTAATGAATGCTAAAAAGAGTAAACACCAAAAGAGATATCAACAGTGCAGAGTACAATGACATGCATGCAATATATATATATATATATATAGAGAGAGAGAGAGAGAAAAATGTATATGAGGTAGATACAAATGTGATTAGGCCCACTAATTGTCATTTGTCACATCGAGGTGTGGGTCTCACCATATTATCTCTTGGTAGCTCATTTTGATAAATGAGCCGCCACCTCACAACCATCAAACACATGTGTGTGTGTGTGGCGTGTGTAATGCTAGAATAAACTTAAGTGGATATGAGCTCTTGTCCATAATTTTTTAGCACTTTGTTCTGTCCAACCTACTTAGCTCAATCAGTCTAAAAGAAACAAAAACTGATTCGTGGACCATGGTGGGAATATTAGCGGGGTGCATTTGGTCCGGATACATTTCGGATATGATACTTATCATATCCATATCCGTTACCCATCTCGGATACGGACACGGATATATCTCGGTGAGGAAAATTCATATCCATATCTGCTAAAATCGGATAGGATACGGATATACATCTTGGATCTATAAGCGGATATACATCGCATACAAAAGCAGATATAAGAAAACTAGATAGTATTGAAAAAATATAGTTCATGTGATACAAAAGAGTCATTAATATGTGCATTATAGAAAAGCTAAGATTAAACATCTTGATCATCAAAATTAACATCAAATCTATAATCTAAGTATTAAAACTATCATAACAAGGTGTACTAATATGTTTTGGATATTTGATCTGGGATCCGGATATTTCACTACAAAACCATATCCATAAGCATATCCTATCGGTTATAGATTTGAGTAACCATATCCGTATCCTACGGATCTGATTCTGAATATTTCCTGGATTTAGAATCAAACCAGATTGTTTCCTAATCAAAACAGACTCTAAAACATTACCTAAAATAGTAAAAACCGACAAAAACTTTGAAATCTCTCAATTTGGAGGGTATTTAGCAAAACAGACGGCGGCAAACCGAACAACGGTAAATTTGGTTGACTCCGTCTCAAAAAAATACAAGATTTTCATATATAATTCATCCAATTCCGACGTATTGTTTGAGAGATATGACCTGTTCTTCGTTGCAAGTCATTTTTCTCTCTCGGGCCCCTGTTTGGGCTTCGGACGGTCCAGTTTCTCTATGAATATATCTGCAGTGCGTTCTACATCAGTTTACACCAAGTTATAGAGATCCAAAAGAGCCTTAAGGGAACACTACTGGTAGGCAAGATAACAACGACAACATCTAAATATGGTGTAATGAATGCTAAAAAGAGTAAACACCAAAAGAGATATCAACAGCACGTGAGTACAAATGACATGCATGCAATATATATATATATATATATATAGAGAGAGAGAGAGAGAAAAATGTATATGAGGTAGATACAAATGTGATTAGGCCCACCCTAATTGTCATTTGTCACATCGAAAGGTGTGGGTCTCACCATATTATCTCTTGGTAGCTCATTTTGATAAATGAGCCGCCACCTCACAACCATCAAACACATGTGTGTGTGTGTGGCGTGTGTAATGCTAGAATAAACTTAAGTGGATATGAGCTCTTGTCCATAATTTTTTAGCACTTTGTTCTGTCCAACCTACTTAGCTCAATCAGTCTAAAAGAAACAAAAACTGATTCGTGGACCATGGTGGGAATATTAGCAGGGTGCATTTGGTCCGGATACATTTCGGATATGATACTTATCATATCCATATCCGCTTACCCATCTCGGATACGGACACGGATATATCTCGGTAAGGAAAATTCATATCCATATCTCGCTAAAATCGGATAACGGATACGGATATACATGCGGATCTATAAGCGGATATACATGCATACAAAAGCGGATATAAGAAAACTAGATAGTATTGAAAAAATATAGTTCATGTGATACAAAAGAGTCATTAATATGTGCATTATATCGAAAAGCTAAGATTAAACATCTTGATCATCAAAATTAACATCAAATCTATAATCTAAGTATTAAAACTATCATAACAGTATGACTAATATGTTTTCGGATATTTCGGATCTGGATCCGGATATTTCACTACAAAACCATATCCATAAGCATATCCTATCGGTTATAGATTTGAGTAACCATATCCGTATCCTAACGGATCTGATTCTGGATATTTCCTGGATATAGATCTTGTTTAGCACCCCTAACTATTAGTCAATGGCAACTGCGATTACTACCCTTAGTACCCTACATCTGCCTACCTTTTCTACCCCTCTCTTTTAAATACCAGCCATCCCTCACTCCACGATCCCCCCTTCAAAGCTCTCACAATTTAACTTCCTCCAAATTAAAATTTTCTCTCTCTCCTCTTTCCAAGTCCATAAATCTAGTGACAGGGGTAACTGCTTAGTTCATCAGGGACAGTCTCAATCCCCTAGCCAGACCATCTCCGATGAATTTCCTACAGGCAGACATCTCAATCCAATGGCTGATATGAAAAGTTGGAAAGTTTACCACCTTCATCAACCAAAGAAGATGCAAACCAAGGAGACGAGTGTAGGTACAATAAATCTGGTTATAAGTAAGCATGAACTGAAGGAAATACTAGAAAAGGAAGGGCTCACACTTGAAGACATGGTGCCGCAAATTCAGAAAGAACCTCGATATTGCCATAAGAAGGAAAAGGAGAGAAGTGTGTCGTGGAAACCTGAACTAGAGAGCATATTAGAAGTGAATGATCTCTGTTAAAGCCTTCTTTTCCTTTTCCTTTTTTTTGTTTGTTTGTTTGAAAATAAACATGTAATAAAATAGCATTCTAGAGGTTTTCTTTCTCTTTTCTTCCTGTGATTAGGCAATAAAAGAGAAAGATAGCCAACAAATTATAGATTGGTGTCACACCAACAATTTTTATTTTGTTTAGTTAAAAAATGTGAAATGGCAAGGATTCTGTAAGTTTTCTCTCTATCCCTTTGCTCAGATGAGAAAAGACAAACATAGTCGATGAAGGATATATCTTAGTGGTGTAAGCTTGATATTCCTATAGCTCATAAATGTAGAAGCAGACAAAGTAAAACTGTCGGTCTGCTACCTGAAATTTCTGGGATTTATTCTTTGTCTGCAAAAGGACTGTCATTTATTCTTCCTAGTTCAAAAGGTTAATTCAATAATTTGAGAACCACATGTTAATTTCTGCTATGCTTTCCTTCTTCTTTCACTTTTTTCTTGGTACTTTGATTATACACACTCTATAGGACTGATGCTGACATAAATAGCTAACCAAAAGAAAATTCTCTTATACAATTTAGTAAGTTACAACTAGGATGAGCACAGATTTCCATGATTTGAGTTGGTAATGGAGATCAGTCTACGAGTTAGTTGACTCTAAGCTACAGACTCTTGGTCAAATACTGCTGGAATTTCCTAAACAATTCATGCATGCTAGTGCGTTCAAGAAAACTTCAGACCAGATAAAATCAAGTAAAAGTTTAAGCTGATTAAAGCACAATCCTGATGGAAGTTTATAAATTTGAAGGAATTAATAAGATAAGGAACTACTCATCTTCTGAAAAGATGATGCAACTTAAAATCGATACTTTGCCTGGAAAATTCATCAACTGTAAGATATATGAATAAAGAACTTACTGGAAGATACTAATTAATATTCATCTTCTAATGGCTGATTGCTTAACTTAAGATATGATACTTGGGAAGAACTTATTTTTGTCCATGAAAAATCTAATATATGATCTAGAGCTCAATATATGAAATAATGCATATGGGCTTAATGTGAATATTAAATTATGTTGTGTATCTTGTTCTGTTTCAAGTAACCTCCTCTGGAGAGTACCTGACTCAGAAGACCTTTTGGCAACTCTTATCATTGTCATTTGCCTTAATCTAATAGCAAACCCGGTTTGATATAATTTCTGCTACTGAAAACGCTATGAAAGCAACATTCAGTACTAATTGGATTATGAAAGTAGAGACCTTAGATTTTTATGTTTCACTCTAGGATGGAACCTGAATATGTTACAGAAAAACTGATTACAAACATTTGCTCAATTAATATTTGGTGTCGTATAAGAAAACATATAGTTTTGGCTGCATGCCATAGTAGATTATTTTTGGCTGATATAAGAGCAGATTGAAGACAAACTTAATATGAATCCAAAGGTTACATTTTTATATGAATAAATAGTTTAGTTTGCTGCAGTTCACTAACCGTACATGCTTAGCGATCTGAAAGTATATTATTAAACTAAGAAGTATTAGCAATTCAGTACCCAGAGATCTTATTAGTGCTCCTTATATGATCAGAAAGGCTGTCGAGCTGAGTACAATATCAATCTGATACTTCAACAGTTGTATTATGTTTCACTGGAAAATGTCACTTCTGATACCATCATATCTTCCCTGTCACAAAGCCTGATAAAATGGGAAAGTTAGGATAATCTCACTCTTGGACTCACCAATCACAATGTAAGACAACATATTCTATAGAGCATACTAAGCTAGAATATTAAGAGGGCTAATATTAGTAATGTAATCAATATTTAAAAATCATAAACAAGAAAACATTTTCATTATGATTGTCACACTTGAACTTAAATTACCTCTATTGTAGAAATGACCTTCTCAGTGCCAAGCCTTCTAATCCTCTTCATCCCCAAATAGAAAATCAAACCAATTGTCAGATAAGATTCCCTTTGCAACATTTTGCAAATTCTATTCTCATACTCAAAGACATGCTCAGACATCTAAATTCCTTCATGTATCCATAGACATGTCCAGATATAGTTCAACAATCCTACAGAAACCATGTTCAACCTTTCAACAGGTTTCAAGACTTCAACTTAAATGCTAATATATCTTCATCCTTTTAATCATATTAATTCTGATCCTATCAATTCTAGTTTTATACATTCATCTTGAAAGATTCTCAATGCGAATCAAAATTGCAATTTTACTAAAGCAGAAGAATCTTAATAACAGTGAGAATTATTTAAAAACTTCTTTGATCCTTACAGAGGGATCTTTAGGTAGTGGGAAAATAATACCATTGTTGAAGGCATGATAAATGACATTGTCCAGTGATGAGTCTCCCTTCGTCTTCCTATTTACCTTCACTAATGAATTTCTGGACATGAACCTGTGAAGTGGATTCACTAAAGTGGAAACACAAAAATGGCTGCAAATTCCATTAGCAGGTGGACAAACAATGCTGAAGCATAAGACAAAAGATGAATGTAGATCTTCGTTGATATATGATAGATATGTTCAAGCTCTACTGTCGCTTGCTTTATCCTTCTTTAGTTGGTTTAGCAGAGAAGAAAATATATTGTAATGCCTCAATGACTCTCCACCAGACCAATCAATTCATATTCAAACTTGTCTTTATTGTATACAGAGTGTATCCTAGTTCTATCTCCTAGAATCCCCTCAGATTCTAACAAGTTCAATCATTTAGGCTCCAGCTGATCTCTTCATCTTGGTCGTAATCCTCTTCCTATAACTTCAGTAGTCAATGAAAGAGATGTGCATCAAAGTCCAGTCAACGAACTAATAACCAATAAGAGTTGTCGAAACTCAATGCCGAATCCATTTTAAATACAAATAACTTGCACAGCATACCAACAAATCTATGCCTCATTCTCACAATATGAACCATAAAATTTATCAATAATCAGCATTCACATCCTAGTTTTAGGATATAGTCTTGCTCACTCCTATAAACAAGTTTCCATTGCAAAAAGTTTACACTATTTTTTGTTCTAATTTAGCTTTTCCTGTACATCTTCTCTCAGAGGATCTCAAACACCCTCCTAGCAATCCTTGATAAGGGTTCCTTCTTGTTGTGATAAGAACGCTGGCGGTTTGATCAAGAGTACCAAAAATAAAACTCAAAGCGAAAATAAAGAAAAACACAATCACACAAGGATTTACGTGGTTCGATCAAATTGATCTATGTCCACGACAAGAGAGGAGTTTCACTAAAATCAAGCTCAAAAATAGCATACAATGAGCACCTTAGTGAGTAGCTCAATCAAGATTGCAACACACCCTTAGCTAAAGAGAGTGTAAGAGAGCCTTCATAATGCCTCAGTTGAAGAGAGTGTGAGAGGGACTTCACAACGTCACTATCATCTCTATTTTTTTCTTTCTTCGGGTCAAAACCAGAGAACCCCCCAGAACATGCGAAAAAACAAACATCCATTGATTTAAGGGATGTTTGATTTGCTCATTTATTGAGCCCTCCCTAAGTCAATTTTGTTGGGCTCCCTAAGTCAATTTTGTTGGCCAAATTCAAGCGAAAAAATCAACAATCTCCACATTGAATTGAATTCTCAAACATCAAGAAGTTGAATAATCATCATGAACACATCTCTAAGCTTACTTGAGCTAACTCGGTGTAAGAAATAAAAGATGTGAAAAATAATTATTCACTTCATAATAGAACCAGTGAACTCCACCCCTCTTGCTAACAATGCCCCAACACAGGGCCACCTAACAAGTGTGAATGCCACCCAAGTCCAAGCAGTGCTTGAACTTGAAAGTCGGGACCGGTTTGATCAACATGTCAGCTGGATTATCTGCAGTACCAATCTTCTTGATTGTGATGCTTCTCTCAGCAGTTGCCTCATGAATGAAATGATATCTAAAATCAATCTGTTTTGTCCTCTCGTGATGTGCTGAGTTTTTAGTTAGGTGTATCGCACTATGATTATCGCAAAAGACAACTGAACTAGCTTCCTGCTGAAGTCAAAGCTCACCAACAAGGTTTCTCAACCAAATGGCCTCTTTTACCACTTCTGTTGCTGCCATGTACTCTGCCTTTGTAGTAGACAAAGCCACTATCGACTGTAGAGTCGATCTCCAACTAATAGTTGAGCCAGATAGAGTAAAAAGATAACCAGTCAAAGATCTCCTTTTATCAAGATCACCAGCATAGTCAGAATTCACAAAATCTATGAGACTCCCAAATCTTGTTGTTAAAAATCAAACCCAACTCGAGGTACCCTTGAGATACCCAGGATCCACTTCACTACCTCTAATGTGCCTTACTTGGTATATATCTGTACTTCTGCTGACTGCTTGGGCAATGTCCGGACGAGTGCAAATCATAGCATACATAATTCTACTTGTACTAGAGTATGAAACTTCGGGACATCTCCTTTTCTCGGTTTCATTCTTAGGTAAATCTGGCGAGAGCCTAAAGTGTAAAGCCAAAGGGTAACGAGCTTGGCCTTTTCATCCCAAAACGCTTAAGCACCTTTTCAATATAACTCTTCTGTGAGAGATATAATGTTCCAGCTTTTCTGTCCCTCTTGATCTCCATCCCTAATATCTTCTTTGCTACACCAAGATCTTTCATCTCAAACTCCTCACTGAGTTGTTTCTTCAAAATATGAATCTGTGACATATTCTTAACAGCAATAAGCATATCATTAACATATAATAGAAGATAAATAAAAGAATCATCTCCTATATGCATATAGTACACACAACTATCATAAGTACTTCTCGAGTACCCATGACTAAGAATAAAATTATCAAACTTCTTGCACCACTGTCTCGGAGATTACTTCAAGCCATACAAAAAAAAATTCAATCTGCAAACATGATCTTCTTTACCTTCTATGAAGTATCCCTCTGGCTGAGATATATAGATGGTCTCCTCGAGCTCACCATGCAAAAATACAGTCTTCACATCGAGCTGCTCAAGCTCTAGATTAAATAGAGCAACCATGACAAGCAATACACGGATGGAGGTATGCTTCACAACTGGAGAAAATACCTCATCATAGTCAATTCCCTCCTTTTGTCTATAACCCTTCGCCACCAACCGTGCTTTGAATCTAGCATCTTCAACCCCTGGGATCCCTTCTTTCTTCTTAAAAATCCACTTGCATCCAATTGCCCTCTTACCATTAGGTAATTGCACCAAATCCCAAGTCTGGTTCTGATAAAGTGACTCGAGTTCTTCTATCATAGCCGTGGCCCAATGACCGATTCTCGCATGAGCGGCTTGATAAAGTTTGATGGCTCTTGAATACCCATCTCTTTAGTCGTCGTGGAGAGCATACGCCACTAACTTCGGCATGTGCATATCTCTAGGGCGTCGTCATCTCCTCTCTCACTGGTGGCTATGAAATAAGGTTGCTCGGTCTCTGTCTCATCATCATCGAGCTTGAATCATGTTGCTCTTCTACAAGTAGGAGCAATTTTTATAGATGACTTTTGAGAAGTCTCTCCCTCGAGCTCCACCTGAAGCTCCACCTTATCCATAGCCTTCCCTATATTTTCTGTAGACTCGTCAGAAACCTTCCAATGATCAAGCATATATTTTTCATTAAAAGTAACATCTCTACTAATAATAAATTTAGGAGAATCGGGTTCAAGACTCCTGGCGGTAGCCTTTGACACCATCTGCATATCCAACAAATATGCATTTCTTGGCTCTAGGCTCAAGCTTACCATCTCTAACATGATAGTACGCAGACATCCAAATACCTTTAAATTTAAATAGTCACAAGGTTTACTTGACCGTACCTCATTTGGAGTCTTGTGCTCGATGGCGGTAGAAGGAGACCGATTCACCAAGTAACAAGCTGTGTTAATAACTTCAGCCTAGAAGTCTTTATCTAATCCAAAGTTTAAGAGCATACACCTAGCTCTCTCCATCAGTGTTCTATTCATACGTTCCGCCATGCCATTTTGGAGTGTGCCTAACCGTGCAATGTCGTACGATCCCAGAATCTGCACAGAACTAGTTGAACTCGCCACTACAAAACTCTAGGCCATTATCTGTTCGGAGACGTTTAATTTTCTTTCCGATTTGATTCTCAACAAGAACTTTCCACTTTTTGAAAGTTTCGAACACTTCACTTTTGCGTCTGAGAAAATAAGCCCAAATCTTCCTGGAAAAATCATCAATAAACGTCAAAAAATAAAGAGCACTACCTTTGGATGGAACCTGAGTAGGTCCCCACAAATCCAGAATGGATGTAGTCGAGTGTGTCATTCGTCAGTATGTGAACTGTCAGCCGACCGCGTGTTTACTTCCCAAACACACAATGCTCACGAAGTCAAGTGATGATGTATGATCACCACAAAGTAAACCACGTTTACTCAAAATGGTCATCCTTTCTCACTCATGTGGCCTAAGCGCGCATGCCTGGTGAGTAGTGTCCTGTCGACATCGAGGACACACATGCGAGCTTGTCTGATCTTGCCTTGGAGAACATAAAGATGTTCACTTTGCTACCTTTCATCACAACCAATGAACCCTTAGTAACTCTAAGAACTCCACCTCCACCGTGTAAGAACACCCAATAGAATCCAAAGAACTCAAAGAAATTAAATTCTTGAAATTAAATTCTTCTTCAAGTCCGGGATGTGTCTTACATCGACAAAGTTCTCACTATCCCATCGTGACACGATCTTGTGTACCCGATCACAATGCTTTTGCAAGCGCATTGTTGCCTATCAAAACCGATCCACCACTTATAGTTTTGTAAGTAGTAAACCAATCTCTATTTGGACACATATGATAAGGCCACCGATTATCAAGACCCATTCTCTATCGAAGCGGCCATCCAAGGGGACATCTTGCAAGAACCGTCTCGCGACATCGGCAACATGAGCCTTTGCCATATTTCTTTGAATCGAGGTTTCACACGGTTTCTTTCTTCTTTAGAGCATAACATTCGACATGTAATGCCCTTTCTTGTGACGAGAAACACTCAACTTGTTTCGTCTTGAGTCGACACGGGCTTGAATGGTTTCTCGCTTTCCCTTTACTACCCTCTCTAGTATTCGATCTACCGCTTAGCAGACCATCACCGCCTATCGATACCTTTTCCATCTAACTTTGTTCTTAACTCAGAATTCAAAAGGCCTTCATATCCTCAAGACTTATGGATTCCCTTCCATACAACATAGAGTTGATAAAGTTTTCATAAGAGTCGGGCAAGGAACACAACACAATGAGAGCTTGATCTTCATCATCAATCTTAAGATCCGGTTTTCATATCCATGATAATTTTATTAAATTCATCGGGTGTTCACGAATGGGTGTACCTTCTTTCATCTTCGATTGTAAAGCCGTTTGCCGGGTACAATCTCGTAATAAGAGATTTCTTCAAGTAGAGCGTTCGAGCTTAGCCCACAACCCATTGCCGTTTCCTCATCGACAACTTCACAAAGCACATTGTCGGATAGTGACAATTGGAAGGCTTGTGAGCCTTTTCGTCAATCTTCGATCTCAAGACTAGTCATATCCTCGGGTATTTCCCATCGATAGCTCTTACCGTGCCTTCACATCGTAACAAAGCCTTCATCTTATCCTCCATAGGCGAAATTGTTCGACCATCGAATATCGACACCGAACTTTACGAAGCCATTGTGGAAGGCGGCGATCCTAGAACCGAGACGCTCTGATACCAGTTTGTTGTGATAAGAACGCAGCGGTTTGATCCAGAGTACCAAAAATAAAATTCCAAACAGAAAATAAAGAAAAACACAATCATACAAGGATTTATGTGATTCGATCAAATTGATCTACGTCCATGACAAGAGAGGAGTTTCACTAAAATCAAGCTCAAAAACAACATACAATAAGCACCTTAGTGAGTAGCTCAATCAAGATTGCAACACACCCTTAGCAGAAGAGAGTGTAAGAGAGCCTTCACAATGTCTCAGTTGAAGAGAGTGTGAGAGGGACTTCACAACGTCACTATCATCTCTATTTTTTTCTTTCTTCGGATCAAAACTAGAGAACACCCCAGAACATGCCAAAAAACAAACATCTCTTGATTTAAGGGATGTTTGATTTGCTCATTTACTGAGCCCTCCCTATGTCAATTTTGTTGGGCTCCCTAAGTCAATTTTGTTGGCCAAATTCAAGCCAAAAAATCAACACTTCTTATTCACTTTTGGTGATTCTTCCTTCTTTGGATCAAGATCAACCTTTCTTGTAACAGTAGGTTCCTCATTTATCATATCTTCTAAACTTCCAGTGGAGACACATGAATCTACAAGGCCTTCTAGTGGTACTCCATGCTTTTCGTTCTCATCGTAATCATCCACCTCATCATCCACAATTTTCCCAGTATTATTCCCCAATTCTCCTTCTACACTTATTTGATTCTCGGTTTCCAAACATCTATTTCCATCAACATGCATCTTTGTTTCCTTTCCATGCAACTTATCTAAAATCCTCCACGTCCACAGCATCCGGCTTCAATCCATTCTTCCTCATCTCACCCAATAGCTGATAACCCTCCTCCTTTAATCCAACCTTACAAGCAGCATCAATAAGGATATTATAGTTTACAATCCCTGGACAAATACCACAATCTACCAACTCATATAAGAAATCACAGGCAGCCTCAAATTTCTCTAAGCGGCATAAACCTCTAAGAATGCAGCATAAACATAGTCATCATGAATCTTTGAAGGCCATATAACATCATCCCAAAACCCTTTTGCCTCCTCAAATTTCTCAAATATCCCTATAATACAAATGCAAAAGAACAAAAAGATAAAAGTCTTGCTATAGACAAGCAATCCTTATAAGAATAGCAAATATGACAACTACCAAAGATTGCCATACTGTATAATAATTATGCATCAATATAATAGTTGAGTCAGGTACTAAGGAGTAAGGACAATAGAATAATCACCTTACCCACGTAAGCAAAAATGTTATAGAACAAAAGTATGTTGATGAGAGTGGGAGATCAGCCTATTTGACAGTGCTAAATACATTTTCTTATAAAACTAAAAAAAATTGAAAAAAGTTGGTGTCCGGTCTTTAAGTAATAATAATAAACAAGTAGACACACACATACACAACAACAAGAACAACAAAGAGAAAGGAGGTAATTGGATTAATGCTTGTTAGTTTCTACTCGCATAAACATTAAATAACTGAGTTGCTCCAATTTGATGAGTTTAGATTGTCCTACATAAGATTATTTTAAAAAAAAGTACAGTATTCCTAAGGTTAAACCATTCTAGAAGCTCTATGGCAAAAGATTCTGTAGCCCAAGGAACAAGAAAACCTAAACTTTAAAGATATCATGAATTAGAAAAAGAAAAGATCGTTGTCGAGTTCCAGTAAAGGGAATTCATAGGGGCAAGCGTGCCTGAGTTAGTTGAGGACATAATGCCACCACCCACTGAGAGCTATTTCCCCAAAACTTACTATCTCAGTGGACCACTTCATGATCTCATGCTAACCTCCCTCCCCACTTTCAGCTAACACCCTCAAATGAGGGTAAAATACTAGTTATGCCATCCTAAGGAATCAAGCTCAAGCCAATTGCCTCAGACATAGGAAACTATGAAATATGCATGATGAGTACATGAAGTAGGGAACAAACCAACACGGTCGAGAAAACATAGGTGTAGAGGATTAATATAGGTTCTGAATATAAAGGAATTGAGGTTCCTTTCATTGATAAGTTTTAACACAAGCGATATGCAGGACAACAAACATGCCAACATCTGAATATGGTGTATGAAATGCTAAAAAGAAAGAGAAAAAAACACAGATATCAAGAGGCACAGGCAGATTACTGTGATAATTTTATTATGGTTCAAATTTATGATCATGGAAAATTAAGGCTAATCTTGTTTTGGAATAAATATAATGTAATGTACTGACCCCTGAATGAAATTTGGAATGAAATCCTTGATATGCCTTGGGATAAAAGAGGCTTTTTTCTTTTCTTAATCACATCTCCCATGTTATTTGCAAATCATAGACATATTCCTGCACAAAAATAAATAAATTAAAAAATAAAACCTTTTATCCTGAACATTCCAAGATATTTAATCCACAATGCAATGGCCAAACTTGTTTCTTCTATGTCAGCATGATTGGGTTTGCATTAAAACCAATCACAAACTACTATTCTATGTGTTGGTGTCAAGTCCCTACATAAAATGAATGTGGGAAATAAGCGTTATCATGAAGGATTAAACTCATGGACTAGGAACAACTCTCAACATCAACTATGGCAGAGAGAGTCTAGAGGAAAGGATAAGGTAAATTTATAGATCCACTAATTACTAGTGACCATAAGCATACTTTAAGCATATGCAACTTCTAAGAACTTACCAATATCCCTGAAAAATTGAAGCTCTCTAATTGAACTATTGCTGTAGAAAAACACAAATAATACTGAGTGGCATAAGCTAAATATGCTTTCGATGTCATCTACAATAAGATTGACCTCAGTGGTGAACCTTATGATGATTTGTTTGGGCAAAAATGAATCCAGCTCTGTGAATTTCTGTTTCCACCATTCATCTACCCACTTAAAATTTCGGTGAATGGATGGCATCCCACTAAAATGGTTCCTTTAACAAGTGATGAGATTCTGTAACACTGTGTTGAATCATTCGAAAAACGTTTAAATTGAAACTACATATATTGCAAGAGCATATAATAAGCTTCACTTTGAAATTTAGCAACCAGAACAAGCCAAAAATGCGCACAGCATACTTAAGAAGGTGGAGGTGGTTAGGTTGAACAACAGAATCCTGTTCTGTGTTTTCTTTTTCAAGTTAGTCCTGTTTAATTATATTGCAAGGACTGCTGGGTCCATAGTTGATTCGAGTTTGAGAGCATCATGTTGCACTTGTTATAATATTATATCACAAATGAAAGAATATTACATGTTGGTTATAACACGAGTAAGGATCAATGATGATTTTCTATCTTTTTCCCCCAAACAGGATACTGGACTGGTTTTGAACCTCAACTGTTATGCTTTGTTTTGTGCATTTATTTTCATAAAAAAATGCATATTATTCTTTGGGTCATCATACTTGGTAATCACAATCACTATAACAAGTATCACCATAGTTTATTAGAATTACAACATTATCATTTCAAACTTATGTTTCAGATATCTAGCATTTGGACTGTTTGGTTTGATGCAAATAGCAACTGTAATTGCAGTTTGCAAAAAAGTACATCAGTTGCAATGTTTATTTTACTTCACTTATAGTTTTTTTGCAGTTGTAGATGCAGAAGGAACCACTTTTCTAAAAAATAGCTTGCAATCAATTTGGCTGCAATATGTCAGGTCATTTTTTTGCAATTGAAGGTGTAGCTAATATGCCTGGTTGCCAGATGTTTTTCGGAGGGAAAAAAAGAAAGAAAAAGAGAGAGACAATTTTTGCAACTGTGATTACATTTGAAAAGAAGACTAGTTTTACTGAAACATATAGCTGCCACAGCAATTGATATGTCGTTTTGCAAACTGCAACTACATTTATAGTTGTAATTTTCAAGCAATTTCATTCGATGCCATATAAAAACTTTGATCAATTGACTTTCTAGACCTGTAAACAAGTCCAAGCGTCAACATATCCAACTCCCACCACTTTGTACCATCCAACCCACTTATCTCAATCAGTCTAAAAGAAACAAAAACCCGATTCTGTGGACCATGGTGTATATTATGTCCATGGCAACTTTGCAATTACTAAGCTGCATTTGCCTACTTGTTCCCCCTTCTTGTTTAAATACCAGCTCTCACTCCCTCCACCATCCCTCCTTCAAGCACCCTCACCATTCAGTAACCTCCGGGTTAAATTTTCCTTTCTCTCCTCTTTCCAGGTCCAATTTAAGTATAGTAACATGGGTAACTGCTTAGTTCTTGAAGCGAGGCGAGCAAGATCAAGAGGATGGATACAGAGATCTTGAAACATCATTCACCACTGAAAGTTCATCAAGCACCGTCTCCAATTCATCAGCCAAAGAAGATGCAAACCAAGGAGACGAGTGCACATAGAATAAAGCTGGTTATAAGCAAGCAAGAACTGAAGGAAATACTAGAAAAGGAAGGGCTCACACTTGACGACATGATGTCTCAAATTCAGAGAGAACCGAGATATTGTTGCAAGAAGGAAAAGGAGAGAAGCGTGTCATGGAAACCTGAACTTGAAAGCATATTAGAAGTGAATTGATCTCTCTTAAGGCCTTCTTTTTCGTTTTCCTTCTTTTTTCTTTTTTCTTTTTTTTTTTTTAGAGAATAAACATGCATGTAAATAGGAGTCTGGAGGTTTTCTTTCTCTTTTCTTCCCGGTGCTTAGGCAAGAAAAGATAAAGATAGCCAGTGAATGATAGAATGGTGTCAGATTGATGCTTACAGAGTCTTTTTTTTTTTGTATTTTGTTTAATTAAAATAAAAATGTAAAATAGTAAAGATCCCATAATTTTTCTCTCCTTTTTATCTCTTGGCTAAGACAGTAAAAGACAAAGATAGGCAATGAAGGATATATTTGAGTGGTGTAAGGTTGATATTCCTATAGTTCATGAATGTAGAAGTTCAAAGCAAAATTTGTGTTCTGTTCCTGAAATTGGTGGGGTTTATGCTTTGTCTACAAAGGACTGTAGTTTGGTCTTCATCTAGTTCAAAAGGTTAGTTTCAATAATTTGGGAACCACGTGTTAATTTCTGCTATGCTTTCCTTTTTCTTTCACTTTTTTCTCGGTAATTTGATTATACAATGTCCAGTGGACTGATGCTGACATAAGTAGCTAACTAAAATAAAATTCTCTTACACAATTTGAGAAGTTACAATTAGGATGAGCACAGTTTTGATGATCTGAGTCTGTAATGGATATCAGTCTACGAGTATGAGTTAGTTAATTCTAAGCTACAGAAACTCTTTGTCAAGTACTGCTGGAATTTCTAAAATAGCAGGGCGATTCATGTATGCTAGTGCATACTGTAGAGAAATAGAAAATGCAAAGACTTATTATTCATCTAACGTTAACCTTTCTTAAATATAGATTTGGAGGATATTATAAAATAGGTATGAGATAAAATCATATCTAATCACATCTCACAATATCTCATTATATCTACTAACTATACTAATACCAAATTATTAACAATATCTAACACACCCCTTCAAGCAGCTTGTTACAAATGGAAATAAAACACCTAGTTGCAAGAGCTTTGGTAATGTCATCTTTGCCCGGAATAGTTAAAGACATCAGCAATCAGTAAAGTATTAGTGAAGTGTAGTCACAACCAAATCCTAAGCGGATAAGCAGTGACGGAGCCAAGAATTTAGGCAGGGGGGTCCAAAAAATAATTAAACCTTCACCCATGGCAGTAAATTATACTCAATCTCTTTTAAGAAATCGTTTCATAATTGAGTCACCATATTAGTCACTTAAATCTTTTGAAATTAGTCCCTCAAATCATGAAATTGCTATCAGGTCCACCAAATTTTCATTTATTTTGAAATTAGTCCCTCCGCTCAAGAATATAAATAGCTATTGGAGGGATTAATTTGAAAAATTTTATGAGAATTGAAGGAGATAATAGTCCACAGCCATAGATTTTACTTGGTAATCGCTCCAATTGCTATTTCTACGCTTGATTGGAGGGACTAATTCCAAATAAATTAATAATTAAGAAACCTAATAGCAATATTTGAAGGACTAATTTCAAAATAATCTAAGAATTGAGACCTAATAGCCATTTCCATTATTTGAGTGTCTAATTTCAAAATACGAAAGATTTAAGGGATTAATATAGAAAAACCACATTACTTATTTGTATTTTTATGAAATTCTAGGGGAAGGGGGCTAGGGCCCTGTTGAGCCCTATATGGCTGTGCCCTTGTGGGTAAGCCGATGTGATAGAAATCCTAGGCGGGTAACCCAGTAGAAATCCTAGACGGGTAGGCTAGTAGTGAAATCCTAGGCGGGTCAACCAGCAGAAGCAACACCGGAATCAACTACGTACTTTTGCACCTAACCAACGAAATATGACAAAGAGGGATACTGCTCAAGATGAAAAAATGGCATTGTTCATCGTGAGTACCCTCATTTGGGCATATATAGTATATATGTTCCACTTGAGGGGGTACCCGGATGAACAAAGGCTTTTATCGAGATTAGGATTTTTCAAGGAAATGACTTCTTTTACTGAGGTTCAACAAAGATTTAGTAATCAAATGATGTAGAAGCCGAAGGCGTTATCAAAGCCGCCAATGGGAAGCATGAAGGCGATAAAACCCCTCAACGACCTCGAGGTCAAGGAAGGAGAAAAAAGTCTCTCTAGGATCAAGAAGGTTCGATACCATATAGAGAAATAAAAATGCAAAAGATTTATAATTTATCTAATCCTAACCTCTCTTAAAATAGAGATTATGAGAATATTACAAAATAGGTATGAGATAAAATCATATCTAATCATATCTCACAGTAACTCATAGTATCTACTAAATATACTACTACCAAATTATTAATAATATCTAACACACAAAAAAATTCTACCAGAAAATATCAAGTATAAGAGTAAGCTAATGACACATCATGATGAAAGTTCACAAATTTGAACAAATCAATGAGAAAAGGAACTAATCATCTTCTAGAAGGATGAAGCAACTTAAAACCAATACTTGTCTTGGAAATTCATTAACTGTTAGATATGTGAATAAAGAACTTACTGGAAGATACTAATTAAGAATCATCTTCTAGAATACTGATTGCTTAATTTAAGACATGATACTTGGGAACAACTCAGTTGTTGCCCATAATAAATCTAATATGTGATTAGACCTCAGTACATAAAATGATGTGTATGGGCCTAATGTGAATATTAGATTATGTCGTGTATCTTGTTCAGTTTCAAGGAACCTCATTTGGAGAGTACCTAACTCTGAAGATATTTTAGGCAGCTCTTATCACCATCAATTGTCTTACTCTACTAGACAACCTGGCTTTTATATAAATTGTGCTACTGTAAATCCTATAAAGCAACACTAAGTGCTAACTGGATTGTGAGGGTAGAGACCTCCGATTGTATGTCTTAATCTAGGATGGATCCTGAATTCATCAAGGAAATTTTTATTATAAAGATTTACGCAATTAACTAGTCTAATGTTGGTGTTGTATATGAACACAAATAATAAGTTTTGGCTGCATGCCATGGTAAATTATTGTTGGATATCTTTAAGTTACAAGGTATATGTGCAAATAGAATATACATTTATAAACTTAATGTAAAACTAGAGCTTACATTCTTTATATGAATAAATAGTTTACTTTGCAGCAGTTCACTAACCATACATGCTTGGCATATTAAACTAAGAAGTAATAACAGTTTTGTACCATATTAGCAGTTTTGTACCTGGAGGATCTTACTAGCTCCATATATGATCATGAGAGGCTGCCAAGCTGAGTACAACATCAATCTCTATTCATCACTCTGGTCAACTTTGAATACCATTTCATTGTGACATGTAAAAGGAAGTGCATAGGAGGATAAAACTGCAGAATGAACAAGCAGAAGATTTGAGGTGTTTCAGATCCCATGTGCTCTCAAGTTGTACCTGTGAGACTTCAACAGTTGCATTATGTTTTACTGGAAAATGTTTGTTCACTTCTGATAGTATCATATAATTTGTATTCCCTTCTTTTCACATCTTCATCTGTAACAAAGCCTGATAAACATTGGAAAGTCAGTATAGTTGCAGTCTTGAACCCACCAATTGACAGTCACAACATATTCTATGCAACATATTAAGCTAGAATATTAAGAAGGTGAGTATTGCAATATAATTAATATTTAAAATCATAAACAACAAAATCTTTTCATTATATTCTCACAAGTCACGCTAGAACTTAAAATACCCTATCATAGAAACCATCTTCTCGTAGTCTAGCCTAATAGTTCTCTTCATCTCCTCATCAAAAGTCAAACCAATTGTTAGATAAAATTCCTTTAGCATCATTTCACTAATTCCACCCTCATACTCAAGGACATGCTCAGACATCTAGATCCTTCCTCATGTATCCTTAAACCTATCCAGATAATACTTCACAAGCCTATAGAAACATGTTCAACCTTCCAACTGCAGATTTCAAGACCAACTTAAAATTAAAATGGTAATACATCTTCTTCCTTTTAATCATCTGGGTCACCCTATCACTTCCTCTTGATACATTCACTTCAAGATATTCACAAAATGATGAGTAGGGAACATGCAAACACACGTGACCCTGAAAAGATTGGTTTAGAGGATTAATTTAGATTCCACATGTAAAGAACTGGAGGTTCTTTTGCATTAGTAAGTAATCACGAAACGAGTTTATAACGCAGTGTGGAAGTAATAAACCTTGGAATCAATGTGGAAGTAATAAACCTTGGAATCAACCAAGTGTTGTTCTTTGAATCCACAAAGAACAATCTTCGAATCCACGAAGAGAATATAATAAAGAGGAATTTATTGATGAAAAATTATGCCTCTAGGGCTTACAATCCTCTACTTAAATAGAAAAACAAACTATACTCCAACTAGTACCCAAATTTTACCAAAAATAGAAATAACAAAACTATCCTTAAAAGATTCCCTACGATTGAGGAAACAAATTGGTCAAATTTAGAATCAAACCAGATTTGTTTCCTAATCAAAACAGACTCCTAAAACATTACCTAAAATAGTAAAAAAAAACTGACAAAAACTTTGAAATCTCTCAATTTGGAGGGTATTTCGCAAAACAGACGGCGGCAAACCGAACAACGGTAAATTTGGTTGACTCCGTCTCAAAAAAATACAAGATTTTCATATATAATTCATCCAATTCCGACGTATTGTTTGAGAGATATGACCTGTTCTTCGTTGCAAGTCATTTTTCTCTATCGGGCCCCTGTTTGGGCTTCTGACGGTCCAGTTTCTCTATGAATATATCTGCAGTGCGTTCTACATCAGTTTACACCAAGTTATAGAGATCCAAAAGAGCCTTAAGGGAACACTACTGGTAGGCAAGATAACAACACGACAACATCTAAATATGGTGTAATGAATGCTAAAAAGAGTAAACACCAAAAGAGATATCAACAGGCACAGGAGTACAGCGACATGCATGCAATATATATATATATATATATATAGAGAGAGAGAGAGAGAGAGAGGAAAAATGTATATGAGGTAGATACAAATGTGATTAGGCCCACCCTAATTGTCATTTGTCACATCGAAAGGTGTGGGTCTCACCATATTATCTCTTGGTAGCTCATTTTGATAAATGAGCCGCCACCTCACAACCATCAAACACATGTGTGTGTGTGTGAGCGTGTGTAATGCTAGAATAAACTTAAGTGGATATGAGCTCTTGTCCATAATTTTTTTTAGCACTTTGTTCTGTCCAACCTACTTAGCTCAATCAGTCTAAAAGAAAC
This sequence comes from Asparagus setaceus, assembly GCA_012295165.1. Classification (NCBI taxonomy): domain Eukaryota; kingdom Viridiplantae; phylum Streptophyta; class Magnoliopsida; order Asparagales; family Asparagaceae; genus Asparagus; species Asparagus setaceus. The sequence goes on from CM022707.1 coordinate 28,563,044, forward strand.
AAAAAACTGATTGCGTGGACCATGGTGGGAATATTAGCAGGGGTGCATTTGGTCCGGATACGGCTCGGATATGATACTTATCATATCCATATCCGTTTACCCATCTCGGATACGGACACGGATATATCTCGGTAAGGAAAATTCATATCCATATCTGCTAAAATCGGATACGGATACGGATATACATGCGGATCTATAAGCGGATATACATGCGCATACAAAACAGATATAAGAAAACTAGATAGTATTGAAAAAAATATAGTTCATGTGATACAAAAGAGTCATTAATATGTGCATTATATCTGAAAAGCTAAGATTAAACATCTTGATCATCAAAATTAACATCAAATCTATAATCTAAGTATTAAAACTATCATAACAGTATGACTAATATGTTTTCGGATATTTCAGATACGGATCCGGATATTTCACTACAAAACCATATCCATAAGCATATCCTATCGGTTATAGATTTGAGTAACCATATCCGTATCCTAACGGATACGGTTACGGATATTTCCTCGGATATAGATACTGTTTAGCACCCCTAACTATTAGTCAATGGCAACTTTGCGATTACTACCCTTAGTACCCTACATCTGCCTACCTTTTCTACCCCTCTCTTTTAAATACCAGCCATCCCTCACTCCACGATCCCCCCTTCAAAGCTCTCACAATTTAACTTCCTCCAAATTAAAATTTTCTCTCTCTCCTCTTTCCAAGTCCATAAATCTAGTGACAGGGGTAACTGCTTAGTTCATCAGGGACAGTCTCAATCCCCTAGCCAGACCATCTCCGATGAATTTCCTACAGGCAGACATCTCAATCCAATGGCTGATATGAAAAGTTGGAAAGTTTACCACCTTCATCAACCAAAGAAGATGCAAACCAAGGAGACGAGTGTAGGTACAATAAATCTGGTTATAAGTAAGCATGAACTGAAGGAAATACTAGAAAAGGAAGGGCTCACACTTGAAGACATGGTGCCGCAAATTCAGAAAGAACCTCGATATTGCCATAAGAAGGAAAAGGAGAGAAGTGTGTCGTGGAAACCTGAACTAGAGAGCATATTAGAAGTGAATGATCTCTGTTAAAGCCTTCTTTTCCTTTTCCTTTTTTTTGTTTGTTTGTTTGAAAATAAACATGTACGTAAAATAGCATTCTAGAGGTTTTCTTTCTCTTTTCTTCCCTGTGATTAGGCAATAAAAGAGAAAGATAGCCAACAAATTATAGATTGGTGTCACACCAACAATTTTTATTTTGTTTAGTTAAAAAAATGTGAAATGGCAAGGATTCTGTAAGTTTTCTCTCTATCCCTTTGCTCAGATGAGAAAAGACAAACATAGTCGATGAAGGATATATCTTAGTGGTGTAAGCTTGATATTCCTATAGCTCATAAATGTAGAAGCAGACAAAGTAAAACTGTCGGTCTGCTACCTGAAATTTCTGGGATTTATTCTTTGTCTGCAAAAGGACTGTCATTTATTCTTCCTAGTTCAAAAGGTTAATTCAATAATTTGAGAACCACATGTTAATTTCTGCTATGCTTTCCTTCTTCTTTCACTTTTTTCTTGGTACTTTGATTATACACACTCTATAGGACTGATGCTGACATAAATAGCTAACCAAAAGAAAATTCTCTTATACAATTTAGTAAGTTACAACTAGGATGAGCACAGATTTCCATGATTTGAGTTGGTAATGGAGATCAGTCTACGAGTTAGTTGACTCTAAGCTACAGACTCTTGGTCAAATACTGCTGGAATTTCCTAAACAATTCATGCATGCTAGTGCGTTCAAGAAAACTTCAGACCAGATAAAATCAAGTAAAAGTTTAAGCTGATTAAAGCACAATCCTGATGGAAGTTTATAAATTTGAAGGAATTAATAAGATAAGGAACTACTCATCTTCTGAAAAGATGATGCAACTTAAAAATCGATACTTTGCCTGGAAAATTCATCAACTGTAAGATATATGAATAAAGAACTTACTGGAAGATACTAATTAATATTCATCTTCTAATGGCTGATTGCTTAACTTAAGATATGATACTTGGGAAGAACTTATTTTTGTCCATGAAAAATCTAATATATGATCTAGAGCTCAATATATGAAATAATGCATATGGGCTTAATGTGAATATTAAATTATGTTGTGTATCTTGTTCTGTTTCAAGTAACCTCCTCTGGAGAGTACCTGACTCAGAAGACCTTTTTGGCAACTCTTATCATTGTCATTTGCCTTAATCTAATAGCAAACCCGGGTTTGATATAATTTCTGCTACTGAAAACGCTATGAAAGCAACATTCAGTACTAATTGGATTATGAAAGTAGAGACCTTAGATTTTTATGTTTCACTCTAGGATGGAACCTGAATATGTTACAGAAAAACTGATTACAAACATTTGCTCAATTAATATTTGGTGTTGTATAAGAAAACAAATAGTTTTGGCTGCATGCCATAGTAGATTATTTTTGGCTGATATAAGAGCAGATTGAATATAAACTTAATATGAATCCAAAGGTTACCTTTTTTTATATGAATAAATAGTTTAGTTTGCTGCAGTTCACTAACTGCACGTGCTTAGCGATCTGAAAATATATTATTAAACTAAGAAGTATTAGCAATTCAGTACCCAGAGATCTTATTAGTGCTCCTTATATGATCAGAAAGGCTGTCGAGCTGAGTACAATATCAATCTGATACTTCAACAGTTGTATTATGTTTCACTGGAAAATGTCACTTCTGATACCATCATATCTTCGTCTGTCACAAAGCCTGATAAAATGGGAAAGTTAGGATAATCTCACTCTTGGACTCACCAATCACAATGTAAGACAACATATTCTATAGAGCATACTAAGCTAGAATATTAAGAGGGCTAATATTAGTAATGTAATCAATATTTAAAAATCATAAACAAGAAAACATTTTCATTATGATTGTCACACTTGAACTTAAATTACCTCTATTGTAGAAATGACCTTCTCAGTGCCAAGCCTTCTAATCCTCTTCATCCCCAAATAGAAAATCAAACCAATTGTCAGATAAGATTCCCTTTGCAACATTTTGCAAATTCTATTCTCATACTCAAAGACATGCTCAGACATCTAAATTCCTTCATGTATCCATAGACATGTCCAGATATAGTTCAACAATCCTACAGAAACCATGTTCAACCTTTCAACAGGTTTCAAGACTTCAACTTAAATGCTAATATATCTTCATCCTTTTAATCATATTAATTCTGATCCTATCAATTCCATTTTACACATTCATCTTAAAAGATTCTCAATGCAAATCAAAATTGCAATTTTACTAAAGCAGAAGAATCTTAATAACAGTGAGAATCATTTAAAAAACTTCTTTGATCCTTACAGAGGGATCTTTAGGTAGTGGGAAGATAACAGCATTGTTGAAGGCATGATAAATGACAGTGTCCAGTGATGAATCTCCCTTTGTCTTCCCTATTTACCTTCACCAACGAAATTCTGGACATGAACCTGTGAAGTGGATTCACTACAGTGGAAACACAAAAATGGCTGCAAATTCCATCAGCAGGTGGACAAACAATGCTGAAGCACAAGACAAAAAGATGAATGTAGATCTTCGTTGATATATGATAGATATGTTCAAACTCTACAGTCATTTGCTTTATCCTTCTTTAGTTGGTTTAGCAGAGAAGAAAATATATTTTAATGCCTCAATGACTTTCCACCAGACCAATTAATTCATATTCAAACTTGTCTTTATTGTATACAGAGTGTATCCTAGTTCTATCTCCTAGAATCCCCTCAGATTCCGACAAGTTCGATCATTTAGGCTCCAGCTGATCTCTTCAACTTGGTCATAATCCTCTTCCTATAACTTCAGTAGTCAATGAAAGAGAAGTGCATCAAAGTCCCGTCAAAGAACTAATAACCAATAAGAGTTGTCGAAACTCAAATGCCGAATCCATTTTCAATACATATAACTAACACGGCATTCCAACAAATCTATGCCTCATTCTCACAATCTGCACCTTAAAATTTATCGACAATCAGCATCCACATCCTAGTTTTAGGATAAAGTCTTGCTCACTCATGTAAACAAGTCTCCATTGCACAAAAGTGTACACTATTTTTTGTTCTAATTTAGCTTTTCCTGTACATCTTCTCTCAGAGGATCTCAAACACCCTCCTAGCAATCCTTGATAAGGGTTCCTTCTTATTCACTTTTGGTGATTCTTCCTTCTTTGGATCAAGATCAACCTTTCTTGTAACAGTAGGTTCCTCATTTATCATATCTTCTAAACTTCCAGTGGAGACACATGAATCTACAAGGCCTTCTAGTGGTACTCCATGCTTTTCGTTCTCATCGTAATCATCCACCTCATCATCCACAATTTTCCCAGTATTATTCCCCAATTCTCCTTCTACACTTATTTGATTCTCGATTTCCAAACATCTATTTCCATCAACATGCATCTTTGTTTCCTTTCCATGCAACTTATCTAAAATCCTCCACGTCACAGCATCCGGCTTCAATCCATTCTTCCTCATCTCACGCAATAGCTGATAAGCCTCCTTCTTTAATCCAACCTTACAAGCAGCATCAATAAGGATATTATAGTTTACAATCCCTGGACAAATACCACAATCTACCAACTCATATAAGAAATCACAGGCAGCCTCAAATTTCTCTAAACGGCATAAACCTCTAAGAATCGCAGCATAAACATAGTCATCATGAATCTTAGAAGGCCATATAACATCATCCCAAAACCCTTTTGCCTCCTCGAGCAGACCCACTTCACACAACCCTTCGATTATTGCAGTATATGTAGTACTGTCAGGGGAAATGCCCTTGCCTTCCATGTGTTTGAAAATTTCCATTGCCTGACAAGCTTTTTTTAGCTTACACAGTCCAAAAAAAACCACATTGTAAGTGACAACATTAGGAGAACACGAGTATTCAGGCATTACTCGGTTTAGGAGATGAAGGGCTTCTTCGGTTTTTCCCACATCAAGAAGTCCACCAATAACCGTAGTGAAGGTAACTACATCAGGAGCACAAAATTTGCCCTCTAACATGTCATTTAGTATCTTTTTAGCTTCAGTAACCTTATGAATCTTGCAGAAGCCGTGAATAATAGTGTTAAGTGTGACAATATCCGGTTTATATTGCTTACGAAGCATCAATATAAGAACATTGAGTTGTTCACTTGGACTGTCAACAAAACGAAGAGCACTTAAAAATATGTTATAAACTTTAGTTTTATCAGCACCACTGATCCCTAACGTGAACTCTGTTACATCCTTAGCTTTGTTAAGATCCCTCTCCCTGCAAAGACTTTCCACAAGTACTTTATATGTAGGTTCCGGTAGCGAATACCCAAACTCAATCCCTTCTTTAAACAACTGATAAGCTCTCATACAACCTTTCCCCTTGCTTAATCCATGAACTATACTATTATATGAAACCAAGCTCGGAAAAAACCCTCTCTTCCTCATTATATAAACAATTCTCGAAGCTCCATGATGCCTTCCAGCTCTACAGAGTGAATCGATCATCTGACCATAAGCAAACTCCTCATTTACCAATTTCCCCTGTGGCATTGCCTCCGCAATTCTAAAAACCTCATGGAAAAACCCTTCTCGACACAAAGAATCAATCAAATTTGCAAATGCAGCATTTTTCACCGACGGGTCTTCGCTCTTCTCCTCTCTCATCTTCGCCCAGAGCTTCACCATCAACTCCTTCCCCTCCTCCACTTTCCTCTTCCTAAAAACCCCTTTGATCAAAATGCTCAAAGTCAACGAATTCGGCGAAATACCCAACTTTGACATTTCATCAAACACCTTGTGTGCATCATCGAACTGCCCAATTCTCACATACCCATTAACCAAAGTAGTGTAAGAAACCACGTTAGGCCTGCGCCCTCTACTCAACATGCTCCGCAACAAACTTCGAGCTTCTGATACCTGACCCAAGTAACAAAACTGATCAATTATCCGATTATAGTTAATCAACGAAGGAACGAAATCAGGGTTACAGAGATTGAGCTGATTGATGAGCTGGAGAGTGAGATTCGGGGTTCGACGAGAATCGAGGAGCCGGGCAATGAGGTTGTTGGCAGTGAAATCATCGGGGACCCATTGAGAGGAGAGTAGTAGAAGGAGGAGGCGGCGGCGGGCCTCGACGAAGCGGCCGGAGACGCAGAGGGAGTGGATGACGGCGGAGAGGGCGGCGGAGGTGGGGCGGTGGCCGGAGAGTCGGAGGCGGTCTAGGAGGCGGAGGGCGGCGTCGGGGTTGGAGGAGGAGAGGGTTTGGATTTCGTGGGCCCAGATGGAGGGGTCGGCTTTTGGGTCTAATTCTAGGTCTTGCTCGTCTTGTTGTTGGTTCAATGGTGGCGATGAGAGTGAGATGGAGGTGAGGAGGCGAAGGAAGTGGGTGGGTGTCAGGAATTTGTGTGAGTGGGTGAGAGATGATGATGGGTTCATTTTAGGGGGGTGAAGTTGAGTTGAAGAAGAGGAACGATTCGCGGGAAATCTGTTTATTATGCTATGTGGGGAGTTTGGGAAAATTATGTGCAAGGCCTCGAATTTAATAAAATTCTTTTCATATCCACGCTTTTATTTTATTTTTTATTTATATTTTTTGAAATACACTTTTTAATTTGTTTAAATAGTTCAAAATTTTAGCTATCAAAAATAATAAAAATAAAATAGAATAAAATAGTTCAATATTTTTTCAGTTAGCTATATTTTGGGGAAATGGCAATTATAAATATATCAGAATTAAGATTTAATTAGCTCAATGCTAGATTTTCTCCATTCTACTAGGAAATCTAGTATGAAGCTAATATTATAAGGGTTTTTCTAACGGTTGACTAAGGACACCGGTTAATGTGGAGTAACTTTAATGCAAATTTAGAATAATTTCTAATGTTTCCATTAACATAGCTGAATAATGCAATTTGTTTCTCTCTCTTTCAATATGGCTTAAATGCATTCTCTTTCTACTCTTGACTTACTAAAATTGATTTGGTTATTTGCACTTTAATGCTTTAAAGTTTAACTCATTCTTAACTTTGATGCCTAAAGTTTGTTTTTGACCAAATAAATACTCCAAAGTTCAAGAAATTTTAACGGATACCCTAAAATTTCTTTTTGCCCAAAAACACTCAAAGTTCAAATTTTTAAACTTTTATACCCTAAAGTTCAACGAAATTTTAACTTTGACACCCAAATTTGATTTTCTTTGTTAATTTTTAAAAGTTGGGTTATAAAAGTTTGTTTAAAAATTAGGGGTATCTAAGTTGAAATTTGTTGAACCATGAGGTATCAAAGTTAACAATGAGATAAGTTAGGGTACTTTTTGTGAAAAATAATAATTAGGAGTATCAAATTGAGATTTAAATACATAAAGTAAACATGAAGAAGAGAGAGAATCAATTTTAATATGCATGATCTGCATTTAAGGCAATTAAGGAAATGGAGAGAAAACATGAGGAAAAGAGGGATCACTGATCGCATTTAATCATAATGTGGGAAATCATTCTAAAATTGGGCACCTGTTAGAAAAACCCATATTATAATACCAACTTTTTTTAAGCTTCTAGTTCTTTTTAAAGTCTTTCCAAACTTGAACTATACTCGTAATAATCCCTAATCATGCAGGGAAAAAATTCTCTCCTTGAAAGTTAGCTATTTTTTATTTTTTATTTTTAAAGAAAACGGTCAAAAAAGAATAATTGAAGGAGGCAACACCTACACACATTACTCCAAACCTAAACATAAATGATTGGCTTGTTTCATTGTATCCCGGTACATTATTGAAAAGAAACATTCAGCTTACCTAAGTTCCTAATCTTGACTCAAACGTGGCAAAAAGATTGAGGGCTAGCCAAACCTATTGATTGCAAAATTGCAAGTGATCGATGCACGAAATGCTCTTGCCAAATTATTCTTTGGATTGGATAAATTTACGAAACCTAATGTTTAAGTGCCGTCACATATATCTTCAAATTTTAAAGTACATTACATGTCTGGTTGAATGTCATTATAATTTGAAGAATCATAAAAGGAAAAATACTTCAAAAAAAAGAGTAACATAATAGCAGAAATTAGAACTACACACTGTTATAATTGCATTTGTTATTGTGATTACTCATAGCAAAATAACTTTAATTGAATATTTGGCAGCACAAAAGTATCTGCGTACATAACTAACTCTTCAATTTCACTAAAACTACTAACTTTCTTTACTTTTTAATGGCAAGTTAACACTAATATTGTTATATATCTATTTCCCATCTCTTTGGATGAACGTGTCCTAGTCATTGGGTCACTGTTTGTCATAGCACCATCAGGTTTGTGAATGATGTGAACGTACATATATATAGTACGTGTTGCCTACATATAGCCAAACAATCAATTAAGGGCTTTTTTTGTCTTACTTCTCAAAATGGGCTTAGTTAATTTTGACTCCAGTCACATTTTAGGGCGAAAAGTGTTTGACAAAAGTTAGATCAAGATTGGTCCAACTTTTCCTAGGCTAAAAAATATCATTTAAACTAGTTCTTTCATAAACCAAACCTCCGGAAAAGAGAAAAAAACTAGTTTAGAACAAAACTAGGCCATGTTTAATCCTGGCTTAATTTTATAAGGATTGTCAAACACCTCTAAATTCTAGAAATTATTCGATATTTCGACATCTAATTCGAAAGTCACTTCATTAATTTTCTGTTCACATATATCACATATATTTGTGCTGAAAATAGGTAATAATTTTGATACTTTTCCCTAATTAACCATGAGAACTGAGTTACTAGTTTTCTACATGCTATGTCATAACTCCAGACAGCTGAAGATGACTCTATGCACATGTGGCTATCAGTTAACAACTTTCATGAATATGAATACACCGTGAACAATGTATTCGGTACTTTTGTATCAATTACACCGCGCGGTTTCATGCAGGATTTCGTCACGCATACGCACACTCATCTCAGAGTAGGCCCCACTTTTTAATGAAAGGGTGCAAATCTGGGTTAAACTTGTATAATTCTCTAGCCACCGCCACTCTTCCTAGTATCTTGCCTCCCACGTAGAAACTTCAAAGGTATAGTTGCTTCCCGCGTCCCCTCGCCGAACTCTCTCTCTCTCTCTCCCCTTCGTTGCTCATGCGTACAAGCCATTTCCAAATCCCAAAACGTTTTCTCTCTCTTCATTTTCCCTTCTTTTCCTCTCCTCGCCCTTTATAATCCCCAATGTTTCTTGTTTCTCTCACCCAATATCTCCTCCAACTTACCGAATCTAGCTTTTCTTGACTCCCAAGCCTCTCCTGCTTCCTTTTTTTGCTATATAAATATTTTTTACATTTCCAAAAATAACTTTTCAATAGATCAGGTTTATTGTTTACCGTTGTGGTAAAAAAGATGATATTTGGATAAATTTTATCCTTTAGAGATTCAAGAATTCTCATACTTTTGATCAGTAGGCGTTCAGTGAATCCTGCCGATAAATACTTTCTCCCCTCAATGTTTACCAAATTTGGTCTCCTTGACTTGCAAGTCCCTTCCCCAATTCTTTCCTATAAGTGAAGATTCTGCTATCCCCAAAATTTTATAAATAGTTTTAAATTCTTATTTTATATCAAGGATTTTTTTTTTCTTTGAAACATCAACTATCTACTCCACTAATTATATATATTGTTCTCCTTCCATCTCTCCTCTTTCTGCAACCATGGGAAGCCACGTCAGCAAGAGGGCCGGAGCGCCGCCGCCGCCACCAGCCCTCCGTATCAACAATGACAACCACGACAAAACCCAGTACGCGGTGGAGCTGAGCTCGTACCTCGCCACCTGCCGCCTCGACCCTGAGCTGCAAACCTTTGATACAACGCTCCAACAGCGCATGAGCCGTGCAATCTCTACCCTTGCCGTGGGCGTCGAGGTCCGCTCCCTTTCCTTCGACTCGCTCAAAGAAGTCACGGCCTGCCTCCTTGACATGAACCAAGAAGTCGTCAAGGTCATCCTAGACTGCAAGGAGGACATCTGGAACACCCCCGACCTCTTCGCCCTCGTCGAGGACTACTTTGACAACTCCCTCCAGACTCTCGACTTCTGCGCCGAGCTCGAGCGCTGCCTCAAAAAAGCCCGCGACACGCAGCTTTTCCTGCAGGTCGCCCTGCAGCATTTCACTGACAACGGCGACAACAATTACGGCAAGACGCTGGAAGAGCTGAAGCGTTTCAGGTCGACAGGCGACCCTTTCACGCAAGACTTTTTCATGGTATTCCAATCAGTTTACAGGCAACAAATTTTGATGCTTGAGAAATTACAGTTTAAAAAGACGAAGCTCGATAAAAAGCTCAAATCTGTCAAAGCCTGGAGGAAACTCTCCAGCATTATCTTCGCTTCGGCATTTGCTGCAGTGCTTATTTGTTCAGTAGTCGCCGCAGCAGTCGCTGCACCACCAGTGGCCGCAGCGCTCGCAGCAGCAACTTCAATTCCTATCGGATCAATGGGGAAATGGTTCGATTCTCTGTGGAAGAAGTACGAAGACGCGATGAGAGCGCAGAAGGGGATGATTGCGTCGATGCAGGCGGGGACATACATTGCGATTAAGGATTTGGATGGTATTCGGGTGCTTATCGATCGATTGGAGATACAGATTGGGTCGATGTTGAGGAGTGTCGAGCTCGGGATCGAGGAGGAGGAGGCGGTGAGGTTTGCGGTGGAGGAGATAAGGAGGACGCTGGAGGGATTTATGAAGAGTGTGGAGGAGTTGGGGGAGCAGGCGGATAAGTGTAGTAGGGATATTCGGAGAGCGAGGACTGTTGTGTTGCAGAGGATTATTAGGCAATAGAGATTGGTGGAGTGGTTATTTTTACATTGTGGTTTTATTTTGATTCGGTCCTCTTTGCTGTTGAGGATTGTTGATTGTTCAATAATTAAGTACATTATTGATTGAATGGTTCAGATTGTCTACTGTTTTGATGAAAGATGATGATAAAAACCCAAGATATACAAGACTATGTATGTGAGATATATATAGGGTTCGGTGACGAGACATATAGGTGCCGTTTGGTAAGGGGTTAAGAGAGAAGGATTAAGGAGAAGGGTTAATTTAGTTAATCTGTCGTGAGAGGTTAAAAATAACATAACTCCGTTTAGATTAGATAATTAAAATAAAAGTTTAACTTAATTATGTTTGGCAAATAAAGAAGGATTAAGTAGGTTAAACACACTAATTTTAGAAAAATACCAACTTTGACCTTATTGAAATTAAGATTTTTTCCTAATATTTTTATAATAAGTAAATTCAACTGGAATTTACATCATCTTATCTATACAAATATTAATTGTCATTTCTGTACTACTTAAATATATGATTGTTTATAAGATTAATAACAACAAATTTAAATTAGAAAAAAAATTAGCTAACTTGTGTGTACTTTTTTTATTCAAATATTCAATGTAGAATTATATTTGCTACTACAATCAAATTAAGCTAAATTATAAGCTTCATCAAAGGTTTCTAACTTTTCACTCCAGCTTCATATTGCATCTTCGGTAGCTTCTAGTATCCTAGCAGTATCCATTTCATCAAATAATGTTTTATGAGTCTGAGGATGAGGATATAAACAGCCTGCATAGGTAGCTAGCTAGCAGTAATATAATAACTGTGTAACTTCTCTCATAATTACTTCTCTTTGCCCCCACGTGATGAGGCAGAGTAACTTTACTCCGCCTCCTCACGCGGAGTAGCTAGCCCATCATTAGACGGGCTAACTAAAGATTAAGCCTCACATGAGGGTTTGTACGGCCGAATGCAAGAATTTTTGTTTGGAGGGTTAAAGACAGGTTAAACCTTCTTAACCCCTCTATTAACCCGTTGCCAAACAGAGCCATAGGGTATAACCAAGATAGTTACACACGCCTCTCTTTATTGTTGGATCGCGTTAATTGATGAAAATTGGATATCTAATTATCATGTGGGGACCAAATTTATTTTGTTTCCTCCTTGAAAAAACTCTATTTCCCTTCCAGCATACATGAGATTTAATTCCATTTTAATTCTTTTTATTTAGGACAAATTTTTAAAACCAACCTTTTTAGAACTTTATTTTCAAAAATCAACCCATTTATCTTTTATTTAGCATTTTCGACCTAGTTTATTGACCGGGCGTGAGTCAAAAATCTAAATAAATTATAAACTTCACGGGATTCTAAATCCCTTGAAGTTTTTGCAACTTATTTAGCATTTTCGATCCAGTTTCAACCAGCTGGCTGAAACTAGGTCGAAAATGTTAATGATAAACATATCAATTTTTGAAAATAAAGTTCAAAAGGGGTTGGTTTTGAAAATTTGTCTTTTTATTTATTTCATCATTTTAGTTAATTTGGTTTCCATTTTACATTTTCGTTTAATTTCTCCTTGATGACTATCACCACCTCTATAGTTCGCCCGCGCTTCCTTCCTCAATGCAAGTTTTTTTTTTTTTTAAGGATGAATATGGTTCCATGATGGCTACATAGTACTGCATTTTTTCCCTCAACAATTATCTTATTATTTTATTTTGGGGATAATGGCTAAATCATATGAACTTGTAGACTGGAACCTTGTAATCTCTTCAAGTGCTGACCTATAATTTCTCCAAAATTTTGGACTTGGATCAACACAATAATATTTGTGAAGTTGTTGTGCACAATAAATAAATAAAGATTCTATTAATTTGTAATTGCATCATTATATCATTTCACAATGAAACTCTTTACAAAACTTATCAGGAAAAATTGACCACTAAACTAATTAAATTGTGAGATAGACTAATCGAGCCATTAAATTCACGATCTGTACGTACATTTTGTTCAAAACATCATCAAATGTATATGGTCAAATTTTCACATAGTTTGGAGTCTTTTAGAATATGAATCAAACTAGTTTAATATGTTGATTTTTCAGACAGTTTAATAATCATCCCCTTTGCACGTAGCTAAAATAATAATAATAAATTTCAAAATGATATAATTTTTTCTACATGTTGAACATGATGAGTGCAAATCACGATGTGCGATGTCGATCATCGCCCTGATAGCCTATTAGGCCATCTCACAATAAAAATCTCAACTCACCATCTCATTTTATTATATATATGTGTGTGTGTCTATATATATATATATATATATATATATATATATATATATATATATATATATATATATATATATATATATATATATATATATATATATATATATATATATATATATATATATATATATAGAGAGAGAGAGAGAGAGAGGAATATGGAGAAACTTGGTACCAAGTTTTTCCATTTTCTACACACACACACACACACACACACACACACACACATATATATATGGGTATGCTTGGTACCAAGCACTACTTTTGGTGCTTGGTAGTGAGAGTGGATAGGAACTTGGTACCATCTCACTACCAAGCACAAGTTTTTATGCTTGGTAGTGAGGTGTATCAATCACATCCACTCACTCAAATAGGGACCACATGCACATGGGTTGGGAGTGGATGTGATTGATACACCTCACTACTAAGCACCAAGCATACCTATTTTTCTCATATATATATATATATATATATATATATATATATATATATATATATATATATATATATATATATAGAGAATGATGTATATGAGATGGCGGATCATTTTGCTAAATGAGCTACCAAGAGATAGAGTGGTGAGGTCCACATCTTTTAATATAACTAGCAAAGTGGGCCTCACCACATGGCTATCTCTTGGTAGCTCATTTACCAAAATAAGTCAGCCACCTCATATACATTGTTTCCTATATATATATATATATATGACAATATGGAGGGACTTGGTACCAAGCACAAGTTTTTATGCTTGGTAGTGAGAGTGGATAGGAACTTGGTACCATCTCACTACCAAGCACAAAATTTATGCTTGATACCAAGTTCATATATATATATATATATATATATATATATATATATATATATATATATATATATAGAGAGAGAGAGAGAGAAAGTCTCTATAAACTTAAGTTGATAAGAGATAGTGTCCACCAACTTTTATATCTATTGATGTTGCTTTGGGATAGGTGAAATCAAGATGCACACAAATCTCAAAGATGGGCTTTATATCTTTCACGGATACCAAGGCAACATTAATGGTTAGAAAAGTTGGTGGATAACTATTCCTATCAACTTAAGTTTATATATATATATATATATATATATATATATATATATATATATATATATATATATATATATATATATATAGAGAGAGAGAGAGCAAATCTCCTATAAACTTAAGTTGATAAGAGATAGTGTCCACCAACTTTTATATCTATTGATGTTGCTTTGGGATAGGTGAAATCAAGATGCACACAAATCTCAAAGATGGGCTTTATATCTTCACTGATACCAAGGCAACATTAATGGTTAGAAAAGTTGGTGGATAACTATTCCTATCAACTTAAGTTTATATATATATATATATATATATATATATATATATATATATATATATATATATATATATATATATATATATATATATATATATATATATATATATATATATATATATATATATATATATATATATATATATATATATATATATATATATATATATATAGAGAGAGAGAGAGAGAGCAAATCTCCTATAAACTTAAGTTGATAAGAGATAGTGTCCACCAACTTTTATATCTATTGATGTTGCTTTGGGATAGGTGAAATCAAGATGCACACAAATCTCAAAGATGGGCTTTATATCTTCACTGATACCAAGGCAACATTAATGGTTAGAAAAGTTGGTGGATAACTATTCCTATCAACTTAAGTTTATAGGAGATTTGCTATATATATATATATATATATATATATATATATATATATATATATATATATATATATATAGTAAGGCTCCTATGAACTTAAGTTCATAATGAATAGTGGTGCACCAATTTTTCTAACCACTCATCTTGCTTTGGGATCCGTAAAAGATAAAAGCCCACTTTGAGATTTGTGCATCACAAATCTCAAGGCAAGATGAGTGGATAAAAAGTTGGTGCACCACTATTCATTGTGAACTTAAGTTCATATATATATATATATATATATATATATATATATATATATATATATATATATATATATATATATATATATATATATATATATATATATATATATATATATATATATATATATATATATATATATATATATATATATATATATATATATATATATATATATATAGAGAGAGAGAGAGAGAGAAAGTCTCTATAAACTTAAGTTTATAGAGAATAATATACACCAACTTTTTATCCATTGATGTTGCCTTTAGATTTGTGCCATCAATAGATGCACAAATCTCAAAATGGGCTTCATATCTTTCATGGATCCCAATGCAACATCAATGGATAGAAAAGTTGGTGTATGACTATTCCTATAAACTTAAGTTTATAGAGATTTGCTATATATATATATATATATATATATATATATATATATATATATATATATATATATATATATATATATATATATATATTCATGGATCCCAATGCAACATCAATGGATAAAAAGTTGGTGCACCACTATTCATTGTGAACTTAAGTTCATAATGAATAGTGGTGCACCAACTTTTCTATCCATTAATGTTGTCTTGGGATCCATGAATATATATATATAGAGCAAATCTCCTATAAACTTAAGTTTATAGGAGATTTGCTCTCTCTCTCTCGCTATATATATATATTCATGGATCCCAAGACAACATCAATGGATAGAAAAGTTGGTGGATAACTATTCCCTATCAACTTAAGTTTATAGGAGATTTGCTCTCTCTCTCTCATATATATATATATATATATATATATATATATATATATATATATATATATATATATATATATATATATATATATATATATATATATATATATATATATATATATAAAAGAAAATAGAAAATCTTGGTACCAAGTTCCTCCAATCTACTTGGTAGTGATGTGGAGCGATCTGGATCCTAGATCTTGCTTTGATGAGATCTTGGCTAAGTGAAACAATTTTGCAGAAAAACCCAACTTTGAAAAGTAAATGAGCTGTCATCATAACGACTCTCTCTCTCTCTCTCTCTCTCTTCTTTTGTCATACTCTCTCCCCCTTTGTTTCTTTCAACAGAGAGAGAGAGAGAGTACCAATAGCCCTTCCCCCTATAACTTGACCGGCTCTCCGACCTTTGCAGTCCTGCGTCTGGCGCTGCCCGCCCTCCTTCTCTCTTTCTAACCCGCCTGCCGCCTTGACCACCATGCGCCTCCTCCGACTAGAAGAGACACCGCTGCACCGTCGCCCTCCTTCTCACCTTCCAACACCGCCGTCGGCGTCTTTCGACACTTTCATCTCTGCCTTTTAACACAGCTGCCACCTCCTACCAGCAGAGACGCCGCCACCCCCACAAGCCCACCCCCATTTGTCCCTCTCCAACACCGTCGCTCCCACAAGACCACTGCCTTTGGAGAGCTTGCTATCGGCCACTTCGACCCAGCAGTCGCCGCGACCAGGCCTCCTCGGCCGCAACCCCGACCCTACCTCTCCCTAGTC
This sequence comes from Asparagus setaceus, assembly GCA_012295165.1. Classification (NCBI taxonomy): domain Eukaryota; kingdom Viridiplantae; phylum Streptophyta; class Magnoliopsida; order Asparagales; family Asparagaceae; genus Asparagus; species Asparagus setaceus. Next base: position 28,579,671 of record CM022707.1, read on the forward strand.
CCCATGATCAGTGATTGAGATGAGGAGAGAGAATGCCAATGGCAGTTCTTTTTTTTTTTTAAATTGAGTTTTTTTACAAAGTTACACCAACCACTCTTTACCTACTCAAAAATAGATCTAGGGACCAGATTTGTCCACATCACTACCAAGGTCAATTAAGAAACTTGGTACCAAGGTTCTCCATTTCTCTCTCTCTCTCTCTCTCTCTCTCTCTCTCTCTCTCGCTATATATATATAAATAATATATATATAGAGCAAATCTCCTATAAACTTAAGTTTATAGAGAATAATATACACCAACTTTTTTATCCATTGATGTTGTCTTTAGATTTGTGCCATCAAGAGGTGCACAAATCTCAAAATGGGCTTCATATCTTTCATGGATCCCAAGACAACATCAATGGATAGAAAAGTTGGTGTATGACTATTCCCAATAATCTTAAGTTTAAAGTAGATTTGCTCTCTCTCTCTCTCTCTCTCTCTCTCTCTATATATATATATATATATATATATATATATATATATATATATATATATATATATATATATATATATATTCATGGATCCCAAGACAACATCAATGGATAGAAAAGTTGGTGTATGACTATTCCCTATAATCTTAAGTTTATAGGAGATTTGCTCTCTCTCTCTCTCTCTCTCGCTCTCTCTCTCTCTCTATATATATATATATATATATATATATATATATATATATATATATATATATATATATATATAGGAATAGTCATACACCAACTTTTCTATCCATTAATGTTGTCTTGGGATCCATGAATATATATATATATATATATATATATATATATATATATATATATATATATATATATATATATATATATATATATATATATATATATATATATATATAGAGAGAGAGAGAGAGAGAGAGAAATCTCCTATAAACTTAAGATTATAGGAATAGTTATACACCAACTTTTCTATCCATTGATGTTGTCTTGGGATCCATGAAAGATATGAAGCTCATTTTGAGATTTGTGCATCTCTTAATGACACAAATCTAAAGCAACATCAATGGATAGAAAAGTTGGTGTATGACTATTCCCTATAATCTTAAGTTTATAGGAGATTTGCTCTCTCTCTCTCTCTATATATATATATATATATATATATATATATATATATATATATATATATATATATATATATATATATATATATATATATATATATATATATATATATATATATATATATATATATATATATATATATATATATATATATATATATATATATATATATATATATATATATATATATATATATATATATATATATATATATAAACACACTTAAAGGAGAACCCAAAGAACCGCTATTTATATAACAGTAATTTTAAATAGGTCCCACCTCAGTCACTGCATAATTGAGTTGTGTTTTTTTATTTAAAAAACTTTGGAGATGGACCACATTAGCTACAACATCATCCGGTGGGCCCCAACACCATTAAACTACCTAATAATGCTCTCCACTCTCGGAATTGATAGGCGGGAATTTTTGGTGTGGGCAAAAATATGATATTCAAATTTATTGATATTATACTACATGTTGTCATGTCATTTCATTTATTGTTATTTTTATGTGAACCTAAATATAGAAAATATGTATAGAAGAACGTATAACTAATATGTGTTCTATTCCACCTCTTGGTCAGTTCTCTTTAAAGTTCTTTCAATATGTTAACTTCTCTTTTATTTGTGTTTTATTTCACTTTTTAAAGTTTTCTTTTAACATCCATTTACTAATTCTCTTTTATGATTATCCATGCAGTCTTTTAATTTTGAAGAATTAATACCGTTGAAGCTTCATTGAATCAATTTCTTCGTGAGTTTTATAAATTTTTTCTTGTACCCCTCATTTCAACTTATTTTCTCTGCATTAAATGAACATTATTAATGAAGGTTTTCTTTAATAATTCCTAAACAAAGTGATCATGCCATTTTTATTGAGTAGACAGTAAATACTTTACGAGCAAATCAATTCCAAAAATATAACAAAGGGGTTGTTTTTGGTGCTAAACACTTAACATTCTATAGCTTTGGTAAATATAAATTCACAAAGTATGATGACAATTTACGTAAAAGATGAAATTTTGGTCTAATTAGTTAATATTAGTATTTGAGAATTAAAAATAGAAGATACATTTCTAATCAAATCAATTCCCAAAATTTAGTTATTTAATTTACGTAATAGAAAGTACACATTGGATTGCATCTATAAAATGAGAGAGTTGAAGGTGAGATGATCAAATATCATTTATCACATATTGATGTAGATTCTATTAATCAAATACAATAGTAGTCCCTCTACCTATTTTTAAAGCAAGCAATAAATAATATAAGCATATGAAGCAAACATGAACCAAATATGCCTGTTATCAACTGCCACGAGTAATCTACTATACTATCAAATCTATTGAACAACATCACATAACTAACTAATAAATCTATTGATAAGTGCAAATTACATACTCAACTAATACAAACATAAGTAAAAAAACACATAAGATAACAGAGGGAAATATAAAGGTAAGCTTCTCCATTGCATTGACGGAATTTTAGCGATCAATAAGATAATTCACAATAGCTATGTGATGGCCAATATCCTCGATAGTATGAGCATTTCCCGGAGAAGCAATGACTCCATTGGAATGTTGTTTTAATCTCATCTTCGTCAAATTTTTTACTTTTACATTATCGCACAGTGGACATGCGTAAAAACCGTTTTCATCTTCAATTTTTACTTGACCACATAGAATTGCGATGTAATAGAGGTCAATATTTTCTTGCATAATCCAATTCGGATCCTCGCAGTAGGTAATTGTACAACCCTCTGAAGAAGGACAAATCACAATGCATTCATGCTACAAAAAAAAATTGTGTGTATCATATTTCACGTTAGATTCTATAATAATGTATGATTGATTAGAAAAATGTACTAATTCTAATGCATTCCGGATACACTAGATAGCAAAATCCAATAATTAATAATGGAATAGTTTACATTCACATTTATTTAATTTACCTTATGTGAGGGGCCGGTAGAACTTCCTCCTCTAGAGCTCATAGTGCTTGATGTATTCGGGTCTGTATAATAGAAGGAAAATATAACCTAACGGTTGTGTATAAAAAAATATATATCATACTTAGTCCTCATCAAACGTACATGTACACATTTAATAAATTCCAGAATTCTCAATGACCTGTAACAAAATGAACATCAATTGATACAAATGACAAACTTGAAAACAAGTTGTTTGCTCCTAAATAATGAGTCCGAGTAAAAAATCGAATTCTCAATCGACATTTGTAACTATAAAAATATGCACAAATCTAGAAAAATAACATAAAAGATAATTTTAATAAAAAAGGAAATAGGTGTCCATAGTTCCACTTGATTTTTCCAAGAGAAGCAAAATGTATTACATATAAATTTTATGTTATTTTAAGAAAAACATCTCGATACAAAGTTTTGTATCAATCAGATATTGGCTATTAATGTCCATCGACCCACATTCTTAATTAAAATAAAATATTGATACGGTCACTTAACATTGATCTAAAATTCAAATTAGTTCTCAGTTTGATACAAAGACTATAATGGTCAATATTAATTAACATAATGAACACAACTCGAAAAATAATATAAAGACCTAATTTATACAAACAATATTAATAATTACATGTCAACAGAACTTCAAAACTTTTGTCATCTAAAAATATTTTTATTAATGACCAAAATTTTCATTACTAAAAAATCCAACATTGACAATCCTCTCTACGTAAAGAACAAATTTATACAAAAGATCAAATTGAATATTAATAAGAAAGTATATTGAGTCCAAGAGATCGATTTGCAGCCAAGTTGTTTGCTCCTAAAATCTATCAATGTGAAAAAAATTAACATTAATAAGTGCAAGAATATTTACCTTTTAGAGAATTGAAGGTGTTTGAAGCATGAAAAAATCCCTCCACATATAGATGTTGAAGCCTGTTTAGAATTTCTATGCTGATAGATGCTAAAATATCTCCCTCCCTCCCTCTCTCTCTCACCCACCCACCCGTGACTTTCAATTAGGAATGAATGCAGGAAAGAAAACCTTGGGTGGTCAACATTTATAGCATAAAGTGAAACCATTGTGTTGACACGTGTAGGTGGACCTGACTCAAGGTGTCACAATGGAAATTTACAAGTGTACATTTACAGCAGGTATGGAAAGGTCCAAGTAAATTCACATGTATAGGTGGACCCACAATTGACCATAATCAAGTTTGAAAAGACCCAAGAAAATTAAATATCCATAGCTGGTTAACTACATTATTGGAGTTACTCCATTTATAAAATTAAACCTTCTATTTCTAAATTAAACATCCATAACAAAAAATAATAATAATAATAAAAGATATTGTGGAATGAAAATATGAAGTAATAAGATATGAAATACCTCATAAATAATTTCAGTATCCATGCTATCGACCATCAAGCTTGCCGCAGTAACCGGAGAATCCATGTTTCATAAACAAAAATTACTCTGCTTTTATCATGATTTTGAAATTGAAAATATTCTATTTCTACACATAAATGATGATTTCATATGAAAAACTTACCAATGGAGAGAGACGAGTCTAATTAGTTAATATTAGTAATTGAGCATTAAAATAGAAGATACATTTCTAATCAAATCAATTCCAAAAATATAACAAAGGGATTCTTTGTTTGGTGCTAAACACTTACCATTCTATAGCTTTGGTAATTCTAAGTTCACAAACTATGACCAATATTTACCTAAAAGATAAAATTTTGGGCTAATTTGTTAATATTAGTATTGGAATATTAATAATAGACACGTTTCTATTCTACAGCATCGTTGTTGGAACGTCGAACATTTGCTGGTGGACATCAATCACACTAACATAAAAGATACTTATCTGTATGTTATTTTTACATGCATGCATCTAATTATGTTTTGAGGCCACTGGGATATATAAATATTATATATATATATATATATTACATATATTACATATAGACTATGCATATTCAGTTTACGTGTTAAAACTGAATAATATATGTTATGATGACGATATCAATACAATTTCATTCGCGATTATAAGTTTCACCAATGGTACATACACAGGATGTTGCAATGTATAGCAATTGATGATGCTTTGACATTGGATTTACCAAAGCTATTCCGTTAAATAGTACGAACACCGATAGAAAGTTCCAATCACAAACGATTTGATAATCATTTTTATGAGTGAAATGCGAGATCGAGAAAACTACAGTGGCAGCTCAGTGGATGTTAGTTCTTTCACAGCACCTTCATCTCCGAAGCTGATTGACAAAATAACAGATAACAATCTTCATCATTTATGTTGCCTAATTTGATAATTAACTGTAATTTATTGCAATAACCTTAAATTATTGAAATACTTACCTACAGATTTGAATTCGCTAGAATCTCAGATCATTGACCTCACTAATCAGAGTGAGGAACTACTCCCTCTTTTTGACACTACAACTTTAACATGCTTTGCTTCCTTAATACTCACTAAACATCATTTGTTTTCAGCTCTTCAATCCTATAGTAACAAAGGGAGACAAGGAAAGAGGAACGTTGTTCATAAAGATAATGGTACCCGCGGCACATCTTCCTTTCGGGATACAACACCAGTTATTGTTAAACGTACAAGGATCGAACAAATATTCTTATTTTCATCTTTCGGCGATTCTGACATGCAAATGGAAGATAATGTACAACCTGTTGCAAACAATAACCAATCTAATGCAGTTATTCCTAGCAATAAAGGAAGGAGAAAAAGCAAACAAATAAATGAGAAAGGTATAACTTTCTTACATTATTTTCATGTCAAATAATTTTTTCCATTTTCTTACCTCATAGGCTGTTTACATTGCTACATTGCCATTTATTATGTACTTCCAGGTCTACACAATGTGGAATCACCAACTTTTATTTGTGCTAATTGTGATGCTATGCTTTGGTATGAAGAAAGGGCTGAGAAATTGAAGAGACCTGGAAATCCAACTTTCTCATTATGTTGTCAAAAAGGCTCTGCCAAATTTCCTCTCCTCACACATCCTCCAGCTTTTCTCTGGAATCTTTTAACTGGGGAAGATAGCAGAAGCAAGAAATTTAAAGAAAATATCAGAAGTTATAACTCAATGTTTGCATTTACTTCCTCAGGCGGGACAATTGACAATACATATAATAATGGAGGTGGGCCTTATTGTTTCCATCTAAATGGTCAAAACCATCACAGGATAGGTTCTTTGAGACCAGTCCCTCGAAACAATCCAAAATTCTGTCAACTCTACATTTATGACACAGATAATGAATTAAAAAACCGTATGGATGCATTAAATGATTACACGGAATTCGATTTGGATATTGTTGAAGGACTCCTAAATATGTTAGATTCGTGTAATGAATTGGTTAAGGGGGTGTTTGGTTCACCCTTTTTATAGATTTGGAGTAGGAATTGGATCTGACAGGGGCAAAACTGTAAATAACGGATTCTGGTGGCATCCTAAAACTTAGTTTGGTTTAAAAAACTTTTATAGATTTTGATATCTATAAAGTTGATAAAGTGGTGGTTTTTTGTAGATTTCAACATCCTATGGGTTTGGGTGGATTTTGGTTAGAAAGTGACACACTTTTATTATTTTAGAATAAAAAAACCCAAACTCCATAAAAATTTTCTATAAAGTTGGATTACAAACCAAACAAAACAAAGGAATAGGAATTGGAGGGGTTCTATAAAGTGGGATTCTATAATTTCATGTTATGAAACAAACATAGAAAGGTAAAAAAATGGGATTCCCAAAAATTCTATGACATCAAAAAATTATCCTATAAATTTTTATAGATTAGATAGGAATCCATAAAAAAAATGAGATTCCTAATCCTATTCCTTACCACTAGTGAACCAAACACCCCCTAAATGCTTTCGAATGGTGAGAGATAGGCCAAAGCAAGATAATTTAATTCCTATCAAATTGATCATAAAGGCAGCCCGAAGCGGTGATGGCCGACATCAGAACATGCCAACCGTAGGGGAGATTGCTGGCTTGATTGTTGGAAACATTGAAGACACGATTAGCATTCGAGACATTGTCGTTGATGATCATAAATTAGGATTGACAAGGATAAGTGACCTCCACCCAAGCTTCATGGCGATGCAATATCCCTTACTTTTTCCATATGGAGAGGATGGTTTTAGACTCGGTGCGGAACTTATTCAAAACACCAACATTGCTCAGAAAAAAAGGAAAGAAGTTACATACATGGAGTATGCTTCATTTCAGTATATTTAATATAATATATTTATTTTAAATATTGAATACATTTATTATTTATCATATCCTCAACATATAAAATTTTTAAAATATTTAATATTAATATAGTATATATATCTTTTATTTAAACATTAGTAAGAAATATAGTACACATGTAAATATTAAATGTAAGTACTATTTAAAAATTAACTAACAAAATATTAGGCATTAAATATTAAATAGCTTAAATAATTATTTTTAGTTATTTAATATATTTTATATTAAATATATTTAGTTTTAAATACTTTTAATCAGATTCCTTGAATATAGTTAATAAATTAAAATGAAATATTAATATTATTTAATATTTAATATTATTTAGTCATTTGTAGCTTAAATAATTAGTATGATATATTTAATAGTCTAATAGATTTGATATTAAATATATTAATGATTTATCATATTTTAAATATATAAAATAATTTTTAAAAGTTAAATATATACTTAATATTTGTCTCAATTTCTATTTAATATTTGTTTAAATAACTAATAGCAAATAGGTAATATTAAATAATATTTAATATGTTAATTAATAAAAATGTTAAATATTTAATAATTTAATATTTACATTTAATGTTTGACAAAATTTTCTATTATATTTAATGTTTATATATTGAAATCTACAAATTAATAGTAAAACTTTAATCTTAAATTATAATCATAATAATTATTTTTAATAAAAAATAGTTATGCTTGTTAATAATTATTTAGCTCTCAGTCCAATAATCCATTCAAAAGTTTAAAATTTTTTCCAAAACTCCAGAACTTTAACCAAAATATCCTAATCTAATTCGAATCCTAGAATATAGGAGTCTTGAACAACAATCCTAATCTTACCGAACAATCCCAAATGGATAACACCACCTTACATACTTTTCAATTACCACAGAGGATCCGAATCCGACGAGAAATTAGGCTTTAGAAATTTATCCTCAAACCCGGCCCAATTCGCAAGGGGAGGCCGTCATCCAAAAATTTTCAGCCACTCAGAAGAAGCAAGAGAGAGAGCTCGACGGAGTTCCCTCCATCCAGACTCCAGAGAAAACGATAAACCCTCCTTCTCTCAAATGCCGATCTCATAAAAATCCAAACCCTAACCCTAAAAAATCCATGGCGTCCTGCTTAATTTCCTGCAAATATCCAATCTCTAAACCCTCACTCCTCCGCCCAACTCCCTTCGTCCCCGTCCCCCTTCGCCTTCGCACTTCTCAAAGATCTGCGGGCGTTGGGGTTAGGGTTTCGGCTCCGGCGATCAGAGCGAGCGTCGACGTTCCTGCTGGACTCAGGCCTGGGCGAGTTGTGGAGACCGATAAGCTGCCTTCGGATGTCAGGAATCGAGCGATGGAGGCCGTTGATTCGTACGGAGGTAGGGTTACGATTGGGGATGTGGCGAGTAGGGCTGGGCTTAAATTGAATGAGGCTGAGAGAGCTCTTCAGGCTCTCGCTGCTGATACTGGTGGATTCTTAGAGGTATTTTAATGCGTTTCTTTGTTATTTCGATCATTTTGTTTGATGGGAGTTTAGGTCGTTTATAGTGGTTAAATACTGTACAAAATGAGAGAGAATCGATTGAGATGGTTTATTCATGTACAATGAAGACCATTAACTGCACCAGTTAGAAGAAGCGATAAGATTATAGTTGATTGCGGAAAAGAGACTAGAGGTGGACCTAAAACAAATTTGTTGGAAGCAATTAAGAAGGGCAGGATAGTATTTAACTTAACAGAGGAGCGGGGATGATACATAATAGAACTGAATGGAAAATTGTTGATTCATGTAGCTAACCTCAAAATGTTGGGAAACAACTTCGTTCTTGTTGCTGTTGTTGCATAGCTATCTATTCAACAATTTGAATTTTGATTAGCCAAACCCAATAAAAGTTTTTGTGCATGATGCTATAAGGTAAATTGAACAGATGTTATCTGCAGGAAACAAGATAACTGATGGCTTTATTTGCCAAGGTTCCTATTTTATAACTTCTGCCAATTATTTCAATGACTTCTCCAGTTTCAATTCAGAATATTTTGCATTAAATTCGTAAACTTGTGCTACATTTCCTTGACATATGCAACACCTGACGATAAAGTTGTCTGTCTTATGACTCTTATCCGCCATGGAAATATGAAATCCACCGAATATTGTATTTATAATTTGGAGAATGTCATGATTCTTCATGGCAACAATGCATAAGCATTTTCTTGGTTTACCAGTAGTGGTATACTCCTTTTGTTGGAGAATTTTATCTTAGAAAAGGATCCAGCAACTTGATATAGTCACGGGCCTGACAAGCCAATATACGAATGTTATCTAGTGCATGTTTTGCAAATTTTATTCCACCAGGCTGTATTTTTTCAGTCAACACTGTAAACTAGTTTCTGTTACTTCCTTTTCGGGAATTAACCAATACAAAGGAGAAAAAAAAAGGAAAGAAGTAGTTACCTAACTTGTGTTATTGAAACAGAGTGCAGCATGTTCTCTTGATTTTGCTCTTACAATTTTATGAAAAAGAAACAATGTTGGTGACTTGTAATAAATTTGTTAAACTTAGGACCTCTATTTGTTTAATATGCGTATGATACTAAGTCCTTTATGGCTTACTAGTAAGAGTGATCAGTTCTTCATATTTACTTGTCTTCATAAGGCTATCTATCTGAAGATGATATTGATAGGTTTCAGATGAAGGCGATGTTCTTTATGTTTTCCCAAGGGATTACAGGTCAAAGTTGGCTGGGAAATCTTTTAGAATGAAAGTAGAACCTCTACTCGACAAAGTGAAGGTACTCAGGGTCTCATTCTTCTTGTGCTAGGCATTGTCGTTAATGTTACTTGATTATATAATGTATAACTTAGACCAGTATGCGAAAGCTTACCTTTTCAATTTTTGTAGGGAGGGGCTGAGTACTTAATCAGGGTCTCTTTTGGGACAGCACTTATTGCTTCAATAGTTATTGTTTACACAACAATCATCGCACTCGTCTCAAGTAGAAGGTAATATGTGTGCATCTTGATGCTTCTGTTCCTTGTCTCAGCATTTTAATGTTTAAAATATACCAAGTGATAAATTTTTGGCGAATGGTATCTTCGTCCCATTGCATCCTTTCAGCTTCTCCTGAAAACATTTTTCTGTTCAAATTGGTGTTCACAGTCTTACTGGTTGCCTTATGTTGATTATAGTGATGAAGATAATCGAGGAAGACGAGGAGGAAGGTCGTATGACTCTGGTTTTACAGTTTTCTTCAGCCCAACAGACCTATTTTGGTAAGTTAATTATTGTCATATTCTTTTTTTATCTAGACTTTTCCTTTTCTGGGATAAGTTTCAGAAGATGTTCTGCATAAGCTCATCTTTTGTAATTGTTTGAAACCATGTGGATGTTGTTGCATGATAAGTTTGATTTGATTTTCTAGATTCTTGGCCTACTTATGATGGTGATGCATGTGCAGAGCCGTCCTCATAAAATTTGTTTTATTGAACCAAAACTGACATTATTCAAACTTCTGTGTACACTAATTTAGGCAGCTTATATTTAACCAGTGCTATCTAATGCACAACCACCCTGTAGAACTAAAATATGTATTGTCCGACGCCATTCTGGTGTGTTTCCAGTTGGCATCATGCAACTGGCAACCCTACAATCTGCTAACAGTTAACATTTAATAGTCATTCTGGAGAGAGTGAGTTCCTAGGGTTGGATTTGTCATACTCTATTCAGTTTGGATGCTAAAATGACCTTTCACAAAGTTCTGCTATTAGATCTAATATTCTGGAGATGGTGAGTTCCTAGGGTTGGATTTGTCATACTCTATTCAGTTTGGATGCTAAAATGACCTTTCACAAAGTACTGCTATTAGATCTAATATACATGTGGTGGATTCTTCATGTGGTGGATTCACATTTGATGGAGTAGCATCATCGTGGATGGGAGTAAATACATCCCCCTTTTGAAATAATTTTGTTCCCATAAAATATATTGACTTTGGGGAAAAAAGTTACATAATTTGAATTGGGTGTGGTATGTAGATCATATATCTAAGATTACTGTCATTTGCAGGTACTGGGATCCATACTACTACAGGAGGCAGCAAATCAGAAAAAACGATGGAATGAACTTTATTGAATCTGTAATATGAAAGGGTTGAATGATTTGTTCAATACTTCAGCATCTTCTTCCTTTTAAAATAGCAATAATTTTACATATTTCATGTTTCCTTCAGGTTTTTTCATTTGTGTTTGGTGACGGAGATCCGAATCAAGGACTTGAAGAGGAGAGGTGGAAACTGGTACCAAATGCGTTTTCGACATCCCTTGCTGTAGATAGTTGTTTTTCTTGTTTCAAGCATATTCCATGTCGTGTTTTTGCTTGTTTAGTGTAGGTTTTCTTAGAGTCATGACACATGGTACAACATCTAAATGATATAATAGATAGAAGAGAAAATTCCAAGCAACATATAATCTGTTAAATACAGGTGTATATTGCATTTCAAAAGGTGCAAGTCCACATCTTTCTTGCAGTCGAGTATTTAAAGTTTATTTTGTTGTTTTGGAGCAGGTTTTCATACTGGTATATTCTCGGAAAATTTTATTAAATTACCAGTACTTTGCGGCGGTTTGAATAAATTCTCCCCTCCCCACCCACTCCCAAATTTGTTTATCGTGTTGGTGGATGCTCATCTTGTGTGTCAACCTCATTATGAATTATGCTGATAAGTTACTTTGATACGCCGTACACGGTACATCAATGGAGTTCCCTCTTATCATGAAGCATTATTGTGTTATTTGAATGTGGTGCCCCAACCCCACCCTACCCCTCCGCGCACTTTGCAACACCCTTGTTTATACCTATATATATTTATTTAGTCTGATTCTGTGAAATGATATTTGGTTCTGTTTCTCTTCACGGCTTCTATCGGTCTGGGAAAGCATACACCAACAATGCTTGATCTTGTCATCCTCATTAGGTTGTTCGTCAAAATTAACATGTCCTTCCCCTGTCATTGGTACTTATTAAATATGCATAACAGGATTTGTTTATATATTTTAAAAATTGCACAAAGATCTACCTTATCTAGTCAGTAGTATGAGTTTAGAGCAGATCCCTGTGGCATTGATTAATAAATATGCATAATAGTTTTTTCTTTCCTTCTTTTTGTTTTGGGGGCGGGGTTTTAAGATACAACCATCATACTATACAGTAATAAAAAAGCAATTATGTAATCACTGATTATTTGTTTTCCAAGATATAAATTTTGATTATTCCTTCCTCTCATCGGATTATCAATGAATACAAGAAAATAGACAATGGTCTCGGTTGATGATATTAATGATAAACCAAAGAATACCAACTTTTCGATCAATGCACAATTACTAGGACCCAGTGATCCACTTGTTGGTATCATTTGGCGCACACTAAATGTCGTGGATGAGAGCACCAAATAATTTCTCCATGAATACATTCGTTCACAATAAATGGAGCTAATAACTACATATGGCAATAAAGGGAACTAAAGTTAAAGAAACAAACTTAGCTTATCACCTCCTCCATTTGTATCCCAGTTGGTCCATTTTGCAAAATAGGAGGGGGAAAACAAAGATCACTGTTAAAAACTCTTCAAGAGTTGCAACTATCTTGCAAATTAACCCCTACGGAAGCAACATTGCAATGTTCCAAATGACATTAAAAAAACTCGGACCTTGAGCAAGATATGACCAATATTCTGATGAGCATTGATCAAACCTCCATGATGGATAGCTATTTTATCTCCGGCGCGGGGGCAGTGGCAGAGCCATGAATTTCGGTAGGAGGGTCCAAAAAATAACTAAATGTGATAATGTAGTTTTTTTTCACACTTGATCAGCATTTAAGCTTTATTACATAACAAGACTTTTAAAATCATATTTCCAATTAGAATATAGTCTTTTAGTAGCATTCTTCTTGCCTTCATTTCTTGAAACTATTTCATGACCATCACAATTGATGGTGTTGGTCGCGTTTCACCCTCACCTCGATAGTACAAGATACGTAGCTTTATTTAAGAAATTGTTCCTTGATTGAGTCACCCTCACTCCCGGTGGTAGAAGATACTTGGTTTCCTCTAAGAAATCATTTCATGACTATAGCATGATAAAATATATGCATATCTAAAATTTTAAATAAGGGATATAGGTTAGTTACAATTTATTAAATTAATGATTTTAAAGCCCTCAAAATTTTGTCAAAAGAAACCCATAAGGACTGATTTTGTTTGACAAAGTTTTGAGGGCTTTAAATCTCAGCCCTTCTAATTTAATAAATTGCAACTAATCTATACGCCTTGTTTCTTTAAAATTTCCAAGGTGGGGCCAAGGACCACTTGGCCCCCATATGCGTCCGCCACGGCGTGGAATTGTGAAGAGAGTTGGATGAAAATTCAGAAGTTTTCATGCTTTGTCTTGTTATAATATCATCAGATTTGTTATGAATCTGTTGATTTTTGCCTTTATAGTGCCCATTGTAGTGCATTATGTTGAAATTATTTCATTGTAATAACAAATGTTGTAGGCTTGACTTCAACAAAGTATTCCTTACTACCTATTACCTGGGTAATTCTATTTGGAAGCCGTACCCATTACCCTACACGTACCCATACCCCTACCCAAACTTCTTGGATACTTCTTGAATATATGCATACATTGTTCGAACATTTACTCAATTATATACATGTTTTAATTTAGAACACTCACTGCACACTTTTTGGATGTATATTCCACACTTCACATCTATTTTAATATATTGATCTTATATAAATGAAAAAACAATATTGATTTTATGTAAATTATTAATTTTAATACATATAATTATATAAATATACATAACATACATATTTATAGCCGTGTCCCCATACCCTACCTTTTACAAATTTGCCGTGTCCCGTACCAGTACCCGTACTCATGCAACTTAGCTTACTACTAACTAGGACCCTAGCCTTGATTTTTGATCAAAATATTCTATTTTTGGTCAGCATCTTTGTGTGCCAACATTTATAACCAAAGAAATCTGTAATCTTTTCTTTTCTTGCATTAAGCTTTTAAGCCTGTTCTGGCAGATTGGACAATATATTGCCTCAAAAGGTGGCGTTGTCACTGCTGAGGAGCTTGCTCCGTATCTGGATGTTATGCCTGCAAAAGACAAAAAGGTGTGCAAACTGTTTCTCCTAGTTACCGTATCATAAACATGAACTGTTGTTATATCTTTTCTACTGAGAATTTGTGTCTAAATACTTCTTTGTATGTACCTTATAACATTTCAGCTGAATTTCTTTTCATGGCACTGGTCTGGTTTTTAATATTAACTTATTCCTTCCTCTGTACAGGAGCAGGATGTTGATTCATATGTCTTACCTGTATTATTACGCTTCGATGGGCATCCAGAAGTGGATGATGAGGTTTGTGAATATTCTTGCCAATATTTTAATAAGTATAAAAGGGCATGAAACTAGTCAGCATGAATATGGACTCACATGAAAGTGATATGGTTCTACATTATCTCTGCCATCACTAGCTCCAATATTTTGTCTTACCTGTTTGATAGACATGAAAAGAGGACTATTATTACTAGCATAGAACTATCTTAGTTGACTAGGATGTACACTTTTCTCACAGTATACTTATTCTATTGTAGGGAAACATCCTATATTGCTTTCCATCCTTGCAGCGTACTGCTTCATCCCAAAGGGTCGGGAGAAAGGAATATGTAGGGAAAAAGTGGGCTGAGTGGGTTGATGGAGTTGGGAAGTATCTTGAGGAGAAGAAATGGTCCTTCAGGTTAGTATTAGTATTTACCATCTTAGCTTTAGAAATCATTTAAATGTTCCTTCAGGTTAATTTTAGTATTTACCATCATTCCGTACCTTTTCCCTTTCAGGAAATTATTCTGCAAACTTAATGCTGTGATTAGCCATTATAGTTCTTAGAGATTTCTTTTAAACTTGTAAGTGGATTACCTTAAGCGTTCTATTTCATCTCATAAAACTTGTGTTTTGCAGTAAAGCTGGATCATCGCAGAAAGGAATGGTTATAGGACTGGGAGCACTCAATCTTTTTGGAGTTGTTGTTCTGGGCAGCATGTTAAAGTACTGAATTTGTTGTCCTGCTATTACTTATTATTCTGTCCTTTTATATCTAGTAATTACTCTTGGTGTTTTAAATTGAAGGAACACTGCAATAGCACCCGCTGGCTTTATTTCTTTTGTTGCTGACATATTTCCTCTACTCCAGGTAGGTTTAGTTTCCATATATTTTTGGACTACATTTTTCAGGTTTGTCTACTTAGGCTGAATAATTAATACTTTAGCACAACATGCTACTTAAATCAATGCAATCTTCTACCACTGTCATATCCCAAAATATTTCTCATACTAACTGTATCATTGGTGTTCTGATTGTCTTAGTTACTTTCTTTTTGAATACTCGTTGACAAATTACAGTGCACGGAAATTTGACTAACCTCAGCGGCATGCATCTCACAAGGGCTTCATCCTTATTGATTAATGAATGAGAATTCATTAGTTTTCTATAGCACCCTTTTCATCTCATAATAAATCCTTGTATCTTGTTCTGCACAAGAAATGAATGTCTTGTTATTTCATATCAAAAGCGAATCACATTTTGTTGCAAAATTTTGTAAACAACCTCTTTAAATCTTCCTTATCATTCTTATCATTCTTCTCATGTTTGCAACATTTTGTAACACCCCACCACCAACACCACCAAAAAGAGGAGGGGAAAAACAAACAAACCAAACACACGCACACACAGTGGTCATGAATCTATAAATCAAATTTCACACTCTTATGCAAGTGTAACTCATTTCAGAAATGCATGTTGACTGTACAAAATCCTAGAAACAATTAGATTTGTTGTGGCTGTAACCAATATTAGTACATTCTTTATAAAATAAGTACCTTACAATTCTTGTATACTTGGCATCTCTTTAGTTCTATTCATATCATCAAGACAACCTTTATTCTCAGGTCTATGCTGCTTCGTTCTTTGCAATACCCTTGTTCCGATGGTTCCTCTTGCGTAAAAGAAATGCAGATATTGAAAAACGGAATCTGGGTAGAAAACAACAAGCTCGAGCCCTTGAATTGCCTGATTCATCTCTCAGAAGGAAGGTAATTTTATGGATTTTGGTTAGGAAGATGTTTACATTCTACTTTTTCTTTTTCTTTTTTTAGAAGGATAAGAGCCTTGGCTCAATTTTATTAAAAGAGTAAGTAAAGTAATATGGGACCCGGAGAAGTACATATGTAACAGATAAAGGAGAGCTTACAACTTAAAGAAGTATTCAAGTGGATAAAAGCCACCAATTACATGGTTGGTATGAGTGCCGAAATCCAGTAAGTAGAGCTAAATTATGGATAGTGTCCATCGATGCTGAACATGCTACCTGCTTTTATATTGCTGATAACCAAACACAATGAATTGTGGTTCTACAACCGCAATACTCTGAAAGTGATTGGTTCATCTTCACGTATGGCACATTTTGGTAGAATTTTGATTCTGTGTGCATACTTGCATAGTTTCCAATCTAAAATGGCCTATATAATTTTAGAGTAAAGATAATTTTCTTGTAACCTTTGCACTTTGTTTATCAGCTTTCCAGCGCTAGAGAGATGGCACGTCGAACTGTTATTGGTTCAGAGAGGATAGTGTACAGTACAGAAAAAGATGTTTCAGACCAAGATTTTGAGGCTAGAGAATGGGATCGGAGATTCAGAGAACTTGAGAGATCGGATTGATGACAACACTGTTTTATCCTTCGTATCATCGAACTATCTTTGCTGCTGCTGCCCCGTAATACCTTAACCAGAAAGTGAGCTGGTTACTGAAGGCGTAAATCAGAAAGCAGCAGAGCTTCACTCTCCATTTGTACAATTTCTGTTAATATCACCATAATTTTATCAACAGATAGCTGCTGGCTGCCAGAGCACTTCCAGACATTGACAAAGACACTGCAGTCAGTTTTTTGCACATGGCTCGGGTTGTTGTAGAAATGTATCACTTTTGTACGCGCTATTGTTGTAATAATTTCTTTAAGTTCTAATGTTATTCTTTAGGTAGCTTCCATTTTCGACATTTTTTCTCAAATGAGAACTGGGATTCTCTACACCTGTAATAAAAAGCAAAAAACCATAGTTTGCATAACAAAATTGTTAAATTGCATAATCATATTAATCTTGAATTGTCTGTAGCATGATTTTTAGGCTGCTTGTTAATCGACCACCAAGACGTGTTTGGACAAGCGAATTTCATATTTGTTTTATAAATGTTTTGTTTGTTCTGCTCTTGAAGAGATTTACTGATATCAACCCTAAACTAGCTTTGAGCTAAACTGTCATGCAGGGTGCCATCTGTAGTAAGCATCAAGAGGGTTTACTGAGTCAGTAAGCTACCTATGAGTAGTACGTCAAAGTCTCGGGTTCGCCTCATGAGGGTTCGACTCTCATGAGGCGCACTTGCAAGAATTTATTTTCCTTGGATACCCGAGGCTGTGCATTGAGGGGTGTCCCTTAGCCATGGCACGGGATTTGATACCCATGGTGGAGTAGCACCGGTTACTCAACTTACATCTGACTACCTTTTCTCAAAACCTTCACGCAATTGGAGAAATATTACAAAACAAGATAAATTTAAGATCATGAAAGAATATCCTTCCATCAGAGAAATAAAGGCTGCATCCTTGAGATGATGGAAAAGATGGCTCATGGGCTTGGTAAGTGACCCATGATCTTACTGCGGTATATTTACTGCAATCAAAAATGAAAAGGGATGGAAAACCTCAGAGCTCATGCCATTCTACAATCAAAAGAATGATGAACAAAATAGAATGATGCGACAAATTCACAAATATATAAAGCTGAGTCAAAGGCTCAGACGCAAATATTTTAGAGCAGCTTATGTGCTTATTCAATGACAAAGAAACAGTTTATAAACTATAACAAGTTAGAAACATTTCAAGCTCTGGGAAAACTCTAGCTCAAAGCTCATCATTCAGATTGCCTTTGTCCCAATACAGAAATATCCTCATACCTCTTCTGCAGAAAACAACAAAGAAACAAAGATCAGCGAGTCAACAGGAATTAGAAAATTAAAGATTTACGAGACTAAGAGGTGAATTTCCAGTAGAATTCTGCACCTGAACTTTTAACGCATCTTAAGCTAAATTTCACATTGCAAAGCCTCTAGTTTAGCATAGCAAAACACGAGGGATCTAGAGATGTTATGTTGCTATATACAGTAAATATTCTCAACCCAATTATGTCCAACTAAATGATAGAATGGTTAGGACAACGCTCATCGCTCAACATTATACATCAAAAAGCATGCAAAAGATTCCTTCAAATGGAAAATGCAAAAACAATCAAATCCAGTTCCCTCGTTAATTCTTCTTCTTACTGCACTTCTTGCTCTTTTTTCCTTCCCTCTTCATGTATGTTATGTATCTAATTTCTCTGGTTAATAAATTTGCTGGGCATTTTGCCCCTGTTACTCAAAAAGCAAAATCGTGTAGACGAACAGGTATGCAGGTCTTGCAAACACCAATATATGAAGGTAGATGCCAAATATTGATGAAAGGAAGGAAGATCATATTAATATGTTAATTTAGTAAATTCATGACTTGGAATGAGTATTTCTTCAGCCTAGGCATTTGCATATGAGAAGGTAAGAGTGGTAGATATCATATTATTCCAATAGTATTCCAATTTGGATTTTAGGTAAAGAGGATAACCACCAGATTATTATATTATTATAAAGTTATACAGGAAAAAGAAAATGAGAATTAAAGGACAAGAAAGAAAATTTTCTCTTTTAAAATGAAAAGTGGACATTCAAGCACAAAGCTCACCTATCACTTGTTCAGATTTCTAGATATAGATAATTTTGAATTGGATGGCCTCCTAGCTCCAAGGGTCTACTGTGGTTACTTGCCTAATCATATATGTTCATTCACCAAATAGAGGGCCACTCTACTCCAACAATGCAGCTACCAAGTTCTCACAAGCTTCAAATGTTTTTTCTAAGCTCTCTCCATCTTCTCCGAAGTCCATATTTAATTACTTATAGAAGGTAAAATGATTCGGCTAGCAACCAACTACTCATAATAAATGCTAATAAACTTCCACAAAAACCTGGGATGACAAGATACAGATCTCCAATACAACAAGAATGGAGGATTCAGACTCTTCTCTTTCTGAAAGCAATTCCGATGCATTTATCACACCACATCAATAAAAAAAATTTATCTTTCTCCACTCATTTTGAGGGTCTATGTTTAATGGCTGCATTTTTTTGAGGAACCGGGAGAAGATGTTTTAGGGACTTTATTGATTGGAAAAATTAGAAGATGATGAAGACTAATATTGATTTATGAATCGACGTACCACACTGCTCTGAGTCCATTCATGTGTAAAACAATTGTCATACCAAAATTATGATAATTGTATAACCACACAATGAAGAGTGTCTACATTACTAAGTTTATTTCGAGATTTCTTCATTTCATCATTCCCAATTTAGGAATAGCGAGCAAGGTAGATACAATCTCACTGATTGAGGAGATGTAACAGGATGTTTCAGCTAATAGTCATTAAGTGCTACGGTTGATGAGGAAAGTGGATTGGAGTAACAGTCAGCAAGAATAACATGGGTTATTTGGCTATATACCCCCAAAATCTTCCAATTGCATATTTACCCCCCTAAATCTTCATAATTGCCAATATACCCCCACCAAATCTTCCAATTGCATATTTACCCCTAAATCTTCATAATTGCCAATATAACCCCCATATACCCCCCCAAAAAAAAAACTTCCATAATTGCATATTTATCCCCCCAAATCTTCATAATTGCCAATATACCTCCCCAAAAAAAAACCCTTCAATTTTGAGCTATTTTACTTGCCAAATGCAAAAGAGTTGCTAAAATAAGGTGTATGGAATACCCCCACCCCTCCCAAAAAAAAAATCTTCTTTCTCTTTTATCCAATTGAAGGTTCAAGGGGTATATTGGCAATTACGAAGATGAAGCCTTTTTGTGTGTGTGTGTGTGTGGGGCTGTTTAAATATGCAATTATGGGTATACAAATAACCCTAACACTTATCACCTCTCAACTATTTGAATAGCACTTAACATCCTGTATGAATTGAGGAGTGTTAACAGTAAAATGTTACCATAATAGTTAAAAACAGTTTGGGGTGGGGTTGACGAGCGCCACCAAGATATAAATGAAGGGGGTTATATATGAAATTTTAAAGAAAAACTCATCACTGTATCAACCAAACTGCCAAAAAAAATAAAATCTAATCATAAAAACTATACATTAACAATCACTAGCAATGTACTTACCCCAACATTATTGGACTCCCACAGCTTGTGGACTCCATAATCAACAGCCTGCGAACAAAATCCAATTCCAACAAAAGATCATTTTTTTCCTCAAACCCAATCCACGAAATTAGGGCAAAGGGGGAAATCCTAGCCTTTGGTACTCGAAGCAAGTAATAGTGGAGCTCCGATAAGAAGAAGGAAAAGGATCCGTACCCGTTCGCCAGCGAAAGCGCCCGCGATAACGAAGGTGACGTAGACGGAGTTTCGTCGCATGAGAACGCGGTAGAGTCCTTCCCATATTCCTCTCCCTCCCCTCGCCGCCGCCGCAGCCGCCGCCGCCGCCATTGTGATCTGTAACTATTCCTTTTTTTTCCCCCTGCTTTTGGATCTTTTCGCGCTTTTTAAAAGTTGTTGATGAACTGATTTTCCTATTTGGGCCTTAGCTTTAGGCCTGGTCAAATTGGGTGTTTTTGGTCAAATTAAAGTATCTTTATTCCAGCCTCGTATAGGCAGCCCAGAAACCCATTAAGGATTCAGAGCCTTGCTGAATTTTTTCTTATCCATACTACCATATAGAAAACCAAAATTTGGATGAATAGCGGACACAATCTCATTGTCTACTGTACTTGGAAGGGCAAAATTGTAATTTAATAGGAGAATCTTTCTTTTTTGGCTTATTTGCACGTACATATATATCCCTTAAATTATGGGTATTTGCAAAACTACCTTCCAAATCTTAATATTTGCAAAGTTATACCTCAAATCGTCAATTTTATAATAAAAAGCCCCTAAATCTATCAATCATTAGTTTTAATAGGCCAATTTGCAACTGCAATGTAAACATTAACAATAAAGTAGTCAAATTTATACTGATCAAGTTGATAATTTATTGATTCTAGGAGCATTTTTGTCGGTTGATGATTTGAGGAGTACTTTTGGTGGGTAGATTTCCAAACATCCATGATTTAAAGGGTATATATAAAAGTAACTCTTCTTTTCTTTCTTTCTTTCTTTCTTTTTATTTTCTAGAATATTCCATATATCATACAAATATTTTTCTTTCTCTTCTTAATCTTTTGTTTTGGTTTTCTAGAATGTTCCCTATCATACTCCATGAACATAGGATATGAGCCCATATAATTACATAACCATTATATTTTAGATTCTAAAAGGAATATAAATTAAATTTATTAGCTCCTTTTACAAAAATAATAATATGTATAGCAAAAAGCTGAAGAATGGAAAAGTATAAAGTGTAATTATTTGGAAATTATAAGTTTTCTGCATTAGACACGCATTTTATTCTGAAAAAGCATAAAACATATAAAAAATATTAATAGATGCTAAAATTTTATCTTTCCCCATAGGATAAAAAATAATTTCCTTAGGTTTAAGATATCACATTATAATTATAATGGAATTGACGATGCATTTTGAGATATAGAAATTTATTGAAAAAGTTGCGTGCCTGTTGCACATGCATATGCACTTGTGATAATGCTAGTTTGAGGAAAGTTTATTGCTAGGAGACTTTGCTTTTATAATCTACTTTTATTAAACAATTGTCAATTGTTTAATAGATGTTCTAAATAATTTTAAGTTTAGCACTTATTATAATCTCCTGAATTATGATCCTTTCTATTTTTCACTCACAATGAACCATAAATATAACTGAAGAATAAACCATTGTGATGAAAAGTAGTGATCTCTCCATTGTTTTCTGGCAACTAGGAAAATCAAAAATCATTTTTAATCATACCAGGTCCAAAATAGCTCGCAGAAGGATTTGTTTTTGCAATTTTGAACATGAACTTTTCCCCCTTCTTTGGGGGGATTTTTAAAGATGAATTGGGATTCAAGAACTTATGGAATATGTTACATAAATACGTATAAAGTCTGCCATGATGTCATGTCGAAAAGAAAAGGAAGGTGAGAGGAGTTAAACACTGTTTATAGCAAAATTATTATTCCTTTATAATAATAATAAAGTATAAAAATTGTATAAAATTACTTGGTACAAGCCTTAATCATATCTAGTGAAGGGCTTCAATGTAGCATACAACACATGCATCTTCTAACAACACAAATTTGTTTTTACATTAAATGAACAAGCTAATCAAACATCACACTAGTTACCACACCCAAATGCATGCACAGTCACAAGAAACTCATACCAAAATGACGACCAAATCTATCGTGAACCCACCCTATCCTCTTCAGATTAAGCACATATATAATTATCTTATAATTATCCAGATCAAACTTCACTTCAAAGCACCATACATTATCCTTACATTTATACATCAAACAGACACAAAACATAACCTCAATGTCTTAGCACCAGTTCTCAATCCTCAATCCAGCCGAATTCGCCCTCCGACACTCCTCCACCAGCGCCTCGCGCGCCGCAACCACTCCTTTAGGCACAAGACATCTGTCGATAGCCGAGCAGTCGACCCAATCCTTCAACAATCTCTCTTGTCCCCATATCTCAGGTATCCTAACTTTTCCTGCCATCTCCATCCTATGTCGCCTCAGTCTCTCTCTCCCTGTAATATCCTCAGAAATCGAGAGATTTTGCTCCTTACGCTCAAGATCTTGATCAGTAGTAGTCATAGAAGTAGGAGGAGGAGCAGCAGTTACTCTGCAATTTTGGTTAGACCTCTTTCGGGTTGACTTCTCCTCAGAAATCGGCAGGTTTTGTACAGAGGGCACAAGATCTTGATTTGTAGTCGTAGTAGCAGTAGTAGTCTCTAGTACTCTTGGTTTAGTGGGCTCAATTTGACTCCCAGAATCCTCCATCGTCGCCTCAGAAACCGAGAGTATCGAGGAGTTTGGCTCGTAACTCTCAAGATCTCGGCCAGTTGCCATAGTAGTAAAATGAGTAGCAATGGAGTCTGATTGAGAGACAATAGTGTTGCTGTTGTTGTTGCTGCAAATTTGGTTAAGCACCCTGTGCAAGCTCTTGAGAAGAAAAAGATGAAGAAAAGGGTGAAGGGAGTGGGGGCAACAGAGAACACGTAGAGGTGTTTGAGTTCATATGGTGAGTTTGGAGAGTACGTGTCTACATTGGTGGCGGAGTTGGTGATTCATGGTTTGTGTGGTTGCAACTTTGGCTTTGTGTTTTGTTCCAAGAGGAGGTTAATTTTGGTTCGATATTTTTGTTTGTGCCCTATTGATAGTCACAGAAATGACCTGCCACTTGGTATCAAATGACCTGCCACTTGGTATCAAATGTATAGTTGAGGCTCGTTGTTTTAATTTTTCCAACGTGTGTATATAAATTGGTGGTTTATGGAAGATATAATGCTATGAGCATACACATGGGATACACAAAGGGTGAGCGAATCATATACGTCCACAATTAAGTAGTATTTTATTATAGGGTTATTTGCATATGTACCCCTTATATCATGGGTATTTACAAAAATACCCTTTAAATCTCAGTATTTGCAAAACTACCCCTCAAATAATCAATTTTGAAAAAAAAATACCCTTAAAGCAATTAATCATTAACTATGTATTCAGAAAATGAGAAAAATGGGTATCGTATTTTATTACTTAACTAATTCCGTGTGATACTCAATCCTCAATTAAAGTACATCCAAGATCAGTCCAATACGTATGTAGCTAGAAAATGAGAAAAATATATATTCTTGATACCGGGAACAAACTTAGTCACTGCTAGCGATGCGGCCTCTTTTCGTCCACATGTTTAGAAATAGGAGGATACTGGCTGCAGACTATCATCTCATTTACAGAATGAAGTATGAAGAGATCGGACAATTGAGATCGACGTAACGAGCAAAATTGACCCGTGCGTTGCCGCGGTATTTGTGTGATAAAATCGAAAAATAATGGTTAAGTACTTTGCTTAGAATTTTTTTTAATTTGTGGATAAATATATTTTCAGGAGTTGCAATATAGGTAAATTAGTGTGAACAAACAAAAAATAGTTTAAGCATTTGGTCAAAAAATTTAGCTTGTCAACAAAAATATTTTTCAGTTTTGTATCATAGATAAATTAGTGCGAGAAAAATTTGAAAAATAATGGTTTAAGCATTAGGACAATTCTAATGGCTTTAGTAGTTGTATTATAGATAAACCCAAAAATAATATTTTAAGCATATTAGTGTGGAGAAAGCCAAAAAGAAAGGCTCATTTTTATTTAGAAAAATATTAGCTAAAGTATTTGTGCGATACTAATGACTTGGTAGTCATTACATACACAAATTAGTGTGGAGAAAAACAAAACAATAAACATAAAATAAAGGCTCATTTGATTTAAAAGAAATATTTTCGAAAATTAGTCCCTCACAACTTCAATAATTCTATATTAGTCCCTCAAATCTCAATAATTGCTTATTAGTCTCTCAAATTCTAAGGGTCTTACAATTTGGTCCCTTAATGATGAAAATAACTCATAGTTATGATTTCTCTCTTAAAACTCATCTTGCTAAAAAAGATTATTTACACTTTGGTAATCTAAAGTTTACACATTTTAACTTTAATACCAAAGGTTTTGGCAATTAGATACCCTAAATTTCACACCTTTTAATTTTGATACCTCAAAGTTTTTCTTGACACTTTTGTTAAGACAAAGTTTATATCTTGTTAACTTTGATACCCAAATTTTTGACACTTTGATACATTAAACTTTTTCTTAAACTTTAGGGTATTAGAGTTAAAAATGTTAAGGGTACCAAAGTTTTAAAAATTTGGAATCTTTAAGGTATGAAAGTTAAAAATGTATAAATGTTAGGTAGCAAACTATCAAAAAGGTTTGGGGTATTAAAGTTTAAAATGCATAATTTTGGGGTATCATAGTGTCAAATAAATTTATGGATATCAAAGTTTTAAAACAAGGTAAACTTTAGAGTGCCAAATTGCAAACAACTCTTTAAAAACATTAGATGATGGTATTTTGGACATTGAGGGGTAAAATTACAACAAGACTAGGATTTGATGGAGTAAACCCTAACCCTAACCTAACCTAACCTAACCTAACCTAACCTAACCTAACCTAACCTAACCTAACCTAACCTAACCTAACCTAACCTAACCTAACCTAACCTAACCTAACCTAACCTAACCTAACCTAACCTAACCTAACCTAACCTAACCTAACCTAACCTAACCTAACCTAACCTAACCTAACCTAACCTAACCTAACCTAACCTAACCTAACCTAACCTAACCTAACCTAACCTAACCTAACCTAACCTAACCTAACCTAACCTAACCTAACCTAACCTAACCTAACCTAACCTAACCTAACCTAACCTAACCTAACCTAACCTAACCTAACCTAACCTAACCTAACCTAACCTAACCTAACCTAACCTAACCTAACCTAACCTAACCTAACCTAACCTAACCTAACCTAACCTAACCTAACCTAACCTAACCTAACCTAACCTAACCTAACCTAACCTAACCTAACCTAACCTAACCTAACCTAACCTAACCTAACCTAACCTAACCTAACCTAACCTAACCTAACCTAACCTAACCTAACCTAACCTAACCTAACCTAACCTAACCTAACCTAACCTAACCTAACCTAACCTAACCTAACCTAACCTAACCTAACCTAACCTAACCTAACCTAACCTAACCTAACCTAACCTAACCTAACCTAACCTAACCTAACCTAACCTAACCTAACCTAACCTAACCTAACCTAACCTAACCTAACCTAACCTAACCTAACCTAACCTAACCTAACCTAACCTAACCTAACCTAACCTAACCTAACCTAACCTAACCTAACCTAACCTAACCTAACCTAACCTAACCTAACCTAACCTAACCTAACCTAACCTAACCTAACCTAACCTAACCTAACCTAACCTAACCTAACCTAACCTAACCTAACCTAACCTAACCTAACCTAACCTAACCTAACCTAACCTAACCTAACCTAACCTAACCTAACCTAACCTAACCTAACCTAACCTAACCTAACCTAACCTAACCTAACCTAACCTAACCTAACCTAACCTAACCTAACCTAACCTAACCTAACCTAACCTAACCTAACCTAACCTAACCTAACCTAACCTAACCTAACCTAACCTAACCTAACCTAACCTAACCTAACCTAACCTAACCTAACCTAACCTAACCTAACCTAACCTAACCTAACCTAACCTAACCTAACCTAACCTAACCTAACCTAACCTAACCTAACCTAACCTAACCTAACCTAACCTAACCTAACCTAACCTAACCTAACCTAACCTAACCTAACCTAACCTAACCTAACCTAACCTAACCTAACCTAACCTAACCTAACCTAACCTAACCTAACCTAACCTAACCTAACCTAACCTAACCTAACCTAACCTAACCTAACCTAACCTAACCTAACCTAACCTAACCTAACCTAACCTAACCTAACCTAACCTAACCTAACCTAACCTAACCTAACCTAACCTAACCTAACCTAACCTAACCTAACCTAACCTAACCTAACCTAACCTAACCTAACCTAACCTAACCTAACCTAACCTAACCTAACCTAACCTAACCTAACCTAACCTAACCTAACCTAACCTAACCTAACCTAACCTAACCTAACCTAACCTAACCTAACCTAACCTAACCTAACCTAACCTAACCTAACCTAACCTAACCTAACCTAACCTAACCTAACCTAACCTAACCTAACCTAACCTAACCTAACCTAACCTAACCTAACCTAACCTAACCCTATATATATATATATATATATATATATATATATATATATATATATATATATATATATATATATATATATATATATATATATATATATATATATATATATATATATATATATATATATATATATATATATATATATATATATATATATATATATATATATATATATATATATATATATATATATATATATATATATATATATATATATATATATATATATATATATATATATATATATATATATATATATATATATATATATATATATATATATATATATATATATATATATATATATATATATATATATATATATATATATATATATATATATATATATATATATATATATATATATATATATATATATATATATATATATATATATATATATATATATATATATATATATATATATATATATATATATATATACATTATTTATTTCTTTCCATTCCATTTTCTCTCTCTCTTTTCTCTCTCTTTTCTCTCCTACCATCCCTTTCCGCCACCTCCCCATGCCTCCTCCTCTTGAGATAATAATATGAAATTATTGAAGATTTGAGGGACCGATATCTAAACAACGCTATGTAAAAATACCCTCTAAAAATGCTAAATTGCGATAACCCTTTAAAAAATATTATATGAGGGTATTTTCATCATTGAGGTACTAAATTACGACTTTAGAATTTGAGGGACTAATGAGGAATTATTGAGATTTGAGGGGCTAATATGCAATTATTGAAGATTTGAGGGACCGATATCTAAACAACGCTATGTAAAAATACCCTCTAAAAATGCTAAATTGCGATAACCCTTTAAAAAATATTATATGAGGGTATTTTCATCATTGAGGTACTAAATTACGACTTTAGAATTTGAGGGACTAATGAGGAATTATTGAGATTTGAGGGGCTAATATGCAATTATTGAAGATTTGAGGGACCGATATCTAAACAACGCTATGTAAAAATACCCTCTAAAAATGCTAAATTGCGATAACCCTTTAAAAAATATTATATGAGGGTATTTTCATCATTGAGGTACTAAATTACGACTTTAGAATTTGAGGGACTAATGAGGAATTATTGAGATTTGAGGGGCTAATATACAATTATTGAGAATTTGAAGGACTAATCAGCAATTAGAGAAATTTGAGGGGCTAATATACAATTATTGAGAATTTGAAGGACTAATCAGCAATTAGAGAAATTTGAGGGGCTAATATACAATTATTGAGAATTTGAAGGACTAATCAGCAATTAGAGAAATTTGAGGGGCTAATATACAATTATTGAGAATTTGAAGGACTAATCAGCAATTAGAGAAATTTGAGGGGCTAATATACAATTATTGAGAATTTGAAGGACTAATCAGCAATTAGAGAAATTTGAGGGGCTAATATGCAATTATTGAAGATTTGAGGGACCGATATCTAAACAACGCTATGTAAAAATACCCTCTAAAAATGCTAAATTGCGATAACCCTTTAAAAAATATTATATGAGGGTATTTTCATCATTGAGGTACTAAATTACGACTTTAGAATTTGAGGGACTAATGAGGAATTATTGAGATTTGAGGGGCTAATATGCAATTATTGAAGATTTGAGGGACCGATATCTAAACAACGCTATGTAAAAATACCCTCTAAAAATGCTAAATTGCGATAACCCTTTAAAAAATATTATATGAGGGTATTTTCATCATTGAGGTACTAAATTACGACTTTAGAATTTGAGGGACTAATGAGGAATTATTGAGATTTGAGGGGCTAATATGCAATTATTGAAGATTTGAGGGACCGATATCTAAACAACGCTATGTAAAAATACCCTCTAAAAATGCTAAATTGCGATAACCCTTTAAAAAATATTATATGAGGGTATTTTCATCATTGAGGTACTAAATTACGACTTTAGAATTTGAGGGACTAATGAGGAATTATTGAGATTTGAGGGGCTAATATACAATTATTGAGAATTTGAAGGACTAATCAGCAATTAGAGAAATTTGAGGGGCTAATATACAATTATTGAGAATTTGAAGGACTAATCAGCAATTAGAGAAATTTGAGGGGCTAATATGCAATTATTGAAGATTTGAGGGACCGATATCTAAACAACGCTATGTAAAAATACCCTCTAAAAATGCTAAATTGCAGATAACCCTTTAAAAAATATTATATGAGGGTATTTTCATCATTGAGGTACTAAATTACGACTTTAGAATTTGAGGGACTAATGAGGAATTATTGAGATTTGAGGGGCTAATATACAATTATTGAGAATTTGAAGGACTAATCAGCAATTAGAGAAATTTGAGGGGCTAATATGCAATTATTGAAGATAACCTTAATTTTAAAAATAATGGGGCTGTAGATATTCAAACCTACGATCCTTGGGTCGCTTCTGTGAGCTTTAACCAACTAAGATACCCTTTGGTTGAAAATTTTCTCACAAAAAGTTTATTAATAGAAAAGTCTCTATTCATTTTCACAGTAGCTATAGTACTAACCCACTTTAGTATATATATAAATATAAACGAGCAAAATTGACCTCCTGCGACTCCGAGCCGCCGAGGCCTTTTGCCGCCTCACCTCCTATGACCCGTCAACCTCCTCGCGCTACCTGCCTTGGTCGAGCCTCCCGTTGGCCAGTCATCGTCGTCGAACTCCGGCAACATCGACGACAGCGTTGTACCAGTAGAACCCGTCGATCCGTTCGACAACCCGAGGCAAGATCCCGCTTCCTTTGACTCGTCTTTTCAAATATTTATATCCGTTATTAATTAATTGCATAGTTTAGATCATGATATGATTATATTGATATTACTTACGGAGATTGTTTGTGAATATGAGATAATTCTTGTTGTGGTATATTCGTGAAGAGATGAGTGTGATATTTTAATAATTATTAAATTCTAATTAATTATGAAATGTTTTTGACAGAAAGAATATTTTTAGAATATTTTTAGAATTATTATTATGAGAAATATGTTAGAAGAATTTATTTTGGAAGAGAAAATATTAAAGGAATATTGGAATTATTATTTTATTATTTTAAAAGTTTCAAAATCTCGTTAGTGAAATTTCCGATATTATCCGCTTACATGTGTAGTTAGTCGCTCATGGCTCTTGTTATCGATTTCGCGACCGCTTATTGATTATTCATGTTTTGATGCATTCGGTATTGATATGCCGCTAATTACATTTATTCACGCTTTGTTGTGTCCGAACCGTAGTAGTTCATGACTTAGGGACTTGGTTCGTCATGAACATGACCTAGTGACATGTGTGTTGACCGCTTAGGAGGTGAACCCGTGTGATATCGGCATCGTTGACTTGATTTACCCGAGACCGTGGGATGGGAAAGTCTTGGTTCATGTGATCGGATATGACTGCTGATGTATCTTCCAGACTCGCACTGCTGAATTTGTGTAGTCACCGGGTTGGTTTGTAGGCTAAAGTTTGAATTTGTGTAGTCGCTTTAGTCGGTGTACTTGTGTATTCACCGAGTCCGCTTGTGTCCGGACGGTAGAATCGGTTCGCGTGTAGTCCTCTGGCCGATTTGTGTAGCGGCATTGGATGCACGTAGGGGATTTATGAACAGTCAGTTATCCGGTGATATGAATTTCGACTCTGTGAGGGTTATGATCCAGTGACCAGTTATAGGATGGCTAGGTACGGACATCGAGTTGAGATATTTGACAGTTAGGGCACCTGATTGTACGGACACCTGAGATGCACATGTCGATGCTTTATTTCCAGTTGTATGTTCCATCCGTGCATAGTTTGGGGTTAGTATTTAGTTATTTACAATCTGAGACATATGGTATATACATGAGGGTTTCCTTGTTTGGATTATTTCGCCGACGCATTCACGCCTCGCTTGTAGATTTCTTAATATTAATCTCATTCGGATCTTTACATGGATGGTTAATCGTATTGTTATACGTGTATCGATCGCAGCTTCGACACTTGCATTCGCTTGTATTATTATTATATTGCTATTGCTTGTGGGATCTTGCCGTGTTATGCACCGACGCATCCATTCTCTTGGTGTACGCCGATTTAGATGACGGACAGTCCAAGATGCGGTCACACTTGAGCCGGAGTTTCCTCGCCAGAGAACCTTCCAGACGGCGGAGTAGATCGAGTTGAAGCTTAGTTTTCTTTTATTTTCAGTAGTTGATGAACTTTAGACTTCCTTCAGCATTTCCATTTTAACTTAGTTGATATTTGTTTTATGATTCTCTAGTTCTTTAGCCACATGTATTGTTTCAGACATGTGGACTCTTTTATAGTCTTGGATATTATTTTATTTGGTGATATGTACTCTTCTGTTCTGGATTATTATTTATTCTTACTGGCTGTGATTGGGATCTGTGACTGTGATATATTTTTTATGATTACTTGACGCTTGGCGTATTAGATTGAGAAGAAATGTTTTTTATTATTCGTATTTCTCCTCAACCTAATACGTCGCGGGCTTGTTCACGTACCGCTTCCGGGTATTTTGGGAAGCGGGGCGTGACAGGTTTTTGGTGGTGGCCCATGCAGTCCGAATCAATCGACCGCCGTGTCTAGTCACGATCTCAGTTCCGAAGTTTCACAGTAAGAATAAGATAAATAATTTAGACACGTATCACTATTCCATCCGTAAGACTATGTTTAAACCCTTATCCTATAAGTTATGTTTTGATTTCTATCCTATTCGATTCCGATTCTGATTCTTACTTGATTTCCTTGTTCCCCCTCTAATGTTTGAATTCCCGTCTTTCCTCTAGAACCATGGCAGGTCCCCGTGGTAATAGTAATCCATCCGGTAGCGGCGGCCAGATGCCCGACGTAGATCCGCGTCAGCTTTTGGAGATGATTCAGGGATTGGCTACGAACCAGCACCTCTTGGCAGATGCAGCTGGGAGCCTCACCAAAGATCCTCCTCACACGGAGCCCGGAGTTAGGGAGTTTCGATATATGCGACCTCCGTCCTTTTCTGGTGCCGAGGGGTCCCTAGCAGCAGAGGAGTTTCTCCAGGTCACGGAGACTATCCTTGCAGTGGCTCGTATTCCCCCTGCAGAGTGGGTAGGTCTCATGGATGTTCAGCTCACCGATACGGCTCGGATCTGGTGGAATGCAGAGAAGACTCATTTGGAGAGGCCGATTTTGTGGGAGACCTTCACAGAGCGCTTCAATCGGAAGTACTTTCCTCAGTCTGCCCGAGATGAGCTTTTGTGCAGGTTTGTTGCGCTCAAGCAGGGAGGTCGATCAGTCGATGAGTATGAGGCGGAGTTCTCCTCCCTTAGCCGCTATGCTCCCCACCTTGTTACAGACCCGACCATCAGGAGGTATCAGTTTCAGAAGGGCCTGGACAAGTATATCAGAATGGCCCTAGCTGGTAGAGCACTTGCGACCCACGACGCCGTTTTGGATGCAGCACGCGAGATTGAGAGCGTTCAGAAGGAGCCTGAAGACCCCCATGTGATTCAGAGCAGAGCACCAGCAGCTTCAGGCCGGAATATCGAGTATCCTCCTCCGAGACAGCAGACTCAACAGAACAAAGCAGTTCGCAGAGGCGCTAGCTTTTCCCACCACTTCCCATCACAAGATCCTTATCAAGACCTCGAGTGCAGCCTTATGGCCAGTCCCCGGTGAGATGTTTCTATTGTAACTATCCTGGGCATACCCAGCAGGAGTGTCCCAGACGTCTTCGCCTGTGTTACGCATGTGGGTCCCCCGATCACTTCAGTCGGGATTGTCCCCAGCGTCAGCAGCCCCGTTTACCTCCACCTCCAGATAGGCTAGCTCTTCCAGCTCCACCTCGACCAACACCGACAGCACCAGCTCCGCACGAACCATACCCTCGAGCAGGACCTCTTCCTTCACAAAAGCAGGTTTACCAGGGAGCGCAGAGGCAGCAACCACAGCGTCAGACGTTCATGATGTCAGCTGTGCAAGCTGTGGCGAATGACCAGGTTATCACTGGTAAGAATTGTTTACTCCTAGTTTTACGTTCATATAATTTCCTTATTTAGCATTACCTGATGATATCATAATAGGAATCATTTATGAGTGCTAAGTTTAGTTACCCTGACCTCCTTCTGTGATAGGCAAAGTCCTTGTTCCTTCCGTCCCTACTTTATCACTCTTTGACTTAGGAGCTTTCCACTGTTTCTTGTCTTGTCGATTTGCGACCACTCACTCTCTTCCTATAGCTCCTTACCATATATATTTAATTGAGTCTTTCGTTCCTATTTCTAGGTTGTTATACACCGCTCCTATTTTAATTCCGAGGACGGAATTTGTTTTAAGGGGGGTAGGATGTAACACCCATGAATTTTCGATATGTAATTTTCTAATATTTTCGGTGCGTATTTTTCTAGTATTATTTCCCTAATATTTTTCGATACGTATTTTCTAATATTGCTTTTCTAATATTAAATATTACTTTTCTAGTGTTTAAATATTAAATGTTATTTTTTAGTCCTTAAAATTAAATATTATTTTCTAAAAATATTATTGATGTTTTCTCAAATTTTTAGGATTCTCTACTAATTCAAAATAGAGTTTTATAATTATGTTTTTGATTTAGCTACATTATAAATTTAATAATTTCGATAAATACTTCAAGTCATAACCTTGATTATTGATATTATTTATGATTTCGTAAACCTGAGTTTGGTATCAGTGCGTTTATCATTGTAATAATTAATTTTCTAATTTAGATATTACAATACCTAAACCCTAACCCTAACCCTAACCTAACCCTATATATATATATATACATTATTTATTTTCTTTTTGAAAATTTCAGATCTACCGCTTTCTTCCTCCGCTTTCTCCTCGTGATTACACCTAAACCCACTCGGCCCTTCCTTGTCAGTTCCACCGTTGCCGGCCATGCTTCTAACTCCATGGGTTCTCCTCCCTCCTTCTCTCTGTTGCTGCATACGCCACGAACCACCACCATTTACGACTTATTTTTCCGTTTGATTATTTCGACTTTGCCATGACTTTACGCTTTCGACTTTCCGACCTCTATTTACCGGATTGCCTCATTTCATTTACCATGCCGATTTGCTTTGTTTTTTACTTCTAGATCCTTCCGCTTTGCATTTCTGTTTTGTTGATCGCTGTTGTCGACCTCGATTGAATTTATACTGACCCCGTCGATCCGTTCGACAACCCGAGGCAAGATCCCGCTTCCCTTTGACTCGTCTTTTCAAATATTTATATCCGTTATTAATTAATTGCATAGTTTAGATCATGATATGATTATATTGATATTACTTACGGAGATTGTTTGACTAATATGAGATAATTCTTGTTGTGGTATATTCGTGAAGAGATGAGTGTGATATTTTAATAATTATTAAATTCTAATTAATTATGAAATGTTTTTGACAGAAAGAATATTTTTAGAATATTTTTAGAATTATTATTATGAGAAATATGTTAGAAGAATTTATTTTGGAAGAGAAAATATTAAAGGAATATTGGAATTATTATTTTATTATTTTAAAAGTTTCAAAATCTCGTTAGTGAAATTTCCGATATTATCCGCTTACATGTGTAGTTAGTCGCTCATGGCTCTTGTTATCGCATTTCGCGACCGCTTATTGATTATTCATGTTTTGATGCATTCCGTATTGATATGCGTTAATTACATTTATTCACGCTTTGTTGTGTCCGAACCGTAGTAGTTCATGACTTAGGGACTTGGTTCGTCATGAACATGACCTAGTGACATGTGTGTGTTGACCTGCTTAGGAGGTGAACCCGTGTGTGATATCGGCATCGTTGACTTGATTTACCTGAGACCGTGGGATGGGAAAGTCTTGGTTCATGTGATCGGATATGACCGTTGATGTATCTTCCAGACTCGCACCAGTGAATTTGTGTAGTCACTGGGGTTGGTTTGTAGGGCTAAAGTTTGAATTTGTGTAGTCGCTTTAGTCAGTGTACTTGTGTATTCACCTGAGTCCTGCTTGTGTCCGGACGGGCCGGAATCAGTTTGCGTGTAGTCCTCTGGCCGATTTGTGTAGCGGCATTGGATGCACGTAGGGGATTTATGAACAACCGCTATCCTGATATGAATTTCGACTCTGTGAGGGTTATGATCCAGTGACCAGTTATAGGATGGCTAGGTACGGACATCGAGTTGAGATATTTGACAGTTAGGGCACCTGATTGTACGGACACCTGAGATGCACATGTCGATGCTTTATTTCCAGTTGTATGTTCCATCCGTGCATAGTTTGGGGTTAGTATTTAGTTATTTACAATCTGAGACATATGGTATATACATGAGGGTTTCCTTGTTTGATTATTTCGCCGACGCATTCACGCCTCGCTTGTAGATTTCTTAATATTAATCTCATTCGGATCTTTACATGGATGGTTAATCGTATTGTTATACGTGTATCGATCGCAGTTTCTGATTACTTGCATTCGTTTGTATTATTATTATATTGCTATTGCTTGTGGGATCTTGCCGTGTGTTATGCACGCTGACGTACTCCATTCTCTTGGTGTACGTCAGATTTAGATGACGGACAGGTCCAGTATGCAGTCACACTTGAGCCGGAGTTTTCTCAGCAGGAGAACCTTCCAGACGACGGAGTAGATCGAGTTGAAGCTTAGTTTTCTTTTATTTTCAGTAGTTGATGAACTTTAGACTTCCTTCAGTATTTCCATTTTAACTTAGTTGATATTTGTTTTATGATTCTCTAGTTCTTTAGCCACATGTATTGTTTCAGACATGTGGACTCTTTTATAGTCTTGGATATTATTTTATTTGGTGATATGTACTCTTCGGTTCTGAATTATTATTTATTCTTACTGGCTGTGATTGGGATCTGTGGATCGTGATATATTTTTATGATTACTTGACGCCATGCATTAGATTGAGAAGAAATGTTTTTATTATTCAGATTTCTCCTCAACCTAATACGTCATGTTTGTGTCTCCAATGCATCGCCTGTATTTTGGGAAGCGGGCGATGTAATTAGGGTGAAAATTGTCAAAAGAACAATGGTTTAAGAATTTGATTTTTAAAATATTTTTATTCCAAATCATTTAAAAGAAAAAATTGATTTGATGTTGTACTTTGGGTCTAAGTAATTTTGGAAGTTGTTGGATTTAAGCTAATAGGGTAGAACTTTAGATTTATAAGCAAAATCTCTTCTGGAAGTAGGTGAGTTTAAAATTAAATAGGGATAAATTTTTAGTTTTTAGGGATAAAATAGTATTTGCGACATTAGTGTGAAAAAGTCACAAGAATTAACGGTTAGAGAATTTGGTTAAAAATAAACTAAATTTTTAACCACTCAGAAAATATAGCAAGTTACAACAGAAAAAATAGTAACTTTTAACATGTATCAAAATGCTAAAATACAAAGCGGGTTTAAAAATTAGTTTGGTGGGGTATTTCGGTTGTAATATTGATTTTGATAAGTAGATGGTTTTGCAAATAAAGGATGGCAAATTTCAGGTTTATAGACCAAAATTCTTTTGGAAGTAGATGGATTTAAAATAAACGGAATAAAATTTTCACCATAGACAAAAAAAAAAATTATATTTTTGAGGTGCAAACTGTAGAAATGAACAGTATCAATAACTTCAAAGATACATATTTACAAGTTGAAAAAAAATTATATTTTTGAGGTGCAAACTGTAGAAATGAACAGTATCAATAACTTCAAAGATACATATTTACAAGTTGAAAAAAAATTATATTTTTGAGGTGCAAACTGTAGAAATGAACAGTATCAATAACTTCAAAGATACATATTTACAAGTTGAAAAAAAATTATATTTTTGAGGTGCAAACTGTAGAAATGAGCAATTATCAATAACTTCAAAGATACATATTTACAAGTTGAAAAAAAATTATATTTTTGAGGTGCAAACTGTAGAAATGAGCAATTATCAATAACTTCAAAGATACATATTTACAAGTTGAAAAAAAATTATATTTTTGAGGTGCAAACTGTAGAAATGAACAGTATCAATAACTTCAAAGATACATATTTACAAGTTGAAAAAAAATTATATTTTTGAGGTGCAAACTGTAGAAATGAGCAATTATCAATAACTTCAAAGATACATATTTACAAGTTGAAAAAAAATTATATTTTTGAGGTGCAAACTGTAGAAATGAGCAATTATCAATAACTTCAAAGATACATATTTACAAGTTGAAAAAAAATTATATTTTTGAGGTGCAAACTGTAGAAATGAACAGTATCAATAACTTCAAAGATACATATTTACAAGTTGAAAAAAAATTATATTTTTGAGGTGCAAACTGTAGAAATGAGCAATTATCAATAACTTCAAAGATACATATTTACAAGTTGAAAAAAAATTATATTTTTGAGGTGCAAACTGTAGAAATGAGCAATTATCAATAACTTCAAAGATACATATTTACAAGTTGAAAAAAAATTATATTTTTGAGGTGCAAACTGTAGAAATGAACAGTATCAATAACTTCAAAGATACATATTTACAAGTTGAAAAAAAATTATATTTTTGAGGTGCAAACTGTAGAAATGAACAGTATCAATAACTTCAAAGATACATATTTACAAGTTGAAAAAAAATTATATTTTTGAGGTGCAAACTGTAGAAATGAACAGTATCAATAACTTCAAAGATACATATTTACAAGTTGAAAAAAAATTATATTTTTGAGGTGCAAACTGTAGAAATGAACAGTATCAATAACTTCAAAGATACATATTTACAAGTTGAAAAAAAATTATATTTTTGAGGTGCAAACTGTAGAAATGAACAGTATCAATAACTTCAAAGATACATATTTACAAGTTGAAAAAAAATTATATTTTTGAGGTGCAAACTGTAGAAATGAACAGTATCAATAACTTCAAAGATACATATTTACAAGTTGAAAAAAAATTATATTTTTGAGGTGCAAACTGTAGAAATGAACAGTATCAATAACTTCAAAGATACATATTTACAAGTTGAAAAAAAATTATATTTTTGAGGTGCAAACTGTAGAAATGAACAGTATCAATAACTTCAAAGATACATATTTACAAGTTGAAAAAAAATTATATTTTTGAGGTGCAAACTGTAGAAATGAACAGTATCAATAACTTCAAAGATACATATTTACAAGTTGAAAAAAAATTATATTTTTGAGGTGCAAACTGTAGAAATGAGCAATTATCAATAACTTCAAAGATACATATTTACAAGTTGAAAAAAAATTATATTTTTGAGGTGCAAACTGTAGAAATGAACAGGGGGACTTCCAATTCTTTTTAGAATAGATAGTAATTAATAATAATAGTAATAGTAATAGTAACAATAACAAATTTTTTGGGTCTAAAAGTGTTCTTAGAAGTGGATAGGTTTAAATACAAGAAAGTAAATCTTTGGATTTTAAGGAATAAAGCTCTTTATGTGAGAATTTTGGGCTTAAAAATAAATTAGGTGAAACCTTGGATCTATAGGGAAAAAACTTTAATATATATTATATATATTATTATGCTAGTTGGCGGCCGCTATTTCTACAATGCCTTGGTACAGTGTAGGCTGTGTAGCTCTTTTTGGGCTAAAAAAGTTTGATTAGATTAAAATTTGGACTAATGAGTAAAACTAACTTCTTTTTTTTTATATATACTAAAACTAATGGGGTTACAAAACTATTAGGTGATACTGTAGCTTAGGAACAGTTGTAACCCCATTAGTTTTAGTATATATAAAAATATGATGTGAAAAGTAATGCAAACCTGATCACCATTATACTTATATCTAGTGACAGTTCATTTAACCAAATGAGTTAATTCATTTCATAACCATTATTCCTAAACTAGATATGAATTGTATTCTTTGGAAAATATTAAGTATAATTCATATGAATATCCTCTCATACACACAAGACTCGGTGGATCACTCGCATGGGGTGTTTACTTCAGCATTTAAAGTTTAATATGATTCCTTAGGTGCGACGATTTCGACCATCGATTGCCATGAAGCTGCCTCTACAACGTCTTTGGAATTATTGGAGATTGTTTGTATGCACCCATAACCAACGTGCTCTCTTCCATTTGAGAATTTCTTTTCTCAATTTATTTACAAAACCCTTCAAATTTTCATCAAGAACTTGGAGAAAAATGCAAAGAGAAAGAAAGGCAGTTGTATTAAATTTGACAAAATAATACACCATACAAACCTAAGGAAGATGCATACAAAAACAACCAAGGGAGACAGAAAAGTTTGGAACAGAGAACAGACAAAGAATATGCAAACACACGAAACTGCTCCTAAGATACAAAATGAAAACTCCAAACAGCAAACCATACTGGCCTTTATCTTTCTCTTTATTGAGATTAAAACCAGCAACGCAAATTTTTTTTAAAGACCAGAATATTCTCTCTTTAAGGGTGTGCATGCTAAGAACTACAAGGCATTGGTTACATATTGAGAAGCTAATCAGATGACCGAGGAGCATCAACTGAGGACAAACTCTGAAGATACAAATCTTTCAAGCTCTTGGAAAACGTGATTGCCCTTTCCTTCTTAAAAACTCGGGGATCTCCACTGCACCTCCTTCAGTGAAGGATGAGGTTGTGTTCCTGTTGATGCCGAGCTTATCTCCATGACTAGGCTGTACTCCCTTCATTTTCCCACATAAGACCAGTATATCATAAATGAGAAATTAAAACCAAAGGCAAATATATTACTGTACAATTTAATCAACGAGCTACCTGCAGAGATCGGCCTTCTGTTTCTTCCTGGCGCTTGAAACCAGTAGCAATCAAAGTTATGCTCACCTGGATATGAAAAATCATAAAAAAATTAGGGGAATAAAAGTAAGTCAACCTAAGTTGTAGTCTCATCAGACAATGAATAATTTTTTTCAGAAGTTATATAACATTTACAAGGGGTTGAACCAGTTCTGCATTTGCCTGAACAATGTTATTGGTGGAGACAGAAAGTTTTAGATGAAAGGCCAAAATTTTCTAGTATATGATGTTTGAAGGACGAGCAGAAAGAACTTTGAAACTAGTGAGTTTCAATCATTTAACCTTCATTTAAGGATAAGTTTCAATCAGCTTACTTGGCCACTTAGTGACTGGTCTATGACTGCTCCAAATATTAAATTTGCACTCGGATCAACAAGATCGTAAATCACTTCCGCTGCAGCATTTACCTGTAGGTCCACAACAAGTTAAGACCAATTTGAAAACAAGTCGTACATAAATGAATCACTAGAGTGACTTCAATTTGAACTTGATTAATGAAATACAAGCACATATAAACAACAAACCAGCATAATCTTAAGAAATTGTTTTTTTATGAGATGGAAGCATTTTTCTTTAATTCTATTTTGCATTGCAAATCTTCACTTGATAAGAACTCGAATAATGCATAGATAAAGTCAAAATTTCCTCCTCTTATAACTGTTTTGGTGAGTGATAGTCCTATCCTTCCAAAACATGTACTAATGAGATTTTCTCCATGTTTAGGCTTTTAGTTATGAACTATTATCTTCGTATAATAATCATCCTCAGAAAATCCCAAAACAAAGAACGATATGGGTCTCAAATCTTGTTACGCCTTTTATTGCATATGTTGGCATTAACGATTTCTATAGGAATTAGCATTGATAGCTAGTATATGCTCTCACATAGCGTCTTCCTAGCCCTTTAGGAGGAAAAAACAACCAAAAGTACTTATGGTTGTTGTGATACATCATAGAGCAATTATGCATCCTAATTCCTAACAACAGAAGAAAGCCAATCTTTATGTGAAAAATGACATTACAACCTTAATGTTTGGTGCTTCCTGTCTGTTATAAGCAAAAACTGCCTTTACAGAATGAAGAAGAGAGCCTACCTCATACAAAGTTAGATCACTTCCTCCAGTGATATTCCATACAATTCCTGTAGCCCTTTCTATACCAATATCTAGCAAAGGTGATTGGATAGCATTTAATGCAGCATCACGGGCTCTAGTCTTACCTGTAGCAAAAGCCAAAATGCTTGGACATTAGAAAAAAAACCTCAAAAACTGAGCTCTCTCAAATAAGAAAATATCTTTAAACCAGGAAATAGCTAAAAGGGTGTTTGGGACGGCTTATTTTGAAGCTTAGAAGCTAATCTGGCTTTTGGTGGCTTATGGCTTTTATCATAAAAAATTTATATGAATTGTTTGCGTAAATTTGTCATTTGCTTGGTCAAACCTAGATTATGAGATTATAAACTAGTTTTTCAAAAGTTAGGAACCCCAATTTTTTTAAAAGAGCTTAAAGTTTATGTTGGATGTCACCAAACACGTAAATATGGAAAAGCTAGCTTATAAGCTGCCTTGACCCCAAAAAACAAAAGAAGAAAAAAAAAGAAAAAGAAAAAAAAAAACTCTTTCAAACACCCTCTAAATAGCATGTACTCCATTTGGGTGTATCATAAAACTCTTTCTAGATATAGTCGAGATAGTGCGATATTTGCACAATTACGAACAAAATTTGATCAGATAATGATGAAGATGCTTGTTCCATTTCAAGAAGCAAATGGTGTAATTCAAGTGTTAATTTTAGCTAAATGGAAATCAGGGATATTTGCATATTGACAAAAAATACAAGTTCTATAGGATAAATTATCATTCCCAGGGACCTCATTTAGAACTATAAATTACTAGAAATTATAGAAATATAGAAATAGAAGTTATCAGATTACCTGTCGCGGTTCCAATCCCCATTAAAGATGAACCTGCATCAGCCATAATGGCTCGCACATCAGCAAAATCAACATTAACCAGTCCTGGCACCTGAAATAAATGTAAGCTGCTGATCTAAGTTGCATGGAAACGGATACGGGTACTGGTACGGGTGCGGGTACGGGACACGGCAAAACTGTAAAATGTAGGGTACGGGGACACGGCTACATATATAAATTGAATTAATAATGTACATGAGATAAATTTTGTTCCGCTTCATGCGTCATTAGAATTAAAATTCCGATCACATTTTTAAGTTTCTTTTATCATATTGATTATCATAAATTGGAAACTACTCATTTTTTTACTAGACATCCAAACGATCCATTAACTATATACGACCCATTAACCATATAGTTTTGACCTTGGGTATGGACTAAAACAAACCCGACCCATATCAACCAGTTTCAAGAAACGGATGTGAAGTGTAAGCTATACGTCCAAGAAGTCTTTGACAAGTGTTTTAAATTAACACATATATCGTATAACTGAGTACATGTTGTAATAAATGCATGCATATATTCAAGAAGTGTCCATGAAGTTTGGGTACGGGAAAGTGTCGGGTATGTGTCCGGTACGGGTACGGCTTCATTATAGAAGTACCCGGGTAACATAGCTGCTGATCATATACAAAATACTCTGAGCAGCTAGGAAACTAATGAATTAAACGTTTTTCCACTTTAGCGTCATAGTAAAGCATAATGTGATTATGGGTAATCTCGCGCACAAAAAATAATTTAAGATAATTAAGGAACACAAAACAAAAGAAACCCGGTAGATCGAATTCTTGTGTGTCACTAACAGAGATCTGAAGGAACAAGTTTTAAAGTCATAATTGTTAAATGTCATAAATCAAATTTTCTGTGATTTCCAAGTATTCTTCTGTTTTATATAGGCCCAATTGATTGAGTCAAACAATGGTCTGGTTCAAGATTCATGGACCTAAGGCATGCTAAACACTATTACAGGTACAAATAACTATGGAGGCATTGGAGGGCCACATAAAGAATGAATGGTGGATCACGTAAGAGATCATATTTGTATTAAATGTCGAGTTGGACAGGGTTCTTCAAATATGGTGCCAGAGAAATCACCACTGTAGGTGCCCAT
Organism: Asparagus setaceus; assembly: GCA_012295165.1. NCBI lineage: Eukaryota > Viridiplantae > Streptophyta > Magnoliopsida > Asparagales > Asparagaceae > Asparagus > Asparagus setaceus. The sequence goes on from CM022707.1 coordinate 28,623,019, forward strand.
GATAAATGCGTGTAAAGAGACACAGAAACAGCTTTGGCAAGCAAGAGGTTCAGCATAGTGTAAACTGGTTAACTTAAATTGTCTCTTTGATGCCGTTGGACATACTTGAAGCACAAGCCTTTCATTTTCAAATCTACAGTACAAGAGGGGTAACATATTTGTGTTCAGACTTTGTGAAAGAATGAATCTCAATTTTCTTCAAATACTATCTCCCCTTTTACAGTGGTAAGCCATAGTTGATCAGTGGTTACTAGTGACTTTCACCATGTGCTGAGATCCAATACAAATTTTCTAGCAATGTATAACTTATGAAACCAAAATAACGTTAATGTGATAAAACAATGTGGACTTTTGTCATACTTCACAAGATTAGATTCTTCACATTAGCTGCCACCAAGGGCTACTACTTAAGATTGACTGCCAAACATACATCAGAATATTTAAGATTAATCATCAAAGATATAAAACACATCATCGTGGGTCTCATTCCCGTCAAAATAGATCAAGAAAGCTCCTGGAAAAGATTGCCCAAATTGATACATGCACCAGAAACCTGACATAACACCTCCCCCTTTCTTCCAATTCTAGACTGAGAACCCGAGAGATTACTATAAATATTATGAGAATCAGTCAACAGAAAAGGAGAAAGCCTGCATACTTTAAAGAATATTAAACTGGAGTTGATTAACTGCGTCCCCTAACTGATAAGTAGAGAACATAAAACATGCAGTAAATGATTTTCAATGAGCTACAAGCAATAGGACTACAAAAAAGAGCCACACAGAATTTGTAAGGAAAGTATGAAGCTATGGACATGCTTAAGAGTCAATTAATTTCAAAAGTGTAAATAAACTGACACTACAGAGACATAATTAGAAACCTCAAACATCTACAAAATGACCATATATAACAGATTTCTCAAATGTTCCATACCGTGATTATATCGGAGATACCACGAACACCTTGCCGTAGTATATCATCAGCCAAGTTAAATGCTTCAGTCACAGGTGTATTCGGGGAAACAGCAGTCAACAACTTGTCATTTGGAATGACAATAAGAGTATCTACACTGTTCCTTAAGGCTGCAACCCCTTCTTGTGCCTGAACTGCTCTTTTTCGTCCTTCAAATGAGAATGGGGTTGTTACAATGCCTACAGTCAGTATACCCATTGATTTTGCTATCTCAGCGATCACAGGAGCAGCACCCGTTCCAGTTCCCCCACCCATTCCAGCCTGCATATAATGTTCATTCATAAATATGACAATAACACTACAGATTGCATTTTTCTAACCTGTGTAATTTTTATGAGCATGGATTAGCAAGTAAGACCTCCATTACCAGTTCTGCCAGTTAATAGGGCTATGACAGCACAAAACATAAAATACTAGCAAAAACTATGACTAACATGATACTTAACAGTCTCTACACACATATATGGGCACGTAAATCTATAAAACAAAAATATGGATGCGCATATATGAGCTTACCGTCACAAATACCATATCAGAGCCATATAATGCCTCCTCAATTATCTCCTTACTTTCCTTGGCAGCATTCATACCAATATCTGGGCTCCCACCAGCACCAAGACCCCTCGTTAGATCCTTACCGATTTGCAATCGGTGTTCAGGATCGACAGGTGACATCTTCATAGCTTGAACATCAGTATTAACAATCCAAAACTCAATGCTCTTCATGGAACACTCAATCATTCTGTTAACAGCATTAGAACCCCCACCACCAACACCCACGACTTTAATCTTGGCAGCATTATAATCACTTGGAGTAGAAGATTCATCAAAGTCTTCAATGATTTTGCTCCCTGGATTTCCTTTCCTAGGCTCAAGGACTGTACTATTGCCGTCTCCTCGTAGCAATGAAATTTCAGGGTGTACATTCAAGAAAGGGTCCTTACTATTATACGAGTTGATGTGAGAGTTGGCTGAGCATCTAAACTGAGGATAGCTTGAATTAGTTCTCTGCCCATTACATTCACCAAAAAGCTTAAGTGACCTATTTTTGTCAACCTGACTCGACGAAAGAGCATTTCCTCCACAAACTGCTGATAATCGAATTGAAGGTCTACAATCAAATTGCGTAAGAGAAGGAAAATGCGTTGCCATCGCCATATAGCTATTTCAATAACTATTAGAGTTTCAAAACCCTAAATTTCCAGATACTCACTGTTCAACTGCAAGATGCCCAAGTAATCAACAATCACGATCAAACTAAGAAAGACCAATACACCCAATTTAATCCACGACTGCAGTTTAACCTGAAATGCAAAGGAAATCGCAATTCAATCCATAAAATTCAAGCAAAAAGAAAACCCTAAATGTCCAAGCGCTGTGAATTCTACTGGGAATTGTATTTCACAAATCACCAAATTAACCAATAAATTCCAATCGAACAAAACCCGAAGCTGATAATGAGTCAGAAAACCAAAATTTTGACCTAAGGACATCAAACAGCTTGAATTCAAACCCTAATAGACATAGATTATTGAAATAGGAAAGATAAAAGGATAAATTAGGGCACCTTCGAGATTCGAGCAGTAGCATTCTCACTTCAGCTTCGTCAAAAATTTGGCCCCTTTTTCTTTTTCCACCTTTTTTGTGTGAAATTTGGAGTTTTAGTCCTTATCATCGACGAGATTTAGGGTTTAAGAAATTGGTACGGACTCTAAAAGATCCAACCCGCTTCCGATCCGAACCAGACCAGAGGGAAGGAAGGGTATTTTGGGGATTTTCAATTTAGAGAAATACCTATGCCAGCCCTTCGCAGAGTATTACTCCACGAGGGCCATAGATGAGGCCCATATCACAAGCCCATTACCGTTACTTAAAGCCTACTGTACAGTGACACGGATTCGTCCAGTGACCCAACAGTTGTTGTCCTCTGATGCAGCATTAATATGAGGCTAAATCTCAGAAAACTCCCCTTAACTTTGGTCCTTGGATGAATATCAAATAACCCCCTTAACTGTCAAAATATCACGAAACAGTGTGAGCCGTACTTTTCACATGGGTGCGTAAAAAATTACACAGAGAGATGTTTTTTCTAGTGAAAATTAAAGTTCACTCTTTTAGAAGGATTTCTTAAAAAATTAATTCTTAAAGTTAAAGGAGGTTTTTTGATAATATTATCTTAACTTGGGGTTTACTGATATTTTGAAAGTCATGGAGGGTTATCTGGTATCTTCGCCAGAGCATCATATTAAGATGCTTGAAGTATATTAATTAGGTGATCACGGTGGATTAGAATAAGGATCCATAAAGGCAACCATGATTAGCCTAATGATGATTAATTAGTTATAATCACATGGGGCTAAGAAACAGCAAGAGAATTAGCTAGTAGTGCCTTATGTTAGTGGGATTAGGGATACTGTACTTATTGAGGGGACTTATCAAGAGGGTACCCCCTCTCATGTACATATCTTTTTTGTCTCTTTGGATGCATGCATGCTACTGTAGAAATAGCAGACCATTTTTTTTTTCCATCATTAAGTCAGGAGGCAATCATGAACAGAGACGGACTCCATCAACTGTTTTCTTATACATAGGCAAAACTTTGTAGTTTGTATATTTATCCAATTTAAATACTTGTACTAATCATAAATTGACTCAAGGAGAAGCTTTTTGTATACATATAATATATGCATTTCAAACTTTGAAAAGAATTCTATTCTAATAATTATTACTTGATTTAATATTCAATTACACTCAGAAGATCTGCTCTCAAAAAAGACAGAAGCTCCTCTTTTGTTCAGGGAGGTCACACTTTGAACTATTCAGGAACTTAGGCTTCCTTCTTTATTTTGAAGGTTGAAACTTGTAAGCTAAATTTCTGAATTGACAACGATCAATGCACCGATAATGCTCTCCTTCAAATAATTGTGCAATTGAAGAGATATTCTCTGTTAATTATATAAGTTGACCTTAATTATTAAAGTCCCTAAATTAATAATCTTTGCATTAAAATTAAATCTGAGAACTGCTATATATACACTATTAGTCCTTCAAATTAAAGGCATGATTATGTTCTTTGCATCATGAATCATAAAATAAAGGAAATTAGGTAATCATCACTATAGATCACCTAATTATCCAGTCCAAGGCATTTTTGTATATGGGCCAAGCTTTTTTTTTTTTTTAAGGCCAATGATTGGTACTCAAAAGGACTAATGGTGAAGCCATATTAACTAAAAAGTTGCAAGCATAAAAATCATTTAATTAGCTTCCATCTCTTCCAATGAAAAGGACCCTTTTATTTACAAGAGGATTTTATCACACATATACAACAACTAACAACAGATAAGTGGATAACCCCATATAGCAATTTGGTTAGCCCTCAATTAGTAAATGATCAATGTAGAACCCTAATATACAAACCTCATAAAGGCCCGAGTTAACAAGCGAGAGACCACTTTCTCAATCATAAGCATCTAATAATATTTAGACAGTTAGTGACTTACTACTAATATAACACACTATTTTTCATGTGAAGTGTATATTTCTACTTTTCGCTGAAGAGACGTACAAACGGTTATGATTGAGGAAGTGATATGTTTAATGCCTAGATGCAGTGGAGAGAATCTGAATCCTAAACTATTTAACATCTGTTTAAAAAAAGAATAATAATTTTAGGTACTTGACGAGGCATAGATGTTGACCCTTCAACAAAGCAATAAAAATTCATGAGGGCTTAAGCTTAATGGATTAGTACTAACACAGAGTTGACATGTTGTGGTTGAGGAGGTGCAAGTTTGCAATGATATGATTATATATATAAGTTTATGAAATGGATTAGGAGCCTGAGTTGTCAAAGTAAACTCAATCTAATCCACAACTTCATCAAGCAAAAAAGCAAAGTAAAGGATTATGACAAATCCATTTCTTGGCTTCTTTTTGTTTTCTTTTTTCGTTTGTTATTATAAGGGGGGCTTGTGTGTCTCCTATTGAATGAATGCTTGTTTTGTTGAGTAGTGCTTTTATACTCTCTGAAGAGTTAAAAGAAAGAGCCAATGAGAAGGCACAGTCGGTTACAAAAGAGTGGAGTAGGAGTCAGTGATTCTTTTATTATATTATATTATATTATATTTACATTTCTGTCTCCCTCTCTCTCTCTCTCTTACTACTTTCGGGACAACGTCTACAAGGACAAGATCTTGTGTGTACCTTGGATTAATATCAGGGGTGAAATTATTACAGAACAGAGGGTGACAAGAGCTCAAACTATCTGAAGAAGCAAAAGTAGAGAGAGAAACTAGTGAGAGAAAAAAAGATCCTAGTGTATTTATTCAGTGAGCTTATATATAAAAAAAAATTGGAGTAGTCACTTCTCTTGCTTATACTTTGAAGAAAGCTCAACTTAGCTACTATGGTAATTTTCTTTCTTGTTTTCTATTTTGATGGATGATTTTCCTAAAGGGGTTTATCGATGTTAATGTCTTTTAATTTGTGAGTGCAGAGGAGAGAACTTGATGAAGAATCGGAAGAGAATCTGTGTTGATAGTTAACATGCAGAGGATCTTTGAATAAAAGGTGAAATTAAAGTTAGAAATGCTTAGAGGAGAGAACTCTTGGATGGCAGCAAATCATCACAAACTTGGTGAAATTGAGCTTTCAGATTCTGGGCCTTCAACTCACCCTGCAACCAATTCCTTGTACTGTTTCTTCCTTATATTTCGTATTAATTTGTTAGGCTTTCGCTGAAATTTTGATTGAATTACACATATCTTGCTTTGATATTGTATATAAGCTAGTGTGTATAGCATCATGTATGTTTGTGTTCTACTTGGGTATTAAATTGATGATATATATAAGCTCAATTCTTCTGTTTTTCTTCCTTTTCCTTAAACAATATTGCACATAGGTTCTGTCTTTAATGGGTGATCAGTTTATTCCTCCAATTCCAACTTCCAAGTATAATTTTCTAAGTTTTCAATACGTCTCGTTTAGATTCAATTTTATCCATTTCATCATCTTTTCACCTTTTTCTAATTTTTTATTTAAAACCAACCAATGCGACGATAGCCATAATCTCTAATGGGATTACACCTTTCCCCCCCACAATATTCCTTGATTAGAGCCTTATCCATTCATGGGTTGCTTTCTTTATGCTCATTCTATATCTCTTATGTGTTTTTATTCATGTCATCTTTTGAATGAAATGGATTTTTTGATTTTTGGATTTTTTTTTTTTTTTTTGCTTGATCAGTGACCATGAAGGAGCTGCTTACTTTGAGGGGCTTGAAGAAGCTCTCATGCAAGGAGTTGTTGGCATTAGGAGTACTGATGAGCAGGACAAGAAGTGTATGCTCTCTCTCTCTCTCTCTCTCTCTCTCTCTCTCATCCAAAAAAGATGAGGAAAAAGTCTGAAATAGTCTTCACAAGGCAGCCTTTGCCCTTTTGTGATCACATAAAGCCACAGAGAGTTGAACAGTGTGATCCTCTCTCATCAGAGTTGGTTTAAAATCATGCCATTATGAACCCTCTTGAAAAAAGAGAAAAGAATATAAGCTCTTTTGAAATAGCACTGACACTTTAGTCCTTTCTTTCCTTTTTCTTCCTTTGTTATAAAGAGATGAAAGTACCAGTCCTTATTTGGTCTCCTGAGCAAAAATTTATTTTGCAGCTTTTTTCACCAGCAGACCTCCTCCAACTCTTGAAATTTTCCCCTCATGGCCAATGAGATTTCAGCAGACTAACAAGGTACTAGTCTATAGAACACTGGGCTTTGAATGCAGAGCAAAAAGCCATGGGGTTTTAATTTTACTTTTTTAATTTTTTGGAGTAATAATAATAGGGAAGTTCACAGTCAGCAGAAGAGAACAAAGATTCAGGATCAGCTCATAATACAAATTGCCAGCAGGAATCAGAGTCCCCAGTGAGCAATAAAGCCTCATCAGAGCAGAGCTTTGAGCCTAAGGAAATAATGGCAAGTGATGTCTCAAGGATAGGAGCACATGCACAAAATCATCAGCCCAGGGCCCAAGACAAGGTTCTAACTGCTACTGTGTTAGATGTTGGTAAAATTATCTCTTTAATGATGCAAATGAATAATATTTTTCAAATCAATATACTAACTTCAAACTACTTTGCATTGCAGTAATCTTAGAATAAAAATTTCTTCACATCATTATACAGTTTATTAAAACCAGTGCATGCTTTTCTTCGAGATGTTTAATTTACTTTTTCACAAAACCTGAAGATTAACTTAAAATTATGAAAAAGTTAAGATATACTCGGTCTATAGTATTAATAGTACATAAATAATTGATATTTCGTTGATGTATCGTTAATACAATGAATTAAACTCACTAAATACATAAATCACATTTTAGTCACAAATTTCAAAAACTAAGAAATTTACTAAAGTTAAATTACTGATATTTTGACCAGAATGTTACCTGTCCAGGGACAGTACTCTGTCAACACAGATCCCCATAAAAGTACAGTTTTCTCCACACTTTTACCACTTCTGCACTCTTCAAACTCTAGCCACTGTTTCTAGCTTCTCTTTAGACAGCTTGAGCCCTGTTACTTCTCTGCATTTGCCTGTTACAATCTATAACACTATACGTAAGTTTCATCTTTTCATTCCTTAAGCATTTCATATTTAAAATAAGGGTAATGCCTTGTTTGGATGGAGGTGAATGGATAGAAGGGAATGTAAAATTTCATTTTCACTTCGTTTGGAAGTTTTTTAAGGGGGTTAGAGGATGGAAGGGGATGTAAAATTTTGGCCAATTTTCTTCACCTCCGAATTGGGCGGTAGAGGGTGTAATGGAAACGGATGTAAAGTTTTATAATGTGATAAGATAATTATACCCTTATGGTATTAAAATCAATGGCTAAGATATACTTCCATCCAATATGTAAGGGTATTTACGTAACTTTATCTTTTTACTTCTGTTACTATTAGAACTCCCAAACAAGGTAAAACAAATTTACTTCCGTTCCCCTTACTAAACTCCCTAACAACATTTTATCTTTTTTCTTCCATTCCCTACCTTTCCTTTCCATTACTTAACTTTCCGTTCCATTACTTAGTAAACTTCCAAACATAGCATAAATCTCCACACATTAAAAAAAAACTAATAACAAAACCCTTAAGTTTGGGCATCTCTCAGATAATCCCCCTTAACTTTGAAAATATCACGAACCTTTAGTTTTGTCAGAAAACCCTCTTAACATTACTTTTAACTTTCATTCCAACAAGGGGGCTTTCGAGAAGCCCCCTTAATTGTGAGCATTTCTGTGATAAGCCCCTTTAACTTTTAAAATGTCACAAAACCCCTTTTAAGTTTTATTAGAAAACCCCCCAAACTAATGCCATTAGGGGGGTTTTCTGAAATAATATTTAAAATTGAAGCGGGTTTTCTAAGAACTTTTTTTTTGTGGGTATGTTATTACACTATTAATAGAAGGGCATTTTGTTCCTAACTGTAATTTTATAGACATACCTACATGCACTGACACGTTGAGACCAGTTTCATCTTGCTATGTTCTTAAGCCAGGTTCTTATAGTTTCTTCATCTGATAACAAATTTACTTGATATTGCTACTTTGGTCCTATATGTTGTTAAACTTGCTATCTGTATTTTTTTATTTTATTTTTAGAGAAAAGGCGGTGGGTACAAACATTGTTTAAGGATTGAATGGGAAAAAAAACAAAGAAAAAGAAAACAACTTGGCTCTCAGTATTAAAACTCACCAATCTGATACAGCCTTTGTTTTCTAATCCATGGCTTTTGTTTTTCTTTCTTTCTTTCTCTCTTTTCCTCATCACATGTTATTTTAAACACCATTTCTTGTATTTTATATTTCAGAGGAGAATGGCTTATACAAGTGCACAGAGAGATGGAAAGCCACTAGATGCCAAGGTCATCACTACTTTCTCTTAATCAATTCTTGACACTGTAAAGTATGCATCTATATACACAGTATTATACATGCATATGTATCTATTTTAGTGGATTGTCATGCACATAAATTATGTAGGCATGACTCACACATGTATTGTGACTTTGATACAATCATACAACATCTGCCAGACTGCCGACTTTTTCAGAATAATTAATTTATAAGATCATGGTTTATCCCCATTAAGAAGAGAAGATAATGCCTTTTAATTACATATAATTAAAAAAATGAGAAACTTACTAGAATACAATATGGATAGATTGAATATGAATGAAATAAGTCGTCAAATTCTGTATCAACAGACCTTGAGGCGCTTAGCTCAGAACAGAGAAGCAGCAAAGAAGAGCAGACTTAGAAAGAAGGTGGGTCTTTGTTTCCTTTTTCCTCCCTTTTTCTATAAAGATATATCTTCAATTACCCACTTCTTTCATTCAACAGGCCTATGTACAACAACTGGAATCCAGTAGAATAAAGCTTGCACAGTTAGAACAGGATCTCCAAAGAGCAAGATCACAGGTTTGATATATAACAACTGCGCATTAATTTCTTCCATGTTGCGATTTTACTCAAACTGGGTTCTATTCAGGGTCTCTTCATAGGAGGAGGCAATGCAGGTGGAAATATAAGCTCTGGTAATAACAAGGATGCCGAAAATTCATTATAGAGATTTTTTATTAGATACCAGACTTTAATATAACGAGCACATATCACAGGAGCAGCAATGTTTGATGCGGAATATGCTCGATGGTTAGATGAGAACTACAAGCACATGACAGAGCTTCGAGCAGGCTTGCAAGCCCACCTACCGGATGGAGGTCTTAGGGTCATCGTAGATGATTGCCTCAGACATTATGATGAAATCTTTCGGTTGAAGAGCATTGCAGCTAAATCTGATGTATTCCATCTCATAACTGGAATGTGGATTACTACTGCTGAACGCTGTTTCATCTGGATGGGCGGTTTCAGACCATCCGATTTGCTCAAGGTCCTAAGATCTAGAAATTTAAATTTCAACTAAATTAATCATATTCTTCAGTTAAATTTTGTCAGCGCTACTCTGTTAAGTTAACCACTATCATATCCTTCTTAATTACTTTCAACCAAGTTTTTTTGTTGGACCTACTTCTGCTCCTCCATGCCCCCATTGAATATAATCTTATCACATCTCCAAATAGCTATAATCTTTGCCTCCATCTTAGTCGATTTTCTTTCAATTTATCCTCAAGAGGAGCAACCTGGAACCCTTTTGTTCTACACTCATTTTTTGAAGTAAGATGTAACTGCCAACATTCCCATTCATACAGCGTTGTTGGTCTAATAACCGTCATGTGAAATTCCCTCTTATAAAAATTGACTTTGTTTATGCACAGATTATGAAGCCTCATCTGGATCCGATGACGGATCAACAGCTGATGGGGATCTGCAGCCTGCAGCAATCATCGCTGCAGGCTGAGGAAGCCCTCTCACAGGGACTGGAGCAGCTCCAGCAGGTGATAACCGACACAGTTTCAAGCGAGTCTCTCGATGAAAGTGCCAATATGGGGAACTATATGGGAAATATGGCAATGGCAATGGCACTGGGACAACTATCCAACCTTGAAGGATTCGTGCGACAGGTAATAATAGCTTATCTACAGTACTAATGATGGGTTAATGTGTGGTTTAATTTAATATTATAGATTATGAGGAGAATATTAGATGGGTCCCTTAGATTGCCCATGATGGATTGCTGTCATAGTGCTGGACGAGTAGTACTGGAATATGATGCAATGTCGGATTATAGATATCGATGTTTTAATATGTGTTGATGGGTCCAGTTTGCTTGAGTTGCTATCAATTTGATTATAAGAACCACAAGAAGTTCCCAAAATTTTCAAACTTTATTAAATTTGGCAATGCTTAGTCTTTGTCCTCCATTAAAAGTTTTTATTAATATTTTTAGTTAGAAATTATGACACATTGCTAATTAAAATTTTTTAATCATCTTATTATCTCTGGTTTTTTTTCCCCATACTTTTTGATATACTCATCATTGATTCAGTAGTCAACTTTTTTAAGTCAGCTACCAAGTTTTCATCTTAAGTTCACCTTTCTCGCAGACTTCTAATCTTAATATGGTACCAATTTCGAAATTTTTTGACAAAAGGCTTCCTTAAATTTTTTTTTTGCCATTGACAGTACATTGATTATACTAGAGTTTTGCTAGACCTAAGAATTTATTATTCAGCCATAAAATTTTCTTGTGCATGTCCAAGTCAATAGTTTCTAGGCAAAGCAGGTGTGAGAATGACATTTTAAACCAAATACAAGATGCATAAAAAGAGGTATTTAAGTGAAAAAGATTATGTCTTCTCTGGCATGTCTAAAGGTTAAGTGCAGAAGGAATGTATGAAATTGAAACGACAGGGTCCTACAAACATTATTCCTTTGTCCTCCGTGTCCTCATTATATTTCCCTTTCCCTTTCTCAAATTTTGTTTCTTCTTCAGTATTTCAAACACACCCATCAAAATCAAAATCTATAAGGTTCCATTTCGAAATGTTTAGTGCATCCCAAAAAGTTAAACATGTTGCCGTCCACGTATAATAATAGCAAGAAAAGGATGTAACAACCTAACCTTTTAGATGCTTGATTACGACCAATTGTTCTGATATGTATTAAGTTTTAGCCACCCTAGTTTTCCTACGTGGCAGAATCCATAGGTTCAACCAATTTCTTTTGTTAGCCAAAGATAGTAGTTTAATTAAGTGCATATTCTCTGATTAAGCATCCTATAGTTGCTACTTGCATAAATATCAGTATTCATACCCTACAAGCTGTATTGAATGTAAAAGTAATCCTCGCGATATCTTGTGGGGATTTTTATGTAGTTAATTATTGCTCGAGTAGTCCAGCTCCAATCGAACAGACAAAATCTTTCAATTGCAACAAATATTTACTAATCATAAGACTTTGTTGTCTACCTTAAGACTTCTGTTTCATCTTCCTTTTTTCCTAATGACAAGGATTTTAAATTTTTATTGTTCTTTAAGTTTTTCATAGTAACGGAAACAATTATTTTTCAATATAAATACAGGCTGATAATCTGAGACAGCAGACTTTGCACCAACTATGTCGAATCCTGACAATTAGACAAGCAGCAAGGTGTTTTTTGGCAATTGGGGAGTACTATAACCGCCTTCGTGCCCTCAGCTCCCTCTGGGCCTCTCGCCCTTGCGAGTAAGTTTCCCCCATATTTATTGTACACGTAATTATTTGCTATTTTATAGCTAGACCCCCTGTACTGTCGTCCAATTGCGGATTGGCCCATGAGTGAAATTTTTTTACTCTTTTACCCTCAGGAAGACTATTTGTCAAAAAACAATATTCTCTTTCTCTGATGGTAAAAAGAGTCTTTAAAAAAATCACTCAATGGGGTCTATCTACAATAATAGAACTACAGGGGTATGTCTGGGACAATAGAACTACAAGGGGCCTATCCATAATTGACCCAATTTTAAATATCCGTTCTTCTCTAAAACTATAGCTAAAAATGATGATTTAATCATATGAATTGTGATCATATGATTGTTTAGGAAAATTCTCTCTTTTAATTACCCAACCACCTAATTATGAACACATGATAGTTTTGGAAGAGAGCTACATTGCCATCAAATGAATTATCATTTGTGGGTCAACTCTATTCAGCTTCAGAACAAACCACCTAAAATGGGAATGGCTTTGTCTCCCTCCGTGATGTTGGGTGTTCATTTGCAGTTTATAAGTTGCTTTCCATTTTAACTACAAGTGTCTTTCATAGTATATTTCCCATCAAGATGCCCAAATCAAGGGATATTGTTGGAAAATTTGATGTAATGATGCTCTAGTTCATCTATTTTTAGTTTAGTCCCTTTCGCTGCATTGCTTATCCAGATCAATCTCATTATACTTAATCCATCATAGGCTTCTCTCATTATATAAATCTTTGCAACTACTGCAATTGAGTACTTCAAGTTTAAAGGTCTATCCTAAAATAATTACAATGATAATTTTCACCAAATGGTCATTACGACGAGAAACTCTTCTATGAGTAACTTCTTGACTCATTTATGTATCTAAATAGTAGAGTTTTGAGCTTCGCGTTCGTTTCAGGAACATGGTCATAGAGGAGAGCACTGGCCTCACAACTACAGACCTACAAATGATTCATCAGCCACCAATACAAAGTCAATTTTCTGCATTCTGAATGAGTTATTTGTGAAGATCATGGCACAATTAGCACCATGTTTCCATGCTATTCGTAACGAGAGAGACTGAGAGAAGAGATCCTGAGATGTCGAAATGTGATATGAAGATTGTTACTATGTTGCAGAATAGGTTGTACTTAGAAAATAGCAGAGGGGAAGGGGAAATTTTGAATAATATGATGGTAGGCCTTAGGAACTAAAACAGAAAAAGGAAAGGATGTAAGGTTTTGTATCTTGATCAGTAACTCATAGTCTAAATATATTATCACAATCTAGATAAGAATGAGCATTTCTTTTTGTTGCCACTACGACCATACATCTCTATCGATATAAAGTTTGTTTGTCAATCTTTAATAATATAACAATATAAGTGATAGTGTTTCCACAACTTTTTTTGGAAAATGACAAGTCAGGAGGTTATAGCTATTGCCTAAATTTTAAGTATTTGCTACAACCAACTCCTGTACTTTCTAGATAATAATATTCATATATAGATAAGATGCACACAACGTGACAATATCATTGAAAGCTTTAGGATTTAGGACAATAGGTAGTTTATTAAATTTTTGGCTGTTGGCTTCACCATTAAAGCTGGCGGGCCATGATCCGGGCAAATGAGATAAGAGGATGATCCATCTAATAAAAGATCAAGAAAAGAAAATATTTCTCTTATATAAAAATTAAAGAAAAACTTATCTATTTGGCGTATTCGATTAGTAAAAATTAAATGAAAAGAACATGAGAAAGGAAATGTATAAGCAATTGAAGTAAGAAAGTGATGAGGATAGAATTTGAAATAGAGTGCTATTAAGAAAATATGAGAACGACTTTTCTCTCATCAAATGTTGATATTAAGTTCAACATCTGAAGAAGAATATCCATATATGACATGAATCTATAATAGCAAAACAGGTACAGATACAAATATGATATTACCTATATATGCTTTTTATTTACGCAATTACCTCCCTAGTCTATGACCCGAGCTCTATCAGTCACACAATCATTATCAGAACTATGATATATAAAACATGATAACAGAAAGAAAAAATGTTCAAACATCAGCCAACAGAACAAGGAAATGAGAGAAGATAATATTGATATCAGAGAATGAAAAGGCTATATTGAACTGGCGTATGAGCCAGGCTTCTCTTTGGAGTTTTCCCACCAATGATATGCAAGTTCATGATTTTATAGATAAACTTAGGACGTATTCAGATTAAGATAGTATAGCTTAAATATCCAAATGTGGACGGTTGTTTCTTCTACACACCATTTGAGTAAATTGGCCTTAAATATCTTTCTGTGCAAATAAACCATTCATTCAAAAGTATCTTAAAATTTATTAAATGTGACAGAAAGAAGGTGGCGGATTTGTCTTACAGATCTTTGTTACTCAGGTGTTAATCAAAGTCGCTTTTCTCGAACTTTCTTCTCAGCATTTTTTCATTCTTCAGCCAAACCTATGGCAACGAAAACTGCACACAACACAGAGTCTTCTCACATTAGCTGGTGCATGTTTCAACATTCATCACAATATTCGATTCAGCTTAACATCAATGCTAAATAATTTGTAGTAGTATAAATTGATTGATATATAGGATAAAGAAATATTTAGGTGAATAACAGATGCATATGTTGCTGAAAGCTTAAGCAAATTTTTTTTCAACGTAACTGTATTACAGATCTGTTAACAAAATATGTAACAAAATATGAAACCAGAAAATCAGTCTCAATAAAGGGATGGAATTACATAAAGGAAAATACAGCAGAAAAAGTTACTTGTTATCGCCATTACTTCACATCATTCGTTGTTCAATCTCCTGTCATTCTCTTTTCAGCTTATACACGAAACTTTCGCAATATGAATGATATTCTTAATCAATACCTGCCGACTTGAAGAAGTTGTGGAGCATCAACCTTCCAACTTCAAAAAGTTGTGGAGCATCAAGCAACACAAGTTACCACTCATGTAAATGGCGTCTCATATTTGACGTTAATATGTGTATCAGTATAGTGGATCTCATGCTCATAGATCATTAGAGATGAAAATAAAGTTTTGCTTAACTAATTTTAGACTGCTTTTATGAAGCTTTCATAGATTCTGTGCAGTTGTAAATTAAAAATTAAAAATTCATTGATGCTTTACAGAGATTATACAATTTTGGCATATGGTGACTTAGTGTAAATTAAAAATTCATTTAGATTCTACAATTTATCTAGGACTAACAGAGATTATAAGCTAAAGCCAAATATAGCTGAACCTACATTGATGCTTTACATTCATCAGTGTTAACCCTGCCTTAACTTTTTAACTGTCGTGTTTATCTAACAGCCTCTTAAGCTTATAGTTATCATATAGGAAGTAAAACATCACACAATGAACACAGGTCATTATGGTACCCTGTATATGTTAGACATCATTCTACTCAAACATGCTCACGTTGCAAAATATCATATGCTATCCTAGAGTTTTCCCAAAAGAATTGCATTACTTTTAAACAATTGCAATCTCAACTTGAAACCTCATTGTTTCCCAGACGATAACGATCTGAATTATCTCAAGCACGTCCTTAGCAAACCCCAAGATTTCTTAGCAAACCCCAAGATTTCTTAGCTTATTTAAATTAAGACTTTCTTTTTGGTTCCGCTGACAATGAGACATCATGTAAACCATATTGGCGTTGATCCTAGCACAGATTTTCATTTAAAGGATTGTACTTGTATTGACAAAACAACTAGATGAACATCCTTTCTATTCAAATGTAATGGGTTAATTGCAGATACATCTCATGTACTAGCACTTAGATTCTTTGATGTCCAAACAAAAAAGAGTTCTCTCTTTGCTCCGCTTACCTGTATTATAAGGGTGCATGTGCAATGCCTATAATAGAAAAGGGGATATCTCGCTGCAACACAATGAAATATTGATGTCACTTGAAACCCACGTGACATCGATAACTCTCATAAGAATGTCAATGTGGTGATAAAAAAGATTAGGAATACGAGGTGTTTATGTAATTAATCCTGTAATGTATGATATAAGGCCATAAAAGTTAAAAACATATGAGAACCAAATATATCAAGTAGTAACACAATCAACCTAAACATTAGAGAATTGCTGAAGGTATGCTCACCAAATGCGCAATGCACGAAAATGGGCTTCTTCTTCTTCTGGTCCCAAAACTCAATCTGCGTCGGCTTCTGCGGCCTCGCATCCTGCGTGAGAAAACTCCTCAGAAATCACATTGCTCTCGTCAGAAAACAGAGACAAGCTAAAGCTCGCCCGTGCAACCGATCGCCGAGGAGTTCTCCGGTGGCGGAATTTCCAGCTAGGGTTATTTTTCCGAGGATTAGGGAGGAGATTAATTGTGGGGCCGAGATGCGAGTGTGGCGATTTATGCGATCAGAGAGTTGTAGAATTGGGGGATTTTGGGTTGAAAATGGTGGAGGGAAGCTCGCATATTTAAAGGGTAAATTTCAACAGAAAAAATCCAAACGAAGCCCCTAAACTTTGTTTTTCCTTCTAAACCCGCCTAACTTTTCCAACAAAATCTCTTGATTTTTATTTTCCTTGTGCGTAGGTTAAGATCGGAGCTCCCAATCTTTCCCTTGTGCTTTTTTTTTTTTTTTTTTGGCGCTTGTTTAAAAATTTCAAATCTCATATATTAGCTACTAAATATTGCTTCTAATATTAGAAATTACAAAACTTTAGGTTACTTTTTTCGAAGATGGTTTCTTCATCCAAACTCATTCACGCGAGGAGATATTTTTATGGTTCAAGAACTATTACACTGATTTCGACGATTGCAACTAATTGTGAACAGAAATTATGGCTCAAGGCTGACACTAGAAAACTGAGGGTCCTACATAGAACATTCTAAACGGATTTTCCCGTCTAGCATGAGGCATCATATATAGATGAATTCTGCGGCAACGAAACATCCTAGACGAAGTTGCCAAAAATCCGTGAAGGATACACATCCTAGATGGATTTGTGGGCATCTTAGATGAATTCATCCACCTCGGGTATACATCCTAGATGGAAGATAGAAAATCCATTTACGATGCATTTCTACTAGTTTGAAGGTGGTCATAGTTATGAGTTTCATGGGAAATGTAAGGAGGTTTGGTGGGAAAATCAAAGTTCAAGAGGGCTTCATGGGAAATGGCCCAAAATTATGGGGGGTCTTGTAGATATTACCTTTATAAATGCTATCTTAAAAGGTGGTCATTAGATAACGGATGGCAGCTAAATTGCAGTTTTCACTGAAAATGTCTTATAGCTTCCATATTGATGATTCAAGGTGTTCATTGTCTTCTCTATGTTATCAAGCCTAAGAGGATTAAAGATCTATCAGATTCAAAATTTTTCTATTTTGCAATTCAAATAATTCAACATAACCAGCTTTTTTTTTTAAGTCACGTAACGTTAGTTTTTAGCTTGATGCATGCGAATAAGGTTAAGAAAAAAGTTTAACCGCATATGATTTTTCATCCTCCTAGTTTTAGATGTTTGGATCACAAGAAGCAACTTTTGATTAAAATGCTCATCCCTTTAGCTCCATTTTTTTTTTCTTCCTCTAAAATCTCAAATCTACAAATGATAAGATTGGTAAGAATGCTGAAAGGATAAATGTAGTCATATATATGTACACCTATTGAGAGGAGAGACGTGAAGAGATCAGAAGAAAATACACAATATTCTACAGAATAAAAACAAAAAATGAAACGAATGTATGTTTCTCTTGGGTAGTAACTCTTTGTAACACTACTGTAGGGAAAGAAATATGAATATTGAAGTTTCTAGGCAATACACCGAATTACGTATCAGGCAGTAACACTACAGTATCTTTTGCTCAATGCCTGAAAAATATACCGGCTCTTCAGTTTTATAGAATGCTAGTGTCAATTTACATTAAGAAGCATATCCAATACTGCAGAATTACATAAGTAAAGATATAGTGCTCATATTACCGTAAACATAACAGTTCATGATACCGTCAATACACTGCACGAGCTGGCTGCATTTCAAGAGCTAGATCAATACTGATCATCCTCAAAGTAGAAACATTTATGTATATTGGAAAAGGAGAAAACTCGACGATATAACTTAGTAGATGAATATAAACGTATTAGTTGCAGCTCTCTCTTAACATGACCACAATTCAGAGCCTTCCATTCAATTGGTAAGAAGTGGTAAGTTTTCAATGAAAGTAAATACCTAGAGCCATTTCCTGCGCATCAGAAAAGATAAGAAATGTTTACAAGCATCACCATGCAAATGTTAGTCCAGCATAAGAATGTTGTGCATTTAGTGAGATTCACAAAATATTTCCTTTGCACTGGGCAATGTAAAATGCATACACATGCATTCCATAGACAAGCATGCGGAAAATGGAAATCTCTTCAACATAACATAATCAAGAAACAGAAGGATATATCAGTTGACTATTCCCCAAATGGACCACGTGTCCGATGGAGCTGAGGAACCAGCCCATTCCATAGTCTACAGTCCTCACAATGGGAACTGAACCCAAAATGCTGCAAAATTAAATTCTTAGTTCAAGGGTCAACAGATCTCAATAAAACATTCTTCGAGCATCACCAAATAAAGGCCATGGTTCTTTTTGGCTTAATTACCTAACCTTCTAGTTACTACCATAATTTTATTTATTTGACTTAAAAGTGAACTTGCACCTCTGGCAATTAAAACGAAAACGAATAAATTCCAGCTTCAGATAAATTCTAACTAGTAAACGAGGAAACCAGTACGCCATTCTTTTTTAGTTTATCTAAGCATTTAACAATAGATATAGTGACATCAATACACATAGTTGACTCACACATAAATAAGAAAACCCATCATTTGGCTTTATTTACACGAGTAGAGTATCAGGTATAATAAAAAGGTGACGCAAAATGTCCGTCAACCTCAAACTGGAACGCTGCATTTCTCTGCAATACATTAGACCATTAACAGCATGAAATGGAGGATCCATTCCCCATCCATATTTAGGGCCATTGCCGTGCTACATTGACAGAACAAGCTAGTTTTTACTCATTTTAAAAGCTCATCTCTGAGATACTCCAGAACTATGTCAACAGAAAAATCCTTCACACCTTCACATTTAGCTTCTTTATCCTTTTCTGGTCTTTACCAATGTAGGGGAAACCCCAGGGGTCAAGATGATGTTCACTAAGGAAATCTATTACCCCAATATGAAAGTTGCACTATTACCTATGCATGCAGTACCAGTAAACCAGCATTTTTTAACTTTATTCAGGTATAAACCATATCCTATCTGTTCATTCGATAATGTGCGTTCTTGCATTGTATACTTTATAAGATTAAAGACTGCAGTTTCAGCAAGAGAAACATTTCCCTTACAACACAACTGATGATACTAGATCAGGTACAGTTTTCAAAGATATACGTCATCAATAGAACAACTTTCAGGAGCTCTATAAAGCATGGCCTACTCGTACATGAGCAAATTCATAATTATAGGAAAAGAATGCCCGTGCCTAAATTATAGGAAAAGAATGCTATAGCAATTTCTTGGTATTCATCAATATTATGTTGATAATAGAGTAAGATTATCCGTGCAATGTTCATCTTAAGCAACCTAATATTTCATGTTGCCCTGTATGTCAATCTCTGACACAGTGCTGTCAATGTTGTCATTTGTTACCTGAAGATTCATCACAGTGGAGAACCTGAACAACCAGACAGAAAGACATCTTTACTTTATTAAGAAAACTACTCTATCGGCAAGGTCTCCATTTTCCTTCTTAGCCTCCACAAATAGGTAATAATTGAAAATTATCACTTATTAAACACTTAGTCTTAGTTGCTTTTACCGGTTACCACTATTGTCTGAAACCAGTGTAGCCTCCCAAATCTAAGGTATAGCTCATATTAAGAAATCATCCCAAGATCAGACAATCGATGTAGACTTTACTTAACAAGGATTTTTTAAGTTGAAAATAAATCAATACAGGGACAAATATGATTTGGAAAAAAAAGACAAAAGAAATAATGAGAAGAAATTAACAATTGCCGCATAACAAATCAACAACGGAAACAGTCCCAAGGAGGAACAACAAAGTTAGATAAGAAAACTTCAAACAGATTTGACAGGTCCAGATAGAAAACAATGGCCTGCACGAAGAGAATTTGACAGGGTCAGATAGAAGACATCACAAAGATCACGTCTTTTGAGAAACATTTCTGAACAAACATGTACCATGCAATCATATAAAAGAGGCGTCATACAAAAGCAATGGGATAAGTGGTTGAAGAATCTAAGATATAGCGCCTGACTTTAACAAAATTATCAGAATTAAAAAGACTACTACATATGAAATGACATAACTGATGTTGCAATTATTACCTGAAATGAACAACTCAGACAGAAGTCACCCTCCTACTCCATAATCAACTTCAGAATGCATCTGATGCGTAAAGACTAGTCATTGCATAGTGCAAATGCATTCTCCCAAAGCTAAGTCACTGCAATCAGAAGAACCCTCTGTCTACTTCTTTCCAATTTAGCATACATGTACCTGGGGCTTCTTCTGATACAAGTACAAGTAAGCTCATATGCATATTTCACAATACGGAATATTCTTGACAAAAATCCAACTCTGACCATAACATGATTCCCATGAATTAAAAAACATAATGGGAAGATCATGCTATCATGAGGGTCAGAGGATATGTGTTAATAGAATAGAACAGAGGTGACAAGTAGCTACACCTCCATAGTACAGGGGGTGCATCTACAGATAACCCACCATAACATCAAAAATCATATCAGGCAGATATTGTCTAATGTTTCAACTATCTAGTTTTGGATGTGAACAATTTCCTTACACTTCCTCCAGGTTACTTCACGCCTGCTTCAGGCTACTACAAGAACAGAAAGCTGGAGCTCAGAAATTATTTGACTATACAAAATAAATGAACTCAATAACTTCTGACTGAAAATTGCTGTCACCTTTGTGATCCCCATTAAACTAAGGAACCGCCAACGGACGTCAGACTGCACATCTAACTGAAACCAATGGTAAATGACTCCCAGATCAGAAGTAATTTGCACCAAAGAAATATATTAAGAATATGGCAATTGATGGAAAAAAGAAAATAGGAATATATTGATTCAATAAGCAAGTTGCGACTGCTCCTATTTGTTGCTACGACATGCTTCACCAATAGCACGCGCGTTGCATGATGTCAACCCATCCAAGGCAAAAGATGCCATCTTAACTAAAGAAATCCAATAATTTATCCAATTTAAGAAACAATATCATTCAAATTATCATGACAATTTAAGAAAATTGCAGCATAATGCAACGGGAAGACAAAACAATGACCTCTCAAATTCAGAGTTCTCAAAAGAACATTCAAATTGATTTAAGCAGCAGGGAACTGACCTAGTGGGAGAACAAACTAAGTCAAACACATGAAAGATGGTCATCATAAAGTTACTATGAAATTAGAATGGCCCTCAAATGGAGATCGAGGAACTCTATGGCTCTTGTAAGGAGCTGGGAAAAAAATTCTGCAATACAAGTCTGCATAATTGTACATTTTAATGCTTTTCAGGAATAAAGAAGTATGAAAGCAATGTCCAGAGCAGATCAATCAACCAAGTATGGTATCCTAATTATAAATGGTATAAATCATCAATTAAAGACTGTAATTTGGTACAAGGAGAAATCTAGGTGACAGAAACCATTTAGGATCTGCCAAGAACTTTTAAAAGGTATATAAAAGAATGGACTAACCTAGTTACAATTTCTCGTCTGCTTCACGTAGATGTTTGGGTAGTTAGTTTGTATCATGGCAAAACTACAAGCACATTGATTTAGACTCTGGAATATGCACAAAAGATATAGTTGTCTCCTTAAAAATTCAAATCTGAAAGGTTGTCCATGGGAATTTCTAGGCCCACTAGATCCATGTCCAGTAGTGCATCATCATCGACATTCAACCAGGAACCGATATCTTGACCTTGTTCCCCCAGCACATCAGCTACACCTAGCTCATCAATGGAGTCTATCTCCTGCAGTGGAATGTTTGTGAATGTATTATCTTCTGTCTCCTTCGATAAATCCTGAGCCATACGGGGTGGAGCCAATTCCACTTCTGTTTTCATTTTGGTGTTGCCAACATTTACAGTTTCACAAGATTCCTGCATAGAATGCAACCTATTGGTTGTTTCCATTACTCTGCCAAGGCCATTCCCAGAATTTGATAATTGTGCTATCTTTTGCTTCGGCTTCGCTTTCGTCTTACGCTCACCCTTGGCAATGCTTAATGTTGTACGGCTACCTTTTGGGGGAGAGTTCTTTATTAATGTATCTCCATTTTGATCCTTATCAGCTTTCTTCAATTTCACACCATCTGGAAGAGCATTAACAGCTGGCATGGCTCTTGAACCCGCCACACCTATAACAACATCATTGAGTAGTACCTCGTTCTTCTTCCCTCTGTTTGACATATTGTCATTTCTAACAAAAATTTGTTCAGAAAAGTGAGTGAGGCCATAATATGGATCCAATTGACCTTTGTCAATCTTATGAACAGGCCCATGTCTCTCAATCATATTGGATGACACACCAGAAGCTGCAAATTGCACAGTAACATCAAAAATAGAAGAATAGGCATTAAAAAAATTCATACAAAGACATAGCTAGATATATTTGAAGAACAGTTGTCAAAAGGAGATAATAAAGTAATTAAAGATATCATGTTCAAGTGGCTTACCAGATACACAAGAACCAAGTTGAGAGCTGAGTGAATCTACATTCATACTGGGAGTTGTCTCAGTGGTCAGGCCATGAACACTTTTGTTGTCAATGTTGAGCACAGGTTTAGACAATAGCACATCCCTTAAGGGAAGTTCACTGAAGTAACTTTGATCTGTTTCCTCAAATTTCTTGCATATGGTAAGAATTCGCTTCGCAAAGGCATCAGCAAGTTGTTTAGAAATCTTGTTAGCACCACTTTTAGGGCCCGAACCACGAGTTCCCCGACCACCCTGCCATACAGGAGTTTCAGAGGTTTTTCACAGTGCAATGCACATAATACATAAAATCATTAAAACCATGTCAAATAAATGCTACCATGTGTGACAATTACATTTATGATTTAACATATAGTGAGAAATTGGTTACGAAACTGACAAGTTATTCTCGTCTTGGACTTGGTTGCAAGGAGGAAACCAAGTTCGAATATTTTTTTAGTATTCGATTCATAAATGAATAGCATGTAACCAAATTATCAGATAAGCCTACATATAAATGAATCGAATATGAATTTTATTGCAGTACTCGATCTGAATTCGAATCCAAATTCGAATATTTGAAATTCACCTGAATTTGAGTTCGAATATTGGGATATTCTATTTGAATTTCTATTTTCTGCAGTTGTTCTTTCATTTCTCTTCCTATCTTCCTTTCACTTCTTCCTCTACTACTACTTTTTATCTCCTATGACCTTCTTTCTCTTATATTTTATTTCCCGCCAATTCTTGCGCCCTTTAATCCATTGTTTTCTCAAATGGACTACAGGTATATATTACAGCAAGTTACATTCTCAACAGTGTCAATAGAAGCATTACATAGAACTTACCACAAGTTTTCCATGAGCCAAGACAACAAGTTGGTCCACGGCAAGCCGCTCAAGGTTCCTACAAATAGAGAGGTGAAAGTAAAATAAATAAGAGATAAAGCTTGTATGACTATCTCCAGAGTATGGGAATTCATACCTCATCTCACTTTCCTTCCGTTCCTGAATCACTTTCTCCAATTTGCATAACTGATTTTTCGTGTTTTGCACCTATAGACAAATATAATACATAAGAATAACCCTGAAGAAGGTCAACAAGACCTCTACACTCACTACAAATCTCACAGAAGAATGATACACAATAACAGAAACTACTAGGATGGCAGTTCATAATTTAAATAAAGAAATTCTAACAAGTTAGATGAGCATTCTCCAACCAGACCTTTAGACAAACATTTTCCTACCAAACCCCAATTCCTATGTATATGACCTACAAGATACTTATTGCATCCACTAAGAAGGCTTGCAGCATGTTAAAACAGAACTGGTATGCCATGATGTTTAAAAAATGCAACCAAATAAATATGAAATAGTTGGGTCAGCCAATTGATATGCAAAGCTGTTAGCAAATTACAGAAATGACAAAATTTAAGGGTACATAATGTTGATAAAATCCTCTAATTTTCACATCCTGCGCGGAATCAACACCAACTAACCTACAAAGAAAACACTCATCTTTTCTCCAACAATCCTTCTGGAATTAACTTCTAACACAATGTAACACAAAATGACAGGTTTATTCATAGTATAAAACTCATCTGACGGGCATAGATTTTAAGGACTAATAAAAGGATCTTGATTCCTAATAGATTAATGTAATTGGGGATGGATTTGAAGGACTGGGAGATGAATTTTGATTTAAGATTGCGTTCAGAGATGAAGCAACCTATAGAGGAGTTTTAATTGAGCTTCAGAAATGAAGAAACCCCATGTGTAGGAAGTTGCTTTAATTTTCTGGGTTTAGAGATGAAAAAATAAATCCACAAACAAAAATCACACAAAAACAAATAGTTTTGGTTCCAAATGATTTCAAAGGTGACTGGTACTAAAATTTCTGGTTAACTAATAAAATTTCATCTTGGATTTAAACCACTAAAGATTTCAACAACCAAAAAAAAAAAAGAATTAGGTTTTAATTTAGTTTAATAGACTAAATTTGTTTTCTAGCAAAAAAAACAACAGCCAACTATCATTATTTTCTCATGTGGGAATATTCCACTGACTGTGTTTGCTTTTCAAGGATGAGCCATGAGGGGTTTTTGGCAAAAGGTTTTGAAGTTCACCTAATAACTGGTCAGCATGACAAGTATTAGGACTATTACATGATCTGATAGTCGTAACTGCTAAAGCAAGTTAACTATGAAACAAAGTTATTGCAAAAAAGCTAACCTGTTGGTAAAGCCTGATCTTGAGTTCTGAAACAGCTTTATCAATCTCATCACTATTTCCCTTAGCAAGATCAGGCTGTACATGAAAATTACAGGAGAAAAGGTTACATAAAATATGAAATAGTAAAAAGGAAAAGTTCACTCAGATATGTTAATGGAATGAACAATTA
This sequence comes from Asparagus setaceus, assembly GCA_012295165.1. Lineage (NCBI taxonomy): Eukaryota > Viridiplantae > Streptophyta > Magnoliopsida > Asparagales > Asparagaceae > Asparagus > Asparagus setaceus. The sequence continues at coordinate 28,648,370 of CM022707.1, forward strand.
TCTGTTGAATACACATTTTTCTTTATTCACCGAAAAAGTTAGTTTATTTATGAAAACTATAAAAACCTATAATAGATCAAGAAGTTACATGCTGTGACAAGTTCAATGTGATAGAGCTCATGATTTTTTATATTGAAAACTATAAAAACGTATAATAGATCAAGAAGTTGCATGCTCTGTCACCATATCAATGTGATAGAGCTCATGATTTTTTATATTGATAAACAAAATTTAGCGTACATCAGAAAAGGAATGTAATGCTATTCCACCTGCATTGAGAAGAAATTGAGAAGTTTTATCTTAATTAAGATCTAAGAACATGTGCAGATTAGTTGTGCATATATTTTCATGTGTTGTACAGGCAGTACAGCATGTTCATACACCTGGTGTAATTGAAATATCACAGTAACACAAATATTGGTTTCTGTCCAACCACACATTGACTAGTTAGCATAAAAGAAAGTTAAGGTGCAGAAAATGATTATAAATAACCTGGTAAAAAAAGTAAAAAAAACGCTAGAAAGGTAGTTGCTATGTCATAAGTGGTAAGTTTCTGTTTGCCGTAAAATCGCAGGAGCATGCCTCTGTTACTTATAACTAAGGTTTGATAGAGTTAAGCAAAACAGTTGCAAAGGTTGAACTAAACATACCTGATCTTTATAAGACTATGAATGAAAATTAATTCATTGGATCTTAGATAAATAGTCACTGATTCAAGTAAAACTTTAAACCAACTGCTAGAAGAATGGAATTTGGATGTTAAAAGGAAAAAAAAACCAAATAGGACTCTCTAGAATGAAAAGAACGACAAAATAAAATGCGAAGTAAAAAGTAGCATGATCAGTTCAATCAAGGCCACGTAGGAAAGGTCATTTACTATTCCCACTCCGATGGAACACCTGGCTTATTTTTCATTATCATCAAAACTAAAGAATTTATAGAGATCTACAAGAAACAATAACTCAAAGTCTCCAAGTATATCCAGATTTGGAAATAAGAGTAACATTGGATTCCAATATTATGAAAGCAAGATGCTTGAAGATATATTCACAATGTGGAACTACTATGATGCTAGGGTAAAGCATACTACAGATTTAGAGTTGACAAATCTCAAAAGGTACACAGATCATAACAATGGTTTAATTTTTTAGATATGAACATGGCGTTCAGCTCTAAAATTTGGGATGAGATCCGAGAGTATTAACTGAGTGTTACCTAACTCTTTCTTTAATGCCTTCTGAATTGTACGATATTTGTATCCTCATTTCATAAGGAAAATTGTTACAGTGTAAAGCTAATAAAGAAAGCAGGTATGATGATTAAAAGACCATTCATGAACCTTACCAATGTCTATCTAGTTGCGTACTGATTAAATACAATTATCTAGAAAACATTTTAGAGGATACATAAGCATATAAAAAAATGAACAGAGGAACAGGAAGCACACAGAATGGAAGTTTAGAGGCTTAAAGTGTCAATTTTGATAATAGGTTTACTCATCCTATGTGGCTTCAGGTGACTTAGATGAAGTTTTATTTTACATAATAATATTGAATCAATCAAATGATTGTTCAATCAATGTAGGAGGAATTCTTGACTAGATAAAATGGCAGGTACAGAAACTAACAGTTTAGGTGCAGAAACGACCTACCTCAGCATCCGGATATATGCCTACACTGTGGAGTTCCATCAAGATCTTGTCATCCAAAGACATGTGCGCATATTGGCATTGATGTGAAGACATACCAGGTAAACTTGTATCCATGGTTTCTTGCTGCTTCAAGTTATCTTGCTCGAATTTACAGAGAGAGATTACATCTTCATTATCTGGATGCACCAGCTCATTCTTTTCTTGAAACAGCTCGTTTTCGGATATAAAGTTGCTCGGGCTCCTAAAGGTGGTGCTGGGAGATACAAACCCGTTGCAAGGTGTATTATCTCCACAGCAGTTTGTCTGGCTCCGCAAATCATTGTCAAACTCCGAACCACATTTAGTAAGATCATACCCAAGCTTGTTTTCCCCAAAGCTAGTTATTTCATAGGGGGAACAATCACTTGAGAACTGCAAAAATGTATCTTCTTGTTTAGAATTGCAGTCAGCCATATTGGTTCCTTCCTCTGAAATTAAGGCAGAGAGAAGCCTGTGTGATAGAGGAATCACTCTCTCAAACCATCTCTCTGTGTCTATTTCTCCAGGTGTGGCTTTAACTGGTCGGGACTCGTCAGCTGAACACCTAGTTCCTTCATACTTAGTCAGTCCAACAAAATTTGTTTGGCTGGCTGATTGAGACATGTCAGATGGCACCACTCGGTACATATCCTCAACCTGAATTGGAGAATATATTCAAAGTTAGCAAAGCACATAATACAGTTGGCTGAAAAAATGCTATGGGAGTCTGAAAGCTAACATTATACAGACTTGTATTGCAATATTATGTAGCCCAAAGAAATGAAGCACACTATAATAATAAATATTAGAAGCTCATTGAACAAAGCCCTGCTAGTTATACAATCAGAAAGAAGATTTACAGAAGAAGTCAAAGGAAGCAGCATGAGTAGTAATAAAATAGAAATAGAAAAAATAGAACCAGTTGCAGTAAGCAGAAAGTTCTAGTATTCGTTACCACATTATAGCTAATGTCAAACATATTAGAGAAACTTCTGTCAAGCTCCTCGGCAAAATTTATCTGTAGTTCAAAAAAGTTCGAGAAGTGCTTAATATAATATGCTTAAGTTAATCTAACCAGCATAGGAATAAAAGAAGAAATACTAGATACAGACACGAACCTGATGCCTCAGGAGGGAAGAATCCTCTGAACTGACTGAAGCAAAAATTGGTTCCACTTTCTCCCAAAATGGCCCAGAGTTTTGCAGCCCTGCAGGTGCAAGTGTGAACCAGATTAAACATGTTATTCCTAGAAATCCTTGTACTATAAATGGAGTATGATGCTCACAGCAGGCATCTCGGACATATTTCGCAGCTGCTAATAATTCTTCAAGATCATCATTACATTCGCCTATAAGAGAAAAATAGATGAGATGAATTCATAGAACACAGTAGGAACAAATGAAAAACCACTTTATGGTGCAAATTAACCTCAAAAACATGATAAAATGTGCAAAACAAAATACCAGTAAATTTTGAGGAGCCATTGTTTATAATTGGCACAGGACGTGCAGAAATCTTGCGATCTGATATCTTCTTTGAGGGAGGACGGCCAATCCTACTGCACCAGGTAGATAATTACACTAAGTTTAAATAACAGAGACTACTTAGATTTGCAAAAATTAAAAAGGCAACCTTTCACTCTTATCAGAAAGAAGCCTCCCACTTTTGAGTGGCTTGGCACTTTCTGAGCTTTCCAGCTTTCCGTTGCTTGATTGTAAACAAGCTTTTGACTGTATTGAACCTCTTCCGCTTCGGACTTGCCTCCGAACTCCATCTCCAATTTCTTCTCTAGGAGGGACCTTGTTCTTTTTTCTAGTCAAAACAAAAGTTGCAGCTTTATGATATGCATTTAGTGCCCCATCCTCAAATTCACCATTGTCATGTCCTCTCTCCTTGGACTTGCTCTCAACGGCAACAGATTCCTCACTTTCAGATGGGGTAGAAGGAGATGGTGCATTTTCTAGTTTTATGTTTAAAAGGGTGTCATTTGGTATGCCCCTGCTGACCAATACCCTGCTGGAGTCTATATTTGATAACCTGGCTCCAAAGTCCGAAACTGCAGAGCCCTCAGCCTTAGCCTCGTCAATATTTGACACTGGAGAAACCACATTTGCTCTTCTAGTTCGAGAGATCTTTTCCCTGCGTTGACCTCCCCACCTAGCAGCTACAGGAGGTGAAGAAGATCCTGCCGATACAGGTCGTTTACGATTACTTGAACCAGAAAAGGACTGGACTTTGTTCAAGCAAGAAGGCTGCTTCGATCCATCCTCTGGAGAACAGGGAAGATTAGGCATGTTAATTACAATACTTGAACCACTTCTTGGAGCTCTGGCAGCTTTTCCTTTCGCTAAAGGACACTGACTTCCTACTTGACCATCCTCACAGATATTCAGCCTGGATAATATGTTGAAGAGAGAAGTTAGTGTGACAAACAAATTTAAACTTGAAGATGAAAGATCAATAAGAAATCCAAATAAACAGAATTAACCTTCGCTACACCATAGGCAGACAGAAGTTAGTGTGTGTGTGTGTGTGCGCGTGCTTGTAATACCTAACATCCACCAGGTGAAGTGCACGTGAACAAACAGGACACATTAATTTGCGCCACCACGATCAAGTGTTTAGGGGCTTAGAGATTAATCATATAGCTTTCAAGGGGAAAAAAGAAAAACAAACCAATTAAAAAGCCAAGTACACATAAGATAGGGTAAAACCGCAGCAAGTACCCTGACATGAGCAATATCACGTGGGAATGAACTGGGATAGCTTGCATTACATTATTAAATGGTTGCTAAAATTACCATACGAGTTGCTGATGCTAACGTGAGAGAAAAAATGCCATGAAATTGTACATACTTATTGCTCCCTTTAGCAGTGACCTGCTCCTTATCAAGCACAGAAGAGTATTCCTTTCTATCATTCGAAAGACGCCCATTGCCCAAGTCATTCCTTGGCGTGATGCGGGAACCACCACCAGTCATTTGAGAGGTTCCATCCATCTTATTACTTCCGATGATTCCATTAGATAATCCAGTCCTACAAAAATTGGAAAAACAAATAGTTTGGTGGGATCTAACAAAAATTTCAAGCCATCAAAACACAAACACAACAAGAAAGGTGTCAGTCTGCATGTGCATAGATAGAACCAAATAAACTAATTCAGCAGCAGATAAAAATGAACCACCACATTTAATTAAGAGTTTAAATTGCAAGAAGCAACAGGCAAACACCAAACTGACATGTAATTAGTTTTAGGCAAGCTACGTAATAAGTAAACTAGGTATCAGAAATCAGAAGGTTGGCAAAACATAGAAAGGAAACTGAACCATCAAAGCATATAATAGCATAAGAGAAACCACTATACAGCTACTAAATAATAAAAATCAACAACATATTATGTCAGTCGACAATTCCTAGTAAAGCACAAGTATATGCAACTATAACTCCATGTCTCTTCTTCTAGCTTAGTATATTCACAGTTCAAACCACTAGTTGGTTCTTTCTCGTCCAAATCTTGCACAATAGCGTATGAACGATATCTGCCCATGATTACTTCTACCTACCTCCTAAGACCAAAAGGTCCAACGGTAAGGACCTTCTTATGAGTGTGTCTCAAGTGAATTAATCCAGAGAAACGAAAGTGTGCCTGTAAAGGGAAAGAATTCACTACATTTTGAATGCATAAATGTCACGTTATGCTAGAAATGAATAACCAGGGAATGAGGAATAAGACAAGTGAACAAGAACATCTCTATTCATCTCACTACTGCATGCATAAATAGCACAAATGGATAATAAACAGAAACAAAACCCTGTATCATTGCTGATGATTGACTCATTATCACTCCATAAAATCAAAAATCAAAATCAGCTGAAACAAAAGGCATCTGGCTGCCCCTACCCTCAACCTTGACAACACCTCCAGTCTCATTAAGGCTGTCAACTTTATTACCCATGTCAAGTGTACCACAGATCTTCTCATATCCTCGTGGACAAATCCTAAGCTTCACCAGATATGCATGCACCTGCCTCTGTCTGTCTGTCCTTCATAATTGAACCCCACTTTAATATGCCAAATGATGCAAGGAACAGAGTAACCTGAGAATGATGAAAAAACCTAGTGAACTAGCATCTCTTTCATCTAATCAGTCTCCTTACAAATTGCACATACAAATAAGAAGATAAACAAAACCTCATCCCATTATGAATAATTCATTTATCGTCCTTTCATAAATTTGAAAGCCAAAAATCAGCCTAGAGGAAAGCATATGGCAGCCCCCGCTCTCCCCGCTTTCCATACTTTCAGTCTCACCAAGGTTGTCAACAGTTAACACCATTATCTATATAAGAGATACAAAAAGTGCTGCAAGTCATTTTGTGATTATACTTCACCAATTATGCTTGCAGCTGTATCCGTCATCATAATCCAACACCACCCAAGTATACATTGTCTCCTTTTGACTTTGTTTAGTTAGAAGTCAGTGGTCCACCATTGTGATAAATAAGTGAACCTACAGGTATAAGGTTATTTCTGATGACAGTTGATTTCTTGGTTGCCTGATTTGTGATCACATCACACTGTCAATGCACCGTCCACCTATTTCCTGATTGATAAATCTGAACATAATGAGTCTCACGGACAGAAAAAGGCAGGAGAATAGATCTATTTGGAGAATGACTTGTTCCTCAAGTCTAGATGATTGAATCTGCATGTATCTTGGGTGTGTTTCACCTTCATGTATCTGTCCAAATCAAATCATTTACATCCATCCTTCAAAATGAACTTCAAATCTGTTCCACAATTGCTAGTCTCTAGTGCAAGACACACCCTAGTATACATTGTCTCCTTTTGACTTTGTGTAGTTAGAAGTCAATGGTCCACCATTGTGATAAATAAGTGAACCTACAGGTATAAGGTTATTTCTGATGATAGTTGATTTCTTGGTTGCCTGATTTGTGATCACATCACACTGTCAATGCACCGTCCACCTATTTCCTGATTGATAAATCTGAACATAATGAGTCTCACGGACAGAAAAAGGCAGGAGAATAGATCTATTTGGAGAATGACTTGTTCCTCAAGTCTAGATGATTGAATCTGCATGTATCTTGGGTGTGTTTCACCTTCATGTATCTGTCCAAATCAAATCATTTACACCCATCCTTCAAAATGAACTTCAAATCTGTTCCACAATTGCTAGTCTCTAGTGCAAGACACCAAATGATATATATATATATATATATATATATATATATATATATATATATATATATATATATATATATATATATATATATATATATATATATATATATATATATATATATATATATATATATATATATATCATTTGGTGTCTTGCACTAGAGACTAGCAATTGTGGAACAGATTACTTGACTTTGTAATTTATACAATGTAAGGTAATTACTTGACTTTGTAATTACTTCATTAGTTAATGTTTAGTGTTTACATTTACAATGTAAGGTAATTGCCGGAACCCTCCACCCTAATGTCTTGTTTTATCACTATTTCTCTCCAAAACAAAAGATCCAATTACTTAAACTCTCCTCCATTCTGAATCTCACCAGCCATGTTGACTTAGAATTGTGAAATGATAATCCTATCTTAATCTTATTCACAATCCAAAACCCGTTCTCCTTTTTTTTCTTTATCTTCTCCCTCCACATATTTCCTCCTATAGACTCAAAATCAAAAATCAAACTGAAACAGAAACCTTCGCCTTCTTCCTTGTTCTTCAACATTCATAAAACTTGTTTAAACTCAACTGATTCCTACTCCTCCCTCCGATTTTCTTCCTCTCGTGTCTTTTTCCTCTCTATTCTACCACATTCCCAAACCGCACCTCACACTTAAGCCCAAATCCCTCCTCCTCACGCTCTTTCTTGACATCTACATTTTACTTTGTTTTCATATAATTAGGCAAAAAAAATGTCGTGTAATTCTAGATTACAGAGTTAGTGGGATTCACAGTGTAGGCAGGTAAGTGATTTGAGGAAAGAAGTTAGAAGGGATTTTATTAAGTACAGCTACATCATTTTGTATGCTTCTCCAAATATTAGATAAAAGTGAAAAAATTGTTCATGTTTACCCTAGTCTTGCTCCATGATAAATATACGGCAATCAGAGAATTCTAGTAGAAGCCTTTTCTTGAATAAAAGTAAGAGGCTATTGGAGATGTTGCACGATAAAAGAGAGTTCTCAATTTTGGCAGCAAGCAGAGCTTGTAGTAGTCATCAGGTAGTCAGAAGAGCTAGAGATTTGTTTCAAGAACGAAATCTTGTAAAGGCCCTAAACTATCAAGGAGAACAAAAGGTTATTTCCATAGGAATTACCTGAAGCCAAGACCATCACCAGATCGTGGATGGGGTTCATTACTCGGCTTTTGTTGAATTGCCTGTTTGATCTCGCGATCACCATCTGGAGGAGTTCTGTAAACCATTGTACCAACAGAACGTTTTCGCTTATTCTTTTTGTCCCATCCTTCCCCTCCAGCGGGCAGACCACGCATCTTGTCATCAGCGGACACTGGAAACCCATTGCAAGCCCTCAGCATACTTTTATCCTTGTCAACATGGATGATTTTATCCTTGTCAATCAACATGCCTTGTCTCACAGGAATAGTGTTGCGGCCCTCTTGTTGAAGAGAATAAGGTAAAGAGACCTGTCCAAGACGATACAGATATCGGATGTTTGCATGAAGAAGTGCTCGAAAATATGCACTCCAAAGTATCCGGTGCACGATTATCGCTGTTACTTTTGTTTTTCATCTTTAGTTACTATGGCTATGTTGTTTCTTACTAGATTCCCTTTTTACTGTAATATTAGCTTGTACCCCTTTTCTTTTCCGGGAGGACTTTACACTTGGTTTCTTGTATTGTTTTATTAATTTCTCCATGCCATATTCCACATTTTCCTTAAAAAAAAGAAAGGAGAAAACAAGAAAAACTAGAATATATTATGCTTTATTCAGTAGAAAGTAATAGCAATCTGGTATAAGGGCAACATATGCATAGCTGGCGATCAGAAATGTCAACATAAATTATGAACAAATACATGTAGAAATATATAAGCAAAGAACCACAAGAAGGTGTTGTAATGAAGATCGTCAAGAAGAAGGATGATTTAAACTATGAACATTGAAACCCATCTGTCTAAAAACCAAAATAAGTTCCTGGTAATAAATACAAACCCGTGCATCTGCCATCGATGAGCGTACCCGCTTACTAAGATTACCAGGTTTTGTCCTTTCTTCCAGTCTTTGATCTTCAAGAACAGAAGGATTTTGGTGCAACTGATTCCCTGCCTTCAATAGACTCGAATTACTCGACTTTTCGTTTGATTGCATATCAGTCCGTTGTCTCTTCTTCATGACAATGTTGCGAACCATATCCAGTTTCACTATAGAATTTTGCAGCAATTCTGACCTCTCTCTGGTAAAAGACAAGCCCATTAAGCAAATAGATTCAAAAACATTGGGCATGCTAAGCTGTGAAAACAGAAAATCTTTCAGGTTTACGACTTACTCTGCCCTCGAATGATTCTCGTCGACGCATCTTCTGAATCGTTTAAGCTCATCCCAGGATACAGGGGGAAGGGGCTTTGATTGCAAGGATCCAAATGAATGGTCCTCAACAGAAATTCCAAGAACTCTCCTCAACTCTCCCGATCGAACATTCCTCAGCCCATTAATGGGGAAAGGCTCTAGTGACATATACTGAGAAACTGGAATAGTTTCGGCATTTCTTGATCCTATTTGCCCAGAAACCATCATTCGATTCTCCAAACTCTCACGAAAGCTCCCAGACCTATCCAAATTCGAGGCAGAGTAATTTCCCCTCTGCCCATTTGGATGGGCAGAAGCAAAGCTTATTCCATCGAGACCGCTCGAAGCCAGTTCAGCTCTCATGCTCCCCGCCATATTAAACTGAATCAATCATGAGAACCCACGTCCAAATTTACTTGGAACTCTTAAATATTCATAATAGCATCCCCTTCCCACATAATGAAATCAAATGCAGAATGCAATAATACATTGTTAATGCCAGTGCTATATATAGTTGGTGAATTTTAGTAGAATCATTCAAAACAAATACACAGAGGACATTACTAAGCTAAAGCTATTGAAGCATTGAATAACAAAACCTCGGTCACCAAACCTCGAACACTAGCAACTACTCAACTCAAACTCTAACTTCACAAAAACGACCAGAAATCAAACAAAGCCAATTCAAAGATGAAATCAAAACCCCAATTCCAATGATCACAACCTACTTCCCGCTTAAACCAATCCGAATCCAGACCTCCAAGCGCACCAAACAAATGTGACGACTGCAGCGAGATATTCAGAAGCTCCAGCACCAAAATTGCATTAATCGAGGATCAATGAGTGGAAAAGGAACGGAGGAAGAAAAACCCTAATCGAGGACCAATCAGATGACGAAAAGCCAAACCCTAGTTCTCTCCGAAACCAAGGGTTTCGCCATTGCTCGATCAGATTGGATCCAATCTCAATTTTATTGCGAATCGATCGATTCCGAGGAGAGAGAAAACCCTCGAGCCGTCGTCCGGCGGAAATTTCTTTTTTTTTTTTAAGATTAATTTTTTAGAGAGGGAGGCGCTATTTTTTGGGGGTAAAAAAATGAAATTCTGGGCGCTGCTGGGAAAAAGATAAGTTTTTATTATTTTTTGTATTGGGTCGGAATTGGAACCAATTATTGGGCTCATTGGGTCTGATTGGATAACCAAACTGAGAGGAGGAGTGAGCAATCATCATTGACCCTGGTAAAAAGTCAAAATGTTCACATCTATAATTTACTTTGCGTTGACCAACTCGGACCTAAGCGTTATGGATTAGGAGTCACGGTCAATAATACAAACAAGTAAGATTGTTAGATTTGTGGGGATTTATATGTCCTGAGTGGGAGTGTACTACTCATTGATGGGATTGTTTTTTTTTTCTTAATAGGGATCTTTTAAATCCCAAGAAATGTGAAGAATTTTTATATCGGTAATATAAATATTTCTTTCCTTTTCCCTACAAAAGAAACAGTTTAAAAATAATTACATGACATATGGTGGCAAACTATTTGAGCCATGTGAAAACTTTCTTGCTCTTTTGTATGCACATCATGAAGCATTAATTTTCTACCGTGTTATGAGATAATATGCGAATGGTATTTTGTGTACGCAACAAAGATTTTGGAATATTTAAAACTATATCCTTGAAAATATTACAGAAACTATTAGCTTTTAAAGAGAAATATTCGTGCATAGATATTGAGGATTTGAAAATGCAAGGACGATCAATAGATGATGCAAAAATATGATAAACAAAATGTCATCCTCATATCAAAACTTTATTTATCATTTCAGCTTGAAGTATTTAATGTTTTATAATACATAAAAACAATTTATTAAGAAAAAACGCATCATGAGATAGAAAAAGGCCATTAGCCAAGTTTATATATGATATACTTTAATAAAATATTTAAAATGTGCAACTATTTAAGAAAAAAAAGGTTAAAATAGTATATGAAGCAATCAAAGGGCTATCATAATCTCGCTAGTATCGCTATATCTAACTTGATTCTCCTTGCTAAACTCCATAATTCTTCCTTGAGTCGTTCCATTTTTCTCTTGAGAACTTCAAATGTCTAACAACATGGTATAAAGTAATCAAGCTTTAGCATTTCAATGGCCATCCATGTTGAAAAGAAGAAACAAAGAAAGACACTTGTCGTGAACATGGACACAACTGTTGTACATGTTATTCAAATCTTGTATGTTTTTCATATGAATTTTCCTAAAATTCTATCATGTTAGTACGAAATAAAGCATTTGTCATAGAATTATATATGTAAAATAGAAGAGTTCATTATAGTATAAATATAAGACATACGTCTCATGCATGTATGACCATATTTTTAAAAATCACTTAACTATATATATTAACATGTATTAGATAATATACGCTTATAGCGGTTACAAATAATGTACCTTTTTACGAGTCACATTACCTTTTTATACACATGCACATGGATAGACACACACGCATATATGCTCATGCATAAATACTTGGTGTAATCCTTTATTATCTATATCAAGGCACACACATATAAACTCATACATTAATACCTGGTGTAAATCCTTCATTATCTAGATCAATATTTTGTTATAAGGATGCACTAAAATAAATTATCTTCTATAATTATCCAAAAGTGTGTTCTATATTTTTAACATGTACGTTTGTTGTGATACCTTATATTTACTACATTCTAAAATAAATTCCAATTATCTCATTAAAGACATTTCCAAAGTGTTTAGAAGATGCAGCACATTTGTAGATAAATTCACATATATTTATAACAGAAGCACAACACGAATGAATGGTCCACAGTGTCACTTTAACTTTCATACTCCCAAATTCTATTCAATAGTTGTAGCGCTAAAGCATTTTACTTTAAGTCAGCCAAAAATAAGTCACTTTCTGATAGTTATGCTTATTACTTGCTAATTATAGGATAACATTTAATTATATTTTTTGGAATCAATCCTTGTTTAAAACTATATAAGGAGATGAAGTCGCCCTCTATTGCAACAATCGATGTGATTATTGAGTACCTCAATCACAGGTTTTTATTTTTTAATGACCAAAAAAACACAAAAATCAGTTAACATGCGTAATTTAACTAGTATACAATATGCACGCTTACTAAAGTTTGAATATTTGTTATGTGGCTTATCATACTTCGTATGGATTTAGGAATGCCCCCATGAAATACAACAAACACCACACTAACAACAAAATAGAAAAACGAGTTTTTTTTTATATATGGGAATCAAACCCAAGACCCTGTAAACCATATTGGAACTTCTCAACCATCTGAATCATCTGTAGTTCCCAAAAAACGAGCTTTTGTTTATAAACTAATAACCAAAATCATTAATAAAACTAAAATCTTAGCACCAAATCATGTTAAACATGATTTATATTTCAATTACAATATTGATGTGCAAATATCTATATTTGGTTCATAAATAACTATATTCCGCCTAAGTCGTTATATGTTTTAGCTTTTGATATTGAAGTTAATGGCAGACCTCTAAGAGTCATTTATCTATTTTGCAAGACAACGTAATGAGCAGCTAATGAGCAAATATGATATTATCATATTAATACTTAATATTGTTTATCGATTTTGTTTATTTCAAGAGTGATCTTCACTTATATGCATCCATTGATCTAAATTTTGCATTTACGTTGGATTCAAAGGAGTGATATGAATTTTGGACGATATGAAATGAGCAGGTACTGACTTCTTATAATTTGGAATGATTGGCCATATTATTATTTAATTAACATCAGAAACGTATGTTGTAAAAGACATTCTTTAACAGCAAAAACAAAGAATGATTTATGTGCGGTGCTTTGCACACGGGCTTGAATATTTGTCCAGATTGCCTAACTTTCATTCAGTAAAGTCAATGGATAAGACATATTACTTTCTCATGATTATAATAAACAATTGGGCTAATTTATTCATTGCATTGATGTACATTGCATGTAGAATTTGGTTGTTTTGACATCAGGCCCTTTTCGTCATTGTATTGATGATTAGTGTTTTTGAATATTTGTACAGATTGCCTAACTTTCATTAAGTAAAGTCAATGGATAAGACATATTACTTTCTCATCCTTATGATGAACAATTGGGTTAATTTATTCATTGTATTGATGAATATTGCGTAGAAGTTGATTGTTTAACATTAGGCCCTTTTCGTCATTGTATTAATGATTAGTGTTATTAAATATTTATTCAGATTGTCTAACTTTCATTCAGTAAAGTCAATGGATAAGACATATTACTTTCTCATGCTTATGATGAACAATTGGGCTAATTTATTCATTGTATTGATGTATATTGCAGGTAGAAGTTGGTTGTTTTGACATCAGGCCCTTTTCGTCATTGTATTGATGATTAGTATTTTTTCATCATTAATTTATGGTTTTTGTGAAATTCAGGTTGGTTAGGTCTGTAAAGTTATATACAATATAAATTTATGATGTAAAATATCTAAAGAAGTTATGACTTCATTGCTATTGTACCTTTTCATAGTCGTCTTAAGCTTTGCCCATACTAGGCATAACTCTAAATACTATTCTATCAAAATTAAGGTCTGAACAATATGAGACCCTTGCTTTGCACGGGCCTAAATATTAGTTTGGATTTAAGTCGATGCTTGGGTGCAAAAGTAATTCAATGTAGACATCTTGGGTTTAATAATGATTTTAAAGGGAGTGGATTAAAAGTAAACCGAATCAAAACTTTGGGTTAGGGGCTGTTTGGTTGGTCAATTTTATAGATTAGGATTAGGATTTGGCTCTGACAGGGGTAGAATCATAAATAACAAAATTTAACTAAATCCTAATACAGTGTTTGGATCACCAAAATTTATAGATTTGGTTATCTATAAAGGGGCTTTTGGAGGTGTATTTTCTGAATTTCGAAATCGGAGATATCAACTCGGATTTGGATCTCAACTTTATAGATTTGGAATCCATAAAATAAATTCCTAATCCTAATACTATTCCTATTTTTTTTTTGAACCAAACAGCCCCTTAAGTTACGCTACTTGGGTGTCAAGATAATTTAAATAGGCATGTTGGGGTTAAAAATAATTTTCTACGGAGAGTGGGTCTAAAACCAAACCAATCAAAACTTTGGGTTTTGAAAGAAAGTCCACATAAAATTACAGACAGCTGGAATCTTGCGTCAGCAATCCGAGTCAGCTCGTCACATCACCCGCGATCCTATAAAACCCCTCCCTTTCCCCATTTCCTTAAAAAACTCGGTCACCTAAACTCTCAAGACGAGCCACCACCTCCCCTCGCGATTCCCAAAAACAGAAAAAAATGTTCGTCAGCGCTTCTCTCTCCTCATCATCCCTCTTTCCCTCTCTCCCCAAATCTAGGGCTACAAAGCTAGGGTTTCTCCAATCGAGCTCTCGTCAGCTCGAGATCGCCAACGTTCCTTCGCTCTTCTACCGATCGCTCATCGCCGATCGCGCAACACGGGGGAAGATCCGAGGGTGAGCTTCGATTCGAGCTCGTAATTTCTTGATTTGGCTTTCTTTAGTTGCAATTAGGCTTGTGTTTGGTGATATTTTGAAGGATTTTGTTCCGTGGATGCTGGTTTGGAGTTTAATCTGAAGCGATGAGTCTTTTGATGTTATTTTTGATTTATTTACAGTAACACAGTACGATTCATTGTCTGGATTGATGTTTTCGTTTGGTTTACTCGCAATTAGGCTTGTCTTTGTTGATATTATGAAGGATTTAGGTCTGCAGTTGCTGATCTGGAGTTTGAACGGAAGGATAGACTCATTTATTGTCATGCTCATGTTTTTTGATTTATTTGTAGTAATATAGTACGATCGTGTCATTTTGTCCTCTATTTCTTGATTCTTTGCCTGGATTGATGTTTTCATTTTCTTTACTCAGCAATATGGTGATATTTTGAAGAATTTGGTTCTATGGATACTGATCGGAGTTTAAACTGAAGTGATGACTCATTTTAATTCTGTACTTGTGTCTTTTTATTTATTTATAATAAGTTAGTTCGATCTTTTGTTTTGTTATCTTGTCTTGATTCTTTCTATCGTCCACTCTTAAAAGTTATTTCTATGGTCTACTTTTTTGTTACTCAAATTAGCTTTATTTGTGCACTGGATTCTGCCTTTGTTTGTATTGGCTTTTGGTTTGTGGCTACTTTTTTAGTTAGATTATGTGACACAAGATGGAGTTGGCATTGTCGATGATGAATACAAGAGAATATTCCTTAACTTTATTTTATTTCTTTAAGTTAGTTTCGTCTGTTTAATTTTGAAGGAATCTCGTTCTTTGATGCTGATTCTTGGAATAAGAACCAAGGTGACAGTTGACGACTTTATTTTATAGGATGGAATTTGCTTGCTAATTGGCTGTTGTTAGTTAGTATTCAGCTTTTTCCCCTTTCGATATGGGATCATTGCCCTTAGTTTTTTTATTCTTACTGGTTGTTCTTTCTTTGATTCATTAGTTGCAACTAGGTTTGCTTTTTTGTTTAAAGGAGTATTGTTCTGTAGGTGCATTTTGCTTTACAAGTTTGGAGATAGAATTGATTAGATGATCCCCTTCATCATATTTTGAGTAAATTAGGGTTTAATATTTGCCCATGTTTTGAATTTTTTCCAGATAGTACGAACTATTAGATAATCGAACTAGGATGCATTTTGGTTCCTTTACTTGTAACCAGTTGATAGTTGAATTGTTGTCAAAGAATACTTGCTGGATAGTATGACCTAGTTAACTGCTAGATAGTATGTTTTGGTGGATCTTTTTATTTTGGATTTGGATAATATGATCAGGTGAATCTTAAAAATGTGGATGTATAATGCTAGTTGACAGTATGATCTTTGGGAACTCAATTCAAAGAACATGAGTTTTCCAATGAATCGGATATCATTTTTCAGTATTTTTCTTATTTTGTTTATTTCAACGGATATTCTGCCTTTGTTTTTGTTTTTTGCTCTCTGGTAGCTATTATAATTTTTATGAAGAGTTGAATTGGGAGTATTTAGTGAGGAATTTTCATATGTTTTATGATCAAACTAATATTGTCTTTCGAGCTTTAATATTTTTTACTTTTATGATACCATTAGCTATACATAGTATCTCATAGTGCAACGTAAACAGCCTTCCCATTTGGTGCTAGCAACCTTTTCAGTATTTCTCATTGAATTTGCAGTTGGTATGCAGTTCATTGACATACTAAAATCTAGTAATACATCAGCTGTAAGAACTTACAAGTAGGTTTATGTAAGTCTATTTCCAATTTCACATGATACATATATAATTCACCGCTTTCCATACCTGTTTCTTTCTTATCATGAGTTATTACAGGAGTTTTAGCATTCCTGTAAAATATGTCATATATGTTATACCTTTTA
This sequence comes from Asparagus setaceus, assembly GCA_012295165.1. Classification (NCBI taxonomy): domain Eukaryota; kingdom Viridiplantae; phylum Streptophyta; class Magnoliopsida; order Asparagales; family Asparagaceae; genus Asparagus; species Asparagus setaceus. The sequence continues at coordinate 28,665,048 of CM022707.1, forward strand.
CATGCTGGAGGATTTTGCTTTTAATACAGTCGTTGCTATATAGTTTAACTATTTCCATGATATTTGTTAACTATCTGTTTGTTTTATGCCATAGGAGTGGTCCTCAATCTTCTATCAATTCAGCGGATACACTGGGGTCTTCATCCACAGTATGTTATCATTCCTTTCCTTCAGATGTAACATATCTCCTTATCTGGATGCAGTGTCCCATGAATGTGTCCATATTTCTGAATTATAGCTCAATAAGGAGTCAAATTTTGCACTCTAGCTTTTAAAGTTTGACTACAGATCACTTGAGTAAGCAACTGCTGAACTGAACTTCTATTATCTTAAACATAGACAAAATATTCAAATACAATTCCTGTGAAATATGTTACCAAATAATGAGCTTACTTTCAAAGGCTAATACTGACCAATATTAGTAAATATTAGTTAATCATACTAATTGGTAATTACTAGATTTATTAATATTTACATGGAGGGTTGAGAGGGGGACATGTGTCACTCTCTTTTCAGATTATCCTTCTTCCCAAAAGTGTCCTACTCAGTAAAGAGATAATTTGAGCATTGGAATTAAACAAAATTTGTTAATAGAACTTAAAAAAAGGGATAATTGTTAAAACTCATATATTGAATTGATTAACACTCTAAAACTTTATTTCAAGTTCAGTTCTCATTGACTACATCTCCAACTATATATCTCCCAACTATCCTTGTTCTAGTTGAGCTCCCATTGGCTAAACCCCAAGCATTTCTTTTATTTTTTTACTGCTCATCTTAATTTTATGGGAATTTCGATGGTGTTTACCTTATTCCTTGTGTCTAGGCAGAATAACACGTATAAGGAGTCTTACTTTAATTAATTGAGCCACCTTGAATGTCGGGAAGTTTCCTTACATGTCTTAAACATGAAGCGAGTTATACGAGGAGAAAAGGAAAATGATGGAATATTGTAAACTGTTTCCAATTTGTATGAACCCACGCTAGTTGATCAATTAGATTACTTGTTAAGACGGGCTCAGGGATTGACTATGGGAGCTGTAAAATAAAAGTTTTGATTTGAAATTTCTTTCATTTCATGAAACTTCCTTGGACACAAAGATGCATCATCTGTAGCTATGAGAAAATGTTTTTCCCCCTGTAAATGGTTATGCGAATTGATTTCTTCTCACTTGACACATATTTTTCTTTTAGACAACTCATCAGGATGAAGATTCAGTTCCAATGCCAATAGTTTTGATTGACCAGGATTCAGATCCTAGTGCAACAATTGTGCAACTTAGTTTTGGTGATCGTCTTGGGGCTCTAATTGACACGGTTTGACTCTCTCCCTCTCACGCATATGCCATGTGCATCTTTATTGTGTATTTTTTTCTTTTGTTCATAAACTATGATTTCATGTTGTAATCGTTCTATGCTTTTTTTGGGTGATGATGCACATACTTTATAAACAAAAAAAGATGTTTGTTCGTTTATGGGTTGAAATTATTTGTTCACTTTCTCTTATTCCATTATGCTTGTAATCATCTCTTTGCTTGTAATCATCTCTTTCCTTTTTGTCCAGATGAAGGCTCTTAAAGATCTGGGACTTGATGTGACTAAAGGAACTGTAAGTACTGGTGCCTCCATCATAGAAACAAAGATCTCTATTACAAGAATGTGAGTAATTTTCCCTTTTATTTCTTTTTTTTTTCTATGTGAATTTCAAGACTAGTTTGTTTCATGGCAGGCTAGAGTTTGTCCATACTTTTTAGACCTGCTACTGTATTTGTAGTGGGAATACTTTAGATATAAGTCTCTTGTTCCGTAACCCTTAGCAATATATCAACTCCTATTTAATGGATTATTGTTACCCATTTTCATATAGTATAGTGAAAATAGGACATTGTTCATGGTTTCTTGTATGGCATATTACTTACTGAGGTTGATCAATCTTATACAGAAGCCAACCTTTATATCCTGGTGTGTTCCTTCTTTTTTTAACCCAGAGCTTCCTTGACAGAGAGCTATACTTCTTGAATCAAATGTGAGGAACTTCAAATTTTTTTCCATATTGATTAATCAGTAAACATGTTTTACTATTCCGTGGCGCATTCGGTATATTTACCATGCAAAACAAACTTTTATTGTCCATAAATGACATCAATAACATCCAGACCTGATTAGGCAGTCTGTTGGTTGGCATACTGTCTTAGCTACTGCTATTTACCATTTGTACTTGTTATGTCGTGAGCACACTTGAACCTGTCAATGTTGGATTCATCTGATGAAGCTTATTTTAGGTTTGTATTGGAAAAAGAAGCCTGTTTTACAGGATATGATTAATGGGTCTACTGCCAATTAGTTCTTGCAACTTGCATTAAGGAATTAGGTAATCAACTACGGTTTACATTGTAGAGGAAGTCTATTAGTTTGAATTTTCTGCAAAACATAATTATGCAATAATTTCCTAGTAGCGTTTGGATAGGTATGTATTGTAGCTGATTAATTCCTCGTGCATTTTCATGAAGTTTCACTTTGCAGTGTGTTTAACCGAAGATTTCTCTTTATATTAAAAGGTTAGAAATTTCTTTCATACTTGACATCTTGAGGATAATTGAGTGGGACCATTTGGTATGGATGTCCACGTGTTCAGGGGGCGCAAAGTTGAGAATCCTGACATGTTAGAGAGAATCCGGCTTACTGTAATCAACAACCTTCTGAAATACCATCCTGTATGACTTGATCTTGGTTCTTCGTTTTCTCTTTGTTCTTTTTGTTTTGAATTATCGTTTCCTTTAGTGCTTTAGTTTCCTAAGGTGCCGTGTGTTTTCCTCAGGAATCTAGTGAGAAATTGGCGATGGGAGAAGCTTTTGGAATAAAACCTCCTGAAAAGAAGGTAACGTGATGTGCTTTTCTGTTATTTTTGCTAAGTTATATTGATTTAATAAAGATACAACAAACTGTTGCATTTCTAAATTTGGTATCTGGGATCATTTCAGTTATTCTTAGTAGTTTATATGAAGTTCTAAATTACCTAAATAGGAGTTTCTCTACTTGAAAAATATTTTTGAATATCTGAATTCAGGACTCTGGAGTAAAGATTTCTTAACTTTGATTCTGTTCTACCTGACATAATGACAGATTATTAGACATATAACTAGTAAAATTTAACATCTCTGCGTTCATTGTCCTTTGTAATTTTGCATAGTCAATTAGTTATCAAAGGGAAACTCTTGCACAGTTTATGAACTAGTGTTTTGTAATTGGATTGTGTTTCAATGTAAGGACAACCACACACATCAGAGCCACTTGTCTCTTTGAGGAATTCTGAAAGAAGAGAGGGCCAGTGGATTAGTGCTCCCCATACAGCACTTCTTTGACGGGGAGAAAGAAAGGAAGGGAAAAGAGATGAAGGAAACACGATTAGAAACACAATTAGTACTTCAGTATGCAATTTAATTGTTGGAATAGGTTTAAACTGCCTTTTTATAATTGTAATATTAATGAATGGTACTATGTGGAACATCAAAAATACACGATATACTGAAGCATCCAGAATCTGGATGTTCAACAATAGCATAGGCCGCAAGTAAACATATTGCCATGTACAAATCTACATTACACCTGAATATTTTTATCTTCTAAGCTAGCCTTATATTCTACAATGCCTTCCTGGGATCCTTAAAAATAATACGAGTAAGATACCACTTGACAGTTTCACATTAGCCACTGTACCAAAATTTAAATGTATATAGTGAACTTGACAACTATTGGGTCATCTTCGCTGGCAAAACAGCTGCTTCAATTTTGTTCTTAACCTTGTTTGGATTAGTATATTCTCTTAGCCTTGTGTGTACTAATCCCTCTCGAAAATATGCACTAATGTATTACATCCCCCCCCAACCCCCACCCACCCACCCACCCACCCACACACAGACACTGTTGCGCACGCACACAAAAATGAAAATAGTGTATGGACTATGGATTAATATATCACATGCCAATTTCTGCAGTAATATTGTGATACAATGATACAAGCGCTTTGCAAGTTTGAACTTCACAGGTCTGGTGCTTTTGCGACCTCTTTCAAAGAGTAACCTTAACTTTTCATTCATACTTGACAGCTTGATGTTGACATTGCAACACATATAGAGGTTAAAGAGGATGGGCCAAAAAGAAGGTTAATGTTTTTCCTATTTCATTAATCTTTTAGCAGTATGTTAGTTTGAGCCCCATCAAAATTATGATTTAACTTTGCTGCATACCTTATAGAAGTTCTTCTGTAAAACTTAAATTGCAAAAGCTCTTTTGATGTGCAAGCGAATTTATGAAATATATGTTTAATTAAATGGAAACTATATATTTTTTTCATGCTATCAAGTGTTATTTTTTTGGGGCTGGTTGCAGATTGATCCCCTGTACTATCGCCCAATTGCAGATACTTTGTTGGAAAAAACCCGTTATGTAACTCGTTATGTTGCGTTATGTAAACTAGCATGCCTTAAAACGTAACCTTATCAAATAACACAGACACATCATAACTCTACGTTATTACTATACAACATGCATTATTTATTTCAACATAACATGTGTTATTTCAATGTAACTTACGTTATTTCAATATAAGTTCTATAGACTTGAGAGGATATTGTTTCTCAAAACTTGAAGTAGTTATATAATTTATTTTAAATTGTTTGTTAAGTATTGGTGACGTCATTATGTGATTGTGAAATTATGACTATGACGAATAAAGCGATTGTAATTATGAGCGAGCTATAAATTCACGATTATATATTTGAGCATTGGGTTGTGACACTTCCTAGTAAATGTATGTAGCTTGTATAAAATTAAAGAATTTTTATTAAAATATTTTTATTATGATATTTTCTTTTTAAATCTTAAATTATTATGAACATCTTTTATATTTTTTAAATTAAACAGTAAGAAAATATTTTGTTCCTGATTGTGATGTTATGTTTGAAAATTTTGAGGATTCTAATTATTAAAGTCATTATGACTAGTTTGTATTTATAAAATATGTAAATAATTAATAAACAAAAGAAACCTATGTTATGCGTTTTTTTTTGCGTTTTTTCCTTTAACCCTTAACAGGAGGTAGAGTGTTACGTTATGCGTTATTGTTCTACTGTTGTAGATGGAGCTCCTGTACCATTGCCCAGTTGCGGATAGGGCCACTGAGTGATTTTTTTTGACTTTTCTACCCTCAGGAGGTCTATTTGTCAATTCACAATTTTTCTCTCTGGGAGTAAAAGAGGGGGAAAAAAATCAAGTGGTCTGTCTGCAACAATAGAACTACAGGGGTCTATCCGCAATCAACCTTTTTTGTATCGTGAGCGAGATAGTTGGGTTGCTGCTATCCTGAGGAGACTTCTTAGTTTGAATTTCTCAGGGGAACTATAGGATGTTTCCCTGCATATTATCTGTTATATGCCCATGTTGGTGAGGGTTGGGGGAGGAAGGAGTTGGGGTGGTCTTTGCATGTCTAGGAGACAAGGAGAGATCTGTCACGCCCCGCTTCCCATAATATGAGGAAAGGAGACCCAACTTGGTCGGCGACATATTTACAGAAAGCGATTACTCCCTCATAAATATGTTAAGCTTCTATAATTTGTACAATTATTATTGTAATACTGCATTTATATATGTATAAACAATAACATTCATTTCCAGACAACTAAGAGAAAAATGCAAAGAGATCAAGAATCAAATTTATAAGACAAAAGATAAGGCACATAGTCTCAAGAATAAACTACATGTCTCGATCGCAACCAATAAGGAAAATAATAGTCTGGACATGAAACTAAATAAGTCCCAAATAACAGAGTAGTCCCCAAGGGCTCACATGATTTTCTAAGGAATAAAAGAGGAAGAAGCTCGGAATATGCAATCACTGTCCTTCTGCCATGTCCTCAAGATATATCTGATCCTGCTCTGTGGAAGGATCTGCAAAAGTTAAGCCTGGGTCTGGGTGCACATAAATGAAAAAAATGACACTTTTAATATTAGTATGAGCATGGAAGGCATGAGAGTACTAACGTGAAATGATAATAGAAAATCAACAATAATAAGCATGCATGATAATTAGCAACTGGAGATTAAGGATTCTTAATATGGGAATGCAAAACATCAAGTGTATGTATAAGACACCCTATGTTTCTATTTATTATTATTTAATTTGGAACTGATAGGTGGAGAAGTCCATGTATTTTAAATGTACCCCGTGCATACCCGGGACCACGGCCAAGACCCCCGGCGCTGAACCGGGACGCTTCGCTAGGAACTCAAGAAAATATATCAAGACGAGCAGGTGCTCCGGATTAATAGCCGGAACCCCCGCGGAAGGGAACCTAGATTCGGTTGATCAACCTATATCCTAAGCCATCCAAAATACATGTGGATACACCTTTCAGTTCCCCCAATACACCAAGTTAAATTATAAGGTTTCAGAAGTACATGAAGGTGATTAGTAGAATCCATGATTGCCGAACTGGGCCAAGAAATGTAAGGGGATCCTGTTAAGCACTAGTGCATGTAATCAAGTATCAGTTCATGTATATAATATCAGGTAAGACAATCATAGATCCTAGCTAATATGTTTCATGTACTGCTGGTTATATTCTGTTCAAATTTCAAGCTTCAAGATACAGTGTCAGGGAGTCAAGTGCATGCATCATAGTGTCACAAGAATGTGGTGTAATAAAACAATAATATATATAGAGAAAATCATCAGTAGAAGCCTTTTAAAAATAATAACAACATGAAATCTATAATGCCACAAATGCTATTCATACCTCAAGTTTCTTCACGTCAACAACTAGTACTCAAGTTTTAGCAAAAGCTGTAAGGTAATATCATAGCTCTTTAGAATGAAAGCCCTAAAATTTTGACATTACAATATGTATATGATTCTATGAATAGAAAAAAGATTAATGGAATGCATGTAGACATAAAGGCCATGTAGACATAAAGGCAAAGCAAGCATATATATCCAAGACTTCAAAGACTTAGCTGTTATGATGGATAGAAAAAATAACAAATCTGACAATATGATACTAGCATTGAGAGGATGCATCCTAATCTCTAATATAGACAAATTTTACATCAGTTCATATGATGGCAGTATGTAAATTCTACATTATGAAATCCTTTATTTATTTATTTATATATATGTGAACTGAGATATACAGACATGGATGCATAAGATTGAATATGAATCATTGATCATTAGACGAGTAATCATCCTAACCAATACCAACTGGATGAAATCATCTTAGGAAAAAATCATTCAAACATAGAAAATACTCTATAATCAGAAAATGGGAGAAAGAAATTGAAAAATTAACAGGATCCAAATTAAACTTGCCTAGATCCGACACCGAAAGCCAAAATGTGTCGTTTTGAGGATAAGAGAAACCTAGGGACTCGCAGCCGCTTAAGATAATCAAAAGAATTGGGGTTTAGAGAAGGAAAACACGAATTATATATAATTAAGATGTACAGGTCGGGTCTGCCTTGTAACTGATCCGTTAGGATCTGAAAACTCAAGTTTCCCCAAATATCCTGTAAACATACCAGGGAATTGGAAAATTTGAGAGGAACAAAAGTCTCTACTGGACTGAGGTCAAATTCTCAATAAAACTTGGAGTTAGGGTCATATTACTACATGATGGTCTTGTATTTTTAGTTTATCAAACAACTTCAATTAGACTTGGAATTAATTCAATATGAAATGTTAAAGTTAGGGTATTCAAGGATAGAGAACATTACAAGATCTCAAGAAATTTTAAAGTTAGGGTATTCAAGGATAGAGAACATTACAAGATCTCAAGAAGCTTGTTGTCGTCTTCACACTACCTCTCAGGGCAAACTGGATGAAATATTCTTAGATATGTTTTTGGTGCCAAGTCAAAAAGGAAGCTGGCTTGTGTGCTCATACTTGCAAGTGTGTACATGCTAACGGCAGATGTATGCATGCTCACACTAGGAATTCACGGGTATCTTTTGTGTGGTTTCATTCATAATCTCATCTTTCATCATTTCTCTAAAATTTTCTCGCGTTTTCATCTCGTTTATCTCACTATAATATACATATTCCACTTAATAGCCTTCCATTTTTATATAATATCATAAGTCTCTTTCTACTTCACAAGTTGCAAAATAGGGGTATCGTAATCTTCATTGATATTTCATATGTTAGGACCAATTTGATGCCATGTATTTGCTTATTTATAATTCAGAGCGTTACGTTATGCATTATCGTTATTTTCAACATTAGTGGATAGACATCCTGTAGTTCTATTGTTGTAGATGGACCTCCTGTACCATTAGCCAGTTGCGGATAGACCCACTGAGTGATTTTTTTGACTCTTTTGCCCTCAGGAGGTCTATTTGTCCATACACAATTTCTCTCTGGGAGTAAAAGAGTCAAAAATAACAATAAATAAAATAAAATAAAATCAAGGGGCCTATCTGCAGCAATAGAACTACAGGGGGTCTATCCGCAATCAACCTTTTTTTTATCGTGAGCGAGATGGCTGCTGCTATCCTTAGGAGACTCCTTAGTTTGAATTTCTCAGGGGCACCATAGGATGTTTCCCTGCATATTTAATGTTATATGCCCATGTTGGTTAGGGTTGGGGGAGGAAGGAGTTGGGGTGGTAGTTGCATGTCTAGAAGACAAGGCGAGATCTCAAGAAGCTTGTTGTTGTCCTCACGCTACCTCTCAGGGCAAATTGGATGAAATCTTCTTAGATATGTTTTTGGTGCCAGGTCAAAAAGGAGGCTGGCTTGTGTGCTCATACTTGCAAGTGTGTACACGCTACAGCAGATGTATGCATGCTCACACTAGGAATTCACGGGTATCTTTTGTGCAGTTTCATTCATGATCTCATCTTTCATCATTTCTCCAAAATTTTGTTGCGTTTTCATCCCGTTTATAGTTTCCCTCACTATAATATACATATTCCACTTAATAACCTTCCATTTGTATATAAATATCATAAGTCTCTTTCTACTTTACAAGTTGCAAAATAGGGGCATCTTCATCTTCATTGATATTTCATATGTTAGGACTGATTTGATGCCATGTATTTGCTTATGTATAATTCATGCTTGCTGCAAAGTGGCACCTCTTTTTTATTCTTTTGAGCAGATATCTACTTTTGGTTCACATTTTTCTAATATATTTTCTTGAACATTCTCTACTCAGTTTACTATACATAGAGACAGCTGATAGAGCTGGATTACTGTTGGAAATCATCAAGATTTTATCTGATATCAATGTGACTGTTGAATCAGCAGAGATTGACACCGAAGTATGTACGATTTGTATATATTTTAGTAAAGCCTAATTATTTCTTTGAGCATTAATTTTATAGATGTTTTCTTTACAGGGCTTGATTGCCAAGGATAAGTTCCATGTGAGCTACAGAGGCGCTGCACTGAATGATTCTCTGTCACTGGTAATCACGATATGTTTTATTTCAATGGTCATTAGTGACTCATTTGGTTCATATCATGTCATATGATCTCCAGTATTTAAAAATATCTGGATATGAGGACTTAAAAAATATCATATATCTGTGTGCTATCACAGATACCATTCCTGAGCTCAATTTGGCTTGTTTCAAAAGTATTTATCATATATCTGTGTGCTATCACAGATACCATTCCTTAGCTCAATTTGATTTTTTTCAAAAGTACTAAACTTGAACAAGAACACATCTTTTTGGTGTAGATTTTGAATGTGGCTTTTTAATGAGTTTTATGTTCTCTTTCTTATCTCTATTTTCTCTTTTGGGTCTGTGTCTGTCGGCCCCAGGGTTGGTTTCTTTTTTCTTTTTCTTCTTTTTTCATTTTGGGTGGGGTGGAGGTGTAATATGTTGTTGGACGAGGTTTGGGTTTGGTTGATGTATAAATAACCTTGAATTTGTTGAGGTAGAATGCCAAGATTTCTGAGTCCATCTATAATTTAAAGAAACAAAAATCTATTACATTCTGAACATGATAATTGTTCTTAATGTGCTTGCTAAATACCATTATTACTAAACTCTTTGCGCTGTTTTCCTCTACTTTTGCTATGCAGAACAGCTAACTTCTGCTTTTTGAGTCTTCGAGGCTAACTCCGCCATGAGCCTCTATTTACATTTTACATGCAAGTCTATTAAGTGATTACCATGAGATTAACTCCATTTCTTCTCTTTCAATGCAGGTTTTAGTCAACTGTCTGCGCTACTACTTTCGAAGGCCTGAAACAGATGAAGATAGCTATTAGCATTCCCCTTCCAGAGCAGTTTACACCCAAAAAATTGCTTCCCATTCGCTCCATATTACTGAACAAATTGTCTGTAAATATTGATGGGTTGGCTAATCTCTGTTACCCAAAACCATTGCAGCTCCCCACCCATTCAAGAGCTGTACATGATCTCTGTTGCTTATTCATCTGTAACCAGACTTTCTGTGAAACTTGATACCTGTCAATGATGGGCACTTGGCTGAGAAAAATGCAGCACATGGGTGAACCAAAATTAAACTCTTTTGAACGTTTGCAAATACTCGGTTGAAAAATGAAAGATGGTATGATCAGACTACCCTTGATCTTGATCACTGATTTTACCTGGTTATTGTGCTTGTCAGACTTTCTTTGATCATTTTGAAATTAGGAAACCTTGAAATATAAGTTGAAATCCGTTGAAATCTAACAGCATTACCTTAGCAGTACGTTAGGTGCTATTTGAATGTCCTCCTTGTGAATTGCAAAGGAATACTATAAATTAAGGATAGCTGTTAATACGCCATGAAAAAATTTTGTTCATATTTAGAGGAGTATGAGAATCACCTGGTCTTCGTCAAAACTCACTAGCAAGGAAACTGATCCCTGAAAAAAGAGCCGGAGGAAGAAAAAGATAGATAAATCAATGACGGGGTTAAATTTGGACGTCAATGCTACATTTTCAATATATGAGGAAGTGTATGTTGCATTGCAAAATCAGCTGCAACATAGGATACAGTAATATCTCCTACATAGCATCTAGCTTTATAAATGTATAATCATGTCTGTTTTATGACATTTTTTTAGCAATACGGTTCTCTATAAGAAGTAAGACATAATATAAAGATAATTTTACTTAATAGTTCTGAACATAGGAACATGAATACATTTCCTCTCAGAACGCCCCGCACCTGAGTCGTTCATTTACGGAAGTGCAAGGACATTTCCGTAAATGAACCCTCATCTCTGTGGCTATCAGAACCCCGCACGATGCGGGGTTCTGATAGGAAATGTACTCTAGGAACATCGATCCAGTACTAAATATTTGGTACATCCTGTAATGGAAAAAGAACAACATATACACGTTGCATCCCATTAGACCCATTAGGCGCACTGTAACAATCGAATCCGATTTCCTTGAAACTTAGGAAGTCGGCCCCCAGACCCAAACTATTTTTTAACACTTTGATACTCCAAAGTGTAACTTTTTTAAACTTTGATACCCCAATCTATTTTTAACAGTTTTATACTTCAATGTTTACACATTCTATAACTGTCGAACTCCAAAAACTCCACATTTTAAAACTTTGATACCTCAAAGTTTACACACTTTTTAACTTTGATACCCTAAAGTTTGGGTATCAAAGTATCAAAAATAAAACTTTGGGGTATCGAAATTAAAAAGGTATAAACTTTGTTGCAATAAAAGTACCAGAAAAACTTCAAGATATCAAAGTTAAAAAAGTGTAAATGCTAAGGTATTAAGTGTCAAAAAACTTTGAGGTATTAAAGGTAAAAATGTGTAATCTTTAGTGTACCTTTTTGTTGAACAAGATGAGTTTGGAAATCATAACTAGGGGGTACTTTGGTCATTGAGTGACCAAATTGCAAGATCTCATAGGATTTGAGGGACTAATGAGCAATTATTGAGACCCGAGGAATTAATATGACATTATTGAACGTTTGAGGGGACAAATATCTAAAAATAAGCCTTTTAGTTTCAGGAACACCGAGCTCTCGAGGAGACCAGCTTTGCTGTGGCTGCTACCACTTCTACTTTGTGGCCTCGCAAAACCCTCAACTTTGCTAACCTAAATATTAATTGAAATCAATCACCATCTCCCTCTTCCTCCATTAATCAAAACCAAAATCAGATCCTCAATCTTAATGGCAAGAAGACGCAGAAGGAAACCTAATAAATCCTTCTCCCTTCTCCCCCTCTCTCCATTCCCTTCATCGACATCGCCTCCAAAACCCTAGCTTCATCGTCATCCTCATCGGCTTTTGTTGCATCTGAACACCAAGTGTTCGTTCGTTGAGCACGCGGTCGCGGCGTTTTATCGGATGGTTGCGCGTGGGTTGTTGCCTGATATCAAGAATTGCAATCGGATTCTTCGGAATTTGAGAGACAAAAACAAGTGCTCGGTGCTCGGTGCTTTGTGTAAAGAAGGGAAAGAGGAAATGGCATTGAAAGTTTTGCATGAGATGGAGCAGGATAAAGGAGCGTTTTCGCCGGATGATGTTACTTATAATGTTGTAATTAATGGGTTGTCTAAAGGCTTGTTTTGGATTTGAGTCTAGTGAAGGGAAGTTAAGGTAATATGGGGTAAGTTACTTTAAGAAAAAGTACGGGAGTATCTAAAACTTGTTTGGTAAATTAGTAAGAGGAACCTAGAGGAACTTAGTTCACCCCGTTTGGAATGTTTAATAAAGTGAAGGGAAGTGAAGAGAATATATGTAAAATGACATAAATAACCTTACATGTTATTAAGTCATATTATTATTAGAAATCTCAACCATTGAATTAGATCTTGATAAAGGGTAAAAAAAATCTTTCTATAATTGTTATTCTCCCCTCCTTTACCTTCACCGTCATTCACCCTCATTACACTCCAATTTGAGGGTAAGAAAAACTCTATTTTTTCCCCTTCTTTACCTTACCTTCCCCCCATTACCTAGCACAATTTTGTTCCCAAACAAGGATAACGGCTACCATAATTTCCCCTACCCTTTATTACCCTCAATCCAAACAAGGCCTAAGAATGGAGAGTTTGATGAAGCAGAGAGGTTGTTGGAGAAGCTGAAGAGTTTGGGGGAAGGCTACATCGTATAGTTATCACCCTTTGATTGTTGAATCGTTTAGTAGAGGGTTTGTTTATAGGTCGTTGGAATTTAAGGAAGATATGATGGAAACAGGTGTTATGCCGAGTTTTGCAACATATAATTCTATCATCTATGGGTTGTGTAGGAGTGGTAGAGTGGATGATGCGAGGGAGCAGTTTCTTGAGATGGAGAGGATGCAATTGGCACCCGATGTGATTTCTTATAATTGTCTAATTTATGGATATTGTCGGCAAGAAAACTTAAAGGAGGCCCGTTGCTTGTTTCTCGCTTGAAAAGGATGCACATTGCTCCTACCACTATAACATTTAACATACTTATAGATGGATACTGTAGGTTGGGAGAGTTGGAGGAGGCTCACAAGGTTAAGGAGGATATGATTGTATCTGGGCTTCATCCAGATGTTTATACCTACACTATTCTTGTACATGGATCTTGCAAATTGGGAAATCTTGATATGGCGATAAATTATTTTGACGAGATGTTGAGAAGGGGTTTGGAGCCAGATTGCGGTGCGTATACTGCAAGGATAGGTGCTGAGTTGTGCCTTGGGACTTCTACGCGGGCTGTCCAGCTACAAGAGGAAATGGTAAGTAGAGACATTTCCCCCAATATGATAACTTATAATGTCTTGATTGATGGGTTATGCAAGATTGAGGGTTTACAGGAAGCAGATAGATTGTGGCGGGGAATGTGTATGATTGGTTATTGTCCTGATTGCGTGACCTATACTTGCATAATTCATGCCAATTGTAGGGAGGGTAATCTGAAAATAGCAAGAAAGTTGTATAACACCATGGTTTCCAAGAATATATCTCCTTCGGTTGTTACCTACACAGTTTTGATTCATGCCCACGCTACTAAGAAAAACTTCGAATGGGCAGATTTATATTTTCGAAGGATGACAGAGGAAAATATTTTGCCAAATGTAATAACTTATAATGCCCTTATAAAAGGGCTTTGCAAAAGCGGAAAGGTCCAGTTGGCCGATGAGTACTTCCATCAAATGCAGGAGAAAGGGTTGTCCCCAAATAAGTATACATACACTTTGCTTATAGATCAGAACTTCACTTTAGGTAACTGGAATGAAGCATTGAGGTTGTATGGTGAGATGCATGAGAAAGGCATTCAGCCTGACTCTTGTACATACGGTCTCCTATTCAAGCAATTTGGCAAAGATTATAAATTTCATGCAGTGAGGTGCTTGGAGAAAGATGTGCTCAGCAGTTAGTTGGAAAATTTCTCAGATGCGGGCATTATAAATGGCCAGAGACAAGCAAGTAAGCTTACATTTGTATGTTGTTGACTTCACTCAGTCTATTGCCGAAATTGATTTAGCAACCCTTTTCTTTTCAATGATATAAGTTAAGTACAAACTCCAAGTAACAAAAAACCAAATCTCCCAAAAACAATGACTAACAGGTTTAACGGAGCCCAAATCACCTCCCTACTCATTTATACTATCTACCACAATACTCTTTTACACGGAGGTACATCAAAACTCTATCATGTATGAAAAACCTGTACAGGATCACCAACTGGATACCCAATTACCCATATCTACATCCAAAACCAACAGCATAATCCGAAGTCTAAAAAATTTGAAATTTCATCATCCATTTTCTGCAGCTATCAATGAAGGATAAATGCAAAATTTGCGACACCATTCCTTATTAAAATGAGTATATCTCATCTTTCTGATTTGCTTATTTGAATTTTAATGGAGAACTTGATATGCAACATAATCTCCTCAATAGAAGGCCTGATCCTTCTAAACACCAGGTTGTTTCTAGCTTGTCAAACATAATATAGAGAAGCTGCGAGAGCAGGTCTGTGAATTTTTGCAATACTCCCTTTCCCCCACCTTCTAATCACCCAAGGATAAGCAAACTCTATGAACAAGGAACAGGGATAGAACTTTGAAGAAAGCTAGAAACAGATTCCCATTTTGTCTAATGAAAGCACAATTAAAGAAAAGATGTTCAGTGTCCTCTTCATCCAGTTCACAATGAGGACAAGTTGGATCAACATGAAGACTTCTCAATAAGATAAGCTTTCGTTAGAAGCTTGTTATGACAATCCAGCCAGCCAAAAAAAAAAATATATATATATATGAAAGAATGATGAGGACATGAGGTAGGTTCATACCGGTTCACTTGAGCTTTTTGCGATGAAACCACATAGCTAAGTATGCACCTTTAGTACTAAAAGTTAGATTAGGACCAATCCACTTGAGCTTCTCATCAACCCCTAAGATAGATTGAGAGGCTCTAATAAGGAGGCTCCATATATTATCATTCGTAATATGTATCCCATGTATCCATTTCACCTACAAGCTATCAGTTTTAAAAGCAATTGCCCATTAGTGCTTCGGCATCATTGCATTGTTAGTGTAAATAATATCATGAAAACCAAGCCCTCCTTGATCTTTAGCAAAACACGTTGCTTTCCAAGCAACCAAAAGCAATTTAGGCCTATTATCATTACTCCATAAAAAATCTCTACATATCTTCTCAAGCTCTTTGATTACTTTCTTGAGGATAAAACCTGAGGACCAGAAATTGTGAAAGCTTAATATAACTAATTTGATCAACACCAGTGTCATCAAAGCCACGAGCCTTGCTGGGCCTCATGTGCAGCACCCTGCATCTGATGCGACATCGCATTTTGTGTCTCGCAAGCAAGTGCATGCAAGACATAGCCTCGTGTATTTTTGTTCTTTAATATTTCAACCAATTTTTAATCTTTATACCCGATAACTGGAATCCTAAAATCAAAATAAACTCATTAGGCCTTTTTAGTTATGATTTTAATGTTTTTACCCGACAAGCAAGTGCATGCAAGACATAGCCTCGTTGTTGGAGTTTTGTCTTGAATTTGGCTAGGCGGGACCCATTTTAGTTGAAAAATGAAAGAGGCCAAAATTGTTGACTAGGGGTTCTTTGTTTTTTGAGTTATGAGCCACCGAAAGAACATACAACCTCTTCTCCTCTCTCTTAAATAGATTGGGCACGTTTGAGCAATTTTTCAAAAATTGCGGCTGAGTTCTTGATTTTGAGCCAAAGAAAAAGATAGGGAGGTAACATTCACAAGATTTTTGAACTCTCTCTCTTGAGCTCAGAGTGTTGACAATTTGTTAGAGCTCTGAGTGTTTACGCACTCTTGAGTTCATTTTTGTACGCTGCTCATTGTATGTTTTTTGGAGCTTGAATATAATAAAACTCCTCTCTTGCCTTGGACGTAGATCAATTTGATCGAACCACGTAAATCCTTGTGTCATTGTGTTTTTCCTTTATTTTTCTGTTTGGAGTTTTATTTTTGTACTTTTGATCAAACCGCTGCGCACTCTTAACTCAACAAATTGGTATCAGAGAGTCTCGGTTCTGGGACTGCTTTCAGTCTTCCACAATGGCTTCTGTAAAGTTCTCGGTGTCGATATTCGATGGTCAGAATAATTTCGGCCTATGGAGGATAAAGATGAAGGCTTTGTTACGATGTGAAGGCACGGTAAGAGCTATCGATGGAAAATATCCAGAGGATATGACTAGTGCTGAGATCGAAGAGATTGACGAAAAGGCTCACAGCGCCTTGCAATTGTCACTATCCGATAATGTGCTTCGTGAAGTTGCTAATAAGAAAACGGCAGCGGGATTGTGGGCAATGCTCGAAAGTCTCTACTTGAAGAAATCTCTTACTACGAGATTGTACCTAAAGCATCGGCTTTACACACTGAAGATGAAAGAAGGTACACCCATTTAGGAACACCTTGATGAATTTAATAAAATTATCATGGATATGAAAAACCTGGATCTTAAGATTGATGATGAAGATCAAGCACTCATTGTGTTGTGTTCCTTGCCTGACTCTTATGAAAACTTTGTCAATTCTATGTTGTATAGAAGGGAATCCATAAGTCTCGAGGATGTGAAGGCCTCTTTGAATTCTGCCGAGTTAAGAACAAAGTTGAATGGGAAAGGTACCGATAGGCAGGCTGATGGTCTACTAGCCAGAGGTAGATCGAAGACTAGAGAGGGTAGTAAAGAAAAAGCGAGAAACCATTCGAAGCCCAGGTCAGCTCAAGACAAGAAGCAAGTTGAGTATTTCTACTGTCACAAGAAAGGGCATTACATGTCAGAATGTTATGCTCTAAAGAAGAAAGAAAACCAGCGTGGTGAAACCTTAGATTCAGCAAATATGGCAAAGGCTCATGTTGCCAATGTCGCTGAGACGGTTCTTACAGTATATCCATTGGATGGCCGTTTCGATAGAGAATGAATCTTGGATACAAGTGCGTCTTATCATATGTGTCCAAATAGAGATTGGTTCACTACTTACAAAACTATAACGCCTCCTTTGGTACGCGGGAATGAGTAGGAATGGAATGCAATTCTAACTTCTCATTCATGCTTACCAAACATGATGTGTTTTTTGATGCTAGAAATGACATTCCCATTTCTCATCAATTCCCACTTAATGTGGGAATTGCCATTCCCAATGAGTTATCAAGGAATTGATATTCTCACTTAAGTGAGAATAAAAATAATAAAATAAATTTCAGATATGCCCTTCTTAAAGATATTCCCACTTAATTCTCTAATCACACCCAAACATGAGAATGGGAATGAGCATTCCATTCCCACATCAATTCAATTCTATTCCTACATTCATTCCATTCTCACTCGACTCTATTCCCGCGTACCAAACGAGGCGTAAGTGATGGATCAGTTTTGATGGACAACAATGCACTTTGCAAGACATTTGGGATTGGTACAGCTCGCATCAGGTGTCACAATAGGATAGTGAGAACTTTGTCAGATGTAAGACACATCCCGGACTTGAAGAAGAATTTAATTTCTTTAAGTTCTTTGGATTCTATTAGGTGTTCCTACACAGGTGGAGGTGGAGCTCTTAGAGTTACTAAGGGTTCATTGGTTGTGATGAAAGGTGGCAAAGTGAACAGTCTTTATGTTATCCAAGGCAGTACTGTGACAGGCTTTGCATGTGTGTCCTCTGATGCTGACAGGGACACTACTCAGTTGTGGCATATGCGCTTAGGCCACATGAGTAAGAAGGGGATGACCATTTTGAGTAAACGTGATTTACTATGTGGTGATCATACATCATCACTTGACTTCTGTGAGCATT
This sequence comes from Asparagus setaceus, assembly GCA_012295165.1. Classification (NCBI taxonomy): domain Eukaryota; kingdom Viridiplantae; phylum Streptophyta; class Magnoliopsida; order Asparagales; family Asparagaceae; genus Asparagus; species Asparagus setaceus. The sequence continues at coordinate 28,683,307 of CM022707.1, forward strand.
GTGTGTTTGGGAAGCAAACACGGGTCAGTTTCTCGACAGGTTCACACACGACGAAAGGCACTCTCGATTATATCCATTCAGATTTGTTGGGACCTGCTTAGGTTCCATCTAAATGTAGCGCTCTTTATTTTCTGACGTTTATTGATGATTTTTCTAGGAAGGTTTGGGCTTATTTTCTCAGGCGTAAAAGTGAAGTGCTTGAAACTTTTAAAAAGTGGAAAGTTCTTGTTGAGAATCAAACCGGGAAGAAAATTAAACGTCTCCGAACAGATAATGGCCTAGAGTTTTGTAGTGGCGAGTTCAACCAGTTATGCGTAGATTCTGGGATCGTACGACATTGCACGGTCAGACACACTTCTCAGCAAAATGGCGTGGCAGAACGCATGAACAGAACACTGATGGAGAGAGTTAGGTGTATGCTCTCAAACTCTGAATTGGATAAAGACTTCTGGGTTGAAGCTGTTAACACAGCTTGTTACTTGGTGAACCGGTCTCCTACCGCCATCGAGCACAAGACTCCAAATGAGGTATGGTCAAGTAAACATTGTGACTATTTAAATTTAAAGGTATTTAGATGTCCTGCGTACTATCATGTTAGAGATGGTAAGCTTGAGCCAAGAGCCAAGAAATGTATATTTGTTGGATATGCAGATGGTGTCAAATACTATTACTTGTGGAGTCTTGAACCCGATTCTCCTAAATTTATTATTAGTAGAGGTGTTACTTTTAATGAAAAATATATGCTTGATCATGGGAAGATTTTTGTTGAGTCTACAAGAAATATAGGGAATGCTATGGATAAAGTGGAGCTTCAGGTGGAGCTCAAGGGAGAACTTCTCAAAAATCATCTACAAAAATTGCTCCTACAGTTGTAGAAGAGCAATATGATTCAGGCTCAGATGATGATGAGACAGAGACTGAGCAACCTTATTCCATAGCTACTGGCAGAGAGAGGAGACAGATCAGACGTCCTCAGAGATATGCACATGCTGAGTTAGTGGCATATGCTCTCACGACAACTGAAGAGATGTGTATTCAAGAGTCATCAAACTTTACTGAAGTTATTTCATGTGGAGAATCTGGTCATTGGGCCACAACTACGACAGAAGAATTCGAGTCACTTTATAAGAACCAGACTTGTGATTTGGTACAATTACCTAAGGGTAAGAGGACAATTAGATGCAAGTGGATTTTCAAGAAGAAAGAAGGGATCCCAGGGATTAAAGATGCCGGATTCAAAGCACGGTTGGTGGCTAAGGATTATAGGTAAAAGGAGGGAATTAACTATAATGAGGTATTTTCTCCAGTTGTGAAGCATACCTCCATCCGTGTATTGCTTGCCATGGTTGTCCTATTTGATCTGGAGCTTGAGCAGCTCGATGTGAATACTGTATTTTTACAAGGTGAGCTTGAGGAGACCATCTACATGTCTCAGCCAGAGAGATACTTCATAGAAGGTAAAGAAGATCATATTTGCAGATTGAAGAAATCTTTGTATGGCTTGAAGCAACCACCGAGACAGTGGTACAAGAGGTTTGATAATTTTATGCTTAGTCATGGGTACTCGAGAAATACTTATGATAGTTGTGTGTACTATATGCGTCTAGGAGATGATTTTTTATTTATCTTCTATTATATATTGATGACATGCTTCTTGCTGCTAAGAATATGTCGCAGATTCATGTTTTGAAGAAACAACTCAGTGATGAGTTTGAGATGAAAGATCTTGGTGCAGCAAAGAATATCTTAGGGATGGAGATCAAGAGGGACAGAAAAGCTGGAACATTATATCTCTCACAGAAGAGTTATATTGAAAAGGTGCTTGAGCGCTTTGGGATGAAGAAGGCCAAGCTCGTTATGACTCCTTTAGCTTCACACTTTAGGCTCTCAGCTTCAGATTCACCTAAGAGTGAAACCGAGAAAAAGGAGATGTCCCGAGTTTCATACTCTAGTGCAGTGGGTAGCATTATGTATGCTATAATTTGCACTCGTCCAGATATTGCCCAAGCAGTCAATGTAGTCAGCAAATACATGGCTCAGCCTGGTAAAGCACATTGGGAGGCAGTGAAGTGGATCATTCGGTATCTCAAGGGTACCTCAGATTTGGGTTTGTTTTTTGACAGCAGTACGTCGGGAACCTCAGTTGTAGGTTTTGTGGATTCTGACTATGCTGGTGATCTCGATAAAAGGAGATCTTTTACTGGTTATCTTTTTACACTATCTAGCTCAGCTATTGGTTGGAGATTGACTCTACAGTCGACAGTGCCTTTGTCTACTACAGAGGCAGAGTATATGGCAGCAGCAGAAGCTGTAAAAGAGGCCATTTGGTTGAGAAATCTCGTTGGTGAGCTTGGGCTTCAGCAGGAAGCTAGTTCAATTGTCTTTTGCGATAACCAGAGTGCAATACACCTAACTAAAAATTCAACACATCACGAGAGGACAAAGCATATTGATGTCAGATATCATTTAATTCGTGAGGCAACTGCTGAAGATTGGTGCTGTAGATAATCCAGCTGACATGTTGACAAAATCGGTCCCGACTTTCAAGTTCAACATGTAATAATTGGACTTGGGAGGCATTCGCATTTGTTAGGTGGCCCTGTGTTGGGGCATTGTTAGCAAGAGGAGTGGAGTTCACTGGTTCTATTATGAAGTGAATAATTGTTTTTCACATCTATTGTTTCTTACACCAAGTTAGCTCACGTAAGCTTAGAGATGTGTTCATGATGATTATTCAACTTCTTGATGTTTGAGAATTCAATCCAAGGTGGAGATTGTTAGAGTTTTGTCTTGAATTTGACTAGGCAGGACCCATTTTGGTAGAAAAATGAAAGAGCCCAAAATTGTTGACTAGGGGTTCTTTGTTTTTTGAGTTAAGAGCCACCGAAAGAACATACAACCACTTCTCCTCTCTCTTAAATAGATTGGGCACGTTTGAGCAATTTTTCAAAAATTCCGGCTGAGTTCTTTGTTTTGAGCCAAAGAAAAAGATAGGGAGGTAACATTCACAAGATTTTTGAACTCTCTCTCTTGAGCTCAGAGTGTTGCCAATTTGTTAGAGCTCAGAGTGTTTACGCACTCTTGAGTTTATTTTTGTACGCTGCTCATTGTATGTTTTTTGGAGCTTGAATATAGTGAAACTCCACTCTTGCCGTGGACGTAGATCAATTTGATCGAATCATGTAAATCCTTGTGTCATTGTGTTTTTCCTTTATTTTTCTGTTTGGAGTTTCATTTTGGTCCTCTTGATCAAACCGCTGCGCACTCTCAACTCAACACTCGTGTATTTTGTTCTAATTTTCCTTCGACTATGTTACGTAGGTACTTCTAATCTGAGGCGAAGTACTACCCATACCCGACACGTACTCGCACCCATACCCGTACCCAAACTACTTGGACACTCCTTGCATATGTACATACATTTATTCGGGTATGTACTCAATTATACAATACATGTTTTAATTTAAAACACTTTTCATGCATTTTTTGGACATATATCCTACACTTCATATCCACTTCTTGAAACTCGTTGGACATAGGTTAGCTTCCGAATTATGTTTTTGAAGGGTCGTTTGGATGTCGAGTTCAAAAGTGATTTTCAAATTTATAATCCACATAATAAATGAAACACAAAATTGTTATAGGAATTTTAATTATCATCCTTGTTGTCATATAAATTATTAATTTTAACATATAATATATGTGTATATAAATATTTGTATAGTCGTGTACCCGTACCATACCTTTTATAAATTTGTCGTGTCCCGTACCCATACCCATATTTATACCCGCACCTGTACCTGTACCCATGCAATATAGTCCTTCGATATTAGTCTTGAATTGATTTTTTATTTGGAAAATTATGAACTTCGCTACTATTTTGGATGTGTTATGCTGTCAGCATTAGAATTAAAACCTTATTTTGTGATTATAAATTTATAATTAAGACCTTATTTTGTGATCTGGTAGTAGATGTTATTCGTCTTAACATATTTTTACATGAAAATTCATAAACATGTACTTTCGTGGTTGATTAACTATCATTAAAAATTATGTGCGGCGTGCGTCTCGCTTCACTTGAGCGCGCGCATCAAATTGCGCCCTACATATTGCGTGTAAGGGCTTTGTGTCGGACATTGCACCTTGGGCATTGATAACACTGTCTACATGTTTTGACATCACAAATAAGCTAGCTTTTTTAAGTCCCGTTTAAAAAAATTGGGGAACCCCAATTTTTGAAAAACTACCTTATAAGCTCATCTATATAGGCTAGGTTTGACCAAGCAAATATCCATACAAGTTTATAAGATTTTTGCCATCAAAGCCAAAAGCGCCCAAAAGTTGCATAATAGACGAGCTTAAAAAAAATAAGCCCTCCCGAATACCCTCATTAGATTGAGCTCCCAGACAATAACTTGACTGAATTCCATTATTTTTTCTTTTCCCAAAACCTTAGACACTGTTGGCAAAAGCTGTTGCAACGGAGTGTTCCTTAAAATTTCTCAGTGTGAAGGGACCTGAATTGATTAAAATGTATATTGGAGAGTCAGAGAAGAATGTCCGGGATATCTTCCAGAAGGTATGTATTTCCATGAAATGGAGTAGGCACTTGCAATGTCACTATTTCAACAGATTATATTTGATCTCTCTTTTTGAAGGCAAGATCAGCACGTCCATGTGTAATTTTCTTTGATGAGCTTGATTCGCTTGCACCTGCTAGAGGAGCTTCTGGTGATTCAGGCGGTGTCATGGACAGAGTTGTTTCTCAGGTGAGCTTTGTGAAAAATATTTTTCCATAATGACGATAATATTCTGAGTGTATCTCTCACACTTTGTTACTTTTAGATGCTTGCGGAAATTGATGGCCTAAGTGAATCCAGCCAGGTCCTTTTCATGATTCAGCATTTTCTTCCTGTTTTTATTTCTCAGGCAGTATTGTGTTAATATCTTTTTATCCTTCATTTTGCCCTGTTACCCAGGATCTTTTTATTATAGGTGCGAGCAATAGACCCGATCTTATTGATCCAGCAAAGCTTTTATATGTTGGTGTAAATACAGATGCATATTATAGGGAAAGGTTAGTTTCTGTTGCAAAATTCTAGTGGTTAGTTTGGGACATGTACCTTTTTTAATGTTTCATCCCTATGCAGGGTTCTTGCTGCCCTCACAAGAAAATTCGAACTTCACGAAAATGTTTCTCTACTCTCAATAGCTAAGAAATGCCCACCAAATTTTACCAGTGCCGACATGTATGCTTTATGTGCAGATGCTTGGTTCCACGCTGCAAAGCGCAAGGTGACTTCTTCTTATCTATGTTCTGCAGAGGTACAAACTCAATATTTTGTTTTCTATTTTTTGACTGCTATGACAGAAATCTAGTCTTTCCAAACATTATCCTTAAAATGCTACTTCTTGATATCCTTAAAGGACAAATTTTGAGCTGTTTTAATGGATATTGAAAGCATCTGAAATACTGATATCTGGATTAGGTGAGTCGGGCAGTCTTTTTTCCAGTTGGTTTAACTAGACCATATTTGCATGGAACCCGGTTTGTTACGTGGAACGTTTTAGGTTCGGTTCTTAAATGTACGTAAGAGTCAAATTTAAGCAATATGCTAGTTGATATCAGTAATGGTAAAAGAACGGGGAGAATAATGTTGCAATTAAGGTTTTGCATGCTTTATTTGCTTAATTTCTCACGTTTTTTGTTGTTTATTCTTTTGGAAAAGAGTTATTTTTTAAAATTTTAACTGATTTGCATTCTAAATCGGGCGCCCAAGTTGGTGAATCGGGTGGCTGGAGTTGGTGAATCCGTTCGTGTTTCACCGCGAATCCGGGACGATTGAACCCGGGTCACGGTTCGCTATAGCGTCCCACGTTCCTGATTTCTATGTAACTAACCAGTTAAAAGAACAGCTCTAGTAATTCTGTTTAGGTGGATCGAGTAGTTTTTAGATTTACCAGCCATTTATGCATTCCCCACTTATTGTTTGAACCAAAATGGAATAACCAAAATTGTATGGGTAATGAAATAATTTTTTCCTCGCAAATTTGGGTAATTTTGGCTCGTTTTTGTACAAATAAACCTTACCCTGTGGTTTATCTTGAGTAGCCTTATTCTTGTAAGAACAGAGAATGATCAAACTAAGGACTAACCAGAGTAACTGGATTTTGGCTAAATGTGGTTACTCTAAATTTAGCCTTTTGGTTGGAAGCCAATTAATCTAGCTTCAATTCCATTACCAAGTGGACCCTACTCTTTGGAGTTAGAATTATCTTATATCTCCCATAAGCTCTTAATGCCAATAACTAACTGGTACTCAAAGGACATATACTTGATATTCTATTACCTCCTTGCATTAATACCTATACAAGAACAAAACCTTAATTTATGGACTTGATTCATCGTTTCTAGGTTTCACACAACAATACAGATAATTCTGCTGATGAGGGAGCAGATTCTGTTATCGTTGAAATGGATGATTTTATCAAGGTTTCTTACTATTCCAATTTATTTCAGATGATAATATTATGAAAACTAGTTGCTTCTATGCATTTACATCTTGGTTGATTTGAAAGGTCCTATGAGAGATATCTCCATCTCTATCACTGGCTGAACTGAACAAGTATGAACAATTACGGAATCAGTTCGAAGGAGCTTCGAAATGAAGAATTCAGCAGCAGTCATCATCATCATCATGCTTTCATCTAAATGGTGCCACCTCATCCCAATTCTCAAAATGTTAAGACTGTTCAAATCTGAATGGTTTTCTTTTGGTTTCCTTCTGTTCAGTGAAGTTGGCAAATTTCAGTTGTTGAAGATTAGAAGTACACTCATATAAGAAGATCAATGTTACAATGGATGACAAATAAAATATAATTGTATAATGTTGTGAAAATAATGAGATTCAAAATATAGAAACTTGAATCACTGATCTATTACTACAGACAAAATGATAAAATGTGGTTATTTTTCCATGTAATACCTCTCTTTACATCCATTTAATTTATTCCTTTCTTGATGCTTGCAGTTACAACTTTGATATCATCCTTATTTCTGATTTCTGGAGCACAAGCTGCAATATTGGTTTACCGTAATAATTCAATCTATACCCTTTTTAGTTTTATTCTGAATATATATTAAGAAATTATCTTGTAATGCTAGTACCATTAGAGTTTGAAGTCTAGCGATGACTCGCTGAATGTACTGTTCTAGAAATTTATAAGTTGAACCATGAACATTGATTATTGAGGAAGTTATTATCCCCAGTCAAAGCCTATACAGTTGGTTTCCATGTCCATCCAGAGCTGCCACTTTACCTTCCTTTTTCTCTTTATTTTTAGTTTATTGTACCACCAAGCATCCTACGATTATCTCGGTTTAAGATACCTGTATTTTCCTTTAAATACTTTTCATAGGAATAAAAGTTACCTGTAATAGAAGAGATTGAATTATAATGTTCATTCTTTTTATAGTGTGCATGTATGCATTTAACATTTATATCCATTTACCTCACGCTCTCATGTGATCTATAATTAAAACATATTTTGTGCCAGAAAATGTGAAGCAAGCAATTGATGGAAAATGGTATGTTTGCTATTTGTTTTCTGGGCTCGGTGATTCTCTTGTAATCTTATACAATTGTGTTCATCTCAATTGTTTCCCCCATTATTACACAGCACTATAGGATTTCTATATGATGTGATGATGTGATATGAAAATGCATAGGCCTGACTAGTAAGTTTCCATAAAATCAAGTGGTCATCTTCAATTTGGCCATCTCAATTCTGTCTTAAACTAGGGGGTATGTATTCTTCCTCGTTACATCATTTTCTTGATCAAAGTAGATAGTTACATCTGGCTGCCTCTCTTTCTCATGTATTGTCAGTATCTTGACAATGATTTATCGCATATTGACGTCGCTATTGAAAATAGACATCAGGTTGATAGTCTGTTGTAAAAATTTCAATATTGTCGCTTTCTTGAGATGAAATTTTGGCTAACCCAACTCTGAAACTGGAGAGGTCTGAATGGTGATTTTTCTTATGTTAGCTTATTGTACCGTGACTTTTACAGGTTTTCGCTGGATTAAAATTTGCTGTTTGGTATGGAAGGAAGTAGTCTCATTTGGGGAATGAGTCAATAGATTTATAGCAAATTCACCTTTAAACTCCAATTTTCAATCATAAGGGACCTAGTCTTTACACGTGATGTACAATGTACAAGGATAAGATTTCGATGTGAACAAATTACAGAATATTTTAGGGCTCTGTTTGGTGGTAATTTATGGGAGCAAGTATGGCAAGTCAAGAATATATGTTTTCTTTTCATTGGCAAGTGGAAAAAGATGAAACTCGACATAGTTTCATGTCAGAATTTCTCTCATATTAGGATAGTGAAAATGGAAGAAAAGGATGCGGGTAATTGATTTTTCCCCCTCGCTGTCAATGCGAACAAATAGTCTTAGGACTTCCTTCAGAACTCAAACCTGGGAGGTTTTTTCAGTTGGGGTACCATCTTCGATCAACACTTCATTCCTGTTAAAAGCATTGCTATACTAGGGGCCAATTGGCAAAAGGGGTTAAGGAAGAAGGGCTAAATAGAAGGATTAAATTAGTAACCCGTCATGAGGGTTAAATTTTATTAAATTCTGTTTGGATTAGATAGTTTAAAGAAGGGTTAAGAAGGTTTATCCTCCTGAATTTTTAAAAATATCAATTTTAACCTTATCAAAAGTTTTAAAAAATGACTAATATTTGTTCAAAAATATATTTTGACTCCCTATACAAAATGTAAGTACATGATAAGTTAGTTATTACGAACACTAATTATCTGTAAAAAAAATAGAGATCTTCTACATTCCTTTTTTTATAACATTCTTTACATCCTTTATTATAGAGAATTTCTACAACTCACCAATCACAACTTTTCACTCAATGGACTGCATGAATGATATTTATTATATAAATTGTACTAAAAAGTTTGATGTCATTGAACAATCCAATGCTATTAATCAATGTAATCAATTGCAGACATTCTCTGTAATCAAGAATGTAGAGAATTTTTCAAAAAAAAGTATGAGTCGACTTACTATTCTAATTTAAATATTATAAAATATTAAATTACACTCCACTCCAGTGTGGACATGAATTAAAATAATATAATTTTTACGTGGATGATCCTAATCTATTTCAATATTAAAATATTAAAGAGCCTACACTGAAATATTAAGTAACACAGATTTTGAATGGTCATGGTGACTTAAATTATTAAATATTGACTTACCTAAGCTCTAACTACATGAACATTAAAACGATGTAGAGCCATATCAAAGTACTAAAATTATTACCGTCTCTGCCCTCGTGTACCCTCCCTATGAAGATGGGTTAAGCTTTACACCGCCTTAATAGGCGGAATAGTTAAACCGTCGTTTCGACGGGTTAACTTGCCTTAACCCTTGATAGGGGGCTAACAAATCCCTTAGGCAAAGATGACTGTTTGGAAGGTTAGTGAAGGGTTAAACCTCTTTATCCCTTCAGCTAACCCTTTGCCAAACGCAGCATCATAGGAATAAATGAGGGATTAAAATCTGGATTCAAGAATGAGTAGAAGAAGAAGAAAATAGATAGACTTCGTAAGATTGTAAGGAACAAAATGACAAGTTTATTATGTTAGCACAAAGATAGACTGGTTTATGTTAAGAATAAAAATAAACTGTATTACTACACTAACATTTAAGATTCTTTAATTTTCTTAGCAAAAGTTACACTCAAATCTAAAATCTTATACATCCAATAAACCAGCCTTATTGGCCACCAGATTTACATTGACGTAAACACAGTGTTTGCTTACATCTATAAAGTATTATTGATCCCTGTTTGATATCACACATCCAAACTCATCACAAATCAAAAGAAAAAAAAGTTTTGTCCCCCTTCCTACTTCTCATCACTCATGTTGCCATCTGACCTCCAACTCAACATGAAGAGGAAAATAAGAGGGTAAAGTGCCAATAACCCCCTTCCTCATATGAACACTTATCAACCTTCGAGTTGAATAAATGCTACTAAAGATATAGACTACAAATTACTCGAACAAAAAAGAACTCACATCAATCTTAGTCATCTAGATTTAGACTTAGAGATGACACTAACCACCCTCCTAAAATGATCAACATCACAAGTAACCCTCAAAACTCCATCCCTTGAGCTATCTCCAAGCTCATCGGCAGCCATCTCCAACAGAGCCACCATGCTCGGATCATTGAAGAACTTGACATTGACGGCGAACCTCTCCATCTCCTCTCCTCTCCCCACGAGCACCGGTACGTGCCCTTTTCGTGCTCTCCCTTGAGATTGATCCTCAACCAGTCTATGGTAGTTCAATGATCTTTGCCTCTCCTTCCCCTTGTTCCCCATTGTTAACTAGTTCTTAGCTCTTTGAGGGATAAGTATTGTGGGGTATAGTTACCTTATTTATACAAGGGAATTGGGGATTGTTTTGATTGATTGAATGTCGAGTGATTGTCTTATTGGTCGTAAAAGTGACTTTGACCAAAATTGAGAGGTTGGCTGTTCTTTTCATGTGTAAGATGGCCGTTCTTTTCATGTGCAAGATGGCCGTTTGGTTTGAAAAAATGGGAGGGAACAAAATAATATATGGTATGTTAAGGGTATGTTGTTCCTGTGGAATTGATTAATTATGGTTGAGCAATGAGATTTCGGGGCTTGGATCTTTAGGGCTTGTTTAGATTTCAATGGGGTCAAGGGAAGTTAAGGGAAACTAGGTGAGAAAAGAGAAGGGAAACTAGGTGAGAGAATTCTCTTCCCCTTGGTTACACCGCAATTTGGGGGGTAACAAATTTTATGTTATTAGGTGTAAAAAGAGGAGGGAAGGGAAGTTAGTGGAACCATTCACATTGTTTGAAAATATTTAGGAGATGAAGTTATTCACCCTAGAAAAGAGAAGGGAAGGGAAGTTATTTCACCTCCTAAATATTTCCAAACAAGGTGAATGGTTCCCCTAACTTCCCTTCTCTCTTATTCCTCTCAATCTAAACAAGCCCTAATAAAGCACTCTATCTGATAATATGTGGAGATTACTAAAGTCTCTTCCAGTACTACATCGTAATTTTGAAGTTACGATGAATGTCGAATATTTGTCCTTTTCAAAGTCGAAATTAATTGGTTTACACGGAGTAATTTCAAATATGCTTTAAATATGTATCATGTGAAATTTAAATCTAGATTACTTTAGTGCCATTTTAAAGTTATTTCTGCTTCACCAGAAGTGTGAAGTTTTCGTAAGAATTGAGAGCGATGATTTTGTACTTAGAACATAGATACCCATTTCGTGATAAGATCATGATGGAACGAGTTAAGATCAAATCATTTCTCGTAGAAGTGAGCAAAATTTTTATAAACGTATTGACGCGAGTTCATCATAAAATGCATTCGGGTATGTGGCCACTTGAAGTTGGATCCGATAGTAATGACAGTTAACCGGGAAATTTTGTCTCCTGCCGGTTTCTTGGTGATGAGGATGTGATGATAGGAGATTAGTTAATTATGTAATTTTTTTTAATGTTTTGCAGCTACAACGTAGATTCTTTTTCAAAGTTTTTGTATACAATTACCAGCCTTGTGCGCGTATTTCTATGATTGCATACATGTTCTTGAATACCTCCATACCTTGACCGTTATTATTAATTAAAAGAAATGGTTGCGAAGGAAGTTTTTCTTTTCTAATTTAGATAATTAGAGTCAGTCTGGTATTGTTGGAGCTTATAATAAGTTATTTATAAAAGCAGTTTACATAAACAACTACTGAAAATAGCAGTTTGGTAAACAAATATAAAAAACCACTTAAAAAATAGGTAAGATGTTTGATAGAACTGTTTATTGATCATTGTTAAAAAGTAAAAGATATATATGATATATAAACTTTTAAAAAAAAAAGAAGCTGCTTTTAAAAACATCATCAAGTTGCTTCTAAAAGCACCCCTTAAAAGCAGAAGCAATTTCAATAAGCATGTCAAAATTTTTTTCACCAAACACTATTATTTGGTGTTTCTTGAAAAAATAAGCAGAAGCACCCTAAAAAGGCAATGCCAAATTGTCCCTTAATCTCTCGCGCACATGACATTCTTTGTATTATTTATAGGTAAATGAAACAAAAAAGTTTCTTTCGGCTTGTATTTTGATATAACCATTATTATTAGTTTTTATGAAAAATTGAAATATATTGAACTAAGAATCAAGAGCAATTACATCATCATGAATATTGTCCCTGTTGTGCGCGGCGGAAATTTCGGCAGCACCTCTGCCGAACAATGACCACAACAAGAGAGCTAGATCACAATAAGAATTCCCGTCTCACCAAGAAAATAAGAATCTGAAGCAAATATCTCAACAAAGTGAGATATTTACTCTTCCTCTCATCAGTTCTAGGACTGACCTGTCGAGGGAACCTAAAAGCTATTACAAATCAAGCACCACAAATAGCGACACACCAATTTACGTGGTTCGCAAGTTGCCTACGCCCACGGGCAAGGAGGGGAAATTTTACTAATAGAGAGAGAATACAAACTAGGGTTACAAATTCTCACCACAAAACCCTAGAACAAAGCTTAGTAGTCGACTACAACCTCGAGTAGTCGACTACAACCTCGAGTAGTCGACTACAACCTCGAGTAGTCGACTACTACTCGAGTAGTCGACTACAACCTCGAGTAGTCGACTACTACTCGAGTAGTCGACTACTACTCGAGTAGTCGACTACTACTCGAGTAGTCGACTACAACCTCGAGTAGTCGACTACTACTCGAGTAGTCGACTACTACTCGAGTAGTCGACTACTACTCGAGTAGTCGACTACTACTCGAGTAGTCGACTACTACTCGAGTAGTCGACTACTACTCGAGTAGTCGACTACAACCTCGAGTAGTCGACTACAACCTCGAGTAGTCGACTACTACTCGAGTAGTCGACTACTACTCGAGTAGTCGACTACAACCTCGAGTAGTCGACTACAACCTCGAGTAGTCGACTACAACCTCGAGTAGTCGACTACTACTCGAGTAGTCGACTACAACCTCGAGTAGTCGACTACTACTCGAGTAGTCGACTACAACCTCGAGTAGTCGACTACTACTCGAGTAGTCGACTACAACCTCGAGTAGTCGACTACAACCTCGAGTAGTCGACTACTACTCGAGTAGTCGACTACAACCTCGAGTAGTCGACTACAACCTCGAGTAGTCGACTACAACCTCGAGTAGTCGACTACAACCTCGAGTAGTCGACTACTACTCGAGTAGTCGACTACAACCTCGAGTAGTCGACTACTACTCGAGTAGTCGACTACTACTCGAGTAGTCGACTACAACCTCGAGTAGTCGACTACAACCTCGAGTAGTCGACTACTACTCGAGTAGTCGACTACTACTCGAGTAGTCGACTACAACCTCGAGTAGTCGACTACTACTCGAGTAGTCGACTACTACTCGAGTAGTCGACTACAACCTCGAGTAGTCGACTACTACTCGAGTAGTCGACTACTACTCGAGTAGTCGACTACAACCTCGAGTAGTCGACTACTACTCGAGTAGTCGACTACTACTCGAGTAGTCGACTACTACTCGAGTAGTCGACTACTACTCGAGTAGTCGACTACAACCTCGAGTAGTCGACTACTACTCGAGTAGTCGACTACAACCTCGAGTAGTCGACTACTACTCGAGTAGTCGACTACTACTCGAGTAGTCGACTACAACCTCGAGTAGTCGACTACAACCTCGAGTAGTCGACTACTACTCGAGTAGTCGACTACAACCTCGAGTAGTCGACTACAACCTCGAGTAGTCGACTACTACTCGAGTAGTCGACTACAACCTCGAGTAGTCGACTACTACTCGAGTAGTCGACTACTACTCGAGTAGTCGACTACTACTCGAGTAGTCGACTACAACCTCGAGTAGTCGACTACAACCTCGAGTAGTCGACTACAACCTCGAGTAGTCGACTACTACTCGAGTAGTCGACTACTACTCGAGTAGTCGACTACAACCTCGAGTAGTCGACTACAACCTCGAGTAGTCGACTACAACCTCGAGTAGTCGACTACAACCTCGAGTAGTCGACTACTACTCGAGTAGTCGACTACAACCTCGAGTAGTCGACTACAACCTCGAGTAGTCGACTACAACCTCGAGTAGTCGACTACAACCTCGAGTAGTCGACTACAACCTCGAGTAGTCGACTACAACCTCGAGTAGTCGACTACAACCTCGAGTAGTCGACTACAACCTCGAGTAGTCGACTACAACCTCGAGTAGTCGACTACAACCTCGAGTAGTCGACTACAACCTCGAGTAGTCGACTACAACCTCGAGTAGTCGACTACTACTCGAGTAGTCGACTACAACCTCGAGTAGTCGACTACAACCTCGAGTAGTCGACTACAACCTCGAGTAGTCGACTACAACCTCGAGTAGTCGACTACTACTCGAGTAGTCGACTACTACTCGAGTAGTCGACTACAACCTCGAGTAGTCGACTACTACTCGAGTAGTCGACTACAACCTCGAGTAGTCGACTACAACCTCGAGTAGTCGACTACTACTCGAGTAGTCGACTACTACTCGAGTAGTCGACTACTAAGCCCAAAATCTGCCTTGTGCATGTTTTGGTGCATGTTTCCAACAATTCTCCACCTCGCTAATGTTTTCTCAAACCGGGCCGACACCGATACCAAACAAATGTCTCACTTGTTGTGTCCAGTACGAAGTGAAACCATTTCACGACAACGGACTCAATCCACAACAAGTCGAGACCCAAGCGAGAAACCAAACTTTCTCCAAACAACGGTATCAACTCACCAAATCGACTGCATCATAACTGACTGCCTACGTATCCTCTTGCCCAAGGAATCAAGCCTTCACGTAGTTCACCCAAATGGCCTCAAAGGCCTTCAATCAACTAGAAGAGTTTGCAAAACTTCTCCAATATCATGATCAAATCTGCGGCTGATAGCTTTCCCAATGGCCCCAAAGTGAAACAAACCAAACGCCTTCACCTGAGGTGAACCAACGGCCATAATCGAATCCAAACTATGTCCATCAGCTGCATTCGAATCAACCAACTCATCATCTGCATCCACAACAACATGATCCCCAATCTGTGTCACCTCAGCTGGAATCCCAAACGATGCAGTATGATCTAGAGAACGTGGAGGAATCTCCACCCAACGTGAAGTAGCATCACCCTTCACCCGCTGCGATGTCCCAACGATCTGTTCAACACTCTCCACCTGCTGAGAATCAAAAGTGACATACCTGCTCAGAACGAAATCAAAGTCTTCCGAACCTCTGAATTTCGAATGTGCAACCGGATCAAATCTCACATCCTCGATGTGACCAAATGCTGGGAAACCAAACATCCGACGCAACCCAAAATCTGAAGCAGCTCCACCATATCCAAAATCCCCAAATGCAGCAGTCGACGACCTATGACTAAGATGACCCAAATATGTCGAAGCCCAAATACCAAAGCCAATGCTCGACATCAAACGCCGATCCTCCTCCAGAAAGGAACGACCCACTAAATTTATCATCTCATCTCGTCGCCCCAATGTTTCCTTTCCAATGAAGTATCTCCAACTGCCATGAGCTCGGCACAAATGCAGAAAAGAATTCCTACCACAAACTGAACGACGTATTCCCTTTCTGCCAATACACTTCTTCAACTTGTTATTGACTACTAGGACTTCAACCCAACGGGACTTGGTTGCAACCCACAAATGCCTAGAACAGTCACTAACAAAGAAAACCAAATATCGATTACCTCCCAATGATGCCTCTTGGGAAGTCCCCCAAATGCCTGAATGAACACCACCTAAAAGACCCCTCACTATAGGAGTGCTGAACTTCATCTCGGTCTTCTTGCTCATACCAACGTGCTCACAGGACTTCCAATTACAGGTCAAAGCACTCCTCACCAAACAATGCACGGCACCAATAAATAAATATCCCAGCCTCAACAAATGCCACAGTCTAGCCAAATCTAAAGGAGTCGTCAGCTCCTCACCAATCACCGTGCTTCCAATAAAATAATACAAATTCTTCTGTCTGATGCCCTTCATCACCACCAAAGATCCTTTAGTAACCTTCCCTATACCGTTTTTGAAAGTCACATTGAATCCCTTCGTCTCTAAAGCTCCAACTGAGATAAGATTTTTCTTCAGCTGAGGAACAAATCTCACCTCCTTCAACTCACGGACTACTCCATCGTGCATCCTAATCCGCACAGTACCTATCCCACAAATACCACAGGGTTGATCATTTCCCATGACAACAACACCCCCGTCGACTTTCTCAAAAGATGCAAACCAGTCTCGCCTAGGGGTCACATGATAAGTAGCGCCGGAATCAAGCATCCAATCTGATGCTTCCACATGATTCACCGAGTAATCAATAGAGAATAGCACGAATCGCCGAATCATCGCCTTTAGCAATATTCACCTCATTGGCCTTCGGCCCTTTTTCTTGCCATTTTCTCCTTGAGCTTTGGACAATCTCTCTTCCAATGTCCCCGCTCTTTGCGAATGCACATTGGTTCTTTAACAATTGGTGGCGACTTCTTGACTTTGACCTCCTCTATTGCCACCTTTCGGATATGGGCTTCTATCTCTCGTCGACAAGGCCTCGCCAAGTACTCGCGACGGAAGTCTCCTTGTCCTTCCTCCTCAAATCATGGTTGGTCAATCGTTAGTAACTTCACTATAGCCGATAGAAGTACGTCCGCTCAACAAAGTGAGTACAAAGGTGTCATACTCCTCATCGTAAGGAGCCCAATAAAATAAGCGCCTTGTACTCATCCGTTATCTTCTCATCAACATTTGCCAAGTCGACAACAACTTAGTATAGTTGTTCACATGAGCCGCTAGTGAGGTGCTCCAGACATCCAAACCCGAAGAGTCTTCGCAGCAAGTGCAACCTGTTCTCAACACTCTTCGAGATACTTATTGTTGAGAATTTTCCACATCTTCATTGCGACGCCACCCCAATCACATCATATTTCAGCTCCTGCTCCAAACAGACCTGATCACCCCACACGCTGCTCCTATTCATCTTATCCCATACCTCCTCTTCATATTTAGGTGGCCTCTCTTGGAACATGATGGTCTCCTCCAAATTTTGAGCATTGAGTGCATCCCAGACGCCGCCATCCACAAACCAAAGTTGATTTTGCCGTCAGACTTCACCACATTAATTTTGGTGTTCAAAACCAACTTGCATTTGTATTGTACTTTGACTTGTTGCTTTCACCTTCTTCTCCCATTGCAAACTAACTCCAAATTGTAGAGAAAGAATAACTTTGATAGGATTAAAGAATCACCCAACTGAACCCTAGATCGGATTCCAAATAGATTTCCTAACCACACGAGGAAAGCGAAATCTCCAACGGCAACTCCTAATGCTATCTCCACCGAAGCCGAGAACTCCAAGAACTAAGCTTCACACAAGAATCTTCCTCCACCAAACTTCAAAACCCTAGATCTGAAACCCGGGCTCTGATACCACTTGTTGTGCGCGGCGGAAATTTCGGCAGCACCTCTGCCGAACAATGGCCACAACAAGAGAGCTAGATCACAATAAGAATTGCCGTCTCATTAAGGAAACAAGAATCTGAAGCAAATATCTCAACAAAGTGGGATATTTACTCTTCCTCTCATCAGTTCTAGGACTGACCTGTCGAGGGAACCTAAAAGCTATTATAAATCAAGCACCACAAATAGCGACACACCAATTTACGTGGTTCGGCAAGTTGCCTACGTCCACGGGGCAAGGAGGGGGGAATTTTACTAATAGAGAGAGAGAATACAAACTAGGGTTACAAATTCTCACCACAAAACCCTAGAACAAAGCTCTCAAATCTCTCACCAAATCTCCTCACAAAAGATGCACAATACCCTCTCAAAGGTCGCTCCAAAACGAAGTTCCCCATACCCTAATTAATCATGTTTAGGGTTATATATAAACTCAAAACGAAACGGGTTTAAAACCAAACCCAAAACAGACCAGATTCTGACTGCCTTAGTAGTCGACTACAACCTCGAGTAGTCGACTACTACCGAGTAGTCGACTACTACCGAGTAGTCGACTACTACTCGAGTAGTCGACTACTAAGCCCAAAATCTGCCTTGTGCATGTTTTGGTGCATGTTTCCAACAGTCCCGTGAAATAATATCTGCACAGACACGTAAGTAAGTTTTGATTTTCTTTAAATTTTACTGCATGAGAAAACAATTCATTTGAATTAGTTAGTTCTAACTAGAAGCTATTTAGCCATCCCTTGGTGTAGATATTACCAAAAGATTTTGATATAAATTATCATGTAGCACAGAGAAAACTTGTGTTTCTTCTTGTATAACTTTTGCCGTCAGGTTACTACAATGGAAACATGGTTTGTATTTCACTTTTTCACTTCTATAATATTATTATATTAATATGGGCTACCGCACTATTTTTCTTTTTAAAAATAGCAAGCATTCCAAATGTTATTAATATCATATAACAATCTATGTTCAAAGCATATATATAAACACGTGAAAGAAATATAAGTTTGACTATAGTCTAATTTCATCTTAAAGCTTAAAAGAATAGAGGGAGAATTTTTTTATTTATTAAAGCAATCATGGAGCTTCCATCATAAGTTAGTGTGAGCTTTATTTAAAATCTCAAAACTTAGCTTTCAATATTATTCTCTTTGGAGTATTATCATTGGTAGATATACAGAATATTGGCCATAGTCCAAATATACTAGCAAATTCTGAGCAACATCAGGTAAATTTCTCATATACCTTCATATTAGCATTCTACTTGAATAATAAAGTCAAAAAAAAGTAACTAAACAACAAGAATATGAATGGACCATAGTGACGATCTTAGATAGCACCATTTCATCTTTAGCAAGCTTTGCATATAAGATACTCTAGATCTTTGAAGAGAGTAAAGAGTAGAATTTTAGGCACTTGTCAACATAACCTCACATAGATTGTGGTGATCACCCAAAGCTAATATTGTTGGTTAGTGGGAGGTAGTAGAAATCAATGTCTTAGAAGTATTTTTTAGTTCTCAACCTACTTGGTTGCATGTAATTGCTACTTAGTGTTGGGGATTTTAGTCCCCGCCTACTACAATCTGTGCAACTCGGAAACCAATCAACAATCTACAAGATAAAAGGGCTCACAATCAAGAAGAAAGAACACCGAGATTTACGTGGTTCGGTCGACCAACTTCGACCTACATTCACGGGGCAATAATATGAGAAATCCACTATGTATCAGGGGGAACTTCAAGAGGAACCACTCAACTCTCGTCTCTCAATCTCTCAACCTCACATACATAATCAACTCTCATATTCTCTCCAAAACCCACTCCTTACAATCTTTTGAACAGACAAAGACTGCGAAACCCTCTCCCAATGTTGTACTCTTTTGCACGGATAAAGACCACGAAACCCTCGCCTCTCGCACAATATTCTTGAATCAGGCTATGCCCTCTGCTAACCCTAGATTACAAGAATATTGGCTCTATCTCCTCTCCTTGGTTTTTCCTCTAATAATAGAAGAATATGTATAGGGAAACCAGAACCCTATCTATGGCCTAACTTTCTAATTAGAATAGGATTCAAACTCCTAATCATGATGAGACCTAATCTCCTAATCATGATAGATCTCTAACCATATCTAATTCTCATGAAGCTATACAAAGAATCAAAGACACAATCCCAATAATCTCCACCTTGGATTTGATTCTCAAACTCCCTTGAAGATAGATCATCACCGTCTTGAAACTTTGCCTCTCCCGCTAGCGTCTTCTATTCTTTTGCACTTCAAATCGAAGCGCCCACACTTCTAATCAGAACACCCGCACTCCAACTGGATGATCCCTATGACTCTCACTTTCATCTGCCTCATCGTGGCGCCTCCACCTCTCTTGTGCGCACCAAGAGATCTTTGCCACCTCTAACATCAGAAGCAAATCAACCATGCTTGTCCTCCCAACTTGAGCCTGACAATAGCCTCCCCCCGCTTGTTGTCCTTGTGCTCCACCTGCATTGCTCGTCTCAAACTATATCGGTGCACATTTCCTACTCCACACTATGAGCCGGATGCCTTCATCTCCTCCATCGTTTGGCTTGGACAGAATATGAGCACTCATCGTCTTACACCTCTCATAGTCCAATGTCACCATCTCCATCTCCATGTGTGTCACTCGGTTGTGCCCACTTGCAAGCTCCACCTAAACTGGCACTATCATCCACGAGGCTACACACCAACCAACTCATGCTCCTCCGATGACTCCGAATAATTATATGCTAACAACTCTACTGCTAGAATCACGTCTGATTCTCTACACTAGTCTCATCCATCGCATACTTGTTTGCCTTATCTGCCATTAGATTTGTCTCGCCACCACCGTCAGAGCTTTTCTGCACTTTCTAATCAATCTGAGCATAATCTGAAAAATCAGACCCTTCCATCGCGTTCAGAGCACTCCAAAACTTAGAAATCAACTCCTAAATCATCGAAATTCAACTCCGATTTACCCATATGTTGATAAATCAATCTAGACCATTAGATGTGAATCCGGAACACCAAACACCCAATTAAAACCCAGACACCAGATCACGTTGGCACAAATCACCCAGAACCTTGGTGACAAACTCCCACGTGATTTGCCTTTTTCCCTCACAAATCTTGCGGGCCAATGCTACAGTAATTTCTCTTTTTTTCATGCGGACCCCACCTAACGAAATCCTCTCATGTGAATGGATCACGTGCCCTCGTTCACATCCTCATGTGCGAGAAACACCCTTCGTGGAAATTTTTTTTCTTTCGCCCGCCGCCATTGTGGCCTGCAGCCCACGGCTATCCCCGCCAGACACTGATAAGTGCTGGCGATCTTCTGGCATGCAATCGCCAGCCCCCCCCTTTTTTTTTTCTCTTCCTCTTGATTCTTGTACCGCCGATCTTCAATTTCGCACGATGACGAGCTCTATCTTGAAAATTAACTCCCGAATTTATCACCATATCTCTGATACCACTTGTTGGGGGTTTTAGTCCCCGCCTACTACAATCTGCGCAACTCGGAAGCCAATCAACAATCTACAAGATAAAAGTACTCACAATCAAGAAGAAAGAACACCGAAATTTACATGGTTCGGTCGACCAACTTCGACCTACATCCACGGGGTAACAATACAAGAAATCCACTATGTATCAGGGAAAACTACAAGAGGAACCACTCAACTCTCGTCTCTCTATCTCTCAACCTTACATACATAATCAACTCTCATATTCTCTCCAAAACCCACTCCTTATAATCTTTTGAACGGACAAAGACTGCGAAACCCTCTCTCAATGTTGTAATCTTTTACACGAATAAAGACCACGAAACCCTCGCTTCTCGCACAATATTCTTAAATCAGGCTACGCCCTCTGCTAACCCTAGATTATAAGAATATTGGCTCTATCTCCTCTCCTTGATTTTTCCTCTAATAATAGAAGAATATATATAGGGGAACCAGAACGCTATCTATAGTCTAACTTCCTAATTAGAATAGGATTCAAACTCCTAATCATGATGAGACCCAATCTCCTAATCATGATAGATCTCTAAACCTTCTAATTCTCATGAAGCTATATAAAGAATCAAAGACACAATCCCAACACTTAGTAGTACTGTTTAGTTTGATTTTAAAATTAATTTTATAATTTATTGCAATCTGTAATTGTATTTGCATGTGTTTATTTTGTGATATCACATATTTTGGACTTATGTTGGAGGTTGGGTTACAATTAGAATTGAAATTGTTCATAGTAATTGTCAGCTATAACTAAAAGTCTTTTGCAATTGCAGTTGTAGTGAAGAAAATAATTATAGCTAATCAAATTATTTCGATTGCGGGCAATTGGATGGGTTCTTTTTTCCAATGCCCATTTTTGTAAGGATGATATTGGAAAATGACATCTTCAAACGATTCTTTTATTTTTCGGGCTATTAGATCATTAATGTCGTCTCAATCTTTTCTATCAAATAAGATAAGACTATAAGTTGAGAAGTTCTATCTAAAGTTATAGTTAAAAGTTTTAAAAGTGGAATAGGAATTTTCCAGTATATAGTTCGCAATGTATCAAGTCTTATATAATTTATTTATATATTTATTTTTTGTTGGATCATGTTGACCCAAAGCCAATTGTTACTTCCATCAAATTCGATTGGCCCATTTCATAATATTTTATAATAAAACCTATTGCTAGTTATATTTCTCATTCTAAGCATATCACTTTAAAATTGTCACATCAATGTGCACTTAATTTCATATTAACATTCAAACGAATGAGTAATTATATAAGACTTCTTGTAAGGAAACCATGCTGACATATATAAGATATATAGAGATAATCCATCTTGTAGAAAGCTTTAGCCTTTAGATACTCTAAATCTTTGAAAAAAAATAAAACAAAACAATCTTGTATCTACTTGCCTCGAATCCATCAAACGAATGAGTAATTATATAAGACTTTTAAATCAATCAAATGTTAAGTACGCAATATAATATGTGAAAATTTTAAGTACATACTTTTAGATCCAAGATTTATAATTTATTTTTAAAATGTATGCGTCATGTAAATTCTAAGCCTATCAGCCACTTCCATTAATTTTTAAGCTATTTGTCATAATTTTTGATAAATATTGATTCTACTGGCTACTGTTGCACCATTTTGCTACCTACTTATGTGTTTATACACATATGCACGTATTCCCATCAAATTTTCATCGAAAAACATTATAGTCCTGAAATTTGCTTGATATGTCACATAAATTTCACAGTACAACATATAACATAAAGAAAAGGCAAAAAAAAAAAAAAAGAGTAATAAATTAAAGCAAATGAAGGAAAAATGAAGTCGAGGAATCAGCGCAGTTGAAATTTTTGAAAGAGGAGAGGACTAGTCAAAGAAAACGACCACGTGCACAATCATACGATAACTTTGACCTCTACGCCATGTAGATAAATAATTTATGATAATTTAAATTTAGAGGAATAAAATGTAAAAGCATAAATGAATATTTAATAATCAACTAAATCAAATATACACCTCTGGTAAAATTCTCTTTGTTTATGAGTCGAATACTAAAAATATTAGTTTTACTATTAAATGAACCATTGCATCGATTATGGTGAATATCTACATGAATATTAATCGAACATGTAATAATTATTTTGTTCATTTCGTTGATATAAATGAATAATGAAGGATTTTTATGGAAAGATACCATTTATATGGTTGGATTCTATAGATGAAAATTAAAATGTGTTTAATTAATAGCATGTGAGTTTTAGTCCCACATTGACTAATTGAATGCATTTTAGTTGGTTCAAATTAACATACGTATTATATATGATATAACAAATGTGTTAGAATTATATACTTGTGTTGGTATATAAGCGAGTGGGCTCGTGCGTCTTTGTATGGTCCGTAGCGTGCTCTTTGCATGTCTTTGTTTTAAACTTCGCTGATTATTTAAATGCGTTACAAGGATTGAATGATAGTTACTGCAGACGTTACAAACGTTGCAATAACTGACATTCAAAGCTTTGTCTAACCCTTTAGCTCACATAACCCTATAAAAGGGCCTCCTCTGTTCATTTGAAATACACAGAAAACAAAACGAATTCTCCTCTTATCTTCTTTTACAATTCTATAAGCTGTTAGTATTGAAGATTCTGATGAACTGAAGTGGTAGTCGAGGTATTCAACAGAAGAGAGCGCTTCTTTGGACTGCTGCCGTCTCATCCTCGGAAGTATTGTGCAGACGCAACGCTACCGTAGGTGGGGCATAATTTCTTCAAGGCCAGTCCTCTGTTTAGAGGGCGATTCGCCATTTCTGTAAAGTATTTCGAACTCATAAGTTAAGCTGTAATGGTGGTTTTAACTCTCTATTTTTTTCATTCATTCCTGTGTGGTTTGTTCTGCTTATATTTGGATCTGTTTTTATTCTTGTTTTTGTTCGCGGGGAAAGTTGGTTTCTCGATCTTCATTGCCGAACTCATTATAGCTTTATGCTTTTACAAATGAATTCAAAAAAAAAGTTTGCCTTTTATAAGGCTACAACGAAAATCAAGAGAAAAGAAAAATTATAACTTTCCTAAACAAATGCGGGACTCGTTTATCGACTCCCACTTGCGTGGAATCTTTGCCGGTGCCGGGGTTTATCCGTGGACCACCGCGTGATAGGATCCGGTGCGAGATCTACGCGATCAAAGGGATTATCTCACGAAGGAAATAATCGCCGAAGTGAGCGAAATCGACCAAGCGAAATCACCACTCTTCCTGGGATCAAAACAAAGTTTGATCCAGAGGGTATGATGTACAGATCCGATCTCAGATCTCTCAAACTTTCATGCTTTACGCTAAAAGGTTCGCCGAGATCTCAAATCTGAATGTCGGAGTTGAGCCTTGATCGCTTTGAATCCTCCCCTTTTCTCCCAAAATGCAAGTCTTGATCCGGCAGAGCTTTAGCTTCTTGTCAGAATTTTTGGATCTAAGAAAATGAGCACCCCTCCCTCTATTTATAAGCTCCAAAAGCGGATAACGGGCCAGATCTGTGCCCGAACCACCTCCTGGTGGCTCGGTCACCCCTAAGGGTGGCTCGGCCATGGCCGAGCCACCCTGAGCCACCCTAGGGTGGCTCGACATTGGCCGAGCCACCCTCGGGTGACTTGGTTTTTTGTCGAGCCCCTAAGGGCGGTTCTGGGTCTGGTTTTCCGATTTTCCGATTTTTTCGAGTCCGATTCCATTGATCCGAGTCTGATTTGGTTCGGAGTTTGTCGGTTTCGTTGATTCGAAGCTTCGGAATTAGGTTTATTCCATCGCTCGCATGTGATTCGTCGCTTCGTCTGACTTGCACACTTCGTCGACTCGCTCCATGCGTTGGCGTCACCTACGTCATCGGATGGCTCGCCGATCGACAACTTGTCATCACGAACTATGTTCAGGGACTTAAAGATAATTTTCAATGCCTACAGATACCCCCTCCAAAGTGTTTCGGTCTCGCTTTTTTATAGAAGAAGCCGAAATACTTTGGATATGGTAGGCCCAAACCTTCAGTCGGTATAACAGGACCTGAAAATGACTTCGAATCTTGACTTCTCCAATTCTTTCGGACTATTCAGTGCTTTGTAGGATGGTGAAAGTGTCGATCTTTGTATTTATTGTCGACATTGTCGAAATCTTAACCCGAAGCTGATGAATGAATTTTTTTTGCTTTAGCTCGTGTTGGTGAGTTGTCGTCGAACTGACTATCCAACTTTGTGAGATTTAACCTTTAATCGGTGAATTCTCCATTGCGATGCTTGTCGTAGAACTGACCACGACGGGAGAAATTTTCTTGAGATTCATCCTTTAATTGGTGAATTCTCTATCGCGACGCGTAGACCGGCGTCGAAAATTTCTTCTTGAAATTCAACCTTCAATCGACGATTTTCCATTGCGACGCTGCCGGCCAACACGCTTTATACTGTGACGCTCACTAGAGTTTCAGGAATTAGTTTATCCTCATATATCCATTTGGAGGTGGTCGAGTTATCCTTAAAATATAAAATATTTTCCAGGAACTTCTCAATAAAAATAGGAAATAGTTTATACTCATATACCTTTTTGGAGTACTCTCCTCGGGATGATCCTGTTCCCGATGATGTTTCACCTGAGCCAGCAATCCCTGAGGATACTGGGGTTTGTTCTTCTACAGGTATGGGCTCCCTCTCCCGTTAATTGCAGGACTAGCCATTTTTTGACTAATACAATTACAATCTAATGAATTTGAGAAATTCACTTTGTCGTTGGTAGGAACTCCTACTGAGGCTTATTTTGCGATTCCTCATTCTGATGCTACTCCAGAATCGGTGACCACGGCGTCTACCGTGCCTGCTGATCACACCATGAGACTAACTCCAGCAGTTGGTGCGTCAACGGCGGTTACCCCTCCGACGGCTCCGCTTACCCATGAAGCTATGCCAATGGAATCAGGTACGGGTTTATCCGACTAAGGATATCTACGCCAGTCTTTGTCTTGAGATTCTGAAATGTCCACCCCTTTATTTTTGCAGGGCTTACATCTCAACTTCACGATCTGGCGAAGGCGCTGATTTTAGACAATGACCCTGATCGGATTATTATCTGCATGGAAGTCTGCTCGTTCTTCTCCCTCATGAATATGATGATCGACAAGATTCTCCGTAGTTGGCTCTCTCTCCGTCAGTTCAGGCCGGTTCTTGACCCAAGAACGGCTTTAATAAGGAACGCTGGTTACCCAGAGTTAGCCAAGGCCATTGACGATGATCTTGATCGCCTGGATCTCAAGCTTCAGAAGTTGCAGGAGTTGCGAGCAACCGGTGCTTCTTCCTATATAGCTGATCGAGCGGAACTTCTCCTGGAAGCATGGCGCGATACTCGAGTTTTTTCTGGACTTGAGGTCCAAACGCAGTGGGGCCGGGTAGAGCAGGTTAAGACCACACTTGTCGAGAAATCCGCATCCTTGAGCCACATTCATTCCTGTATTGCGTCAAGTGAGGCCGAGATAGCACAACTTAGGAGGAAACTTCAGATGAAGGAAGAGAACTTAAGTATTTTGCAGCTGACAAGGGTCAACGAAGAGGAAGCTCGAACCACCCTCTCCAAGAAGCTGGAGCTCTCGAAATAAAAGCTAGCCAAAGTTGAAGATGAAGCTGCGAAGATGCTGAATGCCAATGAGGAGTCTTTCAGGGCTGAGCTGCAGGAGGAGCTCCAACAAGCTTACAACGATGAGTTGTCCCAGCTAGAATAACAAATCTTTTGCCATAAACTTGATATTTGAATAACTGTAATTTCTTTGTTGAAAGACTCGACTCGAATAAATTTTGATTCTCCTTCGTTTATTATGATTTCTCATTTCGTTTGAAATAATCAACCATAATACTCATAGGATTTTTGGCAAACCCTCAGCCATCAACGGATTTGACGAGCCTTTACCGATTACCGTTTGAATCGGGCTAGCATGCGGATTATCTGAACCCATTCCGCACGTGACGTTGTGCTAAAAGAATGAAACTCTTTTAGACTAACTCTTTTAGGCTTAGCGCTACGATGTCAAATACGTAGACTTTGTCATCTTTTACGGGCAAAAGACTAACCGGCAACGCGTGTTAGGCGTTGACTTTAGAGTTATTGGCTAACCCCCAGCCCTCAACGGATTTGACGAGCCTTTACCGATTACCGTTTGAATTGGGCTAGCATGCGGATTATCTGAACCCGTTCATGCGTGGCGTTGTGCTAAAAGAATGAAACTCTTTTAGACTAACTCTTTTAGGCTTAGCTCACGATGTCAAATCGTAGACTTTGTCATCTTTACCGCAAAGACTAACCGCAACGCTGTTAGGCGTTGACTTTAGAGTTATTGGCTAACCCCCAGCCCTCAACGGATTTGACGAGCCTTTACCGATTACCGTTTGAATTGGGCTAGCATGCGGATTATCTGAACCCGTTCCGCACGTGACGTTGTGCTAAAAGAATGAAACTCTTTTAGACTTGGTGCTATGATGTTGAATGCATAGACTTCGTCTTTCTCACGAGAATAGACTACCCGGCTGTATGTATTAGATGCAGGCCTATCCCTACTTAGGCTTCGGGATAAAATTCCCCAGACTTGAATTCTAGTATCTTCTTCAATCGGTAAATGACTAAACCGATAACGCGTGTTAGGCGTTGACTTATCCCTACTTAGGATTCGGGATAAAATTCCCCAGACTTAAATTATGGTGTCTTCTTCAATCGGTAACAGACTAAACCGGCAACGCGTGTTAGGCGTTGACTTATCCCTACTTAGGATTCGGGATAAAATTTTCCACACGTGTAAGGCATGGATTGTGGTGTTATTAATAACAACCTGTCACAATTTTGAATATGTGGGCTTTCGTTCTTTTTACGGTTAAGAACTAACCGGCAACGCGTGTTAGGCGTAGACTTATCCCTACTTAGGATTCGGGATAAAATTCTCCAAGATGAATCTTGGATTGTTGAAAAGATAAAATTAATGTGGAAAAGGAAGAATTTTATATTCTGTTTCCCGATACTGGAGAGGAAGAATTTTATATCATATCTCTTGCTCCTGGAGAGGAAGAATTTTATATTCTATCTCCAGTGCAAAGGAAACTAAAAGTGGGATCTCCACTTCAAGAATCTTGAGAGGTGAAACTAAGAGTGGGATCTCCACTCCGAGAATCGAAAAGATTCAGATAACTTTTACTTTTATAGGATTAACTACCTGATCCGGAAATGACTTTCTCGTTTATCGAGATGAAATTTCAATTTCAGCCCTAACCTTGGGAAGGCGTGACCGAAGAGGAAAGGATGGGGCCCCTCTGTTTATCACAAGGGGATCTTAACATTAAAAGTGGACCTCTTGTTCGTGGAAGGAATCAAGAGGAAATTTTGCTGATGGATTGGACCAGAAAGATTTTTTTGGACTCACCGCCAATGAATTTGATCAGTGAGGGAATTTATGGTGGAGGATAAATTTAGAGTTATCCTCAAGGACATTGGGTGAAATATTTCCTGAGGAACTTCCCGTCAAAATGGGTTATCCCAAATGTACTAGAGATAGTACTTTTTCAGGAACTTTCCATTTATCGGTATTAATTGTCTGTCGTCATTCTAAGTGATTAGGCGATACGCACCGTTTGAATAGGTTGTATCTATCACAAACGGCCCTTCCCATTTGGGTTCAAACTTACCCTTTTTCTTGGAATCGAGAATTATTGGTCGTTGAGCAGCGAGGACCAGATCTCCTTCCTTGAAGCTTCTCTGTCAGATTTTTTTGTTAAAAGCTCTTGACATTCTGGCTTGGTAAAACTCGATGCGTTGTTGAGCTTCCAAGCGTCTTTCATCCAACATTTCGACCTCTTCAAGACATCTTCGATGTTGTTTTTCCATCGTCATCTCAGTTGCGAGAGCGATACGAAGTGATGGGATTTGGATTTCCAACGAAAGTACAGCTTCACATTCGTATACCAGAGAATATGTGGTAGCTCTGGTAGGCGTGCGTATTGTGGTGCGATATGCCCAGAGTGCT
The DNA here is from genome assembly GCA_012295165.1 of Asparagus setaceus. Classification (NCBI taxonomy): domain Eukaryota; kingdom Viridiplantae; phylum Streptophyta; class Magnoliopsida; order Asparagales; family Asparagaceae; genus Asparagus; species Asparagus setaceus. The sequence continues at coordinate 28,712,487 of CM022707.1, forward strand.
TCTCCGAGTTTATCGTCCCAATCACGTTTATTGGTCTTCACGAGTTTCGACAAGATCTTAATGATCGTCTTGTTGAACCCTTCCGCTAATCCGTTTGTAGCAGGATTATAAGCCGTCAACGAGACGTCTTGGATCTTGAACTTCTCGCAAAACCTGATGAAGGCATTGCTGACGAATTAAGGATCATTGTCATGTACGATCCGTCTCGGCACGCCGTGTCGATAGATGATGTGATGCTTGATGAACCTGATAACGTTGTTCGTCTTCACTCTTTAAGTGGAATTGCTTCAGCCCACTTGGAGAAGTAGTCGGTGATTGCGAGGATGAACCGATCACCTTTAACTGGCGGGAGAAAAATAGGACCTATAATGTCCATTCCCCACGTCTCGAATGGCCAAGACGTAGCCGAAGGATGCAAATGCTCCGGGGGCTGATGCATGTAATTTGCGTGCACCTGACATGCGTGGCACTTTCGAGTGTACTCAATTGCATCATTAATCATCGTTGGCCAGAAATATCCCATTCTTCTGACACGATCATAAAACTTGGGACCAGGTTGGTGTGCAGCACCCTCTCCTCCGTGCTCTTCCTCAAGGACCTCTACTGCTTCTTTGTTCGAGAGGCACCAAAGCAGCAAGCCGTCATGCACACGACGATACCATATCTGAGTCTCCACATCATAAAAGAACCTCGGCGCTCTTCGTCGGATCGATTCCTTCTCTTTTATGTCTTCTGGCAAAATACCATGTAGGACATAGTCGATTATGGGAAAACGCCAATCCCGGGGCTCCAGTTCAACTCGGGTTGAGTGTGACTCTTTGATGACCACCCCCTTGTCGTACTCCTCTTCGTTATATATTGGCACGAATAATTGGTGAGTTCTCACAGTGACTAACTGCTCCGACTCAGGAGGTTGCGCCAACGACACTGCTAACACTGCTAACGCGTCCGCGTATGCATTCTGGAGGCGCGGAATATACTCGATGAAAAATTCTTCAAACGAGTCTGCTATCTCAACGGCTGCCTGGTGATACGGGATCAAGTCTGGATTCCTGACTTCGTAGTCCCCACGGATCTGTTGATCTATGAGTTGGGAATCCCCAAAGGCTTCGAGATATTCTACCCCCAGCTCTTTGGCGAAGGAGAGTCCAATAAGTAATGCGTTGTATTCGACCACATTATTGGAGTACGACTCAGTCAGCGAGTAAGCCGGAGGCATGACATGTTTCCCTGGAGAAACTAAGATGACTCCAACTCCGGAGGAAACCTTAGAACATCTAGGGGTACTTGCCACGTTGGTTGCTCGAGAAGCTCCGTCAAAGTACAGCTGCCATATTTGCTGGTGCGATGTAATGTTGACTTCGTGAGTCTCATCCGGCAAGTCGTCATATAACTCAGCCGCATCCGCCGTTAGGTAAGTTGCCAAGAGGTCACAAATTGCATGTCCTTTGACCGACTTCTGTTGCTTGAAGTGTAAGTCATATTGAAACAAGAGCAAGGCCCATTTCACTAAACGCCAATTCATGGAGGCTGGTTGTATCATGAATATTCAGACTAGATTTACGTTGGAGATAACATAAATCGTCTGTCCGACTAAGTAGTGCCGCATCATCTGAATCGTGAAAACCAACGCTAGGCACTCCTTCTCGATCATCGGATAGCGGGACTCAGCACCCACTAAAGTCCGGCTCAAGTAATACACCGCCTGTTCGTGACCGTTGTCATCATCTTGCACGAGTAAAGCGTTTAACGAATGGTTCATCGCCTTGATGTAAATCAAGAACGGTTTACCTGACTTCGGTGCAACGAGAACGGGAGGATTCGCTAGTTATGATTTGATATCCTCGAATGCCTTTTGGCAGGTGTCGTCCCAGACAAATGACACATCTTTCTTGGTTAGCTTGGAGAACGGCTGGCATTTTTCGGAGAGGTTTGATATGAATCACCGGATATAAGCTAATCGCCCTTGCAACCCTCTGAGTTCTTTTAGATTTCTCGGGGGCTGTAATTCATGTATCGCCTTCACTTTATCTGGGTCGATGTGAATACCCTTAGTGGTGATGACGAATCCGAGGAATTTGTCGCTAGACATTCCGAGGAAGGATTTGGTAGGGTTCATCTTTAACTGATGACTCCGCATGAGATCGAACACTGTCCTCAGGTCCTCGATGTGATCATTTTTGTTACAGCTCTTGACGACTAAGTCATCGACGTAACGCTTGACCGTTTTACGAAGATGCTCTTGGAAAAACTTCGTCATTGCTCGCTGGTACGTGGCGCCTCCGTTCTTCAGTCCGAATGGCATGACCGTGTAGCAGAAGACGCCAAGGGGAGTCCTGAATGCCGTGTGTTTTGCATCATCTGTGTGCATCTTGATTTGATTATAACACGAAAAACCATCCATGAAGGACATTCTCTCGAACCCACACGTATTGTCGATGATGACGTCAGTGATCGGAAGAGGAAAGTTGTCTTTTGGGCCCGCGACGTTCAGGTCTCTGTAATCGATGCAGATTCTGAACTTCCCATTCTTCTTTAGAACCGGGACAATATTCACCACTCAATCTGGATGCTGTTCCTCCCTGATGAAACCTGACTCTATAAGCCTTTTAACCTCCGCTACAATCGCCTCCATAATCTGTGGACGAAACCGTCTTTACTGTTGCTTAACAGGTTTGGCATCCACCCTGATGTTGAGATGATGCGTTGCCATATTTGGGTCGAGTCTCGGCATGCCTTCGTAGTTCCAACAAAGACATCGATATATTCCCTGATGAGAGCAATCAGCTCTTCTTTCTCTTATGGGGAGAGACTTTTGCTGATGAATATGGGCTTCGGGTGTGCTTCGTCACCCATATTGATCTGGACCACTTCATCCTCAGTAGGGGGTTCTCTTTGCTCGAATCGGTCCCCGTATTGTATGTTGAGGTAATGAATCCTTGGGTCCTCCCATGTTGGTATCTGCTCATCGTCTTTCATCGTGGTGGGGTCGGCTGTAGTCATATTCACCATCAAACCCTTGAACATTTCGCCGATGCGGACGTCAGAATCCCAAGCAGAGGAATTAGATGAATATCCATCTCCCGGGCCGGATAATTGGTTATCGATTAACCAGCAGCATTCGTCTTCTGAAGAAGAAATATACCCCAATCCTCTCCTGAATCCGTAATAATTATCGGGCTTCCCCTTTGGGACGTGTGCTGCCTTGGGTGGGATTTGAGGACCTCGTCCGAAACAAAGATCTTCTCCTCGCGCAAAGTTATACCCCCATCTTTCCATGAGATTGCACGCTCGATCAGATTCAACAGATGAGAGCCGTGCTTGTCGCCGCTTATCCTCTTCTTCGAAAAGTGGTCGCATCGAATCATATCTCCTCTACCGTAGACCAAGTTCTTTTCATCACGTGTTTTACCCGGGATGATGAATGTTGTCCCGAAGGAGTCCCGGACATGCTTCTGTGTTATACACGACGACCAGATCGGCATGTGCAACTCGGGGTCATCGTACAATCCTTTCATTACATCAACAAGAGACAGCGAGTACTCTAAATCATCATTTATTTTATTGTCGGTGAGTTGCCAATTACAACTTTCATCCGACGACTCTCCATCGTCAAGATTGACTACAAAGGGTACAATGTTGTTTATGACAAAACCACCATCGTAATCAAGCCCGGCTTCGGTATCAGCTTCCTCACCGCTGTTCGTGCCTTGGGCGATGATTGATGTCGGACTTCGTTAAGTAAAGGAGGGAGTCAGTGAAGTAGTTTTCCAACCCCTTAAACGGTTGCTTATCCGCGACCACCGTCTTAACTTCGTTATTTGCGTCTACATATTTCAGACACTGATGAAGGGTGGAGGGGACTATAACATTATTATGGATCCATGGCCAACCCAATAATAAGTTATAGAAAGTCTCTGTATCAATCACATAGCATGTGACTTCGGATTTCAAATCCCCCATTTGGCACTTTATCCGAGTTTTACCTAGTGGTCTAGACCCACTGGTATTGAATCCATAAATTCGTACTGTAGATGCCGCTTGTCGGTGAATCCCGAGGCTATACATCAGGCGGAGGGGCATGATACTCACAGCGGAACCCGAATCAACTTGGATCCGGTTGACTTCGCTGGAGCCGATGTATCCGGTGAAGTACAATGGCCTGTCGTGCTTCGAGTTCTTAGTCTACATGTCCTCTTTAGTAAAGGTAATGCAGGGAAAGTGCATGGCTGCGAGGTTGCACTGTTGAGCTGTCGACTCCGGTTCTTCAGTGCTTGGCTCGATCTGAGTGAGAAATACTTCAAATCAGCCAGGGCTTCCTGTAGGGCCTCCCTGGTTTCTTTCGACAATTGAAGTAACTCATAAAGTGTTATCCTCGCCGGGATATTAGCCAATTGAGCCATGATATTGAAGCGGTGCGGGGAGGTCAAACTTTCCGGTTTGTCCCTTTTAATCGGACGATTGAACCGAGACTGCTTCGGAACTTGGACCTCCTGATGTTGGGGTTGCTTCTCCTTCAATTTGGCCATGAAATCCTTGGCGATCGCTTGCTAGTGTGATTTTTTAGCGCGCGTGGGAGGATTCGTCGCCACCCCCAACCCCGTCAGCGACTTAGTATTTAGATTAGGAGCTTCGGGATACTTGTACTTGTACTCGCGTCCGCTCCTGGTGGCGAAGACTTCATGTTCTTCTTCGGAGAGCTGGAATGTCGTCATGTGTTCGTCATCCTTCTCCAAGATCGCTGAGGTGACATGACACGGTTTCCCCTTCAATTTCTTCTTAGATGAAGAGGTCGCCCACTGATCATCTTCGAGCAAGTCAGGGTGGATCCAAAGGATTTCGTCGTTCGGAGCCGTATGAGGCACGAGCCCCTTTTCGCGTTGTTCATGAGGATCATCATTCACCGTCTTCATCCCTACTTTCACGACGGGCTCCAGTTGAAACTAAGAGACAGGCACTGATTCGAAGCTGATTGACGTCGCGTTTGCGCCCACCTTCTTTTCCTTGGACGGCTTTGGGGTAATGACCCCTACATCGATCAAGGCTTGGATCTTGTCCTTGAGATTATAGCACGCCTTCGTTGGATGATGGACTGCTCTATGATAAGCGCAATACCTCGGATCTGTCACCTTATTTGCTTCCTCCTGGTTCACGATCGGTGACAGCTGGATCTTTTAGATTTCTCGGGGGCTGTAATTCATGTATCACCTTCACTTTATCTGGATCGATGTGAATACCCTTAGTGGTGACGACGAATCCGAGGAATTTGCCGCTGGACATTCCGAGGAAGGATTTTGTAGGGTTCATCTTTAACTGATGACTCCGCATGAGATCGAACACTATCCTCAGGTCCTCGATGTGATCATTTTTATTACGACTCTTGACAACTAAGTCATCGACGTAACACTCGACCGTTTTACGGAGATGCTCTTGGAAAATCTTCATCATTGCTCGCTGGTACGTGGTGCATGCGTTCTTCAGTCCGAACGGCATGACCGTGTAGCAGAAGACGCTAAAGGGAGTACTGAATGCCGTGTGTTTTGCATCATCTGGGTGTATCTTGATTTGATTATAACCCAAAAAACCATCCATGAAGGACATTCTCTCGAACCCACACGTATTGTCGATGATGACGTCAGTGATCGGAAGAGGAAAGTCGTCTTTTAGGCACGCGGCATTCAGGTCTCCGTAATCGATGCAGATTCTGAACTTCTCATTCTTCTTTAGAACCGGGATAATATTCGCCACCCAATCTGGATGTTGTTCCTCCCTGATGAAACTCGACTCTATAAGCCTTTTAACCTCCGCTACAATCGCCTCCATAATCTGTGGACGAAACCGTCTTTGCTATTGCTTGACAGGTTTGGCATCCACCCTGATGTTGAGATGATGCGTTGCCATATTTGGGTCGAGTCTCGGCATGCCTTCGTAGTTCCAACAAAGACATTGATATATTACCTGACGAGAGCAATCAGCTCTTCTTTCTCTTCTGGGGAGAGACTTTTGCTGATGAATATGGGCTTCGGGTGTGCTTCGTCACCCATATTGATCTGGACCACTTCATCCTCAGTAGGGGGTTCTCTTTGCACGAATCGGTCCCCGTATTGTATGTTGAGGTGATGAATCCACGGGTCCTCCCATGTTGGTATCTGCTTATCGTCTTCCATCGTGGTGGGGTCAGCTGTAGTCATATTCGTCATCAAATCCTTGAACATTTCGCCGATGCTGACATCAGAATCTCAAGCAGAGGAATCAGATGAATATCCATCTCCCGGGCCGGATAATTGGTTATCGATTAACCAGCAGCATTCCTCTTCTGAAGAAGAAATATACCCCAATCCTCTCCTGAATCCGTAATAATTATCGGGCTTCCCCTTTGGGACGTGTGCTGCCTTAGGTGGGATTTGAGGAACTCGTCCGAAACAAAGATCTTCTCCTCGCGCAAAGTTATACCCCCATCTTTCCATGAGATTGCGCTCGATCAGATTCAATAGATGAGAGCGGGCTTGTCGTCGCTATCCTCTTCTTCGAAAAGTGGTCGCATCGGAATCATATCTCCTCTACCGTAGACCAAGTTCTTTTCATCACGTGTTTTACCCGGGATGATGAATGTTGTTCCGAAGGAGTCCCGGACATGCTTCTATGTTATACACGATGACCAGATCAACATGTGCAACTCGGGGTCATTGTACAGTCCTTTCATTACATCAACAAGAGATAGCGAGTACTCTAAATCATCATTTATTTTATTGTCGGCGAGTTACCAATTACAACTTTCATCCGACGACTCTCCATCGTCAAGATAGACTACAAAGGGTATAATATTATTTATGATAAAATCACCATCGTAATCAAGCCCGGCTTCGGTATCAGCTTCCTCACCGCTGTCCGTACCTTGGGCCGATGATTCAGTATCGGACTCGTTACCGTAAAGGAGGGAGTCAGTGAAGTAGTTCTGTAACCCCTTAAACGGTTGCTTATCCGCGACCACCGTCTTAACTTCGTTATTTGTGTCTACATATTTCAGACACTGATGAAGGGTGGAGGGGACTATAACATGATTATGGATCCATGGCCAACCCAATAATAAGTTATAAGAAGTCTCTGCATCAATCACATAGCATGTGACTTCGGATTTCAAATCCCCCATTTGGCACTTTATCCAGATTTTACCTAGTGGCCTAGACCCACTGGTATTAAATCAATAAATTACTGTGCCTGTAGATGCCAGTTTGCTAGCAGGAATCCCGAGGCTAAACATCAGGCGGAGGGGCATGATACTCACAGCGGAACCCGGATCAACTTGGATCCGGTTGACTTCGCTGGAGCCGATGTATCCGGTGAAGTACAATGGCCTGTCGTGCTTCGAGTTCTTCGTCTGCATGTCCTCTTTAGTAAAGGTAATGCAGGGAAAGTGCATGGCTGCGAGGTTGCACTGTTGAGCTGTCGACTCCGGTTCTTCAGTGCTTGGCTCGATCTGAGTGAGAAATACTTCAAATCTCCTGTAGGGCCTCCCTGGTTTCTTTCGACAATTGAAGTAACTCATAAAGTGTTATCCTCGCCGGGATATTAGCCAATTGAGCCATGATATTGAAGCGGTGCGGGGAGGTCAAACTTTCCGGTTTGTCCCTTCTAATCGGACGATTGAACCGAGACTGCTTCGGAACTTGAACCTCCTGATATTGGGGTTGCTTCTCCTTCAGTTTGGCCATGTCCTCCTCGACGACCGCTTGCTGGTGTGATTTTTTAGTGCGCGTGGGAGGATTCGTCGCCACCCCCAACCCCGTCAGCGACTTAGGATTTAGATTAGGAGCTTCGGGATACTTGTACTTGTACTCGCGTCCGCTCCTGGTGGCGAAGACTTCATGTTCTTCTTCGGAGAGCTGGAATGTCGTCATTTATTCGTCATCCTTCTCCAAGATCGCTGAGGTGACATGACACGGTTTCCCCTTCAATTTCTTCTTAGATGAAGAGGTCACCCACTGATCATCTTCGAGCAAGTCAGGGTGGATCCAAAGGATTTCGCCGTTCGGAGCCGTATGAGGCACGAGCCCCTTTTCGCGTTGTCCATGAGGATCATCATTCACCGTCTTCATCCTTGCTTTCACGACGGACTCCAGTTGAAACTAAGAGACATGCACTGATTCGAAGCTGATTGACGTCGCGTTTGCGCCCACCTTCTTTTCCTTGGACGGCTTTGGGGTAATGACCCCTACATCGATCAAGGCTTGGATCTTGTCCTTGAGATTATAGCACGCCTTCGTTGGATGATGGACTGCTCTATGATAAGCGCAATACCTCGGATCTGTCACCTTATTTGCTTCCTCCTGGTTTACGATCGGTGACAGCTGGATCTTATTGTTCTCCAGAAGGTATTTGAAAATGCCGGGAACCTCGTCTTCCTTGAAAGAGTAAGCCTTGGAGAATCTTGGTTCCGGCGACTTCGCTAGCCGCCGCCATTGGCCGCGACATTGTGCGGCCGCCGCTATGTTGTTGTTAAGGGCCAGAATCGAACGCTTGTTCAAGGCCCACCGCTACTGGCCTTCCTTTGCCGCATGGGACGAAGTTCGGCCTGTGAACATTTGCCATTGGCTGGCCTCTTTCTACCTTTTTCCTCTTGAGGAATCGCCGCCTTGCTCCTCACAAGACCTTCAAGTCCTTTCATATTTTGACGGCGCCGTTCTATTGTTTCCAAAGACGCCCAACGAAAGGTTGTTGTGGTAGGTCTGGAGAATGAACTCCTCAGTTATCGGGTCCCGACAATTCATTGCCTTGCTTGAACCGCTGACGGTTGTCTACCGCTCTCCGCCCTTCTATTTTTCATCCAACAACGTCCCGATGGATATCTCGGTATCGTCGTCAAAGAAATTGGTGAGGAACATGGTCTCCATGTCATCCCAGCTGTTAACGCTCCCCAGTTTAAGACGGCGGTACCAATCGAAGGCAGCTCCTCGAAGAGTGCCAACGAATGACCGAACCATCAAGGGCTCGTTACCGGAAATAATCCCCAAGTGGGACTTGAAGTAGATCAAATGCTGAGTGGGTGAACCCTTCCCATCGAACGGCGTAAAGTTTATTAGATTGAACTTCGCCGGATACGGGATTGATTCCCACTCCCTTGGGTATGGACACGGTATACCCGTCTTCTTTACCTCTTAGACGGAAATCAAAGTGTTGATCTTACTCTCGAGGTCCTTTATCTTCTCATTATCACTCACGTCTCCGTTCAGGTGATTTTGAGGAGGGACGACGGTGTTACCACTGTCGTTCTCGAGGTGACCTCCCGCATTCTGTTTATCACGGGGATTATTGGCGTTATGGTCTTCATCCCCGTCCGTGTCGCTGTCTACTTAGTTATTGCGACGACTTGATTCACCCTGGCAATTCGTTAGAGCTTGGATTTGCTGGTCATACATCTTTCTCATTTGCTGCATGGCCATCTGCATCTCGAACTGGAAGTTCTCCTTTTACTTGGCCAAAGCCTCCTCAAGCATCTTGACCACTTGTTTTGCACTGATCATGTGTGCCTCACGAGGTTGCCCCTCGCTGGAAACTGTATTGTCGGAGGCAATTGCAGAGCCGGTGTCCGACACTTCATCATCTGAGGGTAACCCCCTCTGCACTTTGTGATAATTGGGCCGTCTGAAAGTCCCGGACCGCAACCGAGTTACTCGTTGAGATACCCCGGGAATGGCGCGTGTTGACATCTCTTTGCTAGTCATGTTGATGGTGACTTTTGGCAATTCATCATCTTGAGACACCGATCTTCTGCGGAAACGCCTTGACCTAGATTTTAACATTTCGGTGCCAAGCCTATCGAAAACCGACACCTTCTCTGAAGCCGTCTTGGTGCAGTTGCACTCCGACAACACCGCCCTGATCAATTTGGAACATGGACAATGCGTGTTTAGTTCTGGGGAACTTCTCTTTCAGGATTTACTCGTACCCCCAGCACGATAGTACAACTCATCGGCATGAATGCCGGAGCAACCCATCGCGTGTGGGCACTACTTCTCAGGTATAACGTCCTCGTCGCCAGACAAGAACGTTTCCATCTAAGGATGAACTGCCTTATTAGGGCTTTCAAAAGTCACTCGCCGCGACGTATGCCTTTGCAAGTGTGAATTTTCTACGGGCTCTTGAACTTCAATTCGTAACCCAGTACGAGCAGCTACAGGAGTCTTCCTATCATGGTTGAGGTGGGTGCGACCCCCTGCACTGGGAGTGACCCGGGACTTCCTCAACGGGCCCAAACGTTCTTTGATCGGAATTTTACCTCGATCATCTTGCAACGAGCCGAGGTGCTCTAAAACCGTTTTCTTGCTTCGGGATGAGCTGGTGGGATCGATCGAAGCGGGTACAAAGGTAGACGGTGATTTAGATGTGATCCCCGGAGGTGGAATCGGTGATGAGGCGACCTTTCTTTGATTCAAATAACCCTGTAGCGACCGAGCCTTTGTTGAGTCAGCTTGGAGTGGCTGATCCTTAGTTGATGTTTCGGCCTTGGCCCGAACCGTTGTTCCGGATTTGGGCCTCCACACCTGGCACGTCCTTGGTGGCTTTTTGGCCACTTCCTCCTTCTCTAGCATCCGGGCCTCCTGAACTAGAGCCCGTGCATGCGCAAGCAATGCGCGGCGCTTTCGGATGCGCTCTTCGAGTGTTGAACGGTTCCGTCTGACTCGGACCCATTCGTTTGCTGACGACTTGGAGGAGCTGCTAGCCACCTATTTTTGAGGCCTTTCATCTCTTCTGGATTTGAGATCCGCCCCATAGCGGATTCTGTCCATCGACTCTATGGCCTTGGCGAATTGGCATGCCAAGCTTTGGCGGGCTCTCTTTGAAAGGATTGGCGCGCCGTCATCGGTCATCTCCTGCACAGAGAAGCTCAGATCTGGAGACCCGGCCATCTCGGCTGCCGGAAGGACGTTGCTTGCTGCGACTTTGGCAGCGGCGGGATCAGAATCCTCACCTTGGGATTCGAGATCCGATGACCAACGGATCCTCCTTGCAGGGGAGATCTTCCTGGATTTGCGGGGAGAGGACGATCTGGATGAAAGATACTCCTCGAACTTCTGTTGGTCGAACTCGTATTCGACCTCCTCTTCGACCGGGATTGCTATCAGCGGCTGCGGCATGACGATCTCATCAGCGAGATCGTTGGCTCCCACTGTGGTCGCTAGCTTGTTCGCGGGGAAAGTTGGTTTCTCGATCTTCATTGCCGAACTCATTATAGCTTTATGCTTTACAAATGAATTCAAAAAAAAAAGTTCGCCTTTTTATAAGGCTACAACGAAAATCAAGAGAAAAGAAAAATTATAACTTTCCTGAACAAACGCGGGACTTGTTTATCGACTCCCGCTTGCATGGGATCTTTGCCGGTGTCGGGGTTTATCCGTGGACCACCACGTGATAGGATCCGGTGCGAGATCTACGTGATAAAGGGGATTATCTCACAAAGGAACTAATCACTGAAGTGAGCGAAATCGACCAAGGGAAATCACCACTCTTCCTGGGATCAAAATAAAGATTGATCCAGAGGTTATGATGTGCAGATCCGATCTCAGATCTCTCGAACTTTCGCGCTTTACGCTAAAAGGTTCGCCGAGATCTCAGATCTGAATGTCGGAGTTAAGCCTTGATCGCTTTGAATCCTCCCCTTTTCTCCCAAAATGCAAGTCTTGATCCGGCAGAGCTTCAGTTTCTTATCAGAATTTTTGAATCTTAGAAAATGAGCACCCCTCCCTCTATTTATAAGCTTCAAAAGCGGATAACGGGCCAGATCTGTGCCCGAACCACCTCCAGGTGGCTCGGCCACCCCTAAGAGTGGCTCGGCCAAAGCCGAGCCACCCGAGCCACCTTGGGGTGGCTCGGCATTGGCCGAGCCACCCTTGGGTGACTTGGTTTTTTGCCGAGCCCCTAAGGGCGGTTCCGGGTCTGGTTTTTTGATTTTCTGGTATTTTTTGAGTCCGATTCCGTTGATTCGAGTCTGATTTGGTTCGGAGTTTGTTGGTTTTGTTGATTCGAAGCTTCAGAATTAGGTTTATCCCATCGCTCGCATGTGATTCGTCACTTCGTTTGACTTGCACACTTCGTCGACTCGCTCCATGCGTTGGCGTCGCCTACGTCATCGGATGGCTCGCCGATCGACAACTTGTCGTCATGAACTATGTTCGGGGACTTAAAGGTAATTTTCAATGCCTACAGTTTTTTCCGAACAATCTTGAAGAAATTATTGTTAATTGAAGTTATGTATTTTATTTCTGGAGTTGGTTCTGGTGCCTATACCCCTAAAATGGACATGTCTGGAATGCCAGAAAAGTTCGCTGGTCAGTTCTTCAAACGTTGGCAACAACGTATGAAGATTTGGCTGACGACTAAGGGGCTGTTGGCAATGATATTGATTGATTGCCCAAAACTAGATAAAAAAGATCCTAATAGTGTAGATAAAATTGCACAGTGGACGGAGAAGGACCAAATAACCAGAGGATGCATTTTGTTGGCAATGTCCAACGTGCTCTTCGATGTCTATTGTTCTTCTTTGGCCACTGCAAAGGCATTATGGGATGAAGTGGACAAAAAATATAATACTGAAGACCTCGGTCTTGAAAAATATTTTTTGTCCAAGTTCTTAAAGTTTCAAATGGTTGAAGGTAAATCTGTAACAGAACAAGCACACAAACTTCTGTTCATTCTTAATGCTCTTCGAGAAGCTAAAATGGAGCTTTCTGAAAAATTTCAAGTTATGGCAATCATTGAGAAACTTCCTAATTCTTGGGAGGCTTTTGGAATGTCTCTCAAGTATCGAAAGGAAAAAATAAATCTCGATGACTTGATGATTGCCATAGCTATTAAGGAAGAGCATAAGAATCAGAAATATATTGTGCCTGTTGAGCACCAACCTAAAGCAAATGTTATAACTTTTGAGAAAAAGTTTTAAAACAAACCTAATGGCAAACCTGATGATAAAATTAAAGCTAAATTTAAGATCCAAAAGAAACCAAAAGCAAACAAATCATATTGAAATTGTGGACAGATTGGACATTGGGCTAAAGTTTATCCTACAAAGAAAGCTAAAGTCAATCCAGGATCTATTAGTGTGCCTCAGGTTAACATGGTTATGACTAAGCCTATTGGATCCATAGAATGGTATGTTTCTATTAACCATAAGTTACTAAATATTTATGAACCAAGTGAATGTTTGGTAGACACTGGTGCAAATATACACATTTGTGTTGATAAATTACTATTTGTGTCTTACCAGCCTGCAAATGGAAATACCATGAAGATGGGGAACCAAACTGCATCTAAAGTGTTAGGATATGGACGAGTGGACTTGAAGTTTCCTTCAGGGCGAGTTCTATCATTACACATGGTGCATCATGTTCCTGTTGTTCGACGCAACATTATCAGTGGTTCATGTTTAGTTAGGGAGGGTTATGAGTTTTCTTTTAAATGTAATAAAGTAGTTATGTTGCATGCTGGATCTTTTATTTTTAACGGCTATGATTCTGATAGAATGTATAAGGTTAGAGCAGAACCTGTTTTTAGTTCTGAAATAAATAAGATTTCTATTTCGATTATCCCGTTAGTAACAATATTGAATCATCGATATTTGACACAAGCGTCTTGGTTATGTTAATTTTAATTACGTAAAAGAATGATGAATCTTAATATAATTGAAAATACTTTTAGATCATAGTAAAAATATCAAGTATGTGTAACAACTAAACAAACAAGGAAACATTTTCATTCGTTGATAGAAACTCTAAGTTGCTTAATTTAGTTCATCTTGACATTTATGAGTTTAATGGTGTTTTGACTAAAGACATGGAGAAATATTTTATCAACTTTATAGATGACTATAGCAAATATTGTTATGTTTACTTACTTAAAACTAAATATGAGGCTCAAGAAAAATTTATCATTTTTATGAATGAAGCTAAAACTTAAACCGACAAAAACTTAAAAGGTTAAGATCGATAGAGGTGGAGAATATACATCAAATCAGTTTACTCTTCTATGTTAATCTTTTGGCATAGTGCATGAGGAAACTGTTCCTTATTCTCTCAGTCTAATGGTGTAGCAGAACGGAAAAATAGAACTTTGAAAGATGTGATTAATGGTCTACTTGAAAGTTCAGGACTTCGTAAATATATGTGGGGAGAGGCTTTGAATACGGCTTGCCATATTCTGAATAGAGTCCCTCAGAAATATAAAGAAAGTAGTCCATTTGAACTTCAAAGAGGTCGAAAGACAAGCTTGAAATACCTTAAAGTGTGGGGGGGTGTCTAGCAAAAGTGCTAATCCCAGAACACAAAAGGAAGAAGCTAGGTCCTAAGTCAGTAGACTATATCTTTATAGGTTATGTAGAAAATACCTATACTTTGAGATTCTTAGTGATCAAATCTGAAATCTCAAACATAGATGTTAATATAATTGTTGAATTTCGTGATGCAATATTTTTTGAGGATGTTTTCCCTATGAAAATTGGAATGCCTCAAAATATTTCTAATAAAAATCTTGTATCTGTCTCAACTTCCATTCCTGATCATGTGGAAAGAGTGTCAAATGTGGGGACAGATAATTCTAAATCTGAATTTGAAAGATCAAATGATTTAGATGAACCTAGAAGGAGTAAGAGAGCAAGGATTGTCAAGGATTTTGAAAGTGACTTTGTCACTTACAATATCGTGGAGGATCCTACTTCCTACAGATCTGTTATGACCTCAAAAGAGGCTAAGCTGTGGAAGGATGCTGTCAAAAGTGATATGGATTCTATTGTCTCTAATGAGACATGGGAATTAGCTGATCTTCCTCCTGGTGTAAGATAATTGGGTCTAAATGGATTTTTAAAAGGAAAATTAAACCAGATGGAACCGTTGAAAAGTTTAAAACCAGACTTATTGCCAAGGGGTTCAAACAAGTTGAAGGAATTGATTTCTTTGACACATACTCTCCAGTTGCCCAAATGACTACGATCAGAATGCTTATTGCATTGGCTTCTATATATGATTTCACAATCCGTCAGATGGATGTGAAAACTGCTTTTCTTCATGGTTTCCTTGAAGAAGTGATTTATATAGATCAGCCTGAGGGATTTGTAGCACCTGGCAATGAAAGGAAAGTATGTAAACTTGTGAAGTATTTATACGGACTTAAACAAGCACCTAAACAATGGCATAAAAGGTTTGATACAACTATCATTGATTTTATTTTCAAAATGATTGAGTCTGATAAGTGTGTTTATAGCAAAGTAAGAGGTGATTCATGTATTCTTCTGTGCATTTATGTTGATGATATTCTATTGTTTGGATCTAACGTTGGGATAATCAATGAGACTAAGTCATTCTTGAGTAGTAGGTTTGATATGAAGAACATGGGTGTCGCTGACGTGATTTTTGGCCTAAAACTGATTAGATCAACCGAGGGCATAGCTATTTCTCAATCTCACTATGTTGAGAAGGTTATTGAGAAATTTGGCTATAAGAATTGCAAACCCATCAAAACTCCATATAATCCTTCAGTAACTCTCAACAAGAATGTAAGTGGAGTCTCTGTATCTCAATCGAGATATTCTCAGATCATTGAAAGCTTGATGTATCTTACAAATTGTACGAGACCGGATATATCTTACTCAGTTTCTAAATTAAGTAGATACACTAGCTATCCAAATAGGACTCATTGGGAGGCCTTGGATAGGATACTTTGGTATCCGAAGCGAACTATTTCCCTTGCGCTGCATTACGGTAGATTCCCTCCCGTTCTGGAGGGGTACAGTGATGCTAGCTAGATTGCTATTGGTTCAGGTAGCAATGGTTGTACATGGTATGTGTTTATCTTGGGTGGTGGCCCAGTCGCCTGGAGATCTGTCAAACAGACCATTTTGTCTCGGTCTACTTTTGAGGCAGAGCTATGCGCTTTGGACACTACTGGTTTAGAAGCTAAATGGTTTAAGGGACTTATGTCTGAGCTATCCATGATCAGCAAGCCTATTCCTGCAATCTCTGTACATTGTGACAATATGACCACAATTGCAAGGATTAAAAGTTTAAAATATAACCGCAAAACTCGAGGTCATATCCAAGTACGGATACAGACTGTGAAAACGTTTATTGATGAAGGGGTAATTGCTGTGGACTTTGTCAAGTCCAAGGACAACATGGCAGATCCCTTTACAAAAGAACTTGAGTTGTCACTAGTTCTTAAATTCAGGTTGATGATGGGACTTAAACCCTTACCTAACTTATCGACAGTAGCAACCTAACCTATCTGAGTGGAGATCCCACAAAGTAGGTTCAATGTGGTAACAACAAGCTGTTGTGTGAGTTGAACACCTTATCATAGATTGATACTTTGTATCTGAGTCTATCATCATGTATACCTGGAAGGTGTTGTTAACTGCTAGCATAGTAAGAGTTTTGACTCTGAATGGGATCAAGTCTTTAAGACGAGATGCAAGCAGTGCATCCCTGGAGATGCCCAACGATGTGAATATAATTGTGTGGCCGCAATTAGAGGAAGTAGGTTATTCCTTAAAAATATTCATGAAAAGGATAAGGACGCATGGCCATAATGCGTCAAATATAAAGATTGCTACTATAGCCTATATCATGTTATTACCAATGAATATCACCACATCAAAGGTTCAAGTTCAAGACTTAGTTTCACTTCGTGCCTGTGGTGATAAAATTGGATAACTATAGGGAATGTTCAAATCGGAAGACACCCTCTCCAAAAGCATGATATGTAAACTCTTCTTTACTTTAAGCTATGGAATTGTGGGGGATTGTTGATATAAATGAATAATGGAGGATTTTTATGGAAAGATACCATTTATATGGTTGGATTCCATAGATGAAAATTAAAATGTGTTTAATTAATAGCATGTGAGTTTTAGTCCCACATTGACTAATTGAATGCATTTTAGTTGGTTCAAATTAACATACGTGTTATATATGGTATAACAAAGGTGTTAGAATTGTACACTTGTGTTGGTATATAAGCGAGCGGACTCGTGCGTGCTGGTGCGGGTCCGACACGTTCTCTTTTTGCATGTGCTATTTTAAACCAGCCTGAATGTTTCGTACGTTACAAACGTTACAAGGATTGAATGATAGTTACTGCAGACGGTACAAATGTTGCAATAACTGGCATTCAAAGCTTTGTCTGACCCTTTAGCTCACATAAACCCTATAAAAGGGCCTCCTCTGTTCATTTGAAATACACAGAAAACAAAACGAATTCTCCTCTTGTCTTCTTTTACAATTCTATAAGCTGTTAGTAATGAAGATTCTGGCGAACTGAAGTGGTAGTCGAGGTGTTCAACGTAAGAGAGCTTTGACCGCCGCCTCATCCTCTAAGTATTATGCACTCCAACGCTACCGTAGGTGGGGCATAATTTCTTCAAGGCCAGTCCTCTGTTTAGAGGGCGATTCGGCATTTCTGTAAAGTATTTCGAACTCATAAGTTAAGCTGTAATGGTGGTTTAACTCTCTGTTTTTTTTTCATTTATTCCTGTGTGGTTTGTTCTGCTTATATTTGAATCTCTTTTTATTGTTGTTTTTTCGGAACAATTTACACCCCCTACGCAGAGCGCAACCTTCATAGAAGTATGCAAAATCACATGAATTCAAAACGTAAAATACTGAAGAAAGGTTTAATTTGATCATTAATTCATTATATCTATTGAAGTGGGAATATAAGCATATTATATTATTTATATCAACTAACTTAACTAACGTATAAATCGCTGGTTTCCTCGTACGCGTAATTCAGCAGAGTCAGGCATGCACAATGTACGGGCCAGACTCCCTTTAAATAGTTTAAAGGACAAATTTTTGTTTTAGCCCTTTATTTATTTATTTTCAAAATCGACTTATTCATTATTTGTTACTGACCAGCCACCGTGGTCAAACTGGTCGATTTTGGCAAAATCTTCCAAACTTCACGGAAATGATTTCCGTGAAGTTTTAAAGTCGAAAACTTCACGGAAATCATTTCCGTGAAGTTTGGGAGTTAAATCGACCAGCCACCGTGGTCAAACCGGTCGATTTTGGCAAATAAGTGTGAATATGATCGATTTTGAAAATAAATGTTGAATATGGGCTAAATTGAAAATTTGTCCTAGTTTAAACCCAAAAATAATAAAATATCTAAGTCCTTTGAAAAGTGAAAGAAAAAGTATAACAATGAGTGCTTTACTTACAAGTTTGGATCCTCACCATCATTAAAAAAAATAGTAGAAAGACCATTAATTTTTATCACAACTATTAATTATTTAGTAGTTGATTATTATTCATTCTACATATAATACTCACCTGACCAGAGGCGGATCCAAAGCCTAGCTAGGAGCCTAGGGCTGCAGTTACACCCCTACACATTTACATAATTGCATATAATATCATGTAGTTTTTTTACATCTACCCCCATAAATTTTAAACATTACACCCAATAGCCAATTTATCTAAAAACATTAAAGAAATTAATAACAATCTGATTTACCAATTGAAAAATAAAAGCCCTTTTATATTTTCAAGAATAAAGTATATTATAAGTAAATTCATGTAGTTTTATAATATTATATTTTTATTTTAAGGTAATTAACAGACATCGCCACATCTACTCTCATGATTTACACTCATTGCTAATTTACACTTAAAAAATTATTAACCATCTATTAGAGAATCAATGGTAGTCATAATATAGTGGTCTCTCCACCACTTTTTTTGGTACTGGAGATGACCCAAATCCCTTTTCCTATACCTACTAAACACTCAAAAATAAAGTGTGACTGTTAATTTAGGCCTTATACCAAACACTAAATATATCAAAAATTTTGGTCATTGATTATTTGTGCTGCTTATGACTAGTAAGTTTTGTTTTAGTGATCATGCATGTGACATATTCTATGTGTAATGCCGGTCTTAGTTATCAGGCCGTGATCTTGAGGTCAAGTACTCTTCAAGTTGACAGGCCATTAATTGTGACCTGTTACAATCGTAAATGGATACTAAATATCGACCACAATGAGATCGCTCAGTTAAACTCACCGGGGCCTACCATTATGGTTAGGTGGATATGCTCCGGTTCAATGAACTTTGTGGTATTGGGACGGTGGAGGAGTGGCACAGGCACCTCGGCCGACCAGAGGGTCTAACCGGAATTAACCCTAATCAAAATCCTTTATTAAAAATTTTATAAAAAAAATCAAGACCTTTGGTAAAAATCTCTCATTCGGTTATTTCAATATGGCTCCTTCTGGTCTATAAAAAAGGATCCTACAATGAGATAACAAAACTGGGAAAAGCAACATTTTTTTCTCAGAAATTTTCCTCCCTAAGCAAATCTTTTCGATTTATTACTGTTAGGCAAGCTTACTCTAGGGTTCCAACTATCGACATAGTCGCGTATGCTAGGATTGCGCCGCTATGAAGGAAAACACCTTGGTTGATTGCACGAGATTGACATAAACTTCTTTAGGCAGTGATTCACCATGTTTTTGCCGAATCAAGTGAAGTTACTCCTTTATTATTATTCTTATTTTTCATTCAGTAAAATTAAATCTAACATGAACAAGTCTTAAAAATATATAATTATGTATAAAAAGTAAAAAATATATAATTATGTATAAAAAGTATGGTTTGATAGGGGTTTGAGTAGGGGTGTGCAATTGGTCGGTCGGGTCAGTTTTGACTAACCGAAACCGCAATCGGTTCGGTTCGTTCATGTCGGTTTGATCGGGTTGGTTAAGTTAAGTTGTGAAAGCTTTGAGTAGAGAGATCAATTATATTCAAGAACTACTACAACAATGTTTTCACAATGAAAATGCCTATGGGGAGCGATTATCAGAGATCCCACTGTGCTCAGATCGATCCCAAAAATTGACCAACCATTTGAAAAGACAATAAATAAAGCAATAGCATATTATGAAAAAGAAGTTCTATTTAATGTTTGGAGAGATATCTCTGGAACTCAGACGAGGTGTCTAGAGTTGAAGAGATGAAGGCAAATGACTTTGGAGAGAGAAAGCGTTGAAGACGAGGGGTGTTTGTGATTCTCAAATCTCAACCAGTTGAGAACTTGCAATTAATTAGGAGGCTAGGAAATTAGGAAATCAGTTATGAAAAGAAACCTAATTAATCAAACAGGATTTAAGGAGAATAAATAGGATTTGCCTTTACTTTAAAAACACCAATATATAACAAAGATCCAATTTAGATCCGAACCGAACTTTCAAAGTTCGGGGCTGTTCGATCGGTCAATTCGGTTTTTTCTTAACTGTGCTCACCCATAGGTTTGAGGAGGAACAATAAGATAAGGGATGGACGTACCTTTTACTCTTCATGTTTGATAGAAGGAAGAGTGGTGGAAGGTTGATTTTTGTAGTTGATCAGTTTTCTTCTCCTCTTGTGTCTTCTTACTTTGAAAATTTTCTCTCTACTCCACCTAATTCATTTTCCCTTGTCCTTCACCTCCCTGCCCCTTACTCACCCCAACCCCACCCCAAAAAAAAACTCCTACATTATGGTAGTGTCAGAAATTTCTACAAAGGGATTCAAAAATTATTAAACAGGATAGCATATTTTTTGGATTTTTTTAATGACCTAACATCTAAACAACATTCCCAAAAAAAAAAAAAAATAAAAATAAAATATCTAAACATCAATCCAAAAACGCTTTCAAAATCATAATTTAAATTAGACTACTATAATATCTACAATAAATATCATTCTTCTCGCCTTCTTTTCTTGAGATCTTTCGTGACATCAATGTTATAAAATATATTTTTTTCATTCATTTTCTAGGAATTGAGGGTGATGGCAAAGAGAGGAACCCGAGGGCTCAGGGAAGAGAGGAAGTGGGTTGTGTTAGGACCAACAAGTTGTTGGGTTTATCGAACAGTCATAGTTTTGCAACTTGCATGTAGCTTGATAACAGTCCCTCAAATCTTTAATATTTTGATATTAGTTCTCTAATCATTGAATTTTTAAATTAGTCCCTGACTCTTATAATATTTGATTTGGAGTGATACATTTCTTTAATTTTAACTAATTTGGGAGACTAACTACAAAACACTTCCATGATTTGGACGAGAAGTTTCAAAATATGAAGATTTGAGAGACGACTTTAAAATACTTGAAAGATTTTAGAGACTTACTCCAAAATATAAAATTCTGGGGACTAATTTTCAAATACTTTACTATCCATGAAGTTACTATTAGCAAAAATAGCACGTTTATATATTTTTATTGTTATTTCAAGGTGGGGCTAAGACCCCTTGGCCCTAGCATGGCTCCATTGCTGCCCTACATACACAGATCTACCTTTTGCCCCTCCCATCCTCTCATGACCCCTCTTACTAAACCCTACCTTAAAGTGAAAGGGCAAGCATTTCCAGTAAGAAAATATATTTTTGTCATGTATGGCAAAATTAGTTAGAGATTAGAATGGTTTTCGCAAACTAGAATTGATGGGGGGAAAAACTAAAATGCACTTTACTAATTACACATACATGACAAATTGACAGAAAATCCAATTTCCTTAAAGGACTAACTATTTCAACCACTTAAATCTATTAACATCTAATTAAACGAAGGGTTATTTGTGTGTGTATAAATCTATTACCATCTAATAAACGAAGGGTTATTTGTGTGCGTGTGCGTGTCTATATATATATATATATATATATATATATATATATATATATATATATATATATATATATATATATATATATATATATATATATATATATATATATATATATATATATATATATATATATATATATATATATATATATATATAATCATCACTATTGCAAAAATACTCCCTAAATCTTAATATTTTGCAAAAACGCCCCACAATTCATCAACTTTGAAACAAAAAATACCCCATATCAAAATTGAACAGGCCGGAGATGTTTTTGCTGTTTTACCCTTACTCAAATCAGGTCGAATAAAAATCTTAATTTCAAATCATTTATCACGCCCCGAAATAGCAGCGGAAGTTAAATACAGGTACGCGACAGTAGCGATCCGTACACAAGATAAGTCTCATGCACGTATCAAGCCTTACACTTCATATCACATAGCTTTTTGCAAAGCATAATACCTACTATTGGTAGAGTTCTAAACTATATATATCTAGTACTTACATTTCAAACTTACTGATATACAACCATTCTACATAACCGAAAACACACCGCTTAGCTATACATAAACAAAAAGAGGAAGGCTTCTTCTTATAACGTCTCCAAGTAAAATACCTGATCCAAAATTCTAGTATATAAGCAAAGAACATAAAATCTAAAAAAATTTGAAAACAATGGGGTGAACTAAAACTCAGTAATAACATTTCCGACTAGAGTTCCTAGATATCTAATAAAATAGTAATTCTCAAAAACAGTGAATTAATAGTTTTACACCTAAAATTTCTGAGAAAATATTGCATAAAAGAACATATTATTAGTTTTTAAGAAAGAATGCAATAATTTAAAATTCTTTCCCATATGCAAACTAAATACGTTGTCACAGATTCGAATTAGACTTTTACAATCAAGATGAATCTTGGAAAAGAAAACGGACTATGAAAAATTATGCAAAACCAAAATACTACCGTTTTATCACATTCTCAAATTCACAAATCAAATGTCAGAATCTCAAATTTCGATAAGCTATTCACAAAAAAATGCAATAATTTAAATGGTTCAAATATAGACGCGCACACACACACCCACAAATAACCCTTCATTTAATTAGATGTTAATAGATTTAAGTGGTTCAAATAGTTACTCCTTTAAGGAAATTGGATTTTCTATCAATTTGTTATGTATGTGTAATTAGTAAAGTGCATTTTAGTTTTTTTTTCCCCCATCAATTCTAGTTTGCAAAAACCATTCTAATCTCTTACTTTTTTGCCATACATGACAAAAATATATTTTCTTACTGGAAATGTTTGCCCTTTCACTTTAAGGCAGGGTTTAATAAGAGGGGTCATGAGAGGATGGGAGGGGCAAAAGGTAGATCTGTGTATGTAGGGCAGCGATGGAGCCAGACTAGGGCCGAGGGGTCTTAGCCCCATCTTAAAATAACAATAAAAATATATAAATGTGCTAATTTGCTAATAGTAATTTCATGAATAGAAAAATACGTAAGATAGCTTAACTTTCTCAAGCTTAATCACTTTATCTGGTGCAATAGGATTTTAAAAAAATATTTCTAAGGGGTTGTTTGTAATTTTTGATATAAGGGTGCTATGTTTAGTTTTTAGATTTTTAAGAATATTGTTTATAAATTTTGGACTTTTAAATTTGATTAAAGATATTTCTATTATTTAGGATAGTGATCAAAAGTAATATACTATAGATATATTTAAAGGGTTTTATTAGTTAGGATAGGATCATAATATGATATTTAAAAAGATCAAGGGAATATTGTCCAACAAAAGTTTTTCCCAAACTACCACTTTTAAAGAGAGTATGATATGATATGATATGATATGATATAAAATAAAGTATGATAAACATTAAAGTCTATTGAATGTCAATTAAATTTCTTCGTAAGCATATCAAAGGTTGTTGCATGTCAAATAATTACCAATTACTACTTCCTGCAGATAAAAATAAAATAAATACATACAATCAATTAAAATTAGCAATATTTGTGCATACAATCATCTACTCAAAAAATTGATCAAAATCTCTTGCTCAAGGGAATAAGATCTGAACATACTAGCAAAAGCACCTACTATCATATATTGGCTCTGTGAACTAGCAATATTTTCACCATTAAAATATTAAAATAACATATAAATATAAAGAAAAACTTATTTTCTATGAACTATTTTACTTTACTTCTCAAAAGGAATTCATGTGAATGATCTACCAATTAATATTTCCTAAAATTTAAAAAAATTCTTATAAATAACAAACTCTATTGCATGTGAATGATCTACCAATTAATATTTTCTAAAATTAAAAACAAATTCTTACAAATAACAAACTCTATTGCATGTGAATAATCTACCGATTAATATTTTCTAAAATTAAAAAGGCACATACCATCAAATACTACTATCTACATTTAACAAAGTTAATGCATGCCTAAAAAAATTACCTTCAAGTAAGACAGAGAGAAATCCTCAACAAACAAAACAAGAATCAACGAGAAAGGAACTATCTTTTTGCTCCAACGATCTGAACTTCACAAAGATAGATAATTTTTTGACTCAGATCAGCCGCTCTTACTCAATCAAAGAGTCATCATCGTCTTAACTACCAATTGATTAAAGATCAACTTAATTTTTAGGGAAAAGTTAGCTACAGTTTTTATGTTGTGAGCTATGGAGGTGGGAAGTAGAAGAGGGAAGAGGGAAATTTGGGGGAGAAACAATGAATATTAAACCTAGATCCCTTTTCTCAAAATATTTCCCGCTAGAAAAGGGAAGTGGCGCGGGGGAGTTTTTTATTCCCCCATTTCGGAGCAATTAGCTCTGAAATGGGATCTCTCATAATTATGACA
Organism: Asparagus setaceus; assembly: GCA_012295165.1. NCBI lineage: Eukaryota > Viridiplantae > Streptophyta > Magnoliopsida > Asparagales > Asparagaceae > Asparagus > Asparagus setaceus. Next base: position 28,737,008 of record CM022707.1, read on the forward strand.
TGGCGGGTCCTTTTTGGGTTAAGTTTCTTGAAATGTAGAATCAAACCAAGCTTAGTAAATAGAAATGGGGGGAAAATAAATATCTAAGATGGCAATGATGTCAGGTCCTGAAAACCCTATTTCCTTTTTTTGCGAAAACAAACAGCCCCTAAAGTCCCATTTGCCAAAAGCTATCATTCTATCATGAAGTCTTGGAAAATTAGTAATCTAAAGAGTACAGAGTCTCGTGTGTGTGTGTAGGACAAGTGTGTATAAGGTGCCACCTTATATACAATATAAGGTGGCACCCATGTGGAGAAATCTCCACCCTCCATTTAAATTAATCACCACACTACTAAAAAATCATTATGCTAATAAAATATTAGTTATCGCCCCCCTCTCTCTCTTATTCTCAGATTTTTTTTTACTCATCCCTCCCTGTCCCCCCCCCCCCTCTCTCTCTTCTTCTCTGAAAAATTTCCCCATCCCGCCACCCACGTCGCCGCCGCCCAGCCCGCTTCCACGCCTTCACATCACCGCCTCCCATGCTGCCACCTCGACGCCTCCACGCCGCCGTAGCCCACGCTGCCGCCTCCACGCCGCTGATGAGTTTTCAGGACTTGAAGGGTTTTTTGTGCAATTTGTGGTAGTTGGGTTGATGAGTTTTTAGGACTTGAAGGGTTTTTTGTGCATTTGGTGGTAGGTTGGGTTGAGATTAGGTGGAGGAGAGAGGAAGAAGAAGAAGGGATTTCCTTCACAATTATAATTTGCTTCAATCTGTTATTTTCTTGGACCTTCTATCAGGTGGAGGAGAGAGGAAGAAGAAGAAGAGGGGCTTGGCCACAAATATTTTCACACAAATTTGTCAAAGCTTGATGGCAACCAACAACATTAACATCCCCAAAACGTTAAAAAAGCTTTACAAACAACAACAATAACACCAACCCAAATAATTTTTTATTGATAATTAAAGTAAAATTACACAAGCAATTGATAATCACTACTCTGAATTTTCCATTTCCTCACTTTCCAAAAATAGAAGAGATAGTGGTGGGGCTATAATCTTCGGAAGAGCGGAGGCCTTGGCGGTTCTGGAAGCTGATATGGTGTTTGGAGAAGAGAAAGAGAGAGGACTGCGGGTCTAGAAGGAGGGATCACCGCAGATGAGGGCTGAAATGGTGGTCGCTGGAGATAGAAGGTCCAAGAAAATTACAGATTGAAGCAAATTATAATTGTGAAGGAAATGCCCATAAATTGAAATTACAACAAATTGAAAGAAAAACTTGGTAAAAATCCAAGAATTATCTTAAACTCATTCTCCTCTCAGTTACCAAAAAAACCCAAACCCATGGCCAAGCTCCTCTTCTCCTTCTTCCTCTCTCCTCCACTTGATCTCAACCCAACCTACCACCAAATGCACAAAAAATCCTTCAAGTCCTAAAAACTCATCAACCCAACTACCACAAATTGCACAAAAAACCCTTCAAGTCCTAAAAACTCATTAGCGGCGTGGAGGCGGCGAGGCAGCGTCGAGGCGGCGGCGTGGGAGGCGGCGACGTGGAGGCTTGGAAGCGGGCTGGGGGGCGGCGACATGGGTGGCGGGATGGAGAAATTTTCAGAGAAGAAGAAGAAGGAGAGAGAGAGAGAGGAACAGGGAGGGATGAGTAAAAAAAATCTGAGAATAAGAGAGAGAGGGGGGGCTATCTAATATTTATTAGAATAATGATTTTTTAGTAGTGTGATGATTAATTTGAATGGAGGGTGGAGATTTCTCCACATGGGTGCCACCTTATATTGCATATAAGGTGGCACCTTATACACACCTTATACACTTCAATATATATATATATATATATATATATATATATATATATATATATATATATATATATATATATATATATATATATATATATATATATATATATATTGAAGTTAATGATTTGCATGAGATCACACTACAATAAAAGTTGTAAATTATAATATATTTTTTTATCTCTACGTGACATATTTTTGTGTCACACAAATAGAGCGCGATACATACCAAAAGTGTGGTTAGAGCATGTGTGGAGAGCGTCTTTCTACACATGTGAGAATGTGTCACAAAACTCATGACACATATATATGTCGAGAGTGGTGACACATACATGTGTCACAAAACTCGTGAGACATATATGTGTCAAGAGTAGTGACACATAATTGTGTCTAGACCATAAAAATATAAAGAGTATCATCATTCAACACTATAACTTCCCAGAAGGTCACCCATCCAAGGATTACTCTCACCAAAGAGTACTTAACTATGGAGTTTTTTAGCTTATATACTATCATAAATGTTTAATCATCATCATAATTAAAATCTAAAATTTATTATTTAAGCCCATAATAGATCCTTTCACAATCCATGATGGACTATTAGCCTTTTTCAATTATATTTAATTCTTTGCAAATAAAATGATATTTTTATATGTGTCATAAAATAGTGTGGAGACATACAACTTTTGTTGTAGTGTCATTATTATTTTTCAATTCATGTGTTATTAGAATAAAATTCCTATCACATTTTAAGTTTCTTCTATTATGTTGATTACTATAAATTGAATTGCTCATTTTTGAACTAGACATCCCAACGACTCATGTCTAACAAGTTTCAAGAAATGATGTCAAGTGTAGGATATACATCCAAGAAGTGTATGACAAGTATATTTTAAATTAAAACTTATATCATATACTTGAGTACATATATGAATAAATATATGCATAAATTCAAGAAGTGTCCATGAAGATTTGGTACGGGTATGTGGTCATTCTCTCTCTCTTTCTCTCTCTCTCTGTGTGTGTATGAGTGAGTGTGCGTTTCTTTTTCCTTTTTTTTTTTTTTTGGTGTGGGTTTTTTTTTGTTGGTTGGCCGGGGTAAAGTTCTATTTGTCAAAACCTAACTAATTCTGTCATGAACTTCCTTTTATGTGTTCTCTCATTTTAGTCTTTACTGAATGAGCAATTGTAGTTAATTATTTGTTAAATATAGCCGCGTACTTCCATATTGGTTTTGTCATATCTTAATTAGAAGTAAGTGGCAGTATCCTAAAAGTTGTGTTTTTTTTTTACAGGAATTTGAGTAAAAGTACAGAGAAAAACAAAAAATGATCAAGATTCAAGTGGGTTCAGATAGAGAGAAGCAAATTTGAGGATCGGGCTAGGTTTAATGGCATTTTCTCGAGGGAAAAATTGGTAAGCAGAAAACGTATGCTTCTTAACTACGCAAATATTATGCATGTAATAAAAAAAATTTAAAAACAGAAATTTTCATCTATGAAGTATTTAATTTTGCCAAATTAGCATTTTCCAAAAGAAAATTTAATTCAAAATTGTTTACTTATGCAATGGTTCGAAAGTGATTACTGAATGGGTAGATTTAGCCACATATAGTACCGTCAGCATACAAGCTAAAAAGTAGTTTACGTGAGAAAAAAAAATGTTCAAGAAAAATTCTGTTTACGACCAAATATGCAGAAGACCAACCATCGGAGAGAAGAAGACCTTTGAGTTCAAAGAAAACCCAGATGCAAAAACCGGCCAGTAAACGACAACGTGGAGGTTCTTTTGGGGAAGTTTTAATGGGGCGGTCCTCTTTTTCCTAGAAAGTTGCCTCTTTTAGGATGTAAAAAAGATCTGAGGGCTTTTTTTTCCCTCCTTTTTTTCCTTTGCTTTTTCGGTTTCTACTCTTATGTATTACTTGAAAAAAAATTTAGAGGATGCTTTCTTGTTTACTTGTATTAGTTGTTATCCCGGACTGCGTTCTGAAAAAAATAGCCTACTTGACAGGACCATATAACAAGTTACACAATCATATTCCGGAAATACCGAAACAAAGAAATTTCACAGTCGAAATACCAGAATGATCTATAAATCCGAGTACTAAGTAATTTTTTTTAATTAAAAAACTAGGGCTTCACAGTTCTTATGAACCTAACTCATTGAAATTCCATCCAGTAATTGGATAGGGATTTTCATAAACAATATAAGGACTAATTGTTGTACTTTCATAATAAATTAAGTTTTGTACAGAAAGATAAGAACCTACAATTGGGAGTTGATAAGGTTTAGATTAGTATTAAAAAGAGGCAATCATTAGTCATGGACCAGGAATGCGCACCAACTTGAAGCACAAAGTGATTAGAATTTAGGTTACACTGCTCCTTCCTCTTGCCTAAAAACTTATATTTTGTTTTTACAAATTAGAACATTTGTTTCTGGTTGAGTTGTTTCTAGAGGGAAATTGGAGAATGAGGGTTTTATCGATCTCTGATATAACATATTATTTGAAAACAAAAGAATGTAAGATTTAATTTGAAAACATAGTAAAAAGGTATTTTGGAAATGTAACAGTGTTAAGATTTTGTTGGAGGCCGAGGAAGAAACACAAAGGGTAAAAATGTGATGATCTGTATTGGTTGTTCTGCTCTCTGTCTACTGTTGAGTTTCAGAAAATTATATCGGGAAATGATAACTATATTGAATTGGCATCTAAATTCCATTGCATTAAAGCCTTTTCCTAAATCTGTTTTCAAGAATTAGTACCTCAGCTATAATTGGCATCTCCAACCATCTCTGGACTATTTCCATATCTTGCCTGCTAAGTGATTCAGAGGATACATGGAGAGGAGTCCGTGAATTAAACCACTGCTGAGTAATCCACCAATACAGGAACAGGGCATTGTGCGCGATCCACAAGCTAATTTGATCTTTTATCGGTGTCTTGTTGTATGCATCTCTTGATAAATTGGCCGCTCTGCGTCAAAGTATTTCGTAATATGCTGTTTATGTCATATAATTTTATCAAGTTTCAGACAGTTTCAGTTTTTTTTTTAAAGTTAAATAATCATGCCTGTGTGGTATGTATTTTAGAAAACCCCAGATCAGGAAGCCTCCTAATGAAGGTCCAAAGACACAGAACTTTGGTCCTACTTTCAACTGATCAGCAAGTTCCTCAACGTCCATAGCATCAGTCTTGATAGTACGCTTTGGATTTGCATGGCTCTCACCATATCCGGCTCTATCATAGGATAGGAAGTAAATTTGTAATTTTTCCACTATGTCCTGAAACATGCACTAGTTAGAAATGTTTTCTAGTCCGAAAGAAATTGATTATATAGGTTTTTGTTCTGTGTCTGACCTGAGATGCAAATACTCCCAGTTCTTTGCATCCATTCAAAGCATGGACGAGGATGATCCTGTCCTTTGCCTTCTCTTTGGGAGTTCCTGTTTCCATGTAGGCTAGATGCCTTCCATCTCTTAGTTGGATTCTTGTTGATGGAAGGCCATTTGGAGAGCCACAGAGCATTGGAGGTGGAGGCTGAATGGACTGGTAAACCCATTGATGGGAATTCTTAGAAAGTCCATGTGAGAAAGAAGAAAATATGAATCAGATTTTCAGAGATTGAGTTTGATGCTTTGAGATCATATTGGATTGTCATGAGAATTTTATTGGATTTAATTTGATTGTTAGGGATTTTAGTTTCTTTTTTATGAGGATTTTTATTTTCTTCCTTAGAAAGATTGTTGCATTTTGTTTTCTTTAAATAAGAGATGTAAGCCTCTAGGGAAGGGTAGACTATTGAGAAATAATAACTTGAGTTTTCAAATTGGCATGTGAATTGCTATAAGGGTGTGAAGCCCATTTTATTTAATTGCTCTAGTCAAATCACAGCCCTTCATCACACCCCCCAACTCATATCCAACCCTCCACTCAAACAAACCCTTAACCCCTTACAAGATCTCGCCGTCACTGTTCACGTGAACAAGAACTCCTTTGTCAGCATCGATTACTATTCACCGCCGTCAAACCACTGTTCACGGCTGTCGAATCCTTCGCCAAGCATCGGATCACTGTTCACGGCTGTTGAATCACTGTTCACGCCGCCGATTGCTGTCCACGCCCTCTGAAACTGTTTGCGTGAACAGTAGCTTCAACAGAGCTCTCTCAAAACCCTACACTTGCTTAGTTTACTTCAGATCTAAGTTGATTGCTTTGTGGAATAATTGTCTCTTTGTTTATAGGAGTGTGATAACGTCAAATCTAAGTAGTTGAGGACTAGCTTCTTCAATTTCGTGGATTAGTTCATCGAGTTTGCAACGGATCTTTCGACTCGGTTCTGATTCGGATCTTGTATGATTTGGTGTGAATTCCTTACACCCTCAGGTGATCTCTAATCATAATCGTACATCCAAACCTTGCTCCTGTAACACTATAGAAAGTGTAGTCAATTTATAAATATCATTGGTTATTGTTCTCTATATGTGAATCTTGTTTAAATGATCATCGCATACATACAATTGGATTGCATCCATGTTTGGGATCCTGTTAGACTTTTGCATACATGACTAGTTGCATATACTAAGTTACTTTCTAGGTTATCATCCGCGTGATTGCTTGATTCATTTGGCATTCGTGTTTTCCTTTCTCCTGTCCTGCATCATATTTGGTATCAGAGCTTAGGCTAGATTTGTCCATGTTATGCAGTGGTAGGACCTTTAGAAACACCGTGGCGGATTCACAAAATGACACACAAGCACAGATCACCGCACTCATTGAGACTCTTCACAAGTTCATGCAAGATCAGAACACTAGGCACGAGCAACTCACTATACGACTAGACCAGTTAGACAGACGATTTCATGAGCATCAGGATGACCTTCAGGATAGAAACGATAGGAGACTTGCTAGGGATGATCGTGGGGGTAGGCCCCAACACGTTAGAGAACATGATGCACGCGCTAGACCACAGAGAGGTTATGACCAGTATTTCGATCTTGACGACACCCATTCCAGACATAGGGAAGACGATATCACTAGGAAAGTGTAGATAGAGGCCTCATCCTTTGACGGTAGGCATGAACCCCAAGAGTTTAGTGATTTGATAGCAAATATGAACACTTACTTTGATTGGTACGATATGTCCGAGAGTCGTAGGATTCGATTTGCTAGGATGAAGTTGGTAGGGTCAGCCAAAATCTATTGGACCTCAGTTGAGAGACAGCTAGCTAGGACACATCAGGACTCTATTGAGACGTGGGATGAGATGAAAGAGAAGCTCAAAGAGAAGTATCTCCCACCCTCATATCTAGATAGATTGATGGATCAGCTGTCCACATTGCGTCAGGAAAATTTATCTGTAAAAGAGTACATGGACAAGTTCGACGACTTAGTTTACAGTTGTAACGTCCAGGAAGAACCTCGATTTGCCCTCTCTCGATTTCGTACTGAATTGAGACCTGATATCCGGCACAAGATGGCCCCACATTTGGTGACTTCTGTAGATGAGGCATATCATTTGGCTCTAGAAATGGAGCACTATCTTAAGGCACCCACCTACAGAAAGTTCACATCTCTAGTAGGGGACCAACCTAAGCGACAATTCGATAAAAATGTTAAATCTAATAACATCGTCGCTCAGGATCAGAAGGGTAAGTCTGTCACTGGTGAATCATCTAAGCAAGGACCCAAAGAACCTAAATGCTATAACTGTCAAGGATTTGGACACTTTGCTTACCAGTGCCCCAATAGGAGTTTATTCATTGATGGATTCTATGAGGGTCACGAGGATGATGGTGATAACTCCGGGGATACCGAGGAGATTTATGCTCCTAATAGTGGTGCCAGCGACACCGAGGATGCGTTAGCAGATGCTGCAACCCACTTGCATATCGTTAGGTGCTTACTAGCCTCACCTAGGGATGAGGAAGATTGGCGTAGAACTAATATTTTTCACACCTACTTCAAGCATGACGATAAGTTTTACAAATTGATGATTGATGGAGGTAGTTATGTGAACATTATTGCCAAGTCAGTTGTAGAGAGGATGAACCTAAAAGCTGAACCTCACCCACAACCATACAACATCACTTGGGTTGACAAGACTGCACATCTTGTCACCCAACGTTGTTTAGTGCCTATCCAGTTTTCGAGCTACCAAGATCGTATCTAGTGTGACGTCTTGCCCATGGACGCCGCACATGTCTTATTAGGTAGGCGATAATTGTACGACTTAGATGTGACTAGTTTTGGGAGGTCAAACACATATACATTCAAGTTTAATGGCAAGAAGATTGTGTTAACTCCCTCCAGACCCAAAGCTCCCTTTGATCATAAGAATGGGTCGGTCACTACTAAGGCTGGTAAGAAGCCTGTCCATCTCTTAGGTAAGAGCCTGTTTCTTAAGGAGAGCAAGGAGGAAGGGATTGTCTATATGATCGTCGCCGCTAGTTCTGCTTCTTCTAGTCAATCTTTAGATATCCCTTCTGAAGTTCATCGAATCCTTACTGATTTTAGTGATATCATGTCTGATGAGGTGCCTGATGAACTTCCTCCCCTTAGGGACATCCAGCATGTCATAGATCTTGTGTCGGGGTCTACTTTACCCAACCTACCACACTATAGGATGAACCCCACAGAGCACACTGAGCTTAGACGCCAGGTAGATGAGCTATTGCGGAAGGGCTTTATTAGAGAGAGTTTGAGTCCTTGTGCCGTTCCTGCATTACTCACTCCCAATAAAGATGGTAGCTGGAGAATGTGCGTGGATAGTAGAGACATCAACAAAATCACGCTTAAGTATAGGTTTCCTATTCCTAGACTTGACGGTCTTTTATACATGATGGTCGGGTCTCATATCTTCTCGAAGATAGATCTTTGTAGTGGGTACCAGATCCGCATCCACGAAGGCGATGAATGGAAGACTACCTTTAAGATTAAGGACGGCCTATATGAGTGGTTAGTCATGCCCTTTGGCCTATCAAATGCTCCTAGCACTTTTATGAGGGTTATGAATCAGATTTTGCGTTCTTTCTTAGGCCAGTTTGTGGTCGTCTACTTTGACGATATCTTGATCTTTAGTCGAACCCAAGAAGAACATCTTCTTCACTTGACACAGGTTTTAGAGACTCTCCGAAAGGAGAAATTTTATATCAACTTGAAGAAGTGTGCTTTTATGTCATCATATGTACACTTCTTAGGGTTCATCGTCACTGTTGACGATATAGCAGCAGACCCCGACAAGGTCAAGGCCATCAGGGAATGGCCTACTCCTACTATCATTCATGAGGCCAGGAGTTTTCATGGGTTGACCACTTTTTATAGGAGGTTTGTTAAGGGGTTTAGTACCATTATGGCTCCCATCACAAGTTGTCTTAAGAAAGGAGAGTTTGAGTGGACTAAATCTGCTACTAGAGCTTTTCAGGTGATTAAGGAGAAGTTGACTACTGCCCCAGTCCTTCGCCTTCCTATTTCTCTAAGGTCTTTGAGGTAGCTTGTGACGCTTCGGGAGTAGGTATTGGTGGCGTGTTGAGTCAAGAGGGACATCTTATCGTTTTCTTTAGTGAGAAGTTGAATGAAGCTCAACAACACTATTTAAATTACGACTGAGAGTTTTACGTCGTAGTGCAGAGTTTGTGATACTGGCATCACTATTTACTTCCTGCGGAGTTTATCTTATACTCCGATCATCATGCCCTACGATATTTAAATTCTCAAAAGAAGTTAGGGCACCGACACGTCAATTGGGTTGAGTTCATACAGGAGTACACTTTTATTCCCAAACATTGTCCAGGTGTTGAGAACAAGCCCGCTGACGCTTTGAGTAGGAAGGTCGCCACTTTGCAGTCTATGAGTGCACAAGTGGTAGGATTTGATCGAGTCATTCAAGACTACCCTACTTGTCGGGACTTTGGTGAGATCTATGCCTCTTTGACACAAGATCCTCCTATTATTGTAGTAGGTTTCACCATTGTCGATGGTTTTCTCTTTAGGGGCAGTTGCTTATGCATTCCCAACATCTCCCTTCGTGATCATTTGATTTGGGAAATACATGCGGGAGGTGCTGCTGGACACTTTGGCCGAGATAAGATGATGATATTATTTGAGGATAGATTTTACTGGCCAAGTGTTAAGCGAGATGTCGCAAGGGTTGTGTCACACTGTTGGGTCTGTCAGGTTGCTAAGGGTAGGAAGCAAAATACTGGTTTATACACTCCTTGATCTATACCTTTTGCTCCATGGCAGGATGTTAGCATGGACTTTGTCCTAGGTCTCCCTCGCACGTTTAGAAAGCACGATTCGATATTGGTTGTAGTGGATCGCTTTTCGAAGATGGCACATTTTATTCCCTGCAACAAAACTGCAGATGTTTTTCATGTTGCACACCTCTTTCTTAAATAGGTAGTTCGATTACACCGGCTTCCTAAGACTATTATTTCAGATAGAGATGTGAAGTTCACTAGTCACTTCTGGAGGACACTCTGAAAGAAACTTAATACTTCATTACAGTTTTTGACGGCTTACCATCCCCAGACTGATGGTCAGACCGAGGTGGTGAACCGTAGTCTAGGAGACTTGTCACGATGTTAGTTGGAGACCATGTATCTGGGTGGGATTTGGTGTTGCCTATGGCAGAGTTTGCATATAATAGTTCAGTGAATAGGTCTACTAGGTTGAGTCCATTCAAGATTGTTACGGGTTGTCAACCTAGGAAGCCTATAGATCTTCTACCAGTGCCATTAGGAGCCAGACCCAGTGCTTCAGCCGAGTCCTTTGCACAACATTTGCATGATTTGCACAATGAGATTCGCAGGCAGATAGCAATAAACAATGATAATTATAAGTTTGCTGCAGATTCTCATAGATGATTACAGGAGTTTTCGGTTAGAGATATGGTCATGCTTAGGGTTCGACCTGAGAGGTTCCCTAGGGGAGCTGTAGGGAAACTTCATGCTCGACGTTAAGGTCCGTTTCGAGTTCTGAGGAAGATTGATTCCAATGCATATGAGTTGGACATCCCACAGGATATTGGCATCAGCCCGGTTTTCAATGTCGAGGATTTGACTCCTTATCATGCACCTGTGGACTATCCGTCAATAATTTCAGAGTTTTCACCCTTAAATTCTGCAGTACTACAGCAGATTCTAGCACCACCACCTATGCAGCTAAGGAGACATCCACCAGAGGAGATCGAGGATATTTCACAGGACGAGATTATTTCGACAGCAGATGGCGGTTTCCAGAGATATCTAGTCCATTGGCGTGGGCGACATGATTCAGACTGCACTTGGCTATGGACTGAGGAGATTCAACAGCTCAACCCAGATGTACTAGATGCTTACCATCGTCACCATTCACTAGAGGGGAATGTTTCGAAGCCGGGGAGAGTTGATGGGAATCCTTAGAAAGTCTATGTGAGAAAGAAGAAAATATGAATCAGATTTTCAGAGATTGAGTTTGATGCTTTGAGATCATATTGGATTGTCATGAGAATTTTATTGGATTTAATTTGATTGTTAGGGATTTTAGTTTCCTTTTTATGAGGATTTTTATTTTCTTCCTTAGAAAGATTGTTGCCTTTTATTTTCTTTAAATAAGGGACGTAAGCCTCTAGGGAAGGGCAAACTATTGAGAAATAATAACTTGAGTTTTCAAATTGGCATGTGAATTGCTATAAGGGTGTGAAGCCCATTTTATTTAATTGCTCTAGTCAAATCACAGCCCTTCATCACACCCCCAACTCATATCCAACCCTCCACTCAAACAAACCCTAACCCCTTACAAGATCTCGCCGTCACTGTTCATGTGAACACTAACACATCGATTACTGTTCACGGCCGTCAAACATTATTCACGGCTGCTGAATCCTTGGCCAAGCATCAGATCACTGTTCACGGCTGCCGAATCACTGTTCACGCCGCCGATTGCTGTCCATGCCCTCCGAAACTGTTTGCGTGAACAGTAGCTTTAACAGAGCTCTCTCAAAATCCTAAACTTGCTTAGTTTACTTCAGATCTAAGTTGATTGCTTTGTGGAATAATTGTCTCTTTGTTTATAGGAGTGTGATAACGTCAAATCTAAGTAGTTGAGGACTAGCTTCTTCAATTTCGTGGATTAGTTCATCGAGTTTGCAACGGATCTTTCGACTCGGTTCTGATTCGGATCTTGTACGATTTGGTGTGAATTTCTTACACCCTCAGGTGATCTCTAATCATAATCGTACATCCAAACCTTGCTCCTGTAACGCTATAGAACGTGTAGTCAATTTATAAATATCATTAGTTATTGTTCTCTATATGTGAATCTTGTTTAAATGATCATCGCATGCATACAATTGGATTGCATCCATGTTTGGGATTCTGTTAGACTTTTGCATACATGACTAGTTGCATACACTAAGTTGCTTTCTAGGTTATCATCCGTGTGATTGCTTGATTCATTTGGCATTCGTGTTTTCATGTCTCCTGTCCTGCGTCACCCATCCCAGGAAAACTACTACTAAGATCACTGATATTTTGAACATCATCCTTTTCCTTGCTATTTATTAGGATTCTCACATTTAAAGGTTCTTTCCTCAAAGCTATGGTTCGAGAAGTATGTGTATGCATTGATAAAACTAGTATTGTTTCTTTGCCCACTTACTTGCAATTTGTAACATGCACATCTTATTTTATTGGGTAAGCGCCCAAAATTATCTGCCTTCTTTCCATGCCCCAACCCACCCCCTACAAATTTGTTTTCCGACTAAACCCCCCGTCTTTTCCCACACAACTCCCAACTTTAATATCGTTAGTCTTAAGCCATAATCTCCGTCCAGAGTTAGTTGCGATTGTAAAGATCTATGTGACGGCTCTTGAACCACAAAAATCTCTCTCCAAGTGAATGACTTTGGATGAAGAATCATCTTGGAAGTTTAACATGAAATTTCATAATTTCCTGATATTAGAAACAAAGGTTCAGTAGAGAATTCATGAGATTTGAAATTTTTAAACAAGAGAAAAAAAAAAAGGACCGGGAGCTCCAACCCTGTCCTGTGGTTGAGGAAAAACACTGTTGGGGAGTTTCGCCTGAAAATTACGGGGGTTTTGTAGGAAAGTTAGGGGGTTTAGTTGAAGAAAATGATATAAGGGGGGTTTCATGGGAAATAGTTCCCAGGGTTTGGGGGGTTTTGTGAAATTTACCTCATTAACAGTTAGCTTTTTGTCCAGTGTTTCATAGTTATTTAAAAGACATAAGATATCTTTTGGGTAAATGAGATGAATGGTTTCAACAGCCAGACAGGCAGCCCGCACACACACACACGCATGCCCAACCCAAAACTCACCTGACGAAGGGAAAACAGACCATATAGAGAACTCACTATAGCATATATCATATAGAGAGGATCATGCATCTTGATTCTTGATTCACAAGAGATGAGGAAAGTCTGTGTGCATCAAGATTCGTGATGTACAGGTGACAATCTCTACTTCCTCCCTATATGATATTTGTATGATGGACCCTTTATAGGATATTTTCCCCATCCTAGGGCTTCCCAACTTCTCAGTGCATGTGCTTTGAGTTGATTATGAATCTCTGTTTCTTGTGCTTGGAGCAAGTTGAGGAGTTATAATGTACAATCAATATGTTATTTATCTACTTGTTGCGAACTTGCAATATATACAAGCCTTAAGATATAGGGTTAATTGCAGATAGACCCCCTAAGAGTAATAAAAAAAAAGTTCACTCAAGGGGTCTATCTGCACCATGGGCAATAGACCAATAGTACAGGGGGTCTATCCCAATTGAGTGATAGTACAAAGGGTCTATCCACAATTAACCCTAAAATATATGATTGCACTATAGTCTCTTTCATTTTTTTTTCCTTCTTTTCTTTCCTTTTATAAATGAATAAAGTGGAGAGCTCCCAGCCTTCATTAGTGGCTAGAGAGTTTCTTTCATTGTCTGGTTGGATTCGAATTTGTGACCTCCCTTATCACAAGCAAGTTCTTTCACCAACTCTCCTGGTTTAAAGTAGTACAATTGATTGTTGCATGTTGCTTGAAGTGTTTATGCTCGAAGTCATGTATTGTATTTTATGTTAAACTGACAGACACCAATCTAACAGGTAGACTTGCTTCCTGAATCATTTCTTCTTCAAATTTCCGCCTTTTATTTTTATTCCATTGCGAGCTCGAGGTCTAGTGCATGTTGCGTGCGTATATAATTCCATTGTTGTGGACTTGTGGGAAGTGTAAACATAGAGCTGATGATAGCTAGCTGTCTGCCTGCCTTTCATTTTCCATCAAGATTCAAGTTATATCGGTTATTATGGACTCCAGCTTCTAGTGACTCCCTTTAACCTTTCAACCATCTTCTGATAAATCTCCTTATCTTGATTGCTCAATGTATCAGAGCTCCTCTCCAGAGAAGCTGATGTGAGAAGCCATTTCCGAGTCATTGATTCATATAACAATGGACCAGCTGGGCTATATCCGCAAGCCCTGAGCAATAGCTGACATACATTCTTTCAAGTTATTTATCTGTTGTATTTAACGTTTATATAGTTAATTTCAAGATCGATTTAGATGAACTCGCTATTCTGTCAAAAATGTATACCCTAGCTCATCCACAAGTTCCTACAAAATGCACACACAATCCAAATTCAGTCTAAGCCGCGAAATGCTTACATAGAGTTTTTGTTTCTTGTGTTTTACTTGGGAGGCAGATAGTCTGCAAGTCTTTGGAGCTGTCCAAACCAAGAAATACTTACACCTTCTCTTTTATTGTTCTCTAGAGATGTAGTCTTAAAGTTTCAATATTGAGGTCTCTTTGGTTACCAGTTTTGCTTGACAGAGTCAGGTCAGCAATGGAGTGCTACCTAAGACAACTGAAAGCTGAATTCAAAAGGACTTGGAGCAAGAGACTGTTGACTCTCTGCAAGAATTCCAAAATAAGGAAATTAGGCTCAGGCATTGCTGTGACAAATAATTTGGTCTCTTGTTTACTTTTCTCTTAGTAACTTTTTCTTGCCCAGTGAGGAGACTGTTCATGTCTTGGCTAGTACATCATGCTGATGTGATAATTTTATCGCATATGTGAATTTTGATGCAGTGTAGGTGCAAACACATGTAAATTGGTTAAAATTGTTATCTGGCATAAACCCAACATTTTACATGATTTATGTTCATTGTGCAATGTATCGTCATATCAGAGCTATTGTCATCCATGGCATGCAGTGAATATGTAGGTTGAATTTTTGTTTTCAAGTATTTTAAAAGAACTGTCATTATTTCACAGACCTATCTCTTTTTATTGATCTTGTCATTTTTTTTATGTAAAAGTTTACTTCTACAGAGAAAATGATTACATGAACTTATGTTGATTTTCATTCTCGTCTAGTCTAATCGTCTGCACAGAGTATAAAAATTCTCTCGTTCTTGTAATATTTTCCTCTTCTTTAGACCAGAGTGAAAATCACAGAGAATTCTCTTGTTCTCTTTTCCCTTTCGAAGAACATAATAATCTCTGTGATTTAACAACTCTGAACGTAAGAAGGATATTAACATTAAGGTCCTTAAGAATGTATGATTCTACATAGTATACTTCCTAACCTGATAACATTATTCTAAAAACTCTCTACTTCTCATCTCAAACCACATAACAACAAATTCTACTACTACTGCTGCTGCTGCTTCTGATCTCCAAGCAAAAGAGACTTGACAATTTCATCAGGCATGCCATCTTCAAGCAGAAACATATGCCCAGATTCTGGCAACTCATGATAATGAACCCAAGGCAACTTCTGGCTTATGTACTGAGACGAGAGAACTGGCACTATTCTATCCTCTGCACCATGCCACAAATGAACTGAACCATCACCATTAGGAAATGGGTTATCAAGCTCCAGCGGATCAAACTTCCAGTTTCCAAAACCGACCATCATGTCTCTGTGGAGTGAGTTGTACTCTCCTTGCTGCAGTATTTGCCCCTAACCAAATAAAGAAACATTTTCGTGAAAAAGATCGAAATTTTCTAAGTATGCATCATTTAGCTACTATGAAATTGAAGACAAAGTTCTATAGGATGGTCATATGATCGGTAATACTCTATGGATAAGAATGTTGGACAGTTAAGAAACAATATGCGCAAAAGATAGTTTAGCAAAAATGAGAATGTTACCATGGACTTGTGGATGTACACTAAGAGATAAAATAAGAAATAAAGTGCATTTATAGAGGTCACATGTTACTTTCATTAAGTATAAAATAAGAGAAAATCGATTGAGATTGTTTCACCACTTGCAGCTCAAGTCACAAACTGTACCAATTTGGACAGGTTATTGTTGATGTGACAAATAGGACTCGAGCTGCATAACTTTGCTGGAAGCAGCTAAAAAGGATTTAACAATGATTAAAAGCATAGTAGATAATCTTAAACAGAATTGAACAAGAGAATATGATCCATGTAGCCAACCCTAGAAATTCAGAATAAACGCTTTTATTATTTTTGTTGTTATAGAAGAGAATCATACCATATAGTGCCCTCTAGCTGCGAACTTGTGCATGACCTTCAAGTCACCAGGAGAGAAAAGTTCAGGACGCATAGCTATTACGCCTGAAGAGGAAAACCATTTCTTAGTGTTCCACCAGTACGTCAACCATGGGACGTAATGTGCAACTCCAACAGCCAATTTATCATGAAGAGTTTGCTGGTTCCAGGCGGCTTTGGATACATTGGCAGGAAAGTTTGGCCACCAGAAGTTGGAAACTGGTCCGAGGAGCGCTGCACCTTTAAGCCTGCAATTATTCAAGGAAGAAAAAACAAAATGAATGATATTAGATCAGATATACTTTGCAATACTTAAATATTCTCAATTCATGAACAAAACCCAAGTGTTCTTTTTTCTGAATATGTTAGGTTTATGTTTTCATCTAAGATACAGAGTATGTAGTTTTGAGTAATACCTATGAGGAATATATTTGAGGCAACCCCAAACAACCTCTCCTCCCATTGAAAACCCAATCACATAGAATTTAGATCCTAACTGCAGCTGATCAGCAAGTTCTTCAATATCCAGAGGTGTGCTTTTCTCAGTTTTCTTCGTATCGGGATCACTTTCTCCATATCCTGCTCTGTCGAAAGATACCAAGTATATCCCCAGTTCTTCAAGCACTTGCTGAAAAAAGTCACCACAGTTAGCTAAATTTTCTGGTAAATTTCACGAGCCCCGTGAACTTTCGGGGGTTTCGCACAAACCCCTCATGAAATTTGAAAATCAGAAAGAAAAAGGAAAAAAAAAAAATACTAAACTTTGGGGGGTTTCAGAAGACTCTTCTGAACTTTAGAAAAATTCCACCTCACTGGAACAAATTTGGCGGCTTTTTACGGTTTTACCTAAAGAGGTGGTTATCTTTTGTCAAAAAAAGATATTTCAGTTTGTGGAACTTCCGAAAGTTCAGGGCGGTTTTGCGACATATTCTACAAAAACTAGGGTGGTTTCCTCTATTTTTAAAAGTCTAAGGAGGGTGTTGTGCAAAACTCCCCAAAGCTGAGGGGTTCTCTGAAATTTACTCTTCATTTTATTGATATTATCAATGAAGGCACCATAACAAGATAAATAGAGAAATTATGATACCGGGGATATAGGAAGGTAATCGTATCGACAAGAGTAGAAGCCATGAACAAAGATAATCTTGTAGTTAGCATTTTCTTTTGGGACACCGGCTTCTAAGTAAGCCAAGTGTCTTCCATCTCTGAGCCTAATTCGAGATGCAGTGATTGGAGGGCCATTTGGTGATCCGCAAATCTTAGGTGGTGGAGGTTGAATTGCTTGATTTGTTGTCCATGATGCTAAAGCCACCAAGAAAATTGCTGATAATTTGTTTATGATCCCTGAAATGCAAATCTTGTTAATAAATCATTTGAGAAAAAGGGCATTGGTAATGTGACATAGCTTAACACATGATGTATAATTATTTGCAGAAAATGTAGACAGTTTGTTGTAACATATAGGGTTTTTTACATCAAAACCGCCTAAACTTTTGCCCAAATTGATGGTTACCACCTAAATTTTTTTTGACGAAAACCACCTAAAATTGTACATGCTTTAAATGTCACACCAATCTATATTTTTTTATCGTTACCCCCTAAAAATTTATATCTCTTACCACCTAAACTTTTATATCTCTTATGGTTACCACCTTTACAAAACACAACTTGATATGTATACTATATTACCTTTATAAACTTTTGACATGAACCACCTGCTATGTTAAGAAAATCACAATTATCACCAAAATTTTGAAATATGTACCAAGCATAACCACACATGAGACATTAGCTACATAAAATAGGTGGTTTTGATGTGACATTGAAAATATAGATTAGTGTGACATTGAAAGTATGTAAGCAATTTTAGGTGGTTTCCGTCAAAAAAAATTAGGTAGTAACCATCAATTTGGGCAAAAATTTAGATGGTTTTGATGTAAAAACCCTAACATATATGATGAAGAATCATGGAAGAGAACTACAAGAAGAAACTCTTGAAACTCAAGCTAGGCATGATACTGACAATTTATTTTAGAAAACTTCACTTCACTTGTCATCATCAGGTAAAAATTTAAAGGTTAATTTGCAGATAGACCCCCTTAGTACATTGTTGTTTTGAACTTACCACCCCTCTAGTTTTGTTGTTGCAGATAGACCCCTTTAAGTGAACTTTTTGGATTCTTTTATCTAGAGGGTCTATTTTTCAAAAAAAAAAAACAATTTTCTCTTTCTTTGATGGTGTTAAAAGAGTCAAAAGAACTTTACTCAGGGGTCTATTTGTGACGATAAAACTACAAGACAGTAAATTTAGATAACAATACTACAAGGGGGTCTATCCGCAATTGGCATTAAATTTAAAGGGTTAATTTTGGAATCTCCCCACAACTGTGGGGTGCGTCAGAAATCTCCCGTCAACTATTTTAATATGAGAAAAGCCCCGCTCAAGTTTGGGCATATTATAAATAACGCCTTCAACTTTGAAAGTTCGAGAAAACTCCATTCTTTTTTAAAAGTAAATGACATACTAGTACTTTTTTATTTCTAGAAGTAAACGATATATTCGAACGGTGATTGATATCGTGACAATTTAGGGAATGGGCACTCATACCCTTTTATTGAAAGATATATTAATGATACATATGACACATTAATTATAAACCCATATCTCCCATTAAAAATCCACATGGTCAAGATGGTGATATGAAACTACCTCTTACAACATAGAGTAACCATATTGCAGGGACCTAAACACATAGTTTATGGTATTGCTTAATGCATATTTCATCATCATTAGTCACTTCTAATACATCATTGTTTATTAATCAAGACCACATTAATCTCAACAAGAAATCAATGCGTGTATAGATAGTCATTTCCCTAAAAATTCACTGAGACTAAATCGTCTCATGAAGGAAGGAGTTAGGGAATTTTTGAATTCTAGGACTACGGATGAAATATTAAACCTTTATTTTATTTATTATTATTATTATTATTATTATTATTATTATTTTGGATATTGATATCTTGTATAGACGGAGATTCTTATCGATAACCACGTGTAGGAAACATTTCTTCTTTTTTCTAACTTTTGTAAGATTTGAAGACATTTCGTTTTCTTAGCTGTAGTTGTTTCATTAAAAGGTCAATTACACTAAACCCCCAGAACTTGAGTGTTTTGTAGCAAACCCCAAGAACTTTCAGCGTTTTGCAATGAACCCCCAATAACGTTCAAAATCGCACTAAACCCCCAATAACTTTTGGAATTGCAGAAAATTTCCAATAAGATTTCGCAATTTTGCAGATAACCCCATAAATTAGAAAAAAAAACATAGAAAGGCATTTTGAAAGTTATTGGGGGTTTACTAAAATTTACTCAAAAGATATTGGGCGCTTTCTGCAAAAGTTATTTGGGGTTTAGTGCGATTTTGAAAGTTATTGTGGGTTTACTGCAAAACACTAAGAGTTCTTGGGGTTTAGTGTAATTTGCCCTTCATTAAACTTTACTAAACACATATACATTATTCTCAAAAAATTAAACACAAACTTCTATTAGAGGCTACAAGCCTACAACTAATTGGATGAGCACAAACATCTCTATGATCCAGAAAAGAAAAGAAAAATGAAGGACTTTAAGAAGAACAATGAGCCTGAAAATTAAAATGAATTCATGAAAATGAAAGAAGACCCATAACTTAAAAAATCAATAAACCAACAAAACTAGAGAGCATTGTCAATACCCAAAAAGAACATAGGGTTTTATGAGAAAATTACCATAAGATGATGATGATTTTTTAGGCATTTGGTCTATTGTCGGTGATCTCACCGAAGCTACTGTCATTTTTGCTCCAAGCTTTCTCTGCTCTCTCTCCCTCTCTCTCTCTAACGATATTAATAGAAGATAAAATCTTCTAGAAGATGGTGACACGTATGGGAGTGAGACTGACTCTGCATTCATTACTTAATTAATAATGTCGTGAGAAATGAGAGTTAATTCTTAACTCTTACGTATCCAAATCTAAAAGAGTCCAATATTATTGGTGGTTAGTTTAGCTGCATGAAACTTGAGATATTATTGGTGGTTAGTTTTACTAGGGGCTGTTTGGTTCGGTGGTAAAAAAAATAACTCCCATGTACCAAAAAAAAAGTTCATGTTTAATACCTTTTGAAGAATATCATATTTATTGTTTATAACTTCCTTGTGCCAAAAATTCATATTTAATACCATTGTTTATACCTTCATATGTACCGGTATTTAAAATTTTAAAGAATAACGTTACCTTGATACACATTGCTAGCTTGCAACGTAATAGTTTTCTTTTAAATAGGATAAACTACACTAAAACCCCAAGCATTTTCAGCGTTTCATAGTAAACGCCCAATAGCTTTTAAAATCGCACTAAACCCCCTATATCTTTTGGGTAAGTTACACTAAACCCCCAATAACTTTAAAAATGTCTTTTCATGTTATTTTCTGGTTTTAATTTATGAGGGTTATCAGCAAATGCAGAAACTTATTAGGAATTTTCTGTAAAATGAAAAGGTTATTGGGGATTTAATGTGATTTTGAAAGTTATTGGGGTTTACCGCAAAATGCTGAAAGTTCTTGGGGGTTTAGCGTAATTTACCCTTTTAAGTATCATAGAGATTGGAAACCAAGACAAAATTAAAATGGTCGGCTTTTCAAAGGGAAACGGCGAAAACTTTTCGATAGATAAAGTTGAAGAAACCTTAGGCTAATAAAAGTACTAGTTGAGTGAAAGCCGGCAACTTTTTATTTTCTTAAACATCATCAGACAATTTTATTGTTGATCTTTTTATACATCATGAATCACAAGCACTTCAGGTTAGTGTTACATGCGGCGTAGTTGAGGGCTATCTGCAAATGCATAAATTTATTGGGGATTTTCTGCAAAATGAAAAGGTTATTGGGGATTTGATGTGATTTTGAAAGTTATTGGGGTTTACTGCAAAGCGCTGAAAGTTCTTGGGGGTTTAGCGTAATTTACCCTTTTAAGTATCATAAAGATTGGAAACCAAGACAAAATTAAAATGGTCGGCTTTTCAACGGGAAACGGCGAAAACTTTTCGATAGATAAAGTTGAAGAAACCTTAGGCTAATAAAAGTACTAGTTGAGTGAAAGCCGGCAACTTTTTATTTTCTTAAACATCATCAGACAATTTTATTGTTGATCTTTTTATACATCATGAATCACAAGCACTTCAGGTTAGTGTTACATGCGGCGTAGTTGAGGGCTATCTGCAAATGCATAAATTTATTGGGGATTTTCTGCAAAATGAAAAGGTTATTGGGGATTTGATGTGATTTTGAAAGTTATTGGGGTTTACTGCAAAGCGCTGAAAGTTCTTGGGGGTTTAGCGTAATTTACCCTTTTAAGTATCATAAAGATTGGAAACCAAGACAAAATTAAAATGGTCGGCTTTTCAACGGGAAACGGCGAAAACTTTTCCTTAGATAAAGTCGAAGAAACCTTAGGCTAATAAAAGTACTAGTTTAGTGAAAGCCGGCAACTTTTTATTTTCTTAAACATCACGAATCAGACAATTTTATTGTTAATCTTTTTATACATCATGAATCACAAGCGCTTCAGGTTAGTGTTACATGTGGAGATCTAGTAGTTGAGCCTACGTAACAGATTCAAGACTAATAAATAGAAAACTCTTCTATGTGTGCCCAAATGCTAAAATGTTCGTAACACGTTTTGCGTGAAATATAAAATTGTTTAAGATGTTTATTTCCATTCAATTATATCTTTTATACTGAACAATATAGATGCTTATACTATGTATTCAGCTAGATTTGTTGAATTTATGGGCTCCGATACTCAATTCTCATAATTATCATGCTTATAACCATTTACTTAATTAACTTTTCTGTAGTGTGAACAACTCGCCGATTCCATAATTACTACATATTAATAAATTGGACTAGGTCCCTTGTTTCTAGAAGAGGGAATAGTAATAAAAGAAATAAATAAACATGCAGTAATAAGCCGCGGCCTACAACTATTTTGGCGAACATTTATGACTGGAATAAATATACGACAGTGTGAGATCAGACATGAATAATTCAGCTCATGCTTTCTTCATGAATATCTTCTGTTACCAAAACTGAAAAGGTCGAAAATGGCAATGACATCATAATGTGGATCGGATCTTGAAATAAACTGGGTCTGACCCGGGTCCACGGTACACTGAACCAGATAACACTTCAGGCTGGAATCATAATAATCCTTGCTGATGTCAAAAGAAGAAGCGTTGAGTTAGTTGGGCTCTAAAGAAAGGAGAAACTGTGTTACTACACTTTCTTTTTGAAATTTTTGTCGGCCTTGGAACTTGGAAACTGCGAAAGTGCCATAAGCATGGGTCATCAGATTAGGTGGGAGTTGTTTTCAGTTGAAATGAATTTATTGATATTATACCTTTACTGCGGAAAACAATCCAGACACTTAGCAGAAATTTTGGGACTGTTATATATTATATATATTCATAAATTTATTTGCGGTCCAGTGACGCCAATCCCTTTATCACTTTCGTACGCGGACGTAAAGGGCTTGGAGTGGCTAAATTTGAGGTTCATTGCGGACAGACCCCTGTACTATCGCCCAATCGCATAGAGATTCCCCTCTATTTCTACGGTTGCAGATAGACCCCTACGTGAAATTTTTGACCCTTTGCCCTCAGAGAAAGAGAAAAATATTTCCTGACTGACAACCTGAAGGTAAAAGAGTAGGATTTCTCACTATTTTGGAATGTCTGCAACAATAGAATTACAGAGGGTCTATCCATAATTGAGCAATAAAACAGGGTTCTACCCAAGAATAACCCTTATTAAAGTGTAAATTTCATTAGAAAAACATACTAGTCTTGGACGGACAAGTGTCAATCCTTTACAACTCCTATTAACATGAAAGGATCAAAACAGCAACATTCTATTGGCTAACGCACATCCTATATCTGCCATGGTGCACCTGCAGTCCATGGACAAAATACACTTGATACTTTCACTTGCACTCAGATATGCAGCTCATATATGAATAGGAGCTAGCTTCCCTTCATGATAAATGCACAATAAGTTCACATTTCAACTTGCAATTCAAGATTCTCTATAGCCAAAATTACACTTCCAACACCTTAGGCTTCCTTAGTTTTAGCAGCTATCTGATCCTTCCGAAGCCATAGGTTCACAAGAAATGAGTCAATAATTATCTGCAGGGTGAATTAATTCAAAAAGAGGTAAGTAGTAGCAGAAACACCACAAGAAACAATAGGAAAATTGAGGAAATATATAACTCACCTGATTAATGTGTGAAGCGACACATGGAAGTATTAGCAGACCTGGTTCGCCCAAAGCTCCCTTGAGCTGATCCACAACAGCTACCATCACAGGCAGCGTTTTCTACAAGACAATATGCATATGTATGATTATCTCCAGATTATAAAATGGAATGTGAAAGAAGTTACTATTATCAGGACTTAGGCGAGATGCATTTTTTTCCTCCTCATGGCAATGAGGTGAAATTATGAGATTAGAAGAAGGATAATCCTTCAAGCAGCTTTCAGAAAAGATTGCAAGCAAAGCTGCTAAAAAAGCACCAAAACAACCCTAGCAGGCAAGAGATCCTACTATATTTTATATCAGCTAAAAATATGCCAGGATTGAAAGAATGTAAGTAAGAAAGAAATAAGGGAAGAAAAAAAAAGGGCATCTGCTGCCAGTTTTTCATCAGAAGAAAAGAACCCGGGATACAAGGATAGGTTGCAACTAGAAGGATTTATCTGTTCCAGCTTCACAATTATAACAGACGAATCCTAAATTTTTTTTAAAAAAAACTACCATATATCTAAGCAGTTATTATCTTTGTGACAGTGATTATCTTGTAAGCTGACTGTGCACGTAGTGATTATCTTCATGGAATATCTAAAACAATAGCTATTGGCTTCATCCCTCAGACCATCAGGTTTTAATCTTCCTAAGGAACCACCCATTGTCTCTTGAAATGTAATGTATAGTACAAGTTAAACATGTATATGTCATGAGTCATGACCTTATTCTCAACAAAAAGGTATCCCCCATGACCCTGAATTGTTTTTCTCATAACTTACTTTCTATAGGTGTCATCTAAAACTTAATTAGAAGGAAGCAAAAGCATGTCTGCATACTAACCTGGCTGGCAACAAGAATAACAGCTCGTGAATTTTCTTTCTTTGAAAAAACTGATTCTTTACCATCAGCCAGTGCTGACAGTATCTTTACCAGAACGGCATTGAAGGCCAACAGAGTAAGATGTAGCAGTCTGCAACAAAGACAGAATACATAATTAAGATTCCAAAGAGAGACTGCATTTGCTTTAAGATTTCGAGCAGACTTTATGGACCATAATTCGAAGAGAGAGAGAGAGAGAGAGAGAGAGAGAGAGAGAGATGTTTTCCTCTCTCCATTTGATGTGACGGTCAAAGCAAAAGTATTAACTAGGAAAGCTGCTACTAATGGTATGCAAAGGTAAATAAGTTTAAAAAGCCCATGTGTGCTAGATTTGATGGATAGTACAACTTTCCTAACTGCATCATAAGTTCATACTACACTTGACATTGACCAAATCATTTGTAGAACATCCTTCACATAATGCATACCAACATTAACATGCATGCCTAGGTCAATAGACATAATTACTGTGAATATATGCATCCAACACCTCCTTAAAAAAACAATACACTTAGAATAATTTCTGAAACAGACAGTTCACTTTCTGATGTTACTAAGGAATGGTTAATCAGGACTCCAATAGATCATCTTCCAGGTGGCAAAAGGGTAAGCTAATGAAATTCATACACCATCTCCTTTTCTGCACACTGTTAACGCATGAAAAACATGCTTGAAAAAAATTGAGAAAAATTCACTAGCCCTGGTGTAACTAATAACTGCTAAGTTAATTACGAAAGGGTAAAGCTCAGAAATTCTTACACCATCTCCCGTTTAGCAGACTGTTAATGGTTGAAAAACAAGATTCAAAAAATTTGAGAAAAAAATTCACTGGTATTGGCATAATAATATAACTGCAAACTACTTCATATACAGAAGGTCAATGTGAAAATAATCTACAAGAAAAACAAGAAGATGTGAAACTCTAGAAGTTTAATCAAACACAGGGCATACCTCTATCGACATAGCAGGTGGTATGATATAAGATGGGCGATAGTAAACCAGCAGACATAAAAGCATGGCAACTGACTGATACACATCGATAAGGCAGTAAAGAACTACTAACATAATGGAGAACTGTAAACTAATTGGTCCCCGTTTATAATGAGTAAATAAGAAAACAATGGCATTGTTGCCATTGAACTCCATGTATCTTATGCCATCAACTTTCGTTCCTAGAAAATCATCAAATTGTGTTTGTTCTCTACCGGTAATATCATGTTTAAAAGAAGGCAGCCAAATTTTCATATTTAGATGAAAGAAAGTAAGATGGATGTAACTGTTCTCAAGAACATTCAGATATCAAGCTGCATGGTATTAAATAATAAATATTAATAAAATATAGAAAGTTCAGTTTGTGAAGCACGTACAATCCCATGCTAATGGCAATAGCAAAAGCCATGGGTGTAACTGTAAAGAATAGAGGCCTTGACTTGCTAACTTGTATCCATGGCACCTGGAACACAAGAAACAGAATAGTGCAGCTAAGAAAACATAAACCTAGTGTTTTGCCTTGAAATATATGCTTCAACTACAGAGAGCAAATGAATATATGAGTTCTACTAAATAATATTGTGCAAGCAACAGATTGCAAGTGCTTGGTAACTCAGAAGAGCAGTTCAATCTAAAAATTTCAAGGAAAATGTATACAGGAAATTTTAACAGACAGTATAAGTCGTACAAGACTAAGAAGAGCGGAATTCATCATTGAAAAGAATCGACGATTTCGATCAACATATTCTGCCACCCCTGAAACATGAACATACTTATAGTTCAGAACAAGGTGTCAAGAACAGCATGTAAAGGATTCATACAGCACTTTCTTATTTTCAGACATTATTTACTGTGAAGCAGAATATAAGCAGTTATATAGGTGTCTCAAGCGTGCTTAGCAGCAACTTAGCATATCTTCTAGTTTACCAGTTACTCAGAATGTCCATGCGATTTATAAAACGATAACAATGCAAGTTTATGCTCCAACAAATTCTAACAGTGGACAGACTGGATGTGTCTGAACCTAAAGAGTAAGGAGTAAGGACTGAAGTGATACTGCTTGACAAACACCTTAGTGCAGCAAACGAAATGTGATAAAAGTGAAGTAACATCATTCCATGGAAAGATTAAATAGGCTATGACAACTTCAGTTTAGAATCTACAAAAACCAATACACAAATAATTGAACCAATTATTACAACTCTCATGATGAGTAGTAGTAAAATTTAAACCACAGAATCCACACAAATAACCAGGACAAATAAAGTTACGCTACAAAAAGTGAAATATTTTGAGTCAGTTTTTACATATGCATCTGAATTGTCACAAAAATAACCAAATCTCAATTATGTGGTGCTCATATCTGAAAATATCTGTCACTTCACCTCCAGTTTGCCGCTTTTGAAGTGTGTGGCTTAACATAAGACTTCAATTTATCATCTTAGGGCACAGAGGAGGCCTAGTGTAGGCTCTCCTCCTTGGTTAGGCATCCCAACCGTAAGTATAGATTATCAGGATAGTTAGTCCGAATTATTTTATAGTTTGTTTCTTTTTCTTTCCTCTTTTCAAGGAACCTTGAGTAAGGATCCATAAGTGCGGAAGGACTCTTCTTAGTGGGCAGGCTCAAAGAGACATTGGTGACTCCATACTTCCCAGTTTCCCATTTCCCACATATCATAGAAGAGAGGATGCAAGTGGCAAACATGAACCATTGGGAGAACAAAGTGCAGTCCAGATTTGCATAGATCAAGATAATCCGAAATTGATTGATTTCCCAGATCAACACAATCCGAGCAAGAATACTACAAAATTTTCCAAGACATAATCTAGGAAAAGGGAAAGACAACAGACTTCCCAGTATGGAATTATATTCAACCCTATAGCATAGATAAGGCAAAGGAAAATATTTCCCAACATTTTAGTAAGTAATATATAAGTATTCGTTCAAGCAAAAGCAGAGTGGAAATAATATTAGACTCACCCTCAAAGGCGTCACGCAAAACCTGTAAACAAAAAGGCACAAAGTGAGATGTGTTTTCGTAGGACCAATGATATAATGACATAATAATTCAAGCATGGTTGGCATAGAATTATATAAAAGCTATATACAAGGTCCACACACAAAACAAATGGTACATACTACATAAATTGTCAACCAAGACCTTACCTAAAATTACAGACACGCCTAGGAAAATATACAGAGCATCATTTTTGTAGAAGTATTTAAACAAATTCAGAAAGTTGAACATGTCCATGCCATAAAAACCAACAACTGAAATGCTGACAACGAGCAATTAGTCTATGCTTCACCGCATTATAGCATGGACATGGAGGGCAGCACAACAGAACACAACACGTTAAAGAAAACCAACAACTGAAATGGTGACAACCAGCAATTAGTATAGCTTCACTGCATGATAGCATGGACATGGAGGGTAGCACAACAGAACACAACACGTTAAGAAAATGATAATGAAACAGCATAAAATATAGTGTTCGATGTATTTTTGACAAGACATGGCTTCACAACAAAGAGCATGCATGACTCCATATTTGGTTATAATCATTAGAAACCATGTAGAAGAAGAAAAGAAGCTATATCATAAATTGGTATAACCTAAGATTCTATTATAGTTATTTCTACAATTAATACATGTGAAATACTGCAGGCATTTTTCTCTTTTGCACAGGATAACAAAGCAGAGGAAAGGTATATATATAAATTTAATGAATATGAACATGATGTGTTGGCTGCAAATATAGTAGCATTAATATCGAAACCCATACACAACCCTTTGAAGAGATAGAGCTTGCCAATGTACCTTCCCCAGAATCAGAGGAACCAAAAGCGTCGAGACAAGGCTTTTAAACAATTCTGCTGTTGGGATTGCAACCCCAGCTCCTGCTCCAATGAACTTAGCAAGAGAAAAAGGTACCTGACAAAAAGATTAAGCTCAGGTGATACACAATTCTTACAATACATGTAAATGGACAAGTGAAATACCAACAACCACAAAAAGACAGGACTATTTAAAGTCAGAAAGGGTCAGGTATATTGAAGTGTCCAATTTAACTTGCTATTGTCTATTTCACAAATGTACAAATATACAAACCAAAAACAGGGAGAAATCAGAAGAATTGTGGAACGACAGAGATTACTGGACCAACTAGAAATGAACTTTTCAAGGACAACAAATATTTTTGAGTCACCAGTACCTTTTTGGCTTGATAGAATTCCACAAATGAGTTATGTAGGAAATTGGCCACAATGGTTAACAAAAACAGTGAATTTTCATAGCAAAAATATAATGTTCCAGTCAGCTCAGTTCTCCGTGTGTCAATGAGATATTATCATCAGCATCAACAAAGCCTTTACCATTTGACCTTTAGTGAAGCAAGAGATTGCAAGCCTCCGTTAAAAGACTGGAAAAATTCTAACCTGGCATCAACTTCTAAGGAGGTATTAAATTGTAGCCAAGAAAATAACGCAAGAAAGGGGCTTGCCATAAATTCTAGAAGCCCACTCAGCTGATAGGATACCATGTTTTATTGGTATCCAGTTCAAGCTAATGGAACCAAGAAGCAGCCTTCAAAATTTTCCTAGATTGAAAAGGTCGAGAAGCCAGGAAAAGATGATGCAGATGCTATAGGAAACTGTGTAACTGTGTTCAACTCTAAGGCACGAGATAAAACCAAAGTCGGATATAATAAAGATGGGATATAGATAGTCCTAATATAAGGATTAAAAAGATCACAGTTTCAAGCTTTCTTTTTTCCTTTGCTTGCCCTTCCACAGTTACACCTGCATATCACATATGTGGATTTATCAAGTGTAAAGATGCGGTAATTTCAAAATCGTATCTACAACATATACTCCCTCAATTTTCACTCATCTGCTTTCCTACTCAAAGCTCTTCACCTGTTACCCCTCTGTCATTTAACAAAAGATTTGAAGATTGATAGATGTGTAATGCTGGAGATTTTCCCCCAGGATTGTTAGCAACATATATGACAAGTGATGTAATGACAATGAAATAGATAATATCAATGGTATAAACAACAAAAGTGACACCGAGAGAAAAAGATGATATACATGGAATAAATAGAGGTATATATGCATTCAAGTAATATGCAGTGAATTACTGGGATGAAAACATTATCAGTGAAATATACACATATTACTTGGTTTGATATTATAAGGACATATGGTTCATCATTACACATCAATCTGAAAATGTGCGCAGAATTTTGACAGAGTAATAAGCAAAGAGTTATAAGAAGAAAGTGAAAGGCTGAATGAGTTGAGGGAAGGTAAAAGAAAAGAAAAATTAAGGTATGGATCCATTTTCTCTTTTAAAGAACCCTGAAGGGTGTAATATAAATATCATTTCAAAGATTAAATTTACTGCAACAGTTTGTTCTGTTCAATTAAAATGTAATAGAGAACACTTTAATTGGGTCAGTTATCATTTATCAACAAAGCAGGATACAGCCTTCTTAGGCGGATTCTATCTCATAGTATAGCTAACAAAATCTGAAACAAGTAAACTAGAGTGAGGCATCTCTGACATCTGAGAAATATTAAACCACAGAAAGTTTTATTTCAATTATTCAACATAAATGGATAGTTTTACAAGGCAGACCAAATAAGAGAAATCTTATCTAGATTATTCGCCATAAATGGATAGACCGATAGAGTTTTACATGTCAGACCATCATCAGATGAAGATGAGAAACATGTTGCTTGATCGTAGCTCTGTTGTTAATAACCATGCTTTCAGCAACATGGCATCACAAAATATTTAGTAGCATACATGCAAGGCCATTCAAAAATGTATATAGAAAGTTGAATAGAACTTACAAAAATGATGCCTAGTAAATTGGAGATCACTGTCATTGCGAGAGCAAGGGCAGAATTCCCCCCAACAAGCTGCAAGTAATTCAATTATTGATTCATACTATATCTTCCTAGGGGAAAGAAAGTAGTTCAAGACGGAAAAAATAAAGAAATGGAATGAAAAATTCAGTTTACATTTGTCAAAGCAACGCCACTTGACAATGTTGTGGGCATGCAGCAAAAAATGGCTAATCCTGTTGCATAAATTTTAGGAGTTATGAAGCAACATGGAGAAAACTGTAATATGAAGTTTACCATACAAACAAAAAAGTGCAAAAAATAAAAAAGTGAATGAATAAGAAGACAAATTAATGTAAGTTGTTAGAAGGTCCACAAACCTATGACAAATTCTGGAGGATACAACTGAACTTGTAATATAAGTCTCGAAACAAGTGGACTGAGAAACAGAATAGAAACCTACATAGACAAGGAAAAGAGATATTGCAATGATTCACAATAGTAAGATGGTTAGGGAATGGCAGAAAGAATACCCGAAAATAGAAACACTAAATCAAATAAGAATTAAATCATATGAATATAGAGATATCATTTATTTATTGTAAAAGCACCACGTATAAGAAAGGTAGAAAGTGGAAGGGAGCAAAGATAGTATGCCAGGTAAGGAAGAACGTAGGCATTCCAAAAACAACATAAAATATGTCGTGTGATTTCAACGGTCATAGGATACAAAAATCAAACAAAGAGAAGTGTGTGATTTGGCTATATACAAAGTTTAAAAAATCGTCACCCTGAGAAAAGGGATGAAGGAGGCATGTGACCTAGTCCATCACATAGAAGTATGAATTCTATAAGAGAATTATTGATGCAAAATCTGCACCCTGAGAAAGACCTAAATAGCAATTATAAATATTCGTTGACAGGGATAGATGAGCTATGGCTCTTTCTCGAAAAAAAAACTTACAAGGATCACCAACGTAGATAACCCTGTCTATAACTCGTGCTGCAATGAACCTGAAATCTCCATCAAGTACAACCCACAACCTATGAATAAGAATTTGTTTGTAGCCATCTCACAGAGGCTCCATAATTTCTAAATTATCTCTGATAATAATGCTAAACTATATCCCTTCCAGTTGCTCTATCCATGCAAGGTGAGCTTCCCCCAAAGTTAAGTGAAATAATCCATTTCATGCACACAGGGGTAGCATTGCCCCCTGCAACGTCAGATTGGTGGACATCAAGCTAACGGTTTCACATGGCAATAGCCACCCAAAAGTTACTCTATGTATTCGTCAATCTGATTAGTTTCTTGCCCATTACCAGCAGTAAATTCTATCCTGAAATCATGATGGTAACTCCAGTAACTGCATCCAAACAAAGCTCAAGAAATTTTCTTCATGGATGGTCTAACAATGTACTAATGCAGTGCTACTTCTCTAAGGGAATGACAAATCCCACCATAATCCCAAGATTCCAAATGATATGAAATAATGTCTACTTGTACCCCCTCTAATTGTACCCCCACCACCACCACCACCACCACAAAACGCATGTATGTATACGTTATTTCTTGAATATTTTACTTTCATGCCATGCCACTATGTATGCTTAATGATGGGTTACACTCATCGACTACCAGATAGTATGGTATCAAAAGCACACCTGAGACAAGAGACATGGCGAGAGGAAGATGATTAGTATAAATTATTTATTGCTTTTCTTGGCCTAGCTATCGCAACTTATGACTATTGTGGCCTATGACTTATTTTGATTATTATGTACTTTGTGGCTTGTGTTATTTTATAGGGTTTTTTAGGCATTAGTCCCTTAAATCTTCAATAATTGCATATTAGTCCCTCAAATCTTAGAAATTGCATATTAGTCCCTTAAGTCTTCAATAATTGCATATTAGTCCTTCAAATCCTGTAGAGTCTTGCTAAATGGTCCCTCAGTTAGTATTTCAGTTAAAAAACTTAATCATGGTCGGATTAACTCCTAACCCAAAATCTGCAATCACCAAACTAACCATCTCTCTGATGTTTCAAACTTTTGTAAAGCTCAACTTTGGGTAGGGTTTTTTGCTAACCTTTGGAGAAGAAGAACTCAAGTGAGTTTGGATTTATTTTAAGTTGATATTGGGTTTAAACCTATTAAGAAATGGATTGGGAAACATTACAGAGGGGTAAAATGGTCACTTTGCCTCTAACCGTCAGATTTGACGGAATATTTCCCTCAAATCTAACGTGATTTAATTTGAAGGACCATTTTGAAAGATCATGTAGGATTTGAGGAACTAATATGCAATTATTGAAGATTTTAAGGGACTAATATGCAATTTCCAAGATTTGAGGGACAAATATTGAATTATTGAAGATTTAAGGGACTAATATCTAAAAATCCCTATTCCATATGAAGGAATTACTTATTTATTCATGTTTAACCATGTTCTGATTGTTTATTTATAACCTGTTTAAAAATTAACGCTGCTAATTAATTCTATCATTCTTTAACATACCAAACAACGACACTTCTTGTACACTCCCTACACAGTTCTCACATGTTTCTCACTTTGCAACTATATTATTAATTTCAAGTTTTTAAAAGTAAGACATAGCCAGATGCAAGTAAGACACATAGCTAGACATTTTGTACCATCTCAAGAGCTTGTGCTATAATGGATTTACTGGAATCTTACTGCATAGTTCTTCCTCACATGTTCTACATTTCTCCAACACTTTTTCTTACTAACTACATGCTAACATATGTATTTACTCATTACATATCAAAGACAATATTCTGATCTAAAGAGGTCTACAAAATGTTGAATTACATAACAATTATAATGTCTATGACATGCTGTGATATAAGGAGTCAGATACATAAAGCTATGCAACTAAAGGTCAAATGCAAAGTTAATACATGTGCGTAAATATTAGTTCCTGATATGTTTTTGCATGGTAATTAATGTGTGTAATTTTGCACTCTCCATAACATATGGATTCATACATATATTATGAGCGTAGTTAAGTATAGATAATTCCTTATCAAGGTATACCAATGTTTCCTATCCTTAAAGGAATTATCAAGTCATGTGTCTTTCCATGCTTCTTAAGATTCAAAAATTATGTACTGAAAATTATCTCCTTCCCTTCATTTTCTTCTCTGGGACTTTCATCCAACCCAAAGCAAAGTATCACCGTTAATAACTTAACAATCCTTTAGTGGCCTAATTTGACAGGTATCTATGTAGATTAATCAATTATGAGTCTGACAATATTGCAGTACTGCAATCAAGATTGTATAATATACTGCAGTAAATAAGTTTTCCCTTTGTGGGTAAGACATAATCTACAAGAATAGGAATATCCTACAAGTGTCATGTGGCACGCCAAGTGAATACTTCAGACAGTACTGAAGATGAAAAACTGATGAGCCCTTTTTCTAGGAAATAAATTGCAGATCAACATGTAAAGTAAAATTGAAATTTTGAGAAGGAAAAACCTTCTTTGAGTATTAGACACAAAAATAATGAATCATACAAGCCCAAGCATTCCTGCTGGCCAGGCTTCTATAGCAGCATCAATTTCCCCGCTTCGCAGCATAAGCCCTATATCATGAATAATGTTTTGCATATTAGCTATTTGATGAATAAAGATAAAAGAAAAAAAGATATTTCAATCGTACCTGAAATGACAAAAATACCAAAGGTGCTGAATCTTGATAATGAATATTTGTGAGCAACACATCCAAGAGTAGGATTTGCAAGCCCTAATATTATGCCGCTGATAAGGGCTACACAGACACAAGGAAAATAACAGAGCAATCAGATGTGAAGACTTCTGAAGCAGTTCTTAATTATCTCATCAGCAATCTAGCACTATCTAATAGTGTGTGTAGATTGTAGTCATCAGATATTAATCACGCACACTCAAGAAAACTCCAAAAAGAGGAGATCATCAGCATGTTGTAGAGTAAAAGAATCCACCAACCAAAACAATCTTGTAATGAAGATTACAACAAACAGATAAATACAAATGTGCATAGCGTAAGTGTCCAAACTGGGTTAAAGCATCTTGTCACTTGTTATGCTATACATAAAAATTACTGAATTTTTTTATAAATGTATCTCTTGCATTTTAAATCATTCTGTTTGGAGATATAAATCATGTTAAACCATGATGCCAAAAAAAAAAAAACCATCTTTCTCAGTCTCTTTTCTTTGCAGGCATTACTGGTAGCTCGTCTAACTGTGTTCCTAACATATACCCAAAGATGTATATGATATATCAAACAAATTCAATATTTTCATATTTACACACTATCCGGCATCCTTAGGCCCCTTAGAGAGGAACAAAATCCAGCAAAACCACGCGTGGTCATACTTGCAAGACATACAAAATAAAAATATAAATAAACTTGCAACAGTAATGCAAGTCCTTGGATGAGATCATACATACAGGAAAGATGAAGGAAAAAAACCAGGAGCCCAAACAATCACAATAAAGGCTAACATCAAAATAACTGAAATATATAAGAAGGCATTACAGAAATTAGTCTAAAAATCAGCAAGTATATGGAATTACCTATCGGGAGGAAGTTGGTTGCTGCAAAGTTTAGTAAAGCACATGTCCAACTTGAGACATTAGCAGAACTGGAATCCCTGGAGTAATAACTCCCACCATCAGCAACCTGAAGTGTGAATAATCTTCTTTCACATAGAGCACATAAATGCAACTTAAGAAACAAATAGTAGACTTGTGGGTCCGCTTTGAAACAATAAATGTACCTCCAGCTAGGTATGAACACCTGTCTAGGATATGCATCACGCCCTTTCCGACATGCATATGGTACATCTTATCTTAAGACATAAAGACGGAAAAGGTATTCACTAAAGTTAAAAAATATGTAATAGAGGAATGGAATGCGGAAATGGCTATAATGAGATGGAGTGATTATTGAGTCATTGTGGTCTTGAAATTGACAAGAAAGAAGTAAGGAGATTGTCGGTCAGTATGGCGGGCTTGGTTTATGACCAACAGGTGATCGCTCAAATCAAAGCGGAACACAGCCTAGAACTTTCAAGTCAAGTCGCTTTAAGTTTCGGTGACACGTTGCAGCTAAATCCATTTACCTCACAACCATTATCCATCATGATAAAAGGTCTCGGATAGTGTGGGCTTCCCCAGGAGATTCGCAGAGTTGGGGACACTTAGACACTACCCATCCTACACTAAGGTGTTGATATTGTTCTGAAGGCGGCAAGGCAGCATGACTGAAATCAGTGCTCTATGGGTTGAGAGTTCAAGTGTCCAAAATGAATACGCTCATGTAACTACCCAATCCCTTAGGTTCTGAAGTTACAACAATCAATTCGGTGCTTTAACTATGTAAAATAACTATACCACCATAGTGATTCATAGAGTAGCCTAAACGAGGAAGAACAAGAGCCTAATCCTTTGAGCAGAATAAATAACATACACTAATAGCATCTGCATAGTTCCGTGAGTATAGTAAGCAAAAATTGAGCTCAAATTTTGCCGAAATGTTGCCGATTTCATAAGTTCATCATTACAATCACGGATTTGCCAAAAAAAAAAATCATATTTAATATATTAAAAGTAAGTGAATGAATCGAGTGAAGAGGATCTAGAGAGTAGAACACCTGATCGGATCCTCCTGTTGCCCTAATCGATCGAGAAACTGGTTGAATTTCCCCAGTGACCGATCGGCGACTCGCCGGAAGGGTAAAATCGCCGGAAGAGCGGAGAAGAGAAGGGGGAGAACAGCCAATTCGTCGCCGGAAAATTCCGCTCCCGGTGGCGATCCGAGGCCTGGGAGCTAGGGTTTGGAGGGCTCCCGCCAACATGATGAATAAAATCGAACAGGAAAGAGCGAGCGTGGGGAGAAGGGCAGACAGTCAGTGAGCGATGGAGAAAAAAGGAGAGACGGAAACGGAGTTCACAGGGCCATACCCGGCCCAGTAAAAGCCCAAAACCCGATTAAGGGCCTGATATTATAACCGCAATCCTTTGTATCAGGAACAGTTATCTTAAAATTTTGAACACGAAACTTGTAGACTTTGTAGTGTTGACATTATCTGTTGGATTTCATTTTAAAATTTTAAGCTGACTTTGTTCGGAGACGTAAGCCAAATTGTTCTAGTTTGGGACATTTGTGCAGAGCAACGTCTTTATTTTTCTTCAAAGCTATTAGCAATGTTCTTCTGTTAATTAAAGAACAAATATTTTAATATCGGTAAAGTATTAGAAATTTTCAAAGCTATTAAATTCTTTTTTTTACTATTTAATTTTTAATCCTTCTTATTTATTATTCAAAATATTAATCAACACTGTACTCATTCAAAAAGGAAAGGGTTAATTGCGACCAGACCCCCTAATAAAATTGTAATGAGCCCCTTTTAATTCTATTTGTTGCGAATAGACTCCCTGTAGTTGTACTTATTGCAAATGGACCTTTTGAGTGAATTTATTTTTGACTCTTGAAATCATTAAAAATATTTGAGGAGGTGAATAGACCCCCAATAGTTCCATAGTTGAGGATAAACATTCAATTGCTAAAAAGTTTTAGCTTTTCAAAGAGTCAAAAAAATTCACGTAGAAGATGTATTCGCACTTGGGCCAATACTACATAGGGTCTATTCGCAACAAGTAGAACTACATAGGGTCCATTCACAATAAATAGAACTATAATGAGTTTCTTTGCAATTGGGTGATACTACAGGGTCTGTTAGCAATTAATCCAAAAGGAAAACAAATCCAAAACAATTTTTGATCATAGTACCCAAATCTTTCATGTTTTCAAATTAGTACCCGAAATCTTGATATTTGAAATCAGTCCACCAAATTCGTAAGTGTTTTGAGAATAGTCACAAATCTTCATATTTTGAAATCAGTCCCGCAAATCTTTTAAGTATTTTGAAATTGGTCGCCAGAATTCTTCGATCACCAGCTAACGAGAAGGACTAATTTCAAAATATCTACAGGATTTGGGAACTAATCTCAAAATAATTAAAATTTTGGGAGACTGATTTCAAATATTAAAAGATCTTGGGAACTAATTGTAAATATGAAAAACTTAGGAGACAAAATATCAGATAAAATGCAATCCAAAAATCATCTTCCTTCCTATTCGCGACAAGAGTCTAATTAAACTGGCCAAGATATTAGGCCTCCTCATAATCGAAACGCTCGATGGCTCTCACTCGTCGTCTCCATCTACTCCGGCCTCCTCATCCTCCTCCAATCTCACCTTCATTGTTACCAAAATGCCCTTCTCTCCTCTCCTCCGCCCTCCCATTGAACCGCCGCCGGAGATTTCCCGCGCTCCGCTTCCTCTGCTCCCACTCAGATCCAACGGTCCATATTCTCTGCCTCTTCTTCTTTGTATTCCCTCAAATTTATTGAATTATAATAATCGTAATTAAATTGAACAGGAGCGCGCCGCCGCAGAGAGCTCCATCTCTCCGTCATCTTCGTCTATAGTCGGCGATCTGTTGGATTACCTTAACGAATCTTGGACTCAGTTCCACGCCACCGGTGATCCCCAAATCCCTAACCCTAATTTTTTTAAAAGGTTTTCTGTTTAAATTTTGATTTGCGAGAAATTTTTGCAGCCGAAGCGAAGAGGCAACTGATCGCTGCTGGATTTCAACTGCTTAACGAGACCGATGATTGGGACTTGCAACCCGGCGGCCGATACTTCTTCACTCGAAATATGTCGTCTTTGGTTGCTTTCGCCGTTGGAGAAAAGTGAGAATTTCTTTTCGAATTTATTGTAGTTGTTTTGAGGGTAGAGGCCTTAACAGAATCAATCTGTTATCTATTGCTATGTACTAAATCAATGACACTTGTTTTAATCTTTATGTCTTTATTAGGGTTAATGCCATATTTAGTCCCCAAAATATTCTTTAATTGTATATTAGACCCTCAAATCTTCATATTTCTAAATTAGACCCTTAAATCTCGTAAGGTGTTTTTAAAAAAGCACCTCCTTATTAGATTGAACTGTAGTTATTCAATTTTTAATGTTACGGTTAGGATACCTTTTCTTTTTTTGGATAATTATGACCTTATGAAGAAAAGAGAGATGCCGGGGTTTGGAGAAATCCAAAGAAAGGAGAGAGATTGGGGAAGATGAGAATAGGAGGGAGAATGGGAATGAGGAAAATATATAGAGGGGAAAACCTAACTAATAAGAATATTAATGTTATTTAACCAAGATGGTTAAGAGTTAATCATACTATGTGTAGACATCAGAATATCTCATGAATTTTTTTAAACAAAAATTTAAGCTAGTATTCATCATAGGAGAAATTATATTTGGATAAACTAATCTCACCTTGACCGGGCTATGTCACCGATCTCCAGGAGAGTAGAGCAATCTTGAAATATTTACTCCTTAGATATATATTAGTATCTCTTTGATTATAAAAAAGGGTGGATTGCATGTTTTCAGGAATTTATTTCTTCCTGTTAATTACTCCTATTAAAAGAAAAGCCCTTGATTAATAGAAAATAAAATATTAAACAAACATTAAAATTATGAAAGTGTGCAGAGAAGCAAAGTATTTTCTTGATCAGTTTCATTAATTTGTAACATATTACAAAATTAAGAAGAAGGGGAAGGAGATGGGATCTTGGGGGCTATATTCTGGAGCCGTCCTCCATTTTCTAAATAAAAGTGCAGAGAACCTTGTTGCCATCTCTCGCACGCTTCTAAGCCTTTCTCTCTTCTGAGTTTCTCTCAGTATTTTTCTACCTTTCTTTTCATGTGTGTCCATTGAATGGCAAAAAATGTGTCTATTTATAGGAAGGGGAAGAGGAAGTTGTTGCTAGGTGTTGAAAAGAGATTGGTTGGAGAGTTATGATAACCCTCTTATTGAAACTTCCTATTGCATCTGCTTATTACCACCAAATTATCATCTCTGTCTTTCAGTTATTATGTTTTCTTAAGCTTAGACTGTTGTTTTCTTTTATCATAAGCGTTATGAGAAATTAACATAAGCCTTATATTGAACCACGATGCCCAATATCATAGACGAAATAAAGGGAAGAGAAGAAAAAAATAGCGGATTAAGAGACAGAAGAGAGAAGAAGAGAGAGGAGAGAGGAAGAGAAGAGAGAGAAGAAGAAAGAGAGGAAAATAAAGGGGAGAAAGAAAGATGGAAGAGAGAAAAAGAAAGAGAAGAAGACCGAAGAGAGAGAAAGGAAGAAGACGGAAGGGGGAGAAAGGAAAAAAGACGGAAAAAAACGAAAGAAGAAGAAAAAATATACTACCTGCAGATTTCTTCGAATAGAGAACAAAGCGTAAAAATAATGTTGAGAGAGGGAGGAGTTATATATACGATGTAAAATCTTAACCGTAGTAGGACTAGACTCTGTTTCACTTTTAGTTTCTATTTATGTTTGGATTCTGTTCCAAAGTTTGTTACTATCCTCTTATAAATAGGATTGTATTATACAACAATTTACCTGAAATAAGAACTCCCCTTTTAAAAAAATGAGTGGACTGATCTTGAAATTGTTTAAAACTAGGGTTTAGTCCATAACAACCAGCAAACAAAAATAAGTTGGAAGAAGAAAGAACTGGAATTTGTTTTAAATGCTGCTTCTTTCCTATCCAAGTAGAGGGACTTGGATGGTTTAAATGCTTTATTTAGTTGATATACTGCTTGGTTGATGGCCTCTTCAAATGTTATAAAATAAGCAAAGATAAGCTTAGGCGTAGGTTTGAGGTGAACGTTTTTATGCATCCATAAAAGCTAATAAGAAGTATGCCAAAAAACGAAATTAAAAAAATCTCTCTATCACAAATATTTTGTGAAGATAAAAAATACTTGGACTCACACTCTCGATATAAAACCTAGCACGT
The DNA here is from genome assembly GCA_012295165.1 of Asparagus setaceus. Classification (NCBI taxonomy): domain Eukaryota; kingdom Viridiplantae; phylum Streptophyta; class Magnoliopsida; order Asparagales; family Asparagaceae; genus Asparagus; species Asparagus setaceus. The sequence goes on from CM022707.1 coordinate 28,777,295, forward strand.
AAGTTAAGGAGAGGAAATTGTAGATGCCAAAAAAATTCACGTCTCAATAAGCCACAAGTCAAATTAATTAAAGAGCCTAATAACCTTTAATAATATTGTTGACTTCAATCTGCTGAGGTTACTACTTGCTCAGTAAGCCTTGAAATTGAAATCAACTTAAGGATGCCTACATCTCATATAATTAACAATAAAAATCAACTTGAGGGTAGATGGACCCTCTATATTAATTAATTCAATGAAACATGCCTCCCCCTAATGCATGTCAAGTTTGGTATACTTGACATCATCTTGAGCTCAATAAGCCTTGTCAATAAAACTTAATATCGGAAGGGCACCATCTCACTTGAAATGGAACTTGATGGTGAGACGTCCTCTGTTAAAATAACACAAATACACACCCCATCACCTCACATAGTATTCATAACAAAACAACTCAAGTTGATGTATATAGACCCTCACCCCAATTCAATCATGAGAAAAATATGAACCCTTCCCCGCATTCATAACACCAAATAATATGTCTATGATACTGGCATCATGGTTTCAATATAAGGTTTATATTAATTTCTCGTAATACTTATGATAAGAGAAAGCAAAAGTCTAAGCATGATAAAAACATAATATTTGAAAGACAGAGACGATAATTTGGTGGTGATAGGCAGGTGCAATAGGAAATTTAGATAAGGAGGTTATCATAAATCCCCGACCAATCTCTTTTCATCACTTGGCAATAACTTCTTTTTCCCTTCTTATAAATAGACACCCCTTTTGCCGTTCAATGGACACACACGTAAAGAAAGGCAGAAAAATATTGAGAGACACTCAAAAGACAGAGGCTTAGAAGCATGTGAGAGACGACAATAAGGTTCTCTGCACTTTTATTTTAGAAAAGGAAGAAGGGCTCCAGAATATAGCCTGGTGGAGACCCATGATCCCATCTCCTTAAATTTTATAATATGTTACAAATATAATGAAATTGATCAAGGAAATACTTTTCTTCTCTTCACTTTCATAATTTTGATGTTTGTTTAATATTTTGTTTTCTATTAATCAGAGGTTTTTCTTTTAATAGGAGTAATTAACCGGAAGAAATAAATTCCTGGAACCATGCAAACCGCCCATTTTATAATCAAAGTGATATATATATATATATATATATATATATATATATATATATATATATATATATATGATAAAATGATATTGTGAGATGAGATTCTTATTATGAGCTAGCCTAATTGGCTACCCGATATGATGATCGGCACCGTCCATCCTGATTTACACCTCACATGATCTATATATAGAAAAAATTATATCATTTAGAAATTTTTAATCATTATTTTATCCATGTGAAAAAGAGACGGCTATTAAGCTGTCTGAAAAATTAACATATTAAACTAGCTCGATTTCTATCCTAAAAGACTCAAAACTATATGAAAATTTCATCATGCACATTTGATGATATTTTGAACAAGATGTACAGTGTCGATTATGAATATGACGAGCCGATTAGTCTAGCTCACAAGAAGATTTGAGCTTACCAGCTCACAATATCATTACTATATATATATAGAGAGAGAGAGAGAGAGAAATGTAGGAACTTGGTACTAAGCACAAGTTTTGTGCTTGGTAGTGAGGTGTCTCATTCTCATCCACTCCCCAATCCATGTGAATGTGGTCCCCCATTTGAATGAGTGGATGGAAATGAGCCACCTCACTACCAAGCACAGAAACTTATACTTGGTACCAAGTTCCTCTATATATATGTGTGTAACTAATTTAGTTATACACATCTGTAAAAATACGTCTTTGTCCATATATATTGTAAATCCAAACCGTTCATTGTTATCTATATATCATCAAATGTGTGTGGATAAAAAATCATGTGATTTGGAATTTTATATCATGTAGTTCAAGTAACTCAAAATAATTGATATTTTAGACCGATCTGAGACCGTTCATTTCTAGGTCATTAGATGCATAAACTAGAAATATCTAATCTTTATGATTTTTATCTCAATGAAGTTTTGAATGCATAGGTCATAATGAACGGTGTAGTTCGTTAATATTTATGGTGAAACATTGAATTTTTACAAGTGTGTAATTAACATAGTTACATCCCTGTGTATTGTAACCATACCCCATATATATATATATATATATATATATATATATATATATATATATATATATATATATATATATATATATATATAGTAAAGCTCCTATAAAATTAAGTGGATAGAAGTGTTTGCCCATCAACTTTTTATCCATTAGATTTGCTTTGAGATTTGTGCTAGCATGTGATGCAAATCAATGCACACATCTCAAGATATCCTTCATATTTTGCACAAATCTCAAAGCAAATCTATTGGATAAAAAGTTGGTGGAGAGGTATCTCTATCCACTTAAGTTTATAGGAGCTTTACTCTCTCTCTCTCTATATATATATATATGGGAATAATGTATATGAGGTGGCTGTTCATTTTGCTAAATGAGTTATCAAAAGATAGAGTGGTGAGGTCCACACCTTTTGATGTGACTTGCAAGGTGGGCCTCACCACATGGCTATCTCTTGGTAACTCATTTAGCAAAATGAGCTGCCACCTCATATACATTATTTCCTATATATATATATATATATATATATATATATATATATATATGGATTGTTTTACTCTCCTTGAGATTGGTGACATGTTCTGGTCAAGGGGAAATTAGCCTATCCAACTATAATTTCTCCTATGATGGATACTAGCACCACTTTTAAATTTTTGTTAAAAAATATTTGTTGGACATTCTGGCATCTACACTATGAGAAAATTTTTGCGGGAAACCATCCATGGGGTATTTTTTTAAAGGTGTTTCGAGGTAGTGGTCCGCTTAACATTAGGTCGTTTGAAATTGGTCCCATAAGTCATTATTATGAGAATGTCCTCCAATTTAGTTATGTGAACTTAATTCTGAGAAACGAGAGTTAGTTAGTTTTTTTTTTTTTAATTTCTCGGTATACCGTCTTCATCCTTTACCCATCTAACGATAATACTCTAAGGTCTCTTCCCAAAATCCATTAAAATCTCACTTTTCTTCATCCAATGATCTTAGGTTTGATGGAAAAAAAAGTGAGCTTTTAATGGGTTTGGAAACGAGATGTTAGAATATTACAGTTAGGGTGGAATGAGGAAGAAGTGGGTATAAGCTGTGACTAAAGAAACTAACCATCGTTAGTGTTCTTGGGCTTAAGTTAACAAATTTTAAAGTACAAGGATCTATTTAGGATAACCAAATAGATTTGGCGACTTTTCTCATAATAATGAGTTTGCAGGACCTGTTTCAAATAACTTGAGTTTTGGGGGAACAATACCTCATAATCCTTTTTAAAACAACTTAAAAGAGATTTGGAGGTCTCATTTAGAAATATGAAGATTTAGGGTCTAATATGATAAAAGCCCTCTTCATTGTTATTATCATTATTATTTGAAAACAACATCTACCTTATCTACTACTAAACATGTCCTTTCAGCTTCCCTAACTATGTCCTGCATCCTCATCTCTCTATATCAATCCTATTAAACCCATCAATTATCTCATTATATGTCACTCCATCTTTCTAGTATATTGCATGACTAACAAACCAGTTTTATTAAAAGAGAATCAAATAGAGTAACATAGAAGTATAGAGATGTTGGTAGGTAGAGGAGAGCTTATGACTTAGAGTAAGTGAACTAAATAGATAAACTACTGATTACCTGATTTGTAAGAATGCCAAACTTCAGCAAGTAGAACTGAATAATGGATAATATTTGTTGCTTTTGAACAACTTTCACTGAAAATGCACTAAATCTTCCTTTCTTCATGAGCAGTCCCATCGATTCAAATTTATTTTAATTATCAGTTTGTTTGTTGATGATGGCAATTAGATTATGTGCATTACACACTTTTTTCTTGGGCAGATATAGTGTTGGTAGTGGATTCAATGTGATTGCTGCTCACACAGACAGCCCGTGCTTGAAGCTGAAGCCGAGATCTACTGGCTCCAAAGCTGGGTATCTAATGGTGAATGTGCAGACTTATGGAGCTGGATTGTGGCACACTTGGTTTGATAGAGATTTGAGTGTAGCTGGGAGAGTTATACTAAAAGCTGGAGATGGGTCTTATGTGCATAAGCTTGTCAAAGTGAAGAGACCAATATTACGTGTTCCCACTTTGGCCATACATCTTGACCGGTTAGTTTGCTCTGCTCATCGTTGTCTTGAATTGTGATTCAAAGTGTGTCTAGTGACCATCAATGTGGTTTCATATGGTTTCCCATTGTGATTGTTGAAATTACTGGCAAAGTTGGACGGTTGATATCAGGGGAAAAGAATCTTCTTTTGCAAATATTTCTACCCAGTTCGGCAGAATGTATTAGTATTAAGAATCGGGTGAACGAAGTAGAGGACCAATTTCATGTGAACATACATTGATGGAAATCTATTTATCTGTTCCACTATGCATATCCGTTGAGATCTCTGACATTCCTGAGCAGAATACAGAAGAAAAGGAAAATGAGGGTCTTTCCTTAGTGCCCTTAACTCCATTTTTTTGTTGATTTTTAGCTAATTTCATAAGCCAATGGACAATGCAAAGTGTATAATAGCTTGGGTGATTAATTAGAGAGAGGATTAACAAGTAGGTGTAAGGAGGGCATGAAGGAGAGAAAATACAGGATGGTGAAGATGAAGTATGATGTGGCACTTTCACTTCATTTACTGGTTGTACACTTATTGCAGTTAATCACAATGATAAATGTTCTTTCTGATCATTGTTTGGTATATTTAATTACTGATAAGCTCTTGTACTTGAATTGTTCTGTTGTAAGCTCCTCATCCAGATACCTTTTTTTTATATATATTTGTTTAAAAATTGATCGTGGAGTGAAATTCAATTTATTTATTTATTTATGTTCTTTTCAGAAAGAGAAGATTTTCCATTTGGAAAAAATTGGCTTCTTCTCTAATGGGGAATAGTTCACACCAAATAGTTATTTTCTCAGTAGCCAAACTTGCTGTGCTAAATTTTAATGTACTTGCAATATGGTTATAGCTTGAAGGGATGACTACGCTAACTTCAGTTTTTTAGTTTAGCTCAGTGAGCACTGAAGGATTTAAACCCAACTTAGAGAGTCACCTTGTTCCACTCCTTGCAACAAAAATTGAGGAGGCACAAGTGAAGTCTGAGGATAAAACTACTTTATCATGCTCTTCAAAAAGCCTTCACCATTCGCTGCTTCTACAGGTATTTTTTTCTCTGGTGTTTTCTGATCCAATGTCAGATGATCAATATCACAATTATAGTTTCAAACGGAACTCTGGTATGATGTTAGTCATCGTCATATATCTGAATCAAAATTCAGATATTGGAATGTTGTTCTCATGGTCTTCTGATTTGAGTGATTCGCTATTCAGATTTTGTCTGAGGAACTTTCTTGTGACGCCGATGAAATAATGGGTTTGGAGTTGAACATCTGCGACACCCAGCCAAGCTGTCTTGGAGGCGGAAATAATGAATTTATCTTTTCTGGTAGACTTGATAATCTTGCTTCGAGCTATTGTGCGTTTAGATCTCTTCTTGATTCTTGCAAAGCACCTGGAGATTTAGCAAATGAGCAGGCTATCAGAATGGTTGCTCTATTTGATAACGAAGAGGTAACTTTATGCAAGATAGACTATGAACTATTCTTTTAAAGAAAGAAATCTGCTTCTACAATGTGCTATATTTTCTCTATTTACAATGTATGAATATTAGTTTATATGATATCATGTATTATAATGTCTCAGTTTTATAGGTGGGATCAGGTTCAGTTCAAGGAGCAGGTGCTCCTACCATATTCCAATCCATGAGGCGCATTGTTGATTGCTTATCTCATGAGTATATGGGAGAAGGTGCTTTTGAACGTGCAATACGCTCTTCCTTTCTTGGTATGACATTTTTCTATTGTTTTTTTTTTTCTCTTTCTTTTTTATGAAATGTGTTTTTTTTTTTTCTTTCTTTTCTATGATTGTGAGTGGGCCAAATAAAATAAGGATGTTTATGTTTCAATACACGCTGCCCATATAAGCAAGATATTGGAAGCAGGTAGATGCTTTAATTAAGTTGACCTTTGTAGTTTTATGTGCATTTGTTTCTTCTGTCTGTTACATGCTTAGTGGTCAGCTTGAATCTTTTACATCATATTATCAGGGGGGAAAAACCATTTGTCAAGATCATGAAATGCTTGTACATACTCTGTTCAATTTCTAGAGTTTGTTGCATGTAAAAATGATCAGAAAAAGTTTTTTATGATGGAATTAATAATTTAACTATTGTCCGCTTTCTTGAGAAATTTTCATGTTAAAAGAAGAATCCGTAAAATGCTCTCATCAACAATGGGTGGCTCTTTATCTCTACGCAAATTTCTGGCTCTTGAAATTATCCATCCACCCTGATCCATCAATGTTATCAAGCCAGGACCTTCAGTTAATAACTCAACTAGTTTTTTACGTTCAATGCATGGGATTTAGTTTTACAATATTGTTGTATTCATTATATTGAGGGAAATTAACCAATCCTCTAATCTATGTTGCAAGGAACGGGTGCGGACACGGGTGCGGATACGGGACACGGCAAAAATTATTACATTTTTATGAAATTAATAATCTATATGAGGTCGATATTGTTTTTCATTCACATGTTAAGAAAACTAAAATCCTTATATCATTTTTATGTTTCTTTAATCGAGTAGATTATAAATTAAAAATCCGCTTGTTTTTGAACTAGATACTCAAGCGACCCTTTAAAAGCATACTTATGAACTAGGTATGTGCTAAAATGAACCTATCCCGAGTTTAATGAGTTGCATAAATTTCAGGTGAAGTGTGCAATATATGTTTGAGAAGTGTATCGCGAGTTTTTTGAATTAAAGTGTGTTATTTAATTGAGTACAAGTATGAATAAATGTATGTATACATTCAAGAAGTGTCCAAGGAGTGTTGGACACGGGACACGGACACGGACATGGATACGGGAGCCTAGATGAAGTGTCCGGGTAACCTAGCCTCTAACTAATCAAAATCTAAAAACCCATTTGCATTTATTAACAATGAACAAAAGAACCAGCAAAGAAAAGAAAAGAAAAGGAAAGATCAAATCTTTATTATGAAAAAACTAATGAAAATATCAAAAGTTAGAGAGAAAGTGAACGTTGAATTACCTCCAACAAAGTTCAAGTCCACGCTTTTTAAGAATTGCTCCTTCCTTTTCCCCAAACTCTCATCATCCTGAAAAGAACAACAAAAAACCATGCAACAAATCTTTCAATAACCCATGAGAAACATATTACAATAAAAAGAGAGGAAAAAACTTTAGAAAGAATCCTGTTGGGGGAGGGAGGAGATGAGAGTGGAGATTGTGGGGATGAGGAAGGATTTGTGGTTTTTGGGTAATAAAACTCAACTCCTTGTAACTTATGTAGGGTGTCAAGGATTGGACTCGAAATCAATAATTGGATTAGGCTAATGGAGAAGGCAAGAGGTCACATTTTATGAGTAGCAAAGTTGAAAGGTTTGTGAAAAAAGATAAAGGAGAAAAATAAAAGGAAAACATCCAATAAAACCATAAAGTGCTAAGAGACTACCAAAGGATATATAGTGCAGATATGACTATCATTTTTCTTTTTCTTTTTTATGTTGTTAATCGTAATATGGGTTATGGGGTAAATTACCAGATTGGTATTTCAATTAGACCCATTTTACCAATAGAGCATTTTAAATAGGCAACTCTCCATTAAGGCATTTTAAATGAGTCAAAGTGCAACAAGACCTAAATTTTCGTCGACAGCTAATTTTTTGGTGAGGAACTGTTATTTTTTGTTAGAAAAATTTCTTCTACCCCCTGACCTCTCAAAATTATTAAATCTATATCCAACCTGTCATGATATGACAAAAGAAAGGGCATTTATGTGAAATTGACCCTTTAAAAAGCTCCTTTCCTATTTACACTCTATCTAGGGTTTTGGGTAAGTTTGAGGGTTGAGGTGGAGCCTTTGAAGGGGATAATTGGTAAAGGAAATGAGTGAGGATTAGGGAGAAGAGGGTGATAAAAGTGGAGGCCATTGATGATAATGGGTTAGGGGAAAGGAGGGAGAAGATGAGGAGGTGATGATGGAGTGTGGATAGGAAAAAATCAAGATTTTTAGAAGGTCAATTTCACATAAACCCCTTATCTTTAGGTGTAAATTCAATAACTTTGAGAGATCAGGGGTAGAAGAAATTTTTCCAGTAAAAAATAACAGCTCTATCGCTGGAAAATTAGCCGTTGATGAAAATTTGGGTGTCGTTGCATCTTTGACTCATTTATAATGTCTTAATATAAAGTTACCTATTTAAAATTCCCTATGGTAAAAGGGGTCCAATTAAAATACCAATTTGGTAGTTTACCCATGGGTTATGTGACACTTTAAGTTGATTGCATACTTCCATTTTCTTATTGATGACATGACATTGAACTTACGTAGTGTGGATATCAAAAGTGGAGATGTGAAGTGCTTACCATATATAAAGGATAGACAGTGCTTAGTATGGGTGAGATTTTAAAACAAAATATGGACCATTGAGGCTTGTGTCAAATATACTGTTTGTAATGATTTTCTTATGCAACAGTCAATTTTAGAGATTGCTACCAACTTTTACTAAATTTATATTAATATGTACTTATTTTAATAATGACTTCTTTTACCAGTGTCTGCTGACATGGCACATGGTGTGCACCCAAACTTCTCTGACAAGCATGAGGAGCACCATAGGCCAGCACTACAGAAGGGCCTTGTGATTAAACATAATGCCAATCAGCGTTATGCAACAAGTTCTATTACAGCCTTTCTTTTCAAACAAGTAGCCGATATCTATAAACTTCCAGTTCAGGTATTGCCCAATTTTACCGGATGTTATATAATAGTTTGTGCTGTGGTTACTGTTTTTGATCATATGACTGCTGGTTTAAATGTCAACATGAAAATAAACTGCTTGATTGAAACACACGAAGCTGCGATGAATTCTCGGTTGCATATGGCTGGTATAAAATGCATGCCCGACCAGATGTATCCCTTAACCACCAAAAAGTCTTCCAAGTTTTATGGTTCGCCTCCTCTTTTTCCTGACATTTGTCCATGACTAGGCACTATTCAGAGAGGGGAAGGGATTCTGATCTTAGATTTGTACACATTTTTTTGCCAGACTTATTGTTGCCATTTGATGAGGTTTTTTGGTGTAATAATCTAGGAGCCTAGTTGAGCTTGAAGTGGTTTTCGTACACCGCAATTTTTTTCAAATGGAAGTTAATTCAAAAATTCATGTTTAATAGTTCGAGGTTATGCATGTGCATTATCTGCAACATGCATGCATCTATTGTATTTGTACATGTCTTAGTATTTTTCAGGTCTTATTTTTCCCTATTTTATTCCCCAATGCTTTTTCCCTTAAGATTCTAGACTGCTGGTTACCAAAGAAGTGAACAGAAAAGGATGCCCCTAAGCAAAGTTGTATTCTATGTTGCTACCAAGTACCAACTAAGAAAGACTATTGTTGGCATATATTACCAGGAGACATGCTTCATGCTTGGCCAGTTGGCCTTAACTAAGTTTCTGCAGCAAACCTTTTAATTATATCCTCTGTGTATGTCCTTAACTTTGGGTAAGATTTATGATAGATTAATTTCTTAGTTACTTGAGTTTCCTAGTAATATCAGATAGCTGAGGATAAATTTTCTCTAGTTTGCACTTAGAAACAGGATAAACAAATAAGATGAGGAAGCCAAAATGTCAGAAGAGTATCTATTTTCACACAGTGAACATGCATCTAGACAAATTTCATTGCTGTTACAAACCTTTATGAGTAGTATATGATGCGAAATACTGTTTGCATATATTTTCCAGCACTAAAATGATATTTTTACTGGATCTTATTGCGAAGAAGAAATGAAGATATTATTTCAAGAACTAAACAGAAAAAAACTTGCTTTTTATAATGATGCTAATTTGGATGCTGCTGATCTATAATATCCATATAGGAATTTGTTGTGAGAAATGATATGGGATGTGGATCTACGATCGGCCCCATACTTGCCTCAGGTGTTGGTATCAGAACCGTTGATTGTGGTATTCCTCAGCTCTCAATGCACAGGTGCGTCTACCTCTATTTTGATTTTCCAGAGAATATTTCCTTAAGCAAGTTGGTTGATTAAATGTGAGGCTGCTTCATGTATATGATTAAAATCAACATTAAAGATTGGTATGCTTGAATTATGCTAGTCTTGTACTTGAGAGATTATTATTCACGTAGCCTGTTAACCAAATGAAATGAGATCTGTGGAATCATGATAAAAATAGTTCCCTGATAAGAATAATTCCAAGATAAATCAATTGGAATCTAATATCAGACTCCTACCGGCTGTATCTTGTAATTGAGAGATTATAATTCATGAACCTGCCAGCCTAATGATGTGAGATGTTTAGAATAATAGATGCATGATAAGAATAGTTCCATGATAAGAATAATTCCAAGATAAATCAATTGGAATCTAATAACAGATCTATCCCACCAGCTGTATCTTGAAACTTATGAATTGACTAGTTATTTGGAATCCTAGTTTTTATTTATTCCCCATTGTGTCATTCTCTTTTGCTCCATCATACGTATTTTAAAGAGATCTTATACTGAACTGATATATTCCTTAAAATAGACACATTCATTGCCATGTTGTCAAAAGAAAGGACTTGTTTTAGAAAGAAAATTCTTTATATCATCCTTTTATAGTAAAGAGAAATTGGTGAACTACCCCTTAACGCACCAAAAAACGCCATGTGTACAAAAATGTGCCACGTGTCAAATCCCCAGCAAAAAAAATGTCTCTCTATCCTATTAAAAGATTGACATGTTGACAACTAATTCTATCTTTCTAAGGATCCTCATCTAATAAAACTGTTCATATCCATAATTAGAAATTTTTATCCAAAAATAGAAAATTCCAATAATCAAATCTTTATTAATTCTAATCAAATTATAACTATCCATGATTAAAAATCTAAAAGAATTGTCATGCAACCCTCCTTAATATTTTAAAGGTTAAATTTTAATAACCTCCCATAACTTTGGGCATTTAGCACTAAACCCCAAATTGTTAGCAACTCTCAATAAAACTCCCAGTAAGTTTGAGAATTTCTAAAACCCCAAAAATATTTTTAATTTTTGCACATAACCTCCATAATGGCGTTACCCCATAATTTTACATTGAAGAAAATCAACCCTCAGGACCAGTATATATCTCTCAAATGATTCTTGTTAGCAAGTTAATCCATAAATACAAATAACCATAAAAAATATGAAAACTACAAATAGCTTCCTAAAAAATCTAAAATTACAAACAACATGCAAAAAATTTTGAAAGTTACAAACAACCCCTCTAAATTCCTAAAATTACAGAAACTCCCTGGACAAATAAGGATATTACAACCAAACCCGTAAAATATAAAAATTACATATATCCCCTAAACAATCCGAAATTGCAAAAAACCTTGAAAAATCTAAGAAAATTCAAAAGCCCTAAATATTCTAAACTTATAAATGACCCCAAAAATTTATAAATTACAAACAAGGCCTTGAAAAATCCAAAACTATAAACAACCATTTTAAAATCTGAAAATTACAAACAACCCTTTGAAAAATTCAAAATTCTTTAAAACACCTGAAAATATAAAACTTACAAAAACCTCATAAAATGACAAATAGCACCTTGAAAAATCTAAAATTTTAAACAGCCCCATAAAATCTGAAATTTGCAAATAGACCTTTTAAATTAGAAATTACGAAAAACCAAAATACTACAAAAAATCCCAAAATTTTGAAACAACCCCACAAAAAATCCAAAATTACAAACAAATGCCTTTAAAATCCAAAATTTACAAAAATATCTTGAAAAATCTAAAAGTTATAAACAAACCTCTGAAAATTTTAAAATTATAAACATTTGTTTTGGGGTTTTCTGACAAAAAGTATTGGGGTTAAGTTAGAAAAGATAAAAGTTATTGGGGTTTCTGCCACAATTTATTAGGGGGTGTTTTGGTTATTTAGCTACACATGAACTAACAATGTTAATTTTAGGATTTTTGCCAAAAGTTATTAGGGGTTTAGTGAGAGTTTCGAAAATATTAGGGATTTAGTTCCAAATACCTAAACTTATTTGGGGTTTAGTGAAATTTACCCATATTTTATTTTTGTTTTTGTTTTTTGTTTTTTATATATAGACCCCAAATTTGCCTCCAAATCTTGAAAATTGTAAATTTGCTCCCCAAATTGTTTTACTCCCTCAACTTTACATCTTATCTTAACTTTAGTAAAAGAAAAAAAAATCAGACTCGCCTGTGCAAGCATGGGCATAAGACTTGTTTGAGTTGATTTTAAATAATAGGACAAAATGACTATATCCCACTTAAAGTATTGATAAACTCTCAACTTTTCTTAAAAAGTATCAATTTGTCTATTTTCTCCCTTAAACTATATGTATGTGCCCAATGTGGTCCTTTTTTTAGCCCATTGTCAAATATTTAACAGATCGATGACGTGACAGTGGTTTTTTTAATTATTTTTATTTTCTACAATTCAAAAAATAATTTTCAATTTCCAAAAGGGATAAAGGGTAAAAAGTTTTTGGAGAAAATAGTTGGGAATGTTTTTATTTTTTATTTTTGGTTTGGGGAAAATGAGACATACTAATAATACCCAATGAAGAAATGAAAAGAACACTATCATGTTAATGATATGCTAAATATTTGACTATGAACTCACAAAATGCATTGGGACCATAAACATAGTTTAAGGAGAAAATAGGTAAATTGATAGTTTTAGGGGAAGCTGAGAGTTCTTCAATATTTTAAGGATGAGTTGATCATTTTTTTTCCTTTAAAAATAATAATATATGAAGAAAAGGGATTCTCTTTATTTAAGTAACAATTATTCCACATGGGCTCTGGTGGGCCTTTGATTTGATGGACTCTATTTTGGATTAGGATGAACACCTGATACGGATGGACGATAATTCATGTCTCTGCTACATACATAAAAGATACATTGACTTCTTCTAAATTATGTGAAATATGTCACTCATTCATCATATCTCATCATTACTCTTTTTAAATTCTACGGCCAAAACCTCAGAATTGTTTACTCTCAGGAGTCAGGACAGGGACAAGGACATGGATAGTTTTAAAAAGTCTCTTGTTAAAAAGCCTCTTTTCCTCTTAATTTAATTTATTTTTTTATTATTAGCAACTGCTATTTAACATGTGGTGAACCTCATATTTGTTTAAGCAAGGATTATTCATGTAGTTTCTCTGTGCTGAGTCTGCTTATCGATGTATGTAAGAACATGGGAGAAAATTTCTACAGATGAGAACTTGTTGTGCTTATATTATGGGCAAATCTTCACTGTAGGTCCCTAATGTATTAGCCAAGTTTCATTTGGGTCTTTAATATTTAAAAGTCATCAACAGAAATTCCTAACGTTTTCTCCGTCATCAAAGTAGGTCCTTTTCGATATTTTTCGTTATCTATTGCTGATATGGCAGCTGACTGGACTGTTTTTTCTCTCTCTTTTTTGCACATAACCCCCTATAAGTTTTAAAAATTATAAATAACACTCTAAAAGTTTTTAAAAATTACAAATAACACCCTATTAGTTAGGAAATTACAAGTGGTCTGGTAAAAAATTTACAATCAACCTCTTGAAAATCTCAAAAATTATAAATAACACCCTTAAAGTTTTGAAAAATTACAAATAGCACCCTGTTAGTTTGGAGCATCACAATATCCCCTAAAAATTTCAAAAGCTACAAGTGGTCACTAAAAATTTACAACCAACCCCTAAATGTATTGAAAATTATAAATAACACCCTAAAAGTTATTTGTATTTTTAAAGAACTTAAACGGTTGTTTATAAAAATTTTGGGGTCTATTTATAAAAATTTCGGGGTCTATTTATAGTTTTAAAACTTCTAAGAGCTGTTTGTATATTTTCTAAACAAGGGTCCCCTAAAAATTTTCTAAAGCGCCCTTAAAATTTTTAAAATTATAAATAACTCCCTAAAATTTTATAAAAAACCTCCTAGAAAATATGCAAACAACCTCAAAAATTTTGAAAACTATAAATGAATCTCTAAATTTTTACAAACAAACATTCAAAATTTTTATAGCCCCGTGAAAGTTCTAAAAATTGCAAATAACTTTTAGGGCGCTATTTATAATTTTCAAAACTTTCAAGGGGTTGGTTGTAAATTTTTTACCAGACCACTTGTAGCTTTTAAAATTTTTAGGGGATATTGTGATGTTCCAAACTAACAGGTGTTATTTGTAATTTTAAAAATTTTCGTGGTGTTATTTGTAATTTTAAAACTTTCAAGGGGTTGGTTGTAAATTTTTACAGACCACTTGTAGCTTTTAAAATTTTTAGGGGATATTGTGATGTTCCAAACTAACAGGTGTTATTTATAATTTTAAAACTTTCGGTGTTATTTGTAATTTTAAAACTTTCAAGGGGTTGGTTGTAAATTTTTACCGACCACTTGTAGCTTTTAAAATTTTTAGGGGATATTGTGATGTTCCAAACTAACAGGTGTTATTTGTAATTTTAAAAATTTCGGGTGTTATTTGTAATTTTAAAACTTTCAAGGGGTTGGTTGTAAATTTTTTACCAGACCACTTGTAGCTTTTGAAAATTTTAGGGGGATATTGTGATGTTCCAAACTAACAGGGTGTTATTTGTAATTTTTAAAAATTTTCAGGGTGTTATTTGTAATTTTTAAAACTTATAGGGGCTTATGTGCAAAAAAGAGAGAAAACAGTCCAGCCAGCTGCCACATCAGCAATAGATAACGGAAAATATGGAAAAGAACATAATTTGATGACGGAGAAAATGGTAGGGATCTATGTTGATGATTTTCAAACATTAAGGACCCAAATGAAATTTGGCTAATACATTAGGGACCTACAGTGAAGTTTTGCCTATATTATGTAACTGCTTATCATTCTCTTTGCCACTCTACGCATTTTCTTCTTCTTCTTAAGTAGTATGCAGCCCTACAAATTTTGGTCCAAGAACTTCAGGAAGCAAGAAACACTTAATTTGATGAATTCTTAATAAAATTCTGCGCGTAATTACTTGGTAAAAAGAAAAAACAAATGTGAGAACTCTTTAATTAAGCTTATTGTTTACCATCCTTTCACATTGTCTTTATTACTAATTTGCAGAAATTTCATTTTGACATTAATTCTTGGTGACAAATATTGAATTGCAGTGTGCGGGAAATATGTGGAAAAGAAGACGTGGATACTTCTTACAGACATTTTAAAGCCTTCTTCCAGAATTTTTCTAGCATCGATAAGAAGCTAAGTGTTGATTTCTAGTTTATATGACTTTATTTTCATTGTCCAATTGAAACTTTATTGTTTATCAGGACAACATTGTTATTTTATTTTTACATCTCTTTGATTAACGAGATTGTATCGTTTTTGTCTACTACTTCCATATTTAGAGTAAACAGTATGAAAGAGACTTTGGAATAAACAAATGCAAGCACTCTTTTGTCAACTGATTGTACGATCATCTTTCTTTTAGTATGAAACTTCGCCCTACAACAGAACGGAAAAATGCTCAAGAACAAAGGCTTAGGAACAACAAGGCACCGTGATTCAAAAATCTATATTTGATTGTTTCATCTCTTAATTCTTTTCCTCACCTCCACAGTACTCTCCCCCACCCCCATTTCTAAAGTTTCTTGACTGTTTTCCCCCGGTTACATAAAAATGCTATTTTCTCTTTTTCATGGTCATTAAACTTATGTCCCACTTAACAAATCAAACATAAAAAAGCATATCCATTGCAAGTTTGGATAAAGAGAACATTATATATTATAACTGGTTGACCTGTTGACCAAAGAGATGCAACTACATATATTCTTAATCCTATGACACAAACATTCCCTGAAAAAAGTACCGAGTAAACAAAGGAGACCTATCTTCTTCATTACATTTTTTTTTAATCACGATGCAATTAGCTCAAGGCTTATTCCCATTAGAGCTCTTGTTGGGGTTTGAGTTGAGGTCAAGGATTGGGCCTTTGTTGTTGACGTTGGACTTGGCTAGCTTCTGCTTGAGCTCAGAGAGCAGGGCCTGGTTCTCTTGGTTCAGGAGCTGTGCCTTCTTTCTCAGCCTCTCGTTCTCCTTGATTATGTAGCAGTTCTGCAGGTACAACTTCGAGTTGATTCTGTCCATGGCTTTCTGGAAAATAATAAAAACACGTGGGAAGTTATTAAAAAAGCTTATTAAAGAAATAATAATTAATTACAAGGGGATCATGAAATCTTATGATTTATATTTTCTGATAGATTTTTGAAATATATAGTAATAGAGTAAAAGATCCTTTTTTTTTTTGTTATTATCTTTTTTTAAATGAAATTTAATGGATTATGGATTGACACAGGATCAGTTCTGGTATACAAATATGAAGATCCAAAGGCACATCTTTTTTGAATGCCAAATCATTGTTTTCTTGGTATAAAGTAATAGAAAGAGCATATTTCTTAATATAAAAAGCTACAAAAATAGAAAATCATCAATTTATATATAATTTTAATCCCCTGCCTACCCCACCAAAGAAAGAAAGAAAGAATAAGAAACCCACCACCCCGCGAGCTTTTGCAACTAACAAGAGAAAGAGATTCATTTTCTCCAATTTAAAAAAAAAAAGTACTAAGTACAACAACCCCCACCCTTTTATACTAAAATAAACAATAAGACATCCTAAACAATAAGCTTTGAGAGTTTTCCAAAAGAGGAAGCTAAACATTGGCATCTCTCTCACCTTTTGTGCTCTTGGTTGTCCTTCAACAGAACACAAGCTTTTGAGTAATAAGATACAGAAAAGAAGGAAACTAGCAAAAATAAAGAAAGAAAGGAGAGAACCCTTGAGAATTTCTTTTTGGAGTTTTGAGTTATGGGGTTTAGGGTGGTGGGGGTGCTGGTCTCTATATATAGTAGTTGAGGAGAGGTGTAGAGAGAGAAAGTGAAGTTTTTCTAGAGAGAGAAAGCAATGGGATTGAGTGGGCAGAGCACAGGAATCATGCATGTGTGAGTGTAAGCTAGCAAGCAAGAGCAAGAGTTCAATGTTTGTATGCTTAGCTTCCTATTATTATGCCTCATGCTTATGATTAGGGCCGAGTGGCATGTCACGTGACAAGACACACACTTAACTATTATATCGCGCATAGGGGTAATTGAGGGTATTTCGGTAATTTTCACCGTCCCTCAAATGGTATGATGATGGGTTGGGTTCGGCCCAAGATTCGCAATGATAACTTCGACCGGGCCCTTGATAATCATCACTTGGAAAAGCATCAATGCTCTTTTGTTTTTTTGCCCCATTGTTACTATTATTACGCCTTTACCACCATTATTATTCATATTAATTACTATCGTCCAATGGTAACATATCATAAATTCCTAGTATTATTTTCCTTTTCTCGTGATTATAATTATTATGACAGAAACTCCCAGTTGTAATTTTAAAATTTTCCCAAATATACCGTTTTTGTCTAATATATAATGTTAACTCTGATTATTTGCTCCCTAATTTATATTGATGGCTAACTGGATGCAGACTGAAACCAAGTTCGAGTCATGTAAGATCCTAGAATGGGATAGAATGGTCAGCTAATACAAAATATCAATACAAAGTTACAATATCAAATACATATCTCATCAGAACAATCTCTATGGAACCATAATGTGCTACACCATAAATAACACAGTCTGAATTGTCGCCTATCATCCTGCAAACGGCTCAAAACATTCTTTAAGCGGGTGTTGTGATAAAATTTATATTTTAAATATTAATACAATCAGAATATTATATCTTTTTG
This sequence comes from Asparagus setaceus, assembly GCA_012295165.1. NCBI lineage: Eukaryota > Viridiplantae > Streptophyta > Magnoliopsida > Asparagales > Asparagaceae > Asparagus > Asparagus setaceus. The sequence continues at coordinate 28,795,278 of CM022707.1, forward strand.
CTCTATGAATTTCCACTATAGGATTTTTTGGCTAAATATCAAAAAGCCTTTCTTAACTTTGGACAATTATCAGATAAAGCCCATAACTTTTAAAATATTAGAGAAACCCCCCTTATGTTTAGGGATATTAGAAAACCCCTTTAACTTTAAGATTTTCTTAAGAAATCCTCCAAAACATTATTAATTATAATTTTCACATGGATAGATAAAATTACACGGGGTTGTATTTTTGCCAATAAAAATTGGGGCTCACGCTTTTATGAGGATTTTCTGAAAATAATCTTAAAGTTAAAAGGGTTTTTGCTAACCCCTAAACTTATTAATGGGGTTTTCTGATATTTTGAAAGTAATGGGGGGTTATATGATAATCGTCCAAAGTTAAGAGGGGTTTCTGATATTTAGGCTTTTTTTTTTCCTTTTATCACCGAGCTGCATGCATTGACTGCTGAACAAACACATTGACAAATTTCCCCTTGGGATTAAAAAGTTTCCAAGGGCCAAAATTGTCATAAGAACCCCCCTCGTGGGCCTCGTTGGATTCTGTTGACGTTTCTCACGAGGCTTATCACGTACAATATGTTCGTTAATATCTCTTCCCACAAAATTCTCTCTTCACAAGTTGGATTTTGACGAGGGATTTTGGAATTTTGGAATTCTCCTTCATTTTTTCCCTCTCCTTTCCCAGTTATTTGCCAGGTGTGCGATGGCTCTTCAGCGTGATCGCGTACAGTCCAAGTGACTATTTTGCCCTTTTGCGTTCGTGTGAGTCCGTGGGTAAAATTGTAATTTGCGGGATGGGAGCCTCGTGGGGCTCGTTGGTACTTTGGGAGGACTTGGCTTTTTCTTGCCTTTGGTTTTTGTTAGAAAGAGGATGGAGGGAGTGATTTAATTATGACTTACTTTCGCTTTTGAAATTCCATGGGCTGAAGCATAATTATTCACATTTACTTTTAGATAATTGTCAAACATATATCATAAGCTTTTATTTATCACAAAGACTATCATAAACAATTGGAGGTTTTGCATAAAAGTAGCACAAGCTATCTTTATTACAGAAAAATATCGTAACTTTTTAAAGTAGCGGAAAAATATAGTATCATAAAACTATGGGGTTGGCAGGCTTAGTAATGATCTACAATTTCTTGTAGTTATTTAATAATAACGTAAAGTTCATTATACATTTTTCTTTACCAAAAATCTCATGGTGGATTTTAAAACATAAATAAAAGCTCATGTTATGCAATTTGTGGATATTTTTCTGGATATTATGTGGTATTTTTCTGTTGATTTGAAGACCTATGATATTTTTCTTTAACAAAAATATATTATAGCATTTTATCCAAACTTTATAATAATTTACGGTAGTTTTCTGAAATTTACCCTTTCGTTGTTTTCTTGAAAATTACCATAACCCTCTTCTTCCATTGTAGTCTTCTACTAAAATCTTAAAAATAATATAATTTCTTAATATTTTTATGACAAAATAACAAAACCACAGTGGTTTGAAACTTTTACACCCGTTTCTCAAAAATCATTTCCTACAGTTTCATCATGTACAAGCATTAATTTGGGGGTGAATTAGAAAATTGATGGAGGTTGAATAGAGAAAGAGCAACCTTGAAGTAGTCCATCCTAATAATCATAGCATTTTCTGGTTTTAGTCTGTAATAAAATGATGGCAAACCATTATCAATAACTCTCTTTCTCTTTATCTTTTTTCTTCTTTTTTCTTTTTACCATTCAGTTTGCTCGAGAATAATAAAATGATGGCAGACCTACTGCTACAACAATGGAGTGCTTAGGATTTCAATTAGTGTGTTTCTTTCTACATATTCCAAGAGATTTTTGCATGGCTCCAAAAGCATAATAATAGTAATAACAATAATGAGAAGCACTCAAGTGGAGCACTTGATAACGCTTCAACAGTGTCGACAAAGCCCCTTGCAGTTGTTTTCTCCTCTTCATCATGTTAGCTCCAAGAATAGGGCAATACGGTCAATTTCTCCATCATAACAGACTTAACTTCCATAGAATTGGGCTTCCAATTAAAAAACGAAGGATCTCTTGATTTAGTAAAGTGTAGAAAGGAAAAGTGAAAGGACAGGAAAGATCTCTCTGCATTTCCTTTTTGTTTGATAGGAAACTAGAGCAAACTTGAGATGGGGGTTTTGCTGAATTCCCTAGTGGAAAGATTTGGAAGGGAGAGGATAAAATCTCTTATCTGAGAGGGCAAAAAGGCAAAAAAGAGAGCATTGCATTTTTTTTTTTACAGAGGCCCGCAAGAGTCATCAAGTTCATTACTTAATGACCCCCACATGGCCCACTCATGATGAACAAAACAATAAAAAGAGGAGATGATCTCATCTTTGTACCTCAACATTTTATCATAGCCTCTTTGATCCTTCTGAATCTCCTCAGTTCTCAGTCAGTTCATTTGATTCACTTTGCTTTTGTTCAACAACAATGGCGCATGCATCAAATGCATGTGAAATCCTATTAGTTACACAAACTCATTAAATGTATGAAAAATCTAACATGCATATGTCCTCTGTTTAGTTTAATATATGTACCATAACTACTAGAGAAACGACTGGAGATAGGCTTAAAAGAACTTAGTTAGAAACTATTAAGATAGATAGGATAACGCTTAACTTAGTGAAGGAGATTGCCCTCACCAGAACTAAATATAAAAGTAGGATTCACGTAGTTGACCAGCCTGACCAAAATATTTCGGTATAAAAGGCATTTTTGTTGTTGATGTTGTTGTTTACTCTATTTAGTTTGCTTGTAGTCCATGAATACGAGTCTGTTTGGTAGTTTTCAGAGAAAGAGATGAAATTGTGGACATTTCACTAAAATTAGTTTAGCCAGATAACAATATAATACAATAGAAGAAATAGTTGAAATGGACACCATGAAAGAAGCTAGAGACAGGTCCATGTTCAAAAGCATATAAGCCCGTTTGAGTCCATGGACTTGTACACAACGCAAATACTAGAGCAAGCCTGAAAATGCAACAATCACACGGTTTAAATTAGCAGGATTCAATTTCAAACTCGAGTAGCAAGGGCAAAAGACATTTACTGTTACCACAGAGACTTTGTCATCAATATAGTTTGACAAATTATGGCAGAAAATTACATACACAGCCAAAAAAGAATAATTTGTAACAATAAACATTTCAAACTCTCAATCCATCGAAGTAGGAAACATCAGCAATCGCTTCAATTTTCAACCCTTCAATTAAAAGTTCGAAAAAGAAGAACAAGGTACCCGTCCATATTTGGTGACAATATTCAAGAGTTTATAACCATTGTCTTTGTTCAACCATTTGAGTCATTATTACAGACAGTTTCAGTGCTTGGATTCAATTTATGTTGATGGCATCATTTAACACAACCACTAATAAAGATGAAAACATTAGATTTATTGGATAAACATGGGACGAGCTGATGTGTATCAAACAACACATGCAGGTATAAGTTTTGTCAACCTTACAATGAAACTGGGAACTTTTCTTTTGTTGCCATCATAACTTCAACGTTTTCTAGCATGTCCACTTGCAAGAGTTTCCAAAAGTATGCAGCTGTAATAGATTTGACCTGTCAAATAAAAGCGATCCAAGTTATTGACATGTTCAACTAAGAGGGAAGCTAGCACTGCGCAACAAGTCAAGCAGAAATTGTGTTGTGTGATTATTTTCTCATGATCTCTTCATGTTATGCATTATCCTCCACAAAAGGTAACATAAACTTCATAAATTTATGATAAGTGCAGCCCCACAACATTACTATATAAATTATATACAGGATATGAAGAAAATGTATCTAGTGCTTGCAGAGCAGGGTTATAGTTTGATAGCAGCGGGCAGGAACGAGAGGGTAAATAGGCAGGGTTCACTATGCTGTCTGAGCTGCCACAAAAACATATGAAAAAAACCCTAAATTGATCAGGTTCCACACTTTATATCTGTGTAACAAAAACAGATATGGAAACCGGCAAAAAAAAAAAAAATCCAACTTACCGACTGAAATGAATATCATGAATATATCATGAATGATATGTGATATGTATTGCATCAGAAAAATACACGTATCATACAACATATTAACCTATGTTTTTACCATATAAGTTATATCTTTTTCTGTTTATGTTATATTGTATCCCTGTGTACATATCCCGTAGTGGCCGTGTCCTGCCTGTTCACAAGTACCATATCAGTTTTAATTGCGAGGCACCATGTACTATCTCCGGTAATGACACTGTAGATAAGTTGTTTGTCTAAAATAGCACATGACGGGTCATGCATTGGTGATAAACTATTATCTCCCATGCTTTAGAACATCTACAAACGAGATCACATGATTTAATTGCATTTAACTTGCTAATCAAGCGATCTCATGTTACCTATTGTCAAAACATTTCATTTACGAATGACTATTGAATGTTACTTAGAAAGAGGAAAGACTATTGGATTCATGACAGAGATTCGTCATTTTGTTAAATATTTTTTTCATTAATTTATTATTGATGAAATTTAAGAGCATGAAGATCATAATGATAAATCCAGATCACCCACAAAGTGACTTCTAGCTGATGCAGAAGATAATATACCAGTGTTGAAAAAAACATGCTACGTAACTCGTTATTTCACATTATGTAACTAACAATGCTTAAATGCCACATAACATTTTGATATAACACATTCACGTTGTAACCCTACTTATTACCATAAAGCATGCACTCTTTCAATATAATGTAAGTTGTAACCCTACTTATTACCATAAAGCATGCACTCTTTCAATATAATGTAAATCGTTTCAGTATATCATATAGTAGAAATTTGGGAGTATTTCCTTTGTTTGTTTTGTTTAAGATTTGACGTAGTTAACTATTTACCTTTGGACTGTTTGTTAATATTTGATGGCTAATTAGTTCATCGTCGTGGTCCATATTTGGTGATGTTTTTATGCTTGTGATAGAAAACTTACTATTTCTAGAGAATGAAATAAATGTGAAATTATAGACGAGATAGGTAAATTTGTGATGCTATACTTAACATGTTATGGTCGCACTTATAATTATTGCTAAATTAGTATAACTTGTAATCATTATTAAAAGCTTTTTTTATTTTTTGAAATCACGTTCCTATTTATTATAACTATTATGGTCGCTTTTTTTTTAAAATAACAAAACAGGTAACCTACACTATGCATTACGCTATATGCGCTTTAAGCTATGGAGAGGCCGACTTTTGCGCTATACGTTATTAATGTCTTCAAGATTGTATACGTCGCTTTAAGCTTTGGAGAGGCCGACTGCTATGCTATACGTTATTAATGTCTTCAAGATTGTAATATACAGCGCTTTAAGCTTTGGAGAGGCTGACTGTTACACTATACGTTATTAATGTTTTCAAGATTGTAATACACACTGCCGCAGAAGATTCATGCTTTATGTTGACACTTCCAAATTTTGCTATGTGCTATTCAATAGCTTGAGATTTACCATATTTCACACCAACTTCGACATCTTTTTGGTGCGCATAACCTCTTATTAGGTTGGAGCTGAAGTTTTCTCAATTCACCAGTGAGCTTAGTCACATAGCATCACCACTTTTATTATGAGAGGTTGTAGGATCTCTAAAATTGCAGTGAGAGATATAATTTTGCAGGAAACACCAACACATACTGACTATGCAACAGCTTGAGTCTGTTACTCACGAAGGTCTACTGTTGTTATTCTTGGAGATTCGTCAACAAGAGTTCCTTCTTATTTTGTGGGAGTATTTTCTTAAGCCTGGGGCTTATTTCTTTCTTCGTCAGAGCTTTTATCATGTACAGTTATAAGTCTTTCTTCAAAATATATAAATCGCATATTGCTAGGTCAATCTTTTAAAATAGTGATTTCAGAAATTTGATAGTTTGTATCGTATGCGAGGTATGCATGAAAACCAAACCTTTGTTTATCATTCCATTAGATTCCATCTAAAATTCCCTATAACTGTTATCATACATCTTTTCACTTCTCCTTTTTTTTCCCGAATGGTATTACCGCTCGTGATTCCAATTAGGCCTGAGTCATAATTACAGGCAACCTCAATACTTTCCAAGTGGGTAGGCCTCCTAATTATGGTTATATGATTGGATTAATCTTTTAGAAGATAACGTCCATTGTATTGTAGACTTGTAGTAGTACTCTTTATATATCAAGCAATCCATGCTATTAGAATTGAAAGGATGTCCAAGATCAATCTACTCCATGATTCTGTTTTATTTTCGATCAAACTAGCAATTATGGGTTAAATCAACAATTTCTTCATTCTAATATTCCCCGATTAATAATAATATTCTTTGTAATTTCTTCATATTAATATTCTACCTATTAGGTTTAAGGTGTCCCCGTTAAAGCTCAGCTTAGAAATTGTTCCAACCATTTTCGAGGTTGGATTGTCTTGTGAACAACATTTTTTTAGCAGCTACATAACTATCTAGTTCGATTTCACCCTCTCTATTACAATTTTCGAGGTTATATCTAATATGTATTGACACAACAATTTCAAACAAAACTCACAGAACACAGGTTTACACGCTTCTTGAAATGCAAAAATTCAGTTAAAAATTAATTAGATACTAAGAAACAAACTTTGAGCAATTCTCAATCAAAAACACTGAAATTTAGCATAATATCGATCGTAATTGCCTCCACTGAGAATAGATCTACTTGCCTCAGATCATCCTCGGATGCTCGAGATCAAATTGCCGCCGGCGACTCTCGTGAATCGAGGGTTCCCATATCATGATCAGAGGCTCATCCACGGCGTTTAAAGAGAGAAGTATATGCTAGGATTTGGGGATTGAGAGAAACCCTAACCCTAATTGAGGAGGATGAAAGTGGAGTTAGGGATTTCGCGGGAAGAAATAAGATATGGGAGATGTTACAAATTATATGGGCTGAGTTACCCAAGAGAATATTTATGGGCTGAGTCCAGTACTGGTGGGCTCAATATTTGAAAGCCACACTATTATTTATACCCATGAAAATTTACATATAATTTGAATACAATTCTGGAGTAAAGCTCCTATAAACTTAAGTGGATAACAGCCCTTTGTCCACCAACTATTTTATCCATTAGATTTACTTTGATATTTGTGCTAGCATGTGATGCAAATCAATGCACACATCTCCAAGATACCCTTCATGTCTTGCACGAATCTCAAAGCAAAATCAAAGGGTAAAAAAGTTGGTGGATGCGTGCTTCTATCCACTTAAGTTTATAGGAGCATTACTCTACATTTCTGATCAGAAACAAACTGTGCACCACATCAAAAAGTAAAGAGAGCTTGAAGAAATGTACAATGTCGGCTTTGGTTTCAGCAGAATTAACCCAAACCAGAGACCAAATTCATATTATAGCCAAGCACAAATTCCACAATAAAGATAACTATCCAACGTAAATCATTAACATTCAACAATCTTTCTACTAATAAAAAATAAAAAAATAAGTAAATAGTCCGCCTAGTTCTGTCTATTACAAGCGGGGTTAGATGAGAGGCTAGTTAACCAGACTTGATCAGCAACGACCGGTTCATCATCATCATTCCGATGCCAAGTCCAAAGTGCATGAGTCCCGTTCACAACCTCGAGCTGGCCATGCCCGAAGCTTGCCTCCCTAAACAGCGAGATTTTGGGCGAGGGGTTCATGTAATCCGTCGCTAATCCTTCTTTGTTGCCTCCATCGCCGATGGTTATGTGCACTGCTCCACAGTCGTCTGCGTTGTTGTTGTTCACCCTTGCCTGCAATGATTCAAAATATTCAGCACTTACAAATCTGGTTGAGGAGAAAACATGGGTATATACCTATTTGGTCATGCACTATGGAAATATAACTACTTGTATACATGTTCTATTTTATTAGTAGTATATATCCGTGGTCCTCCTGATGACGATAACTTTTTAACTTGATCAGGTCGAAATTTGGTGAGAATGTGCATCTGCATTAATACAGAGGACACATTTGCTAATGATAATTTTTTAACTCGATTAGGTCGGAATTGGTGCGTTTCTCCACGGTGTTAACTGGTGTGTCACTAATGTGACGCATATTTAAGCCGTCATTTGTAGATATCACGTCAATAAGTCATCAGCCAACATCACAATGGAGAGACACACCAGCACCCATTTAGTCCTCCAATTTATCTGTATACTTCAAAAAGAAAAAGATAACCATGTACTTACAAAGCGCTCATATGCATGTACATGACCAGCAAAGACAACATCAACACGAGCACGAACAAGCAAATCCTCCATAGCTTTCCTCATATCCTCCCCCTCGCCTTGATGTGCTTCATTAGAATTATACCATGGTGCATGAATCAGTGCAATCAACCACTGTACCTTTCTCCGGTCAACCTTAGCCAAATCCTCAACTAACCACTTATACTGATCTGAACCCGCCCCAAAGTCCTCATACGAGCCCAACATGATCACATGGATCGAACCACTTGCTACATCAAATGAGTAGTACAAATTCGAGTTAGACCCACTAACTTCAAAAGGCATGCGCCATCTTGCATTGTAGGCTTTGAAGGGTTTTTCAATTATTGGGATTTTTTCGATCTCGTGGTTGCCTTGAGTTACCATCCAGGGTCGACTGCTAGCAAGGGGTTCGACCAATCGGCCGAAGGAGTCCCAATCGGGTTGGAGGAAGTCGGCGTAGGAGAGGTCACCAGGGAGGAGGAGGACATCGTAGTTGGAGGTTGAGAGGTGGGTGAGGGTTGAGTTCGTCCATCCAGTCTGACCAAGATCACCTGTTCAAAACGAATGTTTTATTATTTTTTTTGAAGGCAAAAAACCAAAACATTTTGTCGATATTGTTAAATATAATATTTTCCTTTCTTATCTCTTTAAACATGATAATAGTATTCTTTTTCAGGGCTTTCTTTCGATAAACTACTTTTTACGGGTACTTGTTCTTAAGTTTTATTAAAGATAACCCTTGAAGATCACTATAGAAATATGACAAATGTTGCTTATGAGAAAACTTATTTTCTTTTCCTATTTGGTTTACTTCACGAAACATTTGACGCATGGAATTAGAAAGAAAAATGCAAACTACACTACAAATAATTTACTATTTTGACACTACAAAATATAAATATATTATGCCGTTCCTCGATGCTCATAGTTCCCTACTTTTAGAATATATTTGAGTCTTCTAGGAACAAAATTAATGCAAGATTTCTAGTACAACTAGCATCTGTTAAGACAATGTAGCGTTTATTGCTATGAGAATGTTTATCATTGAACCCATCCATTACATTAATGATGCACCAAATAGGTATCTGCAGTTGGATTAATTAATGCAATGGGTCGAAACCACTGGATACTTGCTAGGGTGACTGACAAGCCTAATATATCATCAGATTTTCAATTAATTGGAACATTTAAAAAGAAAAGAGAAGAGAATTCTATGTTACCAGCGACTGCAAATTTGATGGGAAGTTTTGACGGAGGAGTCTTGAAAGAGAACTCGCGTGCTGGATTAGAACTACAACGATAATAATAGACAGTGCTTGGTGTTAGGGGGCCTATAACGACGTCGTGGATTAGGCCCGATTTGTAAAACATATAGGAGTATTTGGAGGCGGAACCGGAGGCAGAGAAGGGGTATTGGCCTGATGAAGTGCCGTACTCCACTGTTGATGGAGCGTCGCCGTCTGTGATCCAAGTTACTCTCATTTTATCAGGCCCAACTTGAGATATATGCACCTGACAATTAACAATAGAAAAATACGGATGTTAGTTGAGCTTAAATAGCATTAGAATACACATCATTTTAGAATGTCTCTCATGTGAGTAGGTTCTCTTAGCCTTAAAAGAGGCAGTGAAATATTCAAGTATCAACCATATCCCCTTGACCAACATATATACTTGCATTTGGGGTGTGTTTTTATTTTTTTTATTTTTAATTTGTACTCCAAGCGTTGGACATGTACGAAATTTTTTTCCTTTATTCCAGTAGTGGGAAAATTTTGGTAGTGAACCTTTTTCAATTAATAAGGATATCGAAGACATTTTGGCACCTAGCAACATAGGTGCAATAAACAAAATTGGACATCAAAATTCATGATGAGCAAATCTATTTCTGTATTAAACTATAAGTATTAAACTAAATGGTTCGTTAAAAATAATAATGGAACATTTTACATGATCTATAAAACACAAATAAATTAGAGAAAATAGTACTAAATGTTGAATTGACATTATACTAGGAATTTCACAGATGTACGAACTAATTCTGACAGATACATCCTCTTCATTATACATGTGAATGTAACCATGAAACAAGGAATATACATCGTTTGAAAACATTACAAAAATACAGAAATTTCCAAAATATGGGAAAATTCATGGTATGGGAGAGAGTGAGTGAGAACATGGGAATGAATTGCATTAATTTCTTATCCCTCGTCACAGCTGTATCCACCGACCTTCATGCATAGTGAACATTCACTCATTAGCAAAGCAACTAATAAAAGAAAATTACGAATTAGGCCAACAATAACCCTACTCTCCTTTTCTAGCATCGGTTTAATCAGCATGTCAACAGAATTAAATATGAAAATTCTAACCTAATACAATTTATGCTACTTTTGGGATAAATGACTAAGGTTATCAAGTATGTACAAAAGTGATATTTTTATACGCATTTTTATTCTAAAGGACGAGTTTCCCAACGGAAATTATGATGGAGAAGCCAGCAAATATCCCATATTTTCACTTAAAAATGATCAAAATAACTGAACATTAAGCTTGAAGAGGCGCTTTGCAAATTGGTAAATTTCACAATACCCCATCAAAGAAATCATTATAGTTGCAAATCTTAATTAACATGAAATTACTCCCAAACCCCAAACAAAAATCAAGCATGGATCAAGTAATTAATCTAATGATATTTAAACAAAAGAAACAAGAAGTATCAAGCATCAAGTGAAAACACGCTCCTAATGAAACAAACTAAACATTAACAAACTAAACGAGGATTAAGACATATAATTACCAAATCAATTAAAAAATAATCTAAAAGCAAATATGGATGATATGAATAAGTACCTGTTGAGGAGTGAGTTCATCAGCATCATCATCAAGAGGAACGGAGAGAGTCTCCCTCGCCTTTGGACGTTGATAACAACGAGACCCATCAATTGAAAAACACAACAAAACCCCCATCAATATCAAAAGGGGATTAAGATTAAGACCCATTATTGGCTTTATTACAAAATGTTGAGAAGGGAGAGAGAGAGAGAGAGAGAGAGAAGAAATATTGAAGGCACAGTTGGTATTTATAGATAGAAAGAGAGATGTAGTGCTATTAACTTGAAAGATATCACAAGGGACTCATTTTGGAATCTAGACTCGTGATAAGTCGTAAAGCTCTCTCCCTCTCTTTCTCTCTATTTGCCTTTGTTTTTGGTTTGGCATAGAGAAGATGGGACACGTGGGAGCCTGTGGAGTGTGACACGTGTGAGTTTCCCGGTTACCCGTGATATTTCTAATAGACAAATTGTTTGGTTATTGGGTTTTGAACGGATTAGGGGATCCTGGCCCAACTGGTCACTTGTTAGTGATAACTACACAATTCCACTTAAATTATTTTGACATTACAGGAGAGAAAAGCATGGATCCAATCTTTATAACATTTTAAAATTGATAATGATTCGTTAAGAGAGTCTATACTTTTATCTCTTCTAGAATAATAGTAGTTTAGAAAAGTATAATACAGCTATCGTTATTATTGTTTTATTGAAATTCTGAGATAAGCAATATCTTATTATGTTTAGGGGAAGAGAGGGTACTGCAATTAGTGGTTCTATTGAAGCAGTAATTTGAGATGAGGACTTTTGAAGTCTTTTTGAAGGTTTCTTAACTCGAGGAGACATGAGCTTTGTTTTCGTCAAGCCCGTGAGTTAGGTTTGGAGCAAGCGTGACCTAACATTGTTAAATTGTTGATAAACCACAAATAAATATTGGTTCATAATTAGACTAATACATCAATCCAATCCAAATAATAAAATGACATAGAATAATTAAGATATTCAACCTTATTATCTCCTGTTGACATGATTAAAAATTTATTTTAAATAAATAATTAATGACAGGTTAGCTATATATACAAAAACATGGTTAACGTGTAGAAGTCAAATCAATCAATCCTATACTAATAAAGTAAAAACCTGATAGCATACTGTTGCCACTTGGCAAACTCTGAGGGTTCTAATAGTTAATAATTAATAGTGACTTTTTCCATCATCCTATCTTAAAGATTTAATTCACTCCCTTCACATTTTGAAAATCTTTATTTTTTTATTTTTAAATTTCTATAAATCATTGATTTGTTATCTCCCTTTCCAAAAAAATCTTAATATTATCTTTCTCTATTTCCCATAGATCCTAATTTACATGCAACAAAATTAATATTAAATCTCGTGCTTCGCACGGGTGACAACTAGTAGATTACTTGAAAATAAAACCCACCTAGTTGTCATTAGGGTGTGTTTGGCAAATGGAGTAAAAGCGGTAGGAAGTCACGACCGATTTTATCTTAAATTAGTTTTCTTTGGACCACAACCCCCCTGGTCCAAAACAAAACCAGTTTAGTAGCACTATTTGAGTTCAAAAAATAGGGCCAAGTCTAGTCTCAAAGTTTGATAAACATGATTCAACAAAAAATTGGGCCAGGTTCAGTCCTGGCCTAATTTTATACACTTGCCAAACACACCCTTAGACATGAAACCTTTGGATTTGAAGGCAAGGTTGTCGTATACGATAACAATGTTAATTGCCCCCCAAAAAAAAAATAAAAAAGACCGAACAAGTCGCATTTCAGGTAGAAGATTCTTGAGGACGTTGACTTTTGAAGGTTTAACTTGTTCTACTTTGGTGTATAAAATATTGTCCTAATTTGACTTTAGAATGGTCCGTGTGAGCTCCAATGTTGACGCTGACATTTGAGCTAGATTCCTTAAATTGTTGACTTGAAAGAGTCGTAAGTCTCATACTTTGTCTACTAAACTCTACCATCAAATGCTTGTGAATTCTCGTCTTCAAGAAATGTCTGCAAGTGACGGCTGCGACTTCCTCCTTCACACCAACAACTCGTCGACGAAAATGGCCCTTTGAAAAGGCCCAAATTGAATTGGAAATTTTTCAGATAATAGCCCATCACTTTCCCATGCCTGAAGTTTATAATTTGGGTAAAGTACTAATAAAAGAAAGGGGGAAAAACCTTCAATGAAACTTAAACTTACTTTTAAGTAATTATAAAAAAAGTGTATGAGATATTTTATGATGATCTGTTTACTTTCTTTTATGTTGTAGCAATGCTAACTGCAATTCTAATGACCATCTCAAAAAATAGAAAATCGTAAACTAAACAAAAGAGGGCTGTTTGGTTCAAGTAAAATTTTGGCATATGGTGTGGATTACAAATTTTAGGATCAAAAAGTGTGTTTTTTTGGATTTTGGGATTCCATATTTGATATTTGTTTCAATAATTTTTTTGGAATATTGAATCTCAAAAATGCAAAAAGCATCCAATTTTTAGAATTTGCCAAATCCTCTCAATTGGAGAGGATTGGGCAAATCCCATAAGTGGGTATGCTTACCTCTCTTTCTATACCCTTGTATTTTATTTTCTTGTGGGAGGTAACCTCACCAAAGAAAGTATATTTACTTCTTCTTCTTTTTTAGAATTTGTTATCCTATAATTTGGGTTTGAACCAAACAAGATATTACAAATTTTAGAATTTGCTTTTCTATAATAATGTTGAACCAAACAAAATATTAGAAATCTAAAAGCATGTATAAAACCCTATGGATTTGAAATTCTCGATGAGATTACAAATCCTAAAATTTTGATATTTGAACCAAACAGCCCCTAGAAGGGGGGAAAACCTGCAATGCTTAAAAAATCTTATTTGCACTTACATACCCAAAGATTATACTATTCTAAACTTTCACACCCAAAAGTAAAAAATAAAAAATAAAAACTAACTTTGATACCCTAAATGACTTAATTGGGGGTATCAAAATTAACCTTTTTTTCCTAGTTTTGGTATACTTTCAGGGCACACCCAAAAAAAAAAAAATCAAAGTTAAAAACAGGATAAACTCTGGGAGTATAAAAGTGCAATTAACCGCAAAAAGTAAAATTTTTAGTGTTGCCCAACAATATTCATGTTTTTCTTTTCTTTTCTTTTTGGGTTTTGTTAACGAGTGCCCCCAGGGCACTCATTAAGGGATTATTAATTACGACTCTAAGTCACTTCATTATTCATGACTAGTTGGGATACACGTGCATTGCACGTGGTTAAATATTTTAATTATTTCTTTTGAGTTAATATCTTCACTATAATTATATTATGGACATAATTATTTCACAGCTTGAATTTGTTTTGTGAACAGAAAAGATGAGAAAGTTAATCAAAATGGAAAAAATTTAAATCTAGGGGAAGGATTACAAAGAAGTTTTGAGGGTTTTTATATAATAATACATAAATTTAAGAGTGAAATGAGTAGAAATAACCTAGCGAATCTATGCGAATCAGGGTTCATGATCGGTTGACTGATTCCTAGTTATTGTTATAGTCATCACCTCAGTAAATTATTTGAATTAAGTGACACACGCACGAGCGTGTGTAGGGGTTTTTCAATATCAGTCCCATAAATCATTAGTATTTTGTTATTAGTGCCTCAAGTCTTTGTATTCTAATATTAGTCCCTTAAATTGCAAAAATATATTGATATTAGTATATGTAGTTAATTAGGATTATAAATGATGGAGAATATTCTGTTATATTTAACTTTTTAAGGAAAGCAATAATTATGACATCACTCCTAATACCCATTACCCCATTCCCGTTAATCTTAAGAAACCTAATAAAAGATCCAACCCGAACCCGTTTTAGAACTCATCTTCTTCAACAACCCAATAAAACAGTGAAACCATCTTCTTCAACAGCTCTTTTTATTTTTACCGGCTGTAAATTCCCATTGGAACTAGTCTGTTAAGAGGGAGAGAGAGAGAGAGAGAGAGAGAGAGAGAGAGGGAGAGAGGAGGGGGGGAGGGAGGGAGGGTTTGGTTGGTGAATTAAATGAGTGGAGATTATTTGGTAGCTAAACACCAATGGTTAGTCTAAAACTAACAATGATTAAGGATTTTGAATAGTAAACATAACAAAATGACTAATGTCTACATATTTTTGCAGAAAGAGGAGAGAGAGACGGTTTGGTGGGTGAATTAAAATGATGGATATTATTTTGGTAGCTAAATACCCATGGTTAGTCTAAACTTAACAATTATTAAGAATTTTGAATAGTAAACATAATAGAGTGATTAATGTCCACATATTTTTACAATTTGAGGGACTAATATCAGAATATGCATATTTGAGGGACTAATATAAAAATTTTAATGATTTAAGAGACTGATATAAAAACCCCCATCTATGTATTAAAATACTTATTAATGTAAATAATTTATGAATAAATGGATACATGATTGCTCTTATTGCAAAAGTTATGATGCAAATGATCATAAATGAGTTTTAAACTCTAATGTTGTTCCTTCTTGACCTTGTTTCATCAAATTTCATGATTTTTTTATCATTTCGATTCACTCAATTTGACCAAATTTTGTGAAGTTCGAGGGATCTTTTGTAAATTAATGAAATTTTAGGGGTCTTTGAAGCTTTAGGGTTATTTCTTCTATAAATTTTAAGTTTCTAGTGTTTTATTAAATTAGAGAATTTATGTAAAAATTTAAAATGTTTATAATTTTGGATTTTTTCTACAAATTTTGTAAAATATAGGGTTTCTCAAAAATTTAAATCTAGGATCTTTTCTGCAAAAGTTTAATATTTTAGAGACTTTTGGGTTTGGTAAGTTCTATGAATTTTTTGAGAATATACAAGTTTGAAGTATTACAGTTATTTCTCCTAATTTGTAAGTTGATTTTTTTCAAATATTCAAACTATGGAAGTCCTTTGGGTACTTCCATGAGTTGGGTAAGTTCTATGGACTTTGGGTATTTTCTAGCTTGGTTAATAATGCATAACTAATATTGTCCTTAATTATGAAGATAATTTAGGAGGTGAGAATATTTTATAATATTATTTAATTATCATTATCTAGTTTACAACTTTAAATCTTTAGATGGTTGAAATTTTGAATCTTTATACGTTTTCTCTAGTAAGTAAATTTTTAAGTTATGAGATTTTTTATTTTATAATTTCTTGAGAAATAGTTGACCGTGAAGATTAAAAATTATCTATAGCTTGTATCGTATTAAAGATGTTTTAATTAATTAGAATATGATCACAATGAAATCATATTAAAGATATTTCTATTAATTAGGATAATTTAAAATGTAATTTGGAATTTGTGCAAATTTTGTAAAATCTAGATATTTTAAAGATTTTGTAATGTCGGGATTTTTACGTAAAGGTTTTAATAGTTTGAAGTATTTTGGGTTTGTGAAAACTATACAATTTCTTAAAGTCTTTTGGATATTTCTACTATTTTTAAGGTTTATTTCTTGTTTTTATAAAATCTTCAAATTATGTCTTTTGGAATTTTTACGAGTTAGTACAACTTTTGTGTATTTTGGATGTTTTCTAGCCTAGTCACTCACATAGAGATAACATTTGTCTCCTTAACTATGAAAATAATTTAGGAGATGAGAATATTTCATAATATCATCTATTATCTTTTTAAATTTAAATTTAAAAAATGAATTGTAAGATAAAGAGTTCTATTTTTCTAACATGTGAAGTACCAAGTTCAAATATTTAGATTGTCAAATTAAATATTTATTTATTTTCTCTAGTAAATAAATTGTGGATATACTATAATTTTTAACATACTTTTTCTATGAAATAAATTTTTAACATACTTAAATCAAATATGAGGTTATATACATATTAATTGGGATGGGATAGGATAATTGAAGCTTGAACCTATTAATTAAAATTAATTAGGATTAGATATTAGATATGATAACAATGTAATATGTAAAAGGGACAAGGGTATTTTTGTCTATGGAAAGTTTTTCCTAAACTCCCACTTTTAAAGGAGTATGATATTAGAAGAACATATGAGGAAATGTGCATCATGTAATAAATGCTTTCAACAAGAATAAATGTTTACAAAATTTTTCAATATATGCTTTGAAATTATATTATCATGGAAGCAAATTATAATACGAACTGATGCATAATGGATTCATTCAATGTTTAACATCAATCTAATGTATAATTGATCATCTAAGCTTCTTGTTTCACTCTTGACCATGATTTCTATCCTAAATCAGACATTATAAATTAATTTACAGATTATATTTGATGATTTTGAATTGTTGTCAATGTGCACTTTCTAATAATCTCAAATAGAAGTTATTATTAGTAGTGTCTGATCTCCCAAAAATTTATGGATGTCAATTAATTAATTATTATTTATTAGTATTTTATCCCGTGCTAAGCACAGTTATAACTCCATGTTTCGCTATCTTACTTAAAAACACACTAAAACGCACTTATCTCTTTCAAAACCTATTGTATATTATTTTATCCCATTCCAATTTTATCTCATACCTCCCTATTTCGATACATTGAGTTTAAAAATAATCTAAGCAACACATTTATGTCTTTCAATACCTAATTTATTGTTATATGAATATCATCTTGATATGTTGATAGTATTGTATAGACACAGTTGAACATTTTGATAAATTTCGTTAGGTAATATTATTACCAAATTGTATACATTTTAAAAATCATGATTTGGAAAGAACACCAAATAATTAGAAAGTTCCTTTAAATTGTTGATATATATTTTGAGATTTCTTTATATAAGAAATATATTTATTGTATATATTAACATTATGGGGCTGTTTGTTTCGCCCAAAGAGAGGTGGAAATAGGCTATTTTGGAAATTTGGGCTTTGCCACCTCATTTTCGAGTTGGCCCATTTCATTTACTGTGTATTTGGTTGGGATGGGGATGGGGAGAAATTAGGGTTAGAAATCGGCCGCCAGCTCAGACATTTTCCTTCTCTCATTTCCGACTCAAAACCTCTGAAATTGCATCGCTGAAAAATTTGGACGAACTTCGTCAAGGAAATCGAAGAAATTTTGACCCCTAAAAATCACCCCTCGTTCTCGTTCCCTCCCTTAGTTTTCGTTCCCGACTCACTCGTCGAGCTTCTCTTTCGCGGCTCTATTGAGAAAACTCTCTGAGGTTGGTGGTTTTCGCCGACCCTTTTCAAACCTAAAGCTTATAGATTTGAGCTTTTGCCGTCCCTTTTTGAATCTAAAGCTTGTAGATCTGTGGTTTTGTTGCTTCGGATCCCTAAAAATCTCAGATCTGAGCTTTGCTGGTGTTGTTGCTTCCAAAATCAAGATAAAAATTGCAAATTTATTAATTTTTTGATTTTTATTTTAATTTACAGCTATATATGTTGGTGTGATATTAATTTTTTGATTTTTAGTTTAATTTCAATTCTGTGGTTTTTCAAAATTTTAGTGTAAATTCTGATTATTAGTTAGTAATATGTTGTTGTGATATTTTTTTGGGTTGAATCTGATGGATCTGTTGGTATTTGTTGTTGCCGAAAATTTTCTGAGGCAAATTTTGAACTGTTGGTATATTAACATGTTGATGGGAGGGCTTATGGATTTGTTGGTGTTTAGTGTTGTCGAAAATTTTTTGAAAGGCAAAATTTGAACTGTTATGACAATGGGCGTATATCTGGGGTGGGGGCCACAACCACGAGACGCCCACGAGTACGAGAAAATGCGTGCTCTTAGGGGCTCGTGGGGGCCAGCACGACGCGTTTTTTGAACGTGTTTTTGGAACGCGTACACGCGTTTTCACGAACTGGGATTGTTTCCTATAAATAGGAGCTTGTATTCCCGATTTTGTGTGTAAGAGCAGAGGGGGCAGATAGAAAAGAGGATTTTGAGCATCCTTTTGAGAGAGAAATTGTGAGAGATTTGAGAGTTTATTTGAGGGTTTTATTGGTGAGATTTTGTGTGATTGTAAACCCTATTTGTATTCTCTTTCTCTCAAATAGTAAAATCTCCCCTCCTTGCCCCGTGGACGTAGGCAACTTGCCGAACCACGTAAATTCATTTGTCTTGCTGTTAAGAGATTTGTAATAGCTTGTTAGGTTCACTCGGCAGGTCAGTCCTAGAACTGATGAGAGGAAGAGTGTATATCCCACTTTGCTGAGATATTCACTGTCAATTCTTGTTTCCTTAGTGAAACGGGGATCTAGTTGTGATCTTACTCTCTTGTTGTGCACCAGAGGTGCTGCCGAAATTTTCCGCTGCGCACAACAGTATATTCTTTGTATATAAAAAGTTCATATTTTCTAATTCATAATATAGGCTTGTATGTCGTATTGCTTTTAAAATTTTTAGCTTAATTTCAATATTTGTATAGCTCTATTATTGTATCTGTATATATTGATAACTGTGTGTGTAACATAGTTGTGGGTATTATAGATGGATGGTGACTGTGTTGATGAGGAAACAGTTATGACAATGGTCTCAGGGGCTGCATTTTCTGTGATGGTGATAGCCTTTACTTTTTTGAGGAGAATGCAGAGTAGACGTAGAAGTATACGTAGGGGTCCTAGTGAAAAAAAAATAAAGCAAAATGAACGAAGAATTGAATACTTAAACTGTATCTATAATGGTTTTAGTGACACTTGTCAAAACTATGTTAGAATGCGTAGTGGTGCATTTATGAAGCTTGTGAAGATCATGAGGAAAAAAAATTTATTAAAGGACTCTCGGCACGTTACAATAGAGGAGCAACTTGCTATGACATTGAATAGTTTAGGACATAAAACTAAAAATCGTATCTTAAGGTCTTAGTTTACAAGATCCGGTGAGACTGTGAGTAGGTACTTCAACAAAGTCCTAGAAGCTCTTTCTCATTTGCGAGGACGATATATGAAACAAGCTCCTAACGAAGTGGCACAAGAGATTCTTAACAATCCTAATTACTACCCATATTTCAAGGTATATCATCTGTCCTTCCAACTACTTAGTTTAGTTATATAAAAAAAATTACATGTTGTAACTGTAGGCGTTAAAAATTGCTTATCAGTACCCGAACAAGACTCGTAAACGGTGGGTTGATAACCGACGATCCATCCGACGGCGCGACCGTAACGCCGCCGACGCGGATTACGCCGCGAAAACGCGTAAAGCGAGTCGACGAACCCATGAAGAGTCGGCGTGCTGGCGGTAACGGCGGCGTCGTGGAGAAAACCCGACGACGAAGCTCAACGAGGCGAGTTGGCTAAATTCAAACGTTGACGAGACGGAATCAACCGTACTTAGTCCGTCGATCCAAACGAACCGTTTGAGCTCTGAAAGTTAATCGGACACGGACTCGAACACAATGGCGACATCACCGGAGCAAAACTAAGCCCGGAAGATCGAAGAATCGACGAAGAATCGACGGAGAGTCGGCGGAAGCAACAGGCGAGCGAGGGCCCGGCGGCGCAGCACCTCGACCAAGTGGCCAAGGTGGCTCGGCCACTTTGGCCGAGCCACCTCGACCAAGTGGCCAAGGTGGCTCGACCACTTTGGCCGAGCCACCTCGACCAAGTGGCCAAGGTGGCTCGACCACTTTGGCCGAGCCACCTCGACCAAGTGGCCAAGGTGGCTCGGCCACTTTGGCCGAGCCACCTCGACCAAGTGGCCAAGGTGGCTCGGCCACTTTGGCCGAGCCACCTCGACCAAGTGGCCAAGGTGGCTCGACCACTTTGGCCGAGCCACCTCGACCAAGTGGCCAAGGTGGCTCGACCACTTTGGCCGAGCCACCTCGACCAAGTGGCCAAGGTGGCTCGACCACTTTGGCCGAGCCACCTCGACCAAGTGGCCAAGGTGGCTCGACCACTTTGGCCGAGCCACCTCGACCAAGTGGCCAAGGTGGCTCGGCCACTTTGGCCGAGCCACCTCGACCAAGTGGCCAAGGTGGCTCGGCCACTTTGGCCGAGCCACCTCGACCAAGTGGCCAAGGTGGCTCGGCCACTTTGGCCGAGCCACCTCGACCAAGTGGCCAAGGTGGCTCGACCACTTTGGCCGAGCCACCTCGACCAAGTGGCCAAGGTGGCTCGACCACTTTGGCCGAGCCACCTCGACCAAGTGGCCAAGGTGGCTCGACCACTTTGGCCGAGCCACCTCGCCAAGTGGCCGAGGAGGCTCGGCCACTTTGGCCGAGCCACCTCGCCAAGTGGCCGAGGAGGCTCGGCCAAGTGGCCGAGGAGGCTCGGCCACTTTGGCCGAGCCACCTCTACCAACTTGCCGAGGTGCCTCGCCAAGTGGCCGAGCCACTTGGCGCTACTAGCACCCTCCCCTTTTTTGTATAAATAGGGGGTCTTGCTCATGAGAGGGATTTGGATTTAGGGTCGGATTTTTTGGATTTTGGCGTGCCGAAGAGCCCTCGCGAGATCTACGACGACGGTTCCGAAAGCACCGGCGAGCTCAAGTCCAGTCGACGTCAGATCTATAGGCGGAAGGTAAGCAAACTCGGGTCGAACTACAGATACCCTCTAGGTTAAGCTTCGTCTTAACCTCAGGGATAGCGCTGTGATTTCTCCTTGTAGATCTCACCCGCTCCGGCGATCCTCTCCTTCGTGAGTGTGATCCCCGCAGGCGATCCTCTCCTTCGTGAGTGTGATCCCTCGGTAACCGTTTCCTTCGTGAAACGAGCCCCTCTACGTCTGTAGTTCCAGAACCCGGGTTTACACCAGGATCGGAATTGCGCGGTGGTCAACGGACGAACAAAAAGTCCCCGGCACAGGCCAACGAAGCTGTAAACAAGTTCAAACGAGCAATGAATAACAAACCAACTTTCCCCGCGAACAAGCTGGCGACCACAGTGGGAGCCAACGGCTTCAGCAAAGAAGCCGTCGTGTCGCAACCGCGGATCCCGATCCCGGTCATCGAGGAGGTCGAGTTCGAGTTCGACCAGAAGAAGTATGAAGAATACCTCTCCTCCTCGTCCAGATCCAGTTCCCCCCGCAAGTCCAAGATGGTCTCCGCTGCAAGGAAGACCCGATCGGCCTCAGATGCGGAGGCGAGAAAATCCACCACCACCGCCGTCAAGACTGCAGACAACGGTGGTTCCCCGGCCCTAACAACGGCCAAACCTTCAGAACCCCTGTCTTCACAGGGGGTCGATTCCGCCAATGGCGTCGTGACTCTCTCCAAGAGAGCCCGTCAGAGGCGACGTCAGCGCCTGGCGAAACAATTAGCCCAGGCAAAAGAATCAACGGATGGGGTCCGCTATGAGGCGGATCTAAGATCCAAGTTGACTCAGAGGCTGAAGTCTGAGATCGTAGCCGATTCCTACAGGCCGGCGACGAACGAATGGGTCCGAGTCAAACGGAATCGTTCCACGCTTCAGGAACGTATCCGGAAGCGCCACGCGCTCCTCGCGCAAGCACGGGCTTTGGTGCAACAAGCCCGTGAGTTGAAGAGGGAGGCGGCCAAGAAGTCGTCGACAATCGCCTAGCTCGAAGCCCAAGTCCGCCGAGGCTTCAACTTCGACGAACCCAAAGATTCAAGCCTAGCTCGCGTGAGCCAACTCACGCTCCGTGCTCAAATCGAAATTGTGAGCACTTCAACAAAGTGGCATCGACGCCGGTTACCTCCGGTTCCGCACCCAAATTCCGTGAAGCCAACTCTCGCCACGACCAGCAGGCTTCCCGTTAAGGATCGCCTAGGTCCGCTAAAGGAATCACGGGTCACTCGATACGGGAGTCGCACCCACAAAGACAAGAAGAAACTGCGAACGCTGCGGGCTTCAAATCGAAGTCCGAGAGCGTCGATTCACGCTGTGGCGTCGCGGTGACTTATGAAAGGCCTATTTGTTCTCAGAAGGAGACGCTCTCATCTGACGATGACAACGTTATACCTGAGAAGTCGTGCCAACACACGATAGGTTGCTCCGGTATTCATACCGACGAGTTGTACTATCGTGCTGGGGGTACAAGTAAATCCCGAAAGAGGAACGCCCCAGAATCAAACATGCCTTGCTTGTGCTCGAAACTGATCAAGGCAGTGTTATCGGAGTGCAACTGCGCTAGAACGACTCCGGAAAAGGCGTCGGTCTTTGATAGGCTCGGCACGAGAATGCCCGAACCCAAGTCAAGACGCTTCCGTAAGAAAAGATGGGCGCCTCAGGGCGATGAATTGCCGAGTGTTACCATCAATATGACCAGCAGAGGGACGCCGCCACGCGTCGCTCGGCATCGCGAACGAATGACTCGATTGCGGTCCGGGACTGTTAGACGACCCAATTATCGCAAGATGCGAAGGATTACCCTCGATGATGAAGTGTCGGATGTCGGCTCCGCAATGGCTTCGATAATACAATTTCCAAAGATAGGACAACCTCGCGAGGCGCTCATGATCGCCGGATCAAGTGTCCCGTGATGCTTGAAGAGGCCCTAACCAAGCAAAAGGACAACTTTAAGCTTGAATGGAACCGCCATGCAGCCAGATGAGAGCAATGCATGACCAATGATCCAGCGATAATGAACCGCCAAGGCGAGCCAAGTCGTCGCAATAATGTCAACTTAACAGATAGCGACACGGACAGGGAAGGAGGCCAAAACGCAGGTGATCGTGCTGCTCAGCAAAACGCTAGCGATAACACCGTCATTCCTCCCCAAGTTTACCCGAACGGAGACGTAGGGGAAAATGAGAAAATAAAAGACCTCGAGAGCAAAATCAATACTTTGATTTCCGCTCAAGAGGTAAAGAAGACGGGTATACCATGTCCTTACCCAAGGGAGTGGGAATCAATCCCGTATCCGACAAAATTCAACCTCATCAACTTTACACCGTTTGACGGGAAGGGATCGCCCACTCAGCACTTGATCTACTTCAAGTCTCATCTAGGTGTTATCTCCGGCAACGAGCCCTTGATGGTTCGGTCATTCGTTGGCACCCTTCGTGGAGCTGCCTTCGATTGGTACCGCCGTCTCAAACCAGGGAGCGTTAATAGCTGGGATGATATGGAGGCCATGTTTCTCACCAATTTCTTCGACGATGACACCGAGGTATCCATCGGTTCTTTGTTGGACGAGAAACAGAAAGACGGGGAAACAGTGGATAACTTCGTCAAGAGGTTCAGAAATAAGGCAATGAATTGCCGAGACCCGATAACGGAGAAGTTCATTCTCCAAACTTGTCATAGCAACCTGTCATTGGACGTGTTGGAAGCAATGGGAACTGCACCGTCCGAGACCTGGAAAGATTTAAGGATACGTGGAGAGCAAGCCGAGCGATTCCTGAGGAGGAAGAAAGCGAGAGAGGTCACCTATGGTGGATGCTCACAAGCGTAACTTTGTCCCCGTGGCAAAGGTAAAGCGCCGAAAGTCTCAGACGCTAATCAAACGCTCGAATCGCAACCACAACAGCAGTCGCAACAACGTGCACCACAGCAATCGCAGCCTCAATGGCGCCAACAAACTCAGAATCAGAAACCATCCGGTTCGAGGTTTCCCAAGACTTACTCGTTCAAGGACGAGGAAGTTCCGGGCATCTTCAAATACCTTCTGGAAAACAACAAAATCCAGTTGCCCCCAATTGTAAACCAAGAGGAGGCAAACAAGGTTCTGAATCCTAAATCTGCTTACCACAGGGCGGTACATCATCCTACAAAGTTCTGCTACCATCTCAAGGACAAGATTCAGGCCTTGATCGATGTTGGAGTCATTACTCCAAAACCCTCTAAAGAGAAGAAGGTGGGAGCAAATGCAGTCTCTATAAGCTTCGGATCAGTTCCTTCGGATTGGTTCCAACCGACGCCAGTTGTGAAGGTAGGAATGAAGATGGTGAATGAAGATCCTCACGGGCAACGTAAGAAGGGGCTCGTACCGCACACGACAGCAAACGGAGAAATCCTTTGGGTCCACCGACTTCTTTGGAAGGCGATCAGTGGACTACATCCTCGGCCATAAAGAAGTCCAAGGGAAAAGGCAAGCTATGCCATGCTGCTTCAGCAATTCCAGAGAAGAATGATGAAAAAGTAGCCACCTTCCAATTTCCTGAAGAGGAGACTGAAGTCTTCGCTACTAGGAGCGGACACGAATATAGCTACAAATATCCGGAGGCTCCAAATCCAAACGCTAAGACACTGTCAGAGCTGGGGGTGACCACGACTCCTCTCACTCGTGCAGAGAAAGAAAAAGCAGCTGAAGCAAAGGAGAAATGTTCTCAGTCCAGAAGCTCAACTCCGGCGGTCCGATTCAATCGCCCGATTGTGAGGGATAGACCGGGAACATCGAGCTCTCCATACCGTTTCGACGTCATGGCCCAGTTGGCGAACATCCCGGCCAGAATAACTCTCTACGAGTTGCTCCGATTGTCAAAGGAAACCCGGGAAGCTCTACAAGAAGCTCTGGCTGACTCTGAGGTGTTTCTCACTCAGATCAAGCCGATTCCTAAGAATCGACAACAATGCAACTTGGCAACCAAGCACTTCCCCTGCATTACTTTTACAAAGGAGGATATGCAGACGAGAGATTCCAAGCACGATCGGCCGCTATACTTCACCGGGTATATTGGCTCTAGTGAAGTTAACCGGATCCAAGTCGATCCGGGTTCCGCTGTGAGCATTATGCCCCCGCTACCATGTATCACCTTGAATCCTCGCCAAGAACCGCATCAACAGCACAATGATCTATGGGTTTAACACCGGTAGTCTCGGCCGCTTGGTAAGGTCCGGATAAAGTGCCAAATGGGGAATTTAAAGTCCGAAGTCACCTGCTATGTGATTGACGCAGAGACTTCCTATAACTTATTGTTGGGTCGACCTTGGATCCACAGTAACATTATAGTCTCATCTACTCTTCATCAGTGTCTCAAATATGTAGACACGAATAATGAGGTCAAGACGGTGGTCGCGACAAACAACCGCTTAAGGGATGGAGAATTATTTCACCGATTCTCTCCTCTACGAATGAGTCCTAAATCATCGGCCCAAGGCACGGACAGCGGTGAAGAAGCTGATTCCGAAGCCAGGCTTGATTATAGTGGTGGTTTTGTTTTAAATGACATTGTACCCCTTGTAATCAATCTTGACGATGAAGAATCGTCGGATGAACATTGTAATTGGCAAATTGCCGATGAATCAATAAATGACGATTTAGAGTACCCTTTGTCTTTGAATGATGTAATGACAGGTTTATACAACGATCCAGAGTTGCACTTACCAACTCGGTCTTCTTGCTTTACACAAAAGCAATTCCAAGACTCCTTTGGGACAACACTCGTCATCCCACGAAGATCAAGTATTGAAAAAGACTTGGTTTACGGAAAAGGAGAGGCAGTTCCAACGCCGAATCATTTCTTAGAAGAAGATGAAGATGACAACGGGCCTATCCTCAACACATTCAGATATAGTCCAGAGACACTGGGTATCATGAAGAAGTGGGGGTACGACTTGACACAAGGAGAAGGTCTATGTTTCGGGCGAGGTCCTCGAGTCCCTCCTAAAGCGGCATATGTCCCAAAAGGGAAGCCAGATAACTACTATGCATTTAGAAGGGGATTGGGATACGAATCCTCCTCAGAAGATGAATGCTCATGGCTAATTGACGATAATCCACCTGATGAGGGAGACGGACATTCGTCTGATTCTTCGGCTTGGGATTCTGACACCAGCCTCGGAGAAGCTTTCAAGGCTTTGATGTCAAATATGGCTACGGTCGATCCTGCTACTATTGAGGGTGATGAAGATATGCCAACATGGGAAGACCCATGGATCCATCAACTCAGAGAGCAGTTTGGGGATAGATTCGAACAAAGAGAACCCCCCACTAAGGACGAGGTAGTCCAGGTTAATATGGGTGATGAGGAGCATCCTAAGCTCATAAACATCAGTAATACTCTTCCCTCGGAAGAAAAGGAAGAGTTGATCTCCCTAATCAGGGAATATATCGATGTATTTGCCTGGAGCTACGAGGATATGCCAGGACTCGACCCTAATGTGGCGACACATCGCCTCAACATCAAGGCGGATGTCAAACCTGTCAAGCAACAGCAAAGACGGTTTCGTTCACAAATATTGGAGGCAATTGTTGACGAAGTGAAGAAACTCATAGAATCGGGATTCATCAAGGAAATTCAACATCCGGATTGGGTGGCGAATATAGTCCCTGGCCATGAAGAAAAATGGGTCGATTAGGACTGCGGTCGACTACAGAGACCTCAACGCGGCTTGCCCGAAAGATGACTTTCCTCTTCCAATCACCGATGTCATAGTCGACAATACGTGTGGATTTGAAAGAATGTCATTCATGGATGGTTTCTCGGGGTATAATCAAATCAAGATGCACCCGATGGCGTAAACACAGTTGAGCGCCCATCGGTATATTTTGCTACACGGTCATGTCGCTCGGCTTAAAGAACGCCGTGCAACATACCGAAAGCAATGACGAGATTTTCCAGATCATCTTCGAAAACGGTCGAATGCTACGCCGACGATTTGGTCGTAAAAGCCGTGACAAAGGAGATCACATCAAAGATCTTGAACGGTATTCGAGCTCATGCGAACTCATCGCCTAAAGATGAATCCCGCCAAATCCTTCCTTGGAATGTCCAGTGGCAAGTTCTCGGATTCGCCGCCACCGACAAAGGAATCCACGCTGATCCCGACAAAGTGAAGGCAATTCAAGAGTTGCAACCTCCGAAATCCGAGAGAACTCGGGGTTACAAGGGCGATTGGCATGACATCCGACGGTTCATATCGAACCTATCCGAAGTGCCAACCGCTCTCCAAGTTGAACAAGAAGGGTGTGTCGTTTATTTGGGGCGGCCTTTGTCGAGCGTTCGAGGAGATAAAATCGTATCTCGCTAAACCTCCTGTTCTTGTTGCACCGCAGTCGGGAAAACCGTTTCTGATTTACATCAAGGCAACGGATCACTCGTTAAGCGCTTTATTAGCGGGGCGGCGGCAATGATCCGCGAGCGGCGATGTATTACAGGCGAACATTAGTCGGTGCCGAGTCTCGATATCCAATGGTCGAAGCGGTGCCTTGCATTAGTGTTCGCGATTTAGAAAATCGGCATTATTTAGTCCGGACGACGATTTATGTTATCTCTAACGTAAACCGGTCCGAATATTTATGACCCACCGGCTTCAATGAGTTGGCGTTTGGCGAAATGGGCCTTGCTCTTGTCCCAATACGACCGCACTTCAAACAACGTAAGTCACCAAAGGGCAAGCGATTTGCGATCTCTTGGTTGCCAACCCGACAACGGACGCAGTTGAGTTATATGATGATCTTCCGGATGAAGTCCAGGAAGTCAACACTACGTCACACCAACAAATATGGCGATTGTATTTTGACGGAGCTTCTCGGGCCACTAATGTAGCAAGTACCCCCGGACGTTCTAAAATCTCCGCTGGAGTCGGAGTTGTCTTGATTTCCCCGGGGAATCATGTCATGCCCCGTGCTTATTCACTCACCGAACCCTGTTCCAATAACGTAGCCGAATACAACGCGCTACTTATCGGACTTAGCTTCGCCAAAGAGCTGGGGGTCGAATATCTCGAAGCGTATGGAGATTCACAACTGATAGTTAAGCAGGTTCGTGGTGACTACGAAGTCAGGAATCCGGATCTAATCCCCTATCATCAGATAGCTGTTGAAATGGCGGACTCATTCGAAGAATTCTTCATCGAATATATCCCACGCCCAAAACGCCACGCAGATGCACCGGGCGTTAGCCGTCGTTAGCACAACCTTCCGAGACCGAGCAACTAGTTACGGTCAGGACTCACCAACTCTTCGTACCATTATACGATGAGGCACAAGAAGGTAAGGGGGTAGTTACCAAAGAAGTACACGCAACCCAAACCAAGTTGGAGCCCCGAGATTGGCGCTTTCCTATCATCGATTACGTCTTACATGGTATTCTACCAGAAGACGTGAAGGAGAGAGAGTCAATCCGGCGAAGAGCTCCAAGATTCTTTTACGACACAGAAACCCAGATGCTATATCGTCGGGGGTACGATGGTCTTTTACTCCGATGCCTCTCAAACAAAGAGGCAGAAGAGGTCCTTCGGGAAGCACACGAAGGTGAATGTGGTGCGCACTACCGGTCCCAAGCTCTACGAGCGAATCAGAGAATGGGCTACTTTGGCCCACGATGATTAATGACGCAGCTTGAGCACGCCGAAATGCCATGCGTGTCAAATTCACGCCAATTATATGCATCACCGCCGAGCAACAGATCCTTCGCCACATCCCCGCCATTCGAGACATGGGGAATGGACGTTGTAGGTCCCATTTTTCCTCCGTCGCTTAAAGGAGATCGGTTTATTCAAGCGATCACCGACTACTTCTCCAAGTGGGTCAAGCAATCCCACTAAAGAGGTCAAGGCGAAAGTACCGCCGCCGATTCATCAAACACCATGTCATCTATCGACATGGTGTCCCAAGACGGATCGTGCATGACAACGGTCCCCAATTTATCGCCAATTCCTTCATCGTTTTGCGAAAAATTCAAGATACAAGATGTCTCGCCGATGTTCTATAATCCAAAGAAATAATGGGTTAGCCGAGGCGCTCAACAAGACGATAATCAAGATTTTGTCAAAGCTTGTGAAGAATAACAAGCGAGACCGATGATAAACTCGAGAAGCACTCGGGCATATCGCACAATGGTACGACGCCAACAGAGCTACCCCGCACTCTCCGGTCTACGTGTGAAGCAATTCTCCGCTGGAAATCCAGATTCGTCACTCGGTCGCCTTGCAACAGATGACGATCAAGAACAACATCAAAAACGCCTCAAGAACTTGAGATGTTAGATGAGAAGCTCGGAGGCTCAACAATGCATTGAGTTCTATCAAGCTAGAATGTCGAGGGCTTTCAACAAGAAAGTTCGACAGAGAACCTTTAAGGAGGGAGATCTCGCCCTCGCCGCTAGGCACCGATAATCCTCACCTCTAAAAAGAAAGGTAAATTCAACCCAATGGGAAGGACCGTTTATAATAGACACGGTCTATTCAACGGTGCATATCGCCTTATCACACGAATGGCGACCGGCAATTAATGCCGATAAATGGGAAGTTTCTGAAAATGTATTATCCTTAATACATTCAGGATAACCCGTTTTGATGGGAAGTTCCTCAGAGAATATCTCACTCATTTTCATGAGGATAACCCTAGATTATTGTGTTTTCCTCCAAAATTCTCTCACCGATCAAATTCACCGACGGTGGGCCCACTAAAATCTTCCCCGTCCAACCACCAAGAAAATCCCTCTCGATTCCTTCCACCTAACGAGAGGTCCACTTTCAAATTCTCGTTAGCAATCCTACAAAAGAGAAAGCTATCCATACCCTTCCAAGATTCTCGGAGTGGAGACCCCACTCTTAGTTTCTCATCGGGAAATAGAATACATTCTTCCTTTCCCACCTTCACCTGGAGATAGGACATATCCTTCCTCTTCAGAAGCAAGAGATAGAATACATTCTTCCTCTCTTGTCTTAGATTCTCGGAGTGGAGATCCCACTCTTAGTCTCATCTTTCAAGAGTCTCAAAATGGAGATCCCATTTTAGTCTCTCCCACCGGAAACAGACAAAAATCCTTCCTTTCCAGCACCCGGAGATAGGAGACAAGATCCTCCTTCCTCTCCATCAACAAGAGATAGGATACAAAACCTTCCTCTCTTATTTTCGTGAGCACCTGGAGATAGGACACAAAACCTTCCTCTCCACTGGCAAGAGATAGGATACAAAACCTTCCTCTCTTGTTCATCCCTTACCCGGAGATAGGAGACAAGATCCTCCTTCCTCTCCACCTTCGGGAAATAGAATACATTCTTCCTTTCCCACCTCAATCAACCTTAATCCGGTTCAATCCTTCTCCGGTCAAAAGAAGGCGCCAAGATTCATCTTGGGGTATTTTATCCCGAAGCCTAAGAAGGGATATAGCCAACGCCTTACACGCTGCTGTCGGTTTAGTCTTTTTCCGATTGAAGAAGACACCGAGTTCGACTCGGGTATTTTATCCCAAGCCTAAGAAGGATAAAGCCAACGCCACACGCTGCTGTCGGGAGTCTATTCCCGTGATAAAAGACGGCCTCACGATTCAACATCGTAGCACTAAGTCTAAGAGAGTCTCATTCTTTAGCACAATGTCACGTATGAGCGGATCTAGATAATCCGCGACGCTAGCCCAACTCAAACGGTAGTTGGTAAAGGCTAGTCAAACCGCTGAGGGTCACTAATAACCCTAAAGTCAACGCCACACGCTGCTGTCGGTTTAGTCTTTTTCCGATTGAAGAAGACACCGAGTTCGACTCGGGTATTTCATCCCGGCCTAAGAAGGATAAAGTCAACGCCACACGCTGCTGTCGGTTTAGTCTTTTTCCGATTGAAGAAGACACCGAGTTCGACTGGGGTATTTTATCCCAAGCCTAAGAAGGATAAAGCCAACGCCACACGCTGCTGTCGGGAGTCTATTCCCGTGATAAAAGACGGCCTCACGATTCAACATCGTAGCACTAAGTCTAAGAGAGTCTCATTCTTTAGCACAATGTCACGCGCGGAGCGGATCTAGATAATCCGCGACGCTAGCCCAACTCAAGCGGTAGTTGGTAAAGGCTAGTCAAATCCGTTGAGGGTCGGGGTCGGCCAATAACCCTAAAGTCAACGCCACACGCTGCTGTCGGTTTAGTCTTTTTCCGATTGAAGAAGACACCGAGTTCGACTCGGGTATTTTATCCCAAGCCTAAGAAGGATAAAGTCAACGCCACACGCTGCTGTCGGTTTAGTCTTTTTCCGATTGAAGAAGATACCGAGTTCGATTCGGGTATTTCATCCCAAGCCTAAGAAGGGATTAAGCCAACGCCACACGCTGTCGGGTGGTCTCTTGCCCGTAAAGAGCAATGGCCTATGTATTCAATATCATAGCAACAAGTCTAGAAGAGTTTCATTCTTCCAAAGACAACGCCACGCATGAACGGATCCGTGATAATCCGCGACGCTAGCCCAACTCAAGCGGTAGTTGGTAAAGGCTAGTCAAATCCGTTGGTGAGGGTTTGCCAAAATCCTATAAGTATTATGGTTAATTATTTCGACGAAATAAAAGAATCATAATAGAGCACAAAAGAGGACGGAAATATGTTTTATCGATAAAAGATCGAAGTTACACAAGTTTTCTAAACGGCAGATTTGTGACAAAGAAATACTTTGTTGAGAAAAGCTTGCTGAATACATTCTTCCTTTCCCACCTTCACCGGAGATAGGACACAAAACCTTCCTCTCCACCGGCAAGAGATAGGATACAAAACCTTCCTCTCCACCGGCAAGAGATAGGATACAAAACCTTCCTCTCTTATTTTCGTGAGCACCGGAGATAGGACACAAAACCTTCCTCTCTTGTTCATCCCTTACCCTGAGATAGGAGACAAGATCCTCCTTCCTCTCCACCTTCGGAAATAGAATACATTCTTCCTCTCTTGTTCATCCCTTACCCTGAGATAGGAGACAAGATCCTCCTTCCTCTCCACCGGCAAGAGATAGGATACAAAACCTTCCTCTCTTGTTCATCCCTTACCCTGAGATAGGAGACAAGATCCTCCTTCCTCTCCATCAACAAGAGATAGGATACAAAACCTTCCTCTCCACCGGCAAGAGATAGGATACAAAACCTTCCTCTCTTATTTTCGTGAGCACCGGAGATAGGACACAAAACCTTCCTCTCTTGTTCATCCCTTACCCTGAGATAGGAGACAAGATCCTCCTTCCTCTCCATCAACAAGAGATAGGATACAAAACCTTCCTCTCCACCGGCAAGAGATAGGATACAAAACCTTCCTCTCCACCGGCAAGAGATAGGATACAAAACCTTCCTCTCTTATTTTCGTGAGCACCGGAGATAGGACACAAAACCTTCCTCTCTTGTTCATCCCTTACCCTGAGATAGGAGACAAGATCCTCCTTCCTCTCCACCGGCAAGAGATAGGATACAAAACCTTCCTCTCCACCGGCAAGAGATAGGATACAAAACCTTCCTCTCCACCTTCGGAAATAGAATACATTCTTCCTCTCTTGTTCATCCCTTACCCTGAGATAGGAGACAAGATCCTCCTTCCTCTCCATCAACAAGAGATAGGATACAAAACCTTCCTCTCTTGTTCATCCCTTACCCTGAGATAGGAGACAAGATCCTCCTTCCTCTCCACCGGCAAGAGATAGGATACAAAACCTTCCTCTCTTGTTCATCCCTTACCCTGAGATAGGAGACAAGATCCTCCTTCCTCTCCATCAACAAGAGATAGGATACAAAACCTTCCTCTCCACCGGCAAGAGATAGGATACAAAACCTTCCTCTCTTATTTTCGTGAGCACCGGAGATAGGACACAAAACCTTCCTCTCTTATTTTCGTGAGCACCGGAGATAGGACACAAAACCTTCCTCTCTTATTTTCGTGAGCACCGGAGATAGGACACAAAACCTTCCTCTCCACCGGCAAGAGATAGGATACAAAACCTTCCTCTCTTATTTTCGTGAGCACCGGAGATAGGACACAAAACCTTCCTCTCCACCGGCAAGAGATAGGATACAAAACCTTCCTCTCCACCTTCGGAAATAGAATACATTCTTCCTTTCCCACCTTCACCGGAGATAGGACACAAAACCTTCCTCTCTTGTTCATCCCTTACCCTGAGATAGGAGACAAGATCCTCCTTCCTCTCCACCTTCGGAAATAGAATACATTCTTCCTCTCTTGTTCATCCCTTACCCTGAGATAGGAGACAAGATCCTCCTTCCTCTCCACCTTCGGAAATAGAATACATTCTTCCTCTCTTGTTCATCCCTTACCCTGAGATAGGAGACAAGATCCTCCTTCCTCTCCACCTTCGGAAATAGAATACATTCTTCCTCTCTTGTTCATCCCTTACCCTGAGATAGGAGACAAGATCCTCCTTCCTCTCCATCAACAAGAGATAGGATACAAAACCTTCCTCTCCACCGGCAAGAGATAGGATACAAAACCTTCCTCTCCACCGGCAAGAGATAGGATACAAAACCTTCCTCTCCACCGGCAAGAGATAGGATACAAAACCTTCCTCTCTTATTTTCGTGAGCACCGGAGATAGGACACAAAACCTTCCTCTCCACCGGCAAGAGATAGGATACAAAACCTTCCTCTCTTATTTTCGTGAGCACCGGAGATAGGACACAAAACCTTCCTCTCCACCGGCAAGAGATAGGATACAAAACCTTCCTCTCTTATTTTCGTGAGCACCGGAGATAGGACACAAAACCTTCCTCTCTTATTTTCGTGAGCACCGGAGATAGGACACAAAACCTTCCTCTCTTATTTTCGTGAGCACCGGAGATAGGACACAAAACCTTCCTCTCTTATTTTCGTGAGCACCGGAGATAGGACACAAAACCTTCCTCTCTTGTTCATCCCTTACCCTGAGATAGGAGACAAGATCCTCCTTCCTCTCCACCGGCAAGAGATAGGATACAAAACCTTCCTCTCTTATTTTCGTGAGCACCGGAGATAGGACACAAAACCTTCCTCTCTTGTTCATCCCTTACCCTGAGATAGGAGACAAGATCCTCCTTCCTCTCCATCAACAAGAGATAGGATACAAAACCTTCCTCTCCACCGGCAAGAGATAGGATACAAAACCTTCCTCTCCATCAACAAGAGATAGGATACAAAACCTTCCTCTCTTGTTCATCCCTTACCCTGAGATAGGAGACAAGATCCTCCTTCCTCTCCATCAACAAGAGATAGGATACAAAACCTTCCTCTCTTATTTTCGTGAGCACCGGAGATAGGACACAAAACCTTCCTCTCCACCGGCAAGAGATAGGATACAAAACCTTCCTCTCTTATTTTCGTGAGCACTGGAGATAGGACACAAAACCTTCCTCTCTTATTTTCGTGAGCACTGGAGATAGGACACAAAACCTTCCTCTCCACCGGCAAGAGATAGGATACAAAACCTTCCTCTCTTATTTTCGTGAGCACTGGAGATAGGACACAAAACCTTCCTCTCCACCGGCAAGAGATAGGATACAAAACCTTCCTCTCTTGTTCATCCCTTACCCTGAGATAGGAGACAAGATCCTCCTTCCTCTCCATCAACAAGAGATAGGATACAAAACCTTCCTCTCCACCGGCAAGAGATAGGATACAAAACCTTCCTCTCTTGTTCATCCCTTACCCTGAGATAGGAGACAAGATCCTCCTTCCTCTCCACCTTCGGAAATAGAATACATTCTTCCTTTCCCACCTTCACCGGAGATAGGACATATCCTTCCTCTTCAAGCAAGAGATAGAATACATTCTTCCTCTCTTGTCTTAGATTCTGAGTGGAGATCCCACTCTTAGTCTCATCTTTCAAGAGTCTCAAAATGGAGATCCCATTTTAGTCTCTCCCACCGGAAACAGACAAAATCCTTCCTTTCCAAAGACCCTGAGATAGGAGACAAGATCCTCCTTCCTCTCCATCAACAAGAGATAGGATACAAAACCTTCCTCTCTTATTTTCGTGAGCACCTGGAGATAGGACACAAAACCTTCCTCTCCACTGGCAAGAGATAGGATACAAAACCTTCCTCTCTTGTTCATCCCTTACCCGGAGATAGGAGACAAGATCCTCCTTCCTCTCCACCTTCGGGAAATAGAATACATTCTTCCTTTCCCACCTCAATCAACCTTAATCCGGTTCAATCCTTCTCCGGTCAAAAGAAGGCGCCAAGATTCATCTTGGGGTATTTTATCCCGAAGCCTAAGAAGGGATAAAGCCAACGCCTCACACGCTGCGGTTTAGTCTTTTTCCATTGAAGAAGACACCAGAGTTCGATTCTGGGGTATTTTGTCCCGAAGCCTAAGAAGGGATAAAGCCAACGCCTCACACGCGTTGCCGGGGAGTCTATTCCCGTGATAAAAGACGAAGCCTACGTATTCAACATCGTAGCACTAAGTCTAAGAGAGTCTCATTCTTTTAGCACAATGTCACGCATGAGCGGATCTAGATAATCCGCGACGCTAGCCCAACTCAAACGGTAGTTGGTAAAGGCTAGTCAAATCCGTTGAGGGTCGGGGTCGGCCAATAACCCTAAAGTCAACGCCACACGCTGCGGTTTAGTCTTTTTCCGATTGAAGAAGACACCGAGTTCGACTCGGGTATTTTATCCCAAGCCTAAGAAGGGATAAAGTCAACGCCTCACACGCTGCGGTTTAGTCTTTTTCCGATTGAAGAAGATACCGAGTTCGATTCGGGGTATTTCATCCCGAAGCCTAAGAAGGGATAAAGCCAACGCCACACGCTGCTGTCGGGAGTCTATTCCCGTGATAAAAGACGAAGCCTACGTATTCAACATCGTAGCACTAAGTCTAAGAGAGTCTCATTCTTTTAGCACAACGTCACGTGCGGAGCGGATCTAGATAATCCGCACGCTAGCCCAACTCAAACGGTAGTTGGTAAAGGCTAGTCAAATCCGTTGAGGGCTGGGGGTCGGCCAATAACCCTAAAGTCAACGCCTCACACGCGTTGCCGGTTTAGTCTTTTTCCGATTGAAGAAGACACCAGAGTTCGATTCTGGGGTATTTTATCCCGAAGCCTAAGAAGGGATAAAGTCAACGCCTCACACGCGTTGCCGGTTTAGTCTTTTTCCGATTGAAGAAGATACCAGAGTTCGATTCTGGGGTATTTCATCCCGAAGCCTAAGAAGGGATTAAGCCAACGCCTCACACGCGTTGCCGGGTGGTCTCTTGCCCGTAAAAGAGTACGAAGCCTATGTATTCAATATCATAGCAACAAGTCTAGAAGAGTTTCATTCTTCCAGCACAACGTCACGTGCGGAACGGATCCAGATAATCCGCACGCTAGCCCAACTCAAACGGTAGTTGGTAAAGGCTAATCAAATCCGTTGACGGCTGAGGGTTTGCCAAAAATCCTATAAGTATTATGGTTAATTATTTCTGACGAAATAAAAGAATCATAATAGAGCACAAAAGAGGACGGAAATATGTTTTATCGATAAAAGACTGAAGTTACACAAGTTTTCTAAACGGCAGATTTGTGACAAAGAAATACTTTGTTGAGAAAGCTTGCTGAAGTTCCTCTGGCTTCGGCCACGAAAGCCTCCTGGCGCCATTAAGGGCCTCATGATCTCCTTCGGATATTAACCGGCTTACGCCCGAGAGTTCAAGTTCCTCGCACGCACCGCAGAGTCTTTTCTTTGTTGGCCTTCGCCGCCTTCAAGACGATCGCTCTCTCGCCGCTTGAAGCTCGGTTCGAGCTCTACTATCCTCGCTTCTCCAGCAGACACAAGACCAAAATGTCCCCCTGAAGATGAAGCTTGACAGCAATGATCTCCAATGATGCAGGCCTGTTGCATTTGAATTCGAGTCCAAGAATAACGCAAGCATCCGGCCAAGGCTGTCGGTGAGCCTCGATATATGAGGCGAGCCCGGCTACTTCAAAATCTTGTAGACTTTGGAGCTTAACCTCTAAATGGTCGAATCATCGCAAGGTGGCTCAAGTGGACTCAATCTTCTAGATATTCTCCCATGCCCTACTCCAAATAGGATTACAGTATAAACTAGTTCCTAACGAAGTTCCCGGAGAATATTACCATATTCTTAAGGATAACTCGATAACCCTCAATTTCCTCCGCTGTGGGACCTCAAGGAGGATAAAATTTCGACGAGGCTTATAACGACGGACAACGCTCTACCTCGAAGGACTCCTCCCATCGTATCGTCGATTCATGCATTCCCGCCGAGGGCCTACCAATCAACAATTGGGAAGAATACCTCCCACCGTGGATGAACACACCGCAATGAGAAGTAATGCAAGAGCGACGCCAACCAACGAAGTCGTCGACGAAGGATTCACCGATCAACGGTTCGATCCATCAAGAATTCCCGATCAACGGAGGAACCTCGATGGTCAATTGGACGACAATCCACCGACACGAGTCAACAAAGAATGAACTCAATTAGCTACGTTTGAAATTCGACAACGGTCAAGCAATAAATGCAAAGATCAAGAACACCCCGTGTATCCTACGCACGGAGAACCCGAGAATTGGAGGAATCAAACACCGAGCCAACCTCAAAAGAAATTCATCTATCGACTTCGGTCGATATTTCGACAACGGTCGACAAAAATGCAAGACAGTAATACCTTCAATCCTACAAAGCACTGGAAAGACTGAAGGGAATGGAGAGATCAAACACCAGGGTCATTCACAAGTCCTATCACGCCAATTAAAGAGTGAAGGGCTCATCATGTCCAAAGCATCCCGCACTCATCAAGAATCGACGAAGAATCGACGAAGAATCGACGAAGAATCGACGAAGAATCGACGAAGAATCGACGAAGAATCGACGAAGAATCGACGAAGAATCGACGAAGAATCGACGAAGAATCGACGAAGAATCGACGAAGAATCGACGAAGAATCGACGAAGAATCGACGAAGAATCGACGAAGAATCGACGAAGAATCGACGAAGAATCGACGAAGAATCGACGAAGAATCGACGAAGAATCGACGAAGAATCGACGAAGAATCGACGAAGAATCGACGAAGAATCGACGAAGAATCGACGAAGAATCGACGAAGAATCGACGAAGAATCGACGAAGAATCGACGAAGAATCGACGAAGAATCGACGGAGAGTCGACGGAAAACGACGCGCCGTGGAGAAAACCCGACGACGGCTCAACGAGGCGAGTTGGCTAAATTCAAACGTTGACGAGACGGAATCAACCGCATTTAGTCCGTCGATCCAAACAAACCGCTTGAGCTCAAAGTTAATCGGACACGGACTCGAACACAATGGCGACATCACCGAGCAAAACTAAGCCCTAAGATCGAAGAATCGACGAAGAATCGACGGAGAGTCGACGGAAAACGACGCGCCGTGGAGAAAACCCGACGACGGCTCAACGAGGCGAGTTGGCTAAATTCAAACGTTGACGAGACGGAATCAACCGTGCTTAGTCCGTCGATCCAAACAAACCGCTTGAGCTCAAAGTTAATCGGACACGGACTCGAACACAATGGCGACATCACCGGAGCAAAACTAAGCCCTAAGATCGAAGAATCGACGAAGAATCGACGAAGAATCGACGGAGAGTCGACGGAAAACGACGCGCCGTGGAGAAAACCCGACGACGGCTCAACGAGGCGAGTTGGCTAAATTCAAACGTTGACGAGACGGAATCAACCGTACTTAGTCCGTCGATCCAAACAAACCGTTTGAGCTCTGAAAGTTAATCGGACACGGACTCGAACACAATGGCGACATCACCGGAGCAAAACTAAGCCCGGAAGATCGAAGAATCGACGAAGAATCGACGGAGAGTCGGCGGAAAACGGCGGCGAGGCAGCGGAGGCAGCGCCATGACGGCAAGTGGCCAAGGTGGCTCGGCCACTGGCGAACCACTCGACTGACTTGGCGAACGCTTCGACCAACGGCAGAAATTGCTCGGCCACTAACGGCAGCACCCTCCTTTTGTATAAATGGGGGTCTTGCTCATGAGAGGGATTTCAGATTTGGGGTCGGATTTTTTGGATTTTGGCGTGCCGAAGAGCCCTCGCGAGATCTGACCTTGCGGTTCGAGCACGGCCTCAAGTCGGTCGGCGTCCGGATCTATAGGCGGAAGGTAAGCAAACTTCGGGTCGAACTACAGATACCCTCTAGGTTAAGCTTCGTCTTAACCTCGGGGATAGCTTGTGATTTCTCCTTGTAGATCTCACCCGCTCCGGCGATCCTCTCCTTCGCGGAGTGTGATCCCCTCGGTAACCGTTTCCTTCGTGAAGCGAGCCCCTCGTCTGTAGTTCGAACCGGGTTTACACCGTGATCGAATTGCGGTGGTCAGCGGACGAACAAAAGTCCTAAGACAGCCAAGCCGTAAACAAGTTCAAACGAGCAATGAATAACAAACCAACTTTCCCCGCGAACAGTAACTTGAAAATTTTATTTACTTTATAGGATTGCATTGGTATGATAGATGGTACCCATATTGATGCTATGGTTCCCGCTAGCCTTGTTGCTCGATTTCGAGGACATAAAGGAGTAACACAAAATGTCCTTGCAGCTTGTACATCTAACAAGCTTTTCTCTTATGTATTAGCCGGGTGGGAGGGTTCCGCAAACGATTATAGGGTCCTACAAAATGCATTATCTAGGCCACAACCTCATGGCCTGAGAGTTTTTGATGGTAACGTCACTTTAATAACTTAAATTGAATGTTTATCACAAATTTCAGCTATTTGTGAATTTTTTTAAAAAAATATAATTTTTTTTCATACAAATTGTAGGCAAATATTATTTGTGTGATGCGGGATACACGACAATGCCAGGGTTCATCTCTCCTTTTCGTGGTGTCCGTTATCATTCGAAAGAACACACAGGAAAAACACCGAATAATAGAAGGGAGTTGTTCAACCTTAGACATTCCTTGTTAAGGACTAAAATTGAAGCTGTTTTTGGTATTTTAAAGAATCGATTCAAGATTCTTTCCGCAAAGCCCAACTATTCATTATCTACCCAAGTTGATATTGTCTTGATATGCACAATACTCCACAACTACATAGCAACTGTGGATCCAAATGATGATATACTCAATGAGGATGTTGACCCTTAACATGAAGAAGAGGATGAGGAACAAGAAGTTGATGATAATATTATTGGCTTCTCTCAACCACAAACTCAAAGAGAACAAACACAGTCAAGAAACGAGTGGGTCCAACGTAGAGATCAAATAGCTTAGGAGATGTGGGTTGACTATTGTGAGCAATATCGTGAAGGTGTCACTACTGGGACAGGAATGTGAGCTTTGATGATTGAGGGTGGTGTTCATGCTTTATTTTATCTTAGTTTGTAATATTTCAATAATTGTCACTTTCTTTTATATGCATGGTATTTGTAACATGTCTTAAAACAATATGGTGTTGTATGTTATTTAGTCATATGACTTGTTGGTTATAAGATGGTTATTCAATATTTCTATGTTAGTTTAATACAGGTATGGGTGATAAATCTCCGAAGACCCTAATATAGTGGTTGTTGGTGTTGGGTTTTAACCCTATTACAATCAGGTTGTTGCTGTTTTTTTTGTCCTCGGGCTGATGTTTATCATGTATATGTTAGTTTTTGGCCTATAGCTGGTTGCATTCAGGTTGTTGCTGAGGTGAAAGGGCTGTTTGGGCTAAAATTTAGCCGTTGTAATTTTTTTGTTCACAATTTTCACGATAATATGCCCGGTTTGAGCTCAACATGTGCATTTTCTAATTTTCATCATAATATGCTCGGTTTGAGCTCAACTGTTTGGCCCGGTTGCATTCAGGTTGTTGCTGTTGAGCGCTTTGACTTCTCTTTTATTTGTTATTTTCATGATAATATGCACAGGTTGATAATATGCACAGGTTAATCTTGTGTTTAAGATCCGAGCAGGTTATCTACATGCATATTGTTAGTTTTTAGCTAAATTCTAACTACTTTGTCACTGTTTTAATAACTTACACCTATTTATTATAGCCCCGAGCTGATGTTATTTGTGCATATGTTGGTTTGGGCTAAATTATAGCTAGTTGCGGCTTTTACAACCATATTTTGGTTGGCTATTGGCCTCGAGCTGGTTACAATCATATTTACGAAGCTTTTTGAGCTAAAAATTAGCCTATTTGGGGCTATTACAAGATGGTTCATCAGGTTTTATATCTATATTTTAGCCAATATAGTGGGTTTTGGTGTCATTCTTGTTATTCATCAAGTTTTGGGGGTGAACTTACCATGGTGAGCAAACTCTACATTTCCATCATGTTTCATCTCCAACCAAACAAAGGTAATGTTGGAAATTGTATTTTTGTTTATTTCTTTTCCAAGTTGAAACTCCCCAACCAAACATGGAAAATGAAGGAAATGTACCTTTCATATTTCTACATCTATGTTTTCCATGCGAAACAAACAAAATACTACTACTTTGAGGAAATCTATAGAAATAGAAGAAATGATGATTTCCATGATGTTTCCAATTTCATTTTTTTGTTGTTGGCGAAACAAACAGCCCCTATACGTCAAACTTGCTACTAAACTAATAACAGTTCTTCTTTGATAAATAATCATTTCTCAATTTATCATAATATTTTAAAAATTCAAACAATATATTATTACCTAAAACTCGATATTTATTTCCTTAAAAAAATAAAAAGAAAAATCACATAAAAATGAACAAAATTTAGTAAAGTTTTAATACAAAATTATCATCATATCATAATAGCAATCAATTAGAGCCAAAATTATTTGTTACCAAATAGATGTAAAATTTTATTTTCTAAAGAATTGATATCTTTTAATCATGTTCAAGATATCAATTTACAAATCAAATAAATCCCAATATGTCAGATTACCAAATAAAAAAATCTTATATTCATTTAAATTAGGTATCCTTATATAAAAATTAAATTAATAATATCTTGTTACATAGTAAAAGCGAAAAAATCTTACCAAATAACACGAAATATTATAAATAAGATAAAAATGAAAATTATTCCTCTTATATCTTATCTCAATCAACAAATTTAAAGATATCATCTTATCAAACAAATAAATTCAATGGTTTTTTGTTAGTCCACTGAAGCTTTCCCAATAGACTACTCGAAAAGATGATCGGCACCGCCTATCGTGATTTGTACTCATCATGATCTATATGTAGAAAAAATTATAGTGTTTTGAAATTTTTAATAATTGTTTTAGCTATGTGTAGAAGGAACGGCTGTTAAGCTACCTAAAAAATTAACATATCAAACTAGTTTAATTAATATTCTAGAAGACTTCAAATTGTGTGAAAATTTTATCAAATACATTTGATGATGTGTTGAACAAGATGTACGGTGTTGATCATGAATTTGATGAGCCAATTAGTCTAGCTCACGATAAGATTTGAGCTCACCATCTCACAATATCATTACTATATATATATATATATATATATATATATATATATATATATATATATATATATATATATATATGGGAAAAGTGTTTATAAGGTGGCACCTTAGATTCAATCTAAGGCACAGATTCAAAACTACATTATATGCTATCAAATTACTCGATCCACTTTGTTCATTTTGATTTATATGTTTTGGATTGTATACAAACAAAAATTAGACATATTGGGTTATAGTTACTCTTGCATCAAGTGATTGTAAAATTAACGGTTTTACGACAATATAACTAAAGAAATAATAAAAAATATGTGTTAGAAGTATTTAATTATCATGATTTTTATTTTGAGACATTTAGATCACGATGAATGGAGCGGATTATCAATTGGAATAGTCTAATTCATGAATCAAGAGGCGCTACCTTAGATTGAATCTAAGGTGCCACCTTATGCACACTTTTCCCTATATATATAAAAACGGGAGGTGAGTTGTCAGTGCAGGAAATTTCCTGCGCTGGCGCTACGTGGCAGAATTTAATTCGCTAAACTATAGGCTGTTTTATAAGGTAAGGTTTAGAATAATTTGTTCAAAACTAAAAATAAAAAGGACTTTTGTGTAAAACTGGTCCTCAAATTTCTCTTCTTCGATTTACGATTTTGAACCCACCAATCTCTTTCTCGTCGGCCGTCGTTTTCTTCATCCACATTAAAGTCAAAACCTGGAGCCATACCATGAGTTTCTCTTGTTTCTCCTGATAAATCACAGAAAATTGCAATTCATAATCTGCATTAATTGTCATCCCTCATCCAAAGTTCTGGAGATCACAAAAAATTCCAAACGTGGCAATATAAATATTGTCTAATGTGAGTTGGGCCACTAACCATTAACAAGAAGATTGATCTAAAACGCATACTTGAATTGATTAATTTATCAAAAGGATAGCAAGGTTTTGTGATTCTATATAGAAATCCAAAGAGAATTGATGAAGAAATAGATCTGCAATTTTGTTAGTTAAAGAAATTGTGATACTTTATTCCTCAAATTCCTATTAGATTATTTCTTTCTAATAGAGTTCGCATGAAATTTATAACAGTTACCAATGTTTGCCTGGGAATATTTTGGGTCGGAGAAGAAAGAAATAGGAGATGAAAGTTTTGAATTTTCGGATCAGAGGAGGCGGATGAGGAAATTGGGGAAGAGGAGATAGGAGTTTTGCATATTAGTCCTTTTCTTTTAATAATTTGAATACCATAATTAAGTACTGTTTCTAAATATTTGTTTAAAGCTCCACTATTATTTTCAACAAATAAAATTACGCCATGTGCGCCAGTCAGAAATTTCTGTTTTGGACTCTCCGTTCTCTCTCTCTCTCTCTCTCTCTCTCTATATATATATATATATATATATATATATATATATATATATATATATATATATATATATATATATATATATATATATATATATATATATATATATATATATATATATATATATATATATATATATATATATAGAGCAAGGCTCTATGAACTTAAGTTCATAATGAATAGTGATGCACTAACTTTTCTAACCACTCATCTTGCTTTGGGATCCGTGAAAGATATAAAGACCACTTTGAGATTTGTGCATCACAAATCTCAAGGCAAGATGAGTGGATAAAAAGT
This sequence comes from Asparagus setaceus, assembly GCA_012295165.1. Taxonomy (NCBI): domain Eukaryota; kingdom Viridiplantae; phylum Streptophyta; class Magnoliopsida; order Asparagales; family Asparagaceae; genus Asparagus; species Asparagus setaceus. Next base: position 28,839,989 of record CM022707.1, read on the forward strand.
TGGTGCACCACTATTCATTATGAATTTAAGTTCATAGAGCCTTACTATATATATATATATATATATATATATATATATATATATATATATATATATATATATATATATATATATATATATATATATATATATATATATATATATATATATATATATGATTTTGGTTATTTGAGATTGTTAGGGTATGGAGTGGATTTTTCCATAATTATTAATTATATAGAATTATAAAAAATTTAAATTCAAATGATGAGTTGTCAATTAGTTATAATATTAAAATTTACACATTTACAATGGCTTTCCTATCTCATCTAGATTTAAATATTTGATATTTGCAAAAGTAAAATTAATTATTTTCCAACCGAGATTAGTTATTTCAATCATAATGTTATCTAAATAGTTATTTGATTGATATTATTATTTGAGTTATCTATTTAGTTGCAAAATAATTATTTGACAACCAAAAATCTGGTGATTAGCTTGATTTATGGGTGTTTATGATGATTATAATTACATGATTTCTTCAGTTATCAAAATGATCCCATATTTAATTAGTTATTATTAAATTCTGGTTTTCTTAATTTAAAAATTATAAATTAGAGGATGACACATGTCAATCATAGAGATATTTAGATTTCGGCCAGCGATTAGATGATGATGCCACCTGGCAGTGAATTTTGTGAAGGATCTTATTTATTAGAGGGAGGTTTAGAGAGGAGGACACGTATCAAAATATTTTGTGAAAAAGGAATTTGATGTGGCATCCTCTGGTGAGTTTGAAGGTTTTTTTTATTTTGCTTTAATGTATAACCTAGTAAAAGATGGACATACTTGACCAAAATATTTTATAATCCTACCAATTGAAAATTCATATAGATGATAATTACAAGATCATGTTAAATTAACCGATACAAGCTACATAATAGGTATAAGATTGTGATAGTTCTTTTACCCCACTTTTAGGACAACAAAATCATGAATTGTTTATAATAGTTATAAGATGCCATCGCGTTTGGGTGATAAACTTATCAAAGTGATGTTAAACAGTAATGAATGGCATTATGCATAATTTCATATTATAATTTGCTTCCATGCATGATAATCTAATTTTTACGCATTTATTTGTAGTTATTGGGAAATTTTGTCAATATTTATTATTGTTAAAAGTATTTATTATCTGATGCACATTACTCAATATGTCCTTCTAATATCAAGAATAATAGGACCGATTAAGATCGGTAATAAATACCCCTAGTGCCTTGGGAGCGCTCGTTAACAAAACATTTTTTTCTTTTTTCTTTTTTCTTTTTTTTTGGGGACACTTTAAACTCTTCTTTGCTTATATCCATATGTTAAGATTAGTCTCATCATCATGATCCTAAATTCCTTTTTCTTGTCTACCTAACGTAACCTTTGTCCTTTTTAAGGGGCCGTCAACTTTAGAAAAAATGGCTCGATACGACATATAATCTTTTACAAACATAATGTTAAAGGACTTTTAATAGCGTGTGAGGTCGTCAACTGCAGTCCTTTTACGGACATAATCGCCAAATTCATTACTTCTAACTAGATATAAAAAAGAAACGGACAAAAAAATTAGCTTCTTTATAGGATTGTTTATATCCGGCTACCCCGTAGGATGGTGAGACTACACATGTGACCAGTGGCGGATCCAGAAAATTTTTCTTAAAGAAGCGAACAACAGATATCTATTTAACTAAAACTAAAAATATAATATTATAAAACCATAGTGTTGTAGTTTTGGGTTTCTAGTATTGTAGTTTTCGGCTTTTAGTGTTTGGGCCTATACCAATTTACATTGATTGTTGAAACATTAAATGAGTTTTTATTTTCCAGCAATGAGCTAATTCTATTTGCTACTAACTTATTCCACATCATATTTCATATAACTTCATGGTAAATAGGTTGGGTAATTGAGTTGGGATACAATTTGAAAATTCTATAGGGGCAAATTATAAATATTACTTGAACCTATATGCAATTTGTAAATTCTAGGGGTGCAATTGCACCCCTAGACATCATCGCCCCTGCCCGTGACTATGGAGTTTATGCATCTTTATGGATTAATGATAAATTATTGAGTTAGATCACACAGATAATCCTCACTAATCTTAAGATTACTTTCGTTTATGCTACTCTTTTAATACTAGACAATAACTTTAGAATTATTTGTGTAGATACACTGGTGTAGATATACAGATCCTAAGATTACCCGTGTAATTACACTATACCGAAGGTACTAGATATAACTAATCCTTGTTAATAGATATGGAGGTTAAAGACTTTTCATGTAGTCTTTGCATATCTGTCACTAAAATCGAGCTGTATTTTTTAGCTTATCCATAAACGAAAAATGTATTCCACTTGTTATTAAGCTCGATTATCAATAAAAAAGTAACGGAATTATTACTACTTTTAGTCGCATTCATCTATTTTATAGAGGTTAAGATGCGTTTTATTTCAAAGTTTAGCTGCTAGCATTTCTTCGGTTTTGGCTAAATTATCAAATTGGTGTTCTAACTTGACGCTATTTTTCAATAAGGAATTTATTTCTGCTCCGGCGTCAATATGGTATTTTTAACTTGTGTCCAAATAACAATAAGGCCTTTTTCTTCTCTTCAGCGGTGATAATTCCAGCGAATTGTATCTTTATTTTTTAGTTAAATTTCTTCCATCCCAATGGCCTACCAAAATTATTAAATCCACACTCTTTTTCTCCTTCAAACACCCCCCATTTAAATTTCTTCCACCTTGTTACCCAAAAAGATCCTTCTTTGAACTCCTCTTTCTCCTTCAACCTCCTCAATACAACCATAATCCAACCTCAACAATATTCATCCAAGTAGATACCAATTTAAATTAGGGTTTACATTTGAATTGGGGGAGTTTGAAGGAGAAAGAGGTGGCTCCATTGATGAGAGGGAAAGAAAGAGTGAAGAAGGATCTTATTGGGTAAAAGGATGGAAGAAATTTGAATTAGGAAAAGTTGAAAGAGAAGAGGATATAGATTTAATAGTTTTGATACGTCAGGGTGTTGGAAGAAATTTTTCAAAAAAAAAATACAGTTCGCTAGAAAATGGTCTTATTGTAATCGAGGCACAAGTTAAAATATCATATTGATGTCGCGGCAGAAATAAATACCTTATTGAAAAATAGGGTTAAGTTAGAATACCAATTTGATAATTTAACCCTTCTATTTTAAGCTCATCCCAATTTATCACTTACTAAATTCATTATCACTTTTCATTGATAAAAAAAAAGGCTAAACAGCCAATTTGGTCCCCGCACTATGGCCTCATACTCAAATTGGTCCCTGCATTTTTTTTTTCTCTCTCAACTAAGTCCTTGTACCATGCAAACCAAGTCCTTTTTTAACATCCGTTCCCGCCCAACACTTTCCTCTCGGTTGTGCATTCCTGTGTTGGGAGTGCAGTTCTTGCAGGTAAAAGATCAATAAGAAAATAGTAATCATACTTCATATGATACTAATTCTACTAACTGCACGTTTTTGTTTTCTTTGTACAAATATGCAGCTTGTCTCCGTATCCAAGTTAACAAAGACGACAACGAATTCAAGGTAATTACCAAATCAATTTATCCAGCTAGCTTTGTATTGCTTGCTAGTTCCACTTCCTCTTATCAACAAAGCCACGTTTTGTTAGCTTTTGCTGATTTTGTCCTCTACAATCTGGTTCTCCACCTTGTGATCTTGAACTTTCTCGAATAGAACTACATTATTATTGGTTAGAAAAAAAGGTAAAATTCACTAATTCCCCGTGAACTTTCAGCATTTTGCAGTAAACCTCTTTGAACTTTCAAAGTCGCACCAAACCCCCCAAAATATTTTTTTTTGGTTCTAATTTATGGCGGTTATCTATAAATGCAGTAACTTATTGGCATTTTCTGCAAAATAGAAAAGTTAATGGGGTTTAGTATGATTTTGAAAGTTTATAGAGATTTCGTGCAAAATGCTAAAAGCTGTGGGGTTTAGTGTAATTTACCCAAAAAAGGCTGATGAGTGTCTCTTTTCCGTGAGTGCTTCTATGATTTTATAGTTTGGAATGAGTAAACTTATGTTGGTGGCATTAAAATGGGCAACCGCTTGCGGGTTAGGGTTTGGAAATAAACTAAGAGATATCTAATTTTCAAGATTAAGATTAATACCGTCTCTTCAAGATTTTTAGTGAAAGTTTTAGTAGAGGGTTAAAAGGACTAGCTTTACATCCAATAAAGAGTACATGGACTAAGTTGAGAAAAAAGGTTCATGGACTAATTTGAGTATGAGTCCAAAGCATAGAGACCAAATTGGCCTTTTAGCCTAAAAGAGACATGTCAAGTAATTACCAAATCAATTTATCCAGCTAGCTTTGTATTGCTTGCTAGTTCCACTTCCTCTTATCAACAAAGCCACGTTTTGTTAGCTTTTGCTGATTTTGTCCTCTACAATCTGGTTCTCCACCTTGTGATCTTGAACTTTCTCGAATAGAACTACATTATTATTGGTTAGAAAAAAAGGTAAAATTCACTAATTCCCCGTGAACTTTCAGCATTTTGCAGTAAACCTCTTTGAACTTTCAAAGTCGCACCAAACCCCCCAAAATATTTTTTTTTGGTTCTAATTTATGGCGGTTATCTATAAATGCAGTAACTTATTGGCATTTTCTGCAAAATAGAAAAGTTAATGGGGTTTAGTATGATTTTGAAAGTTTATAGAGATTTCGTGCAAAATGCTAAAAGCTGTGGGGGTTTAGTGTAATTTACCCAAAAAAAAAAGGCTGATGAGTGTCTCTTTTCCGTGAGTGCTTCTATGATTTTATAGTTTGGAATGAGTAAACTTATGTTGGTGGCATTAAAATGGGCAACCGCTTGCGGGTTAGGGTTTGGAAATAAACTAAGAGATATCTAATTTTCAAGATTAAGATTAATACCGTCTCTTCAAGATTTTTTAGTGAAAGTTTTAGTAGAGGGTTAAAAAGGACTAGCTTTACATCCAATAAAGAGTACATGGACTAAGTTGAGAAAAAAAAGGTTCATGGACTAATTTGAGTATGAGTCCAAAGCATAGAGACCAAATTGGCCTTTTAGCCTAAAAGAGACATGTCAAGTAAGTACCACATTGTAAATATATTAAAATTTGTAATCTCTCCGTGATTATCAAATATGTTGATACTCCAATGACTAGAAAACATATATTTCTAAATCTCTCTGCCTTAATGTTGAGTTCATTGATATTAAAGAGGAGGGGTAATTGTGGATAGACCCCCTCGTTAACTGCAGATAGATCCTGTATTATTTCCCAATTGTGGATAGACCCCTCGTTAACTGCAGATAGATCCTGTATTATTTCCCAATTGTGGATAGACCCCCTCGTTAACTGCAGATAGATCCTGTATTATTTCCCAATTGTGGATAGACTCCTGGAGAATTTTTATTTTTTTAATACTTTTAAAAGAGTTAATTCACTCAGGGCGTCAATCCACACCGATTCACTAAACATAATGATACTTCTCTTAATATATGGTTTTAGGTTCCTTTTTTAGTTGAAAGATAACGTTTTTTTTTCTCCTTCTTCTTCTTTCTAAATAAGTCTTCGTAAGCTTGTAAGACTTTATTTGGCAACTATAAAAAGAAAATCTAGTTTTCTTTTAACTAGGTCAAAATTGCTCGAATTTAGATCGGTATATAAAACTGAGCTAAATTTTGAGCTGAAGAAAACATGTCCAATTTTGGCCCAAATAGAAAATTACGCCAAGATTGTATCATGTAAAATTAGTCTCATGGAGTTACAAAACACAGCCTAAGTTGTGGTGCCATACCAATAACAAAATGGTCTTCAAACCTCAGTAGATACTCAAATGAGTCGTCTCTAGATTGCCATTAGAACAAAATGGATCATGTACGCAACAAACAAGAGCCCCGATGTGCCTCACATCACACAAATATGCAAATTATTATTTTTCCAATCAAGATTAATAATAAGGTTTTTTTTAAAGAAACCACCTTAAAAATAAGATCATTATATAGAAACCATGTTGTATTTTCAATTTATATATAAACCACTTTTAAAGCGGATTTTGTTCCAATCAATCACCTCCTTATAAAATTTTCACTAAAAATAAAAAATAAGCTTAAATCTAAAGTGCTGATTTATATCCTAATAATGTAAACACTAAAATAAGTTACATGTTTTAAATATGAGTTTTTAAGAGTAATTTTAAATTTTCAGTTAAAATTTTACATACCAGATGATTAATCTGATTAAAAATCCATTTTAAAAGTGATTTTCATTAAATTGAAAATAAATGTTAATTTCTGTATAATAACTTTAGGGAAAATTGCTTCTAGCCCCCAAAATTAAAATAAGTATCCTCCCCCATCCCAAGATTTTTTCAATGCTCCACAAGGCCCCAAAATCAAACTTTGTAAGTAATCAAGCCCCTCCAGCTCATGTGTGTCCCCATCAGTGTATTTTTTTTCAAAAACCCTAAAATGCCCCCTCCTCTCTCTCTCTCTGCCTTCTCCTACCTCTTACAAAAATTCTCTCCACTTCCACCGCCAAGAGTCTGAAACTCAGAACGGAGAAAAAACAACAAACCCAGAATGGAGAAAAAATTTTTATTCGAGTACAAATCAGGTTACGGGTTGGTTAAGGTTACGCGTTGGTTGTTGAGGTTACGGGTTGGTTGTTAAGATTACGAGTTGGTTGTCAAGGTTACGGGTTGGTTGTTAAGGTTACGAGTTGGTTGTTAAGTCATCGATTTTAAAAAATTACAACAATATATAGAATAATTAAAAATATATCATTATGGATTTACTATAATATATAAAATAATAAAAATTACAACAATATATAAAATAACAAAATTATGGATTACTATAATATATAAAATAATAAAAAATTTAGCATTATATAAACTATCACGTCATCGATTTAAAAATTCTAATAAGTCATCGATTTAAAAATTACAATAATATATAAAATAATAAAAATTACAATAATATACAAAAATTTAGAGAGAACTTAAAATTTTCCCCCCAAAACTCATTTCAAAAACTCACTGTGAGAACATGACAAAAAAGAGAGAGAGAGAAGGGTATTATGATCTTCACATCTATTAAAGTGTTGGGATTTGACTTTTGGGGGCTCAGAGCACATAAGATTTACTTTTGGGGGTTTGGAGATCGTTGAAAAAGTTTTGGGATAGGGGAAAATACTTATTTTGATTTTGGGGGCTAGAAGTAATTTTCCCATAACTTTATCTATTATTTTCTTTTCAGATGGTTTCGAGGGGGGTAAAAAAACACTTAAATAAGACGGCGTCAAGCTTCACTCTTTACGTCAACAACACCCACCGAACCGCACGAGTTACATTTTACCTTCTCCCACGCGTTCTTTTTCCACCCATACCGCACCAACCAAAAGCCAAACATTATCAATTGAAATTAAAAAGATGAAAAAACCTAAACAACGAAATTAAAATGAATAAGATTGATATCATACATCACCCCTTTTATAACATTCATCGTCTCCACCGCCTAAAACCATTTTCATCATTTTTCTTTTTTCCCTTAAAAAAAAAAAAAGAGAAAACATAAAAAAAGCACAGCCACCAAATCAAGCAACAACCACCGGAACCCCCGGCGACCACAGCCGTCCACTCGAGACGGCACATCAATCATACCGACGGTCGATATCTTCTGCATCAATCTAGATCTTATCGAGCTTCTCAGCCTTCACAACGGGGTTCGCACGTGCGATCGCCTCCCTCCCAGCCCGCTTGAAGTCGAACCCGCACGCGTGCTGCTCCGGGTACCGGTGGGCCCCGCAGTACGTGGCCCCGCACCTGCACCTGAATCCCAGCACCCCAACCTTCTTCCTGCACGCCGAGCACCGGTTCGCCGGCGCCGCCGGAGCTTCCTCCGCCGGCGACGGCCCCTTCTCCCCGCCCGCCGCCGGTGACGCGGGCACGACGTCAGCAGCGGGCGGGTCCGTCACGACGACCGACGACGGCGAGGCCTGGAGAGATTTCTCGACGGCGATCTTCGCCGACGAGGCTTGCTCCTCCTTCATGCGGAGGTCGCGGTAGCACTTGGAGCAGAGGTTTTGGGTCGCGGGGCTCCCGAAGAAGCCGCAGTTGTTGGCGCAGAGGCGATGAGCCTCTTGGCACCGTTGCTCTTCGGCCATCCTCAACAAATCGATCGATATCAAATCGAACTCCGATCTGAACAATTTTAAACGATCAGTTCTCGAAGAAATTGAAGATCTCGGGAAAAGAATCGGACAAGGTTGAGATCTACACGCAACTGTTTGAAACAAGGAATTCTCTCTCAGGTAAACTTCTTGATCAAGAAAGAAAAATTCATCAAATTTTGCATCAGAAATTACCTTCGTAATTGAGATTGAGAAAGAGAGGTTTCTTGGTTTAATTTGATTTTTTTGAGGAGAAAACAATACAGGCGATGGGAAAACAACCAGCTGTCTTTATATTGGTGCGCTACGAGAGTTCTAGATGACTGGTCTCCTTTTCCCAGTTTCCCACCTTCTTCCTTTCTGCTTTTGGAATTGAGCTTTTTACGGAAATGGCCTCATATTCTCCTTTTTATTACGAACGTGCCATTGCCTCGGAGTCTAGCTGGCCGTTGGAGACAATTGGGAACTCCATGCGATCATCGCCGTGTTTTTTGCGGCGGTTCTGGGAGGTGCTTATTCGTAATTAAGCTGAACTGGTGAGGGTAGAGATGGATAGCGTGCGGACTGAAGCAGGGCCTCAGCATTAGCCTCGTGGGGCCGTATTTGGTTGACTACAGTCAAACGCGTCCACGGGTTGTATACAGTATTTGGTTTTTTTAGCAAGAAAATAATAAAATCATAATTGATGTTAACTAATATTTATTATTTACGCTTGCGTTCAATGCTTTTCCTGCTTTTTCTATGTCATTATTGTCATAGATTTGGATTTTATGGAATACATTAATTTTTAGCCCAAAAAAAAAAAAAAGGACCCTCAAAGGACAGAGTAAAGGGGGAATAGAAAATATCCCCGAGCATAGCTATTGGGCTATCTGATGTGCAGTTGCGTTTGTGTGAACGATATTGTATGGATGGATTGGGTCCAACAAAATTATTGGAGAAAATGAAAACCACCTTCAAGATTAGTATGCAGGCCCATTAAGAGCCCAGTATCATAAACTCTACATTTATTCCCTGAGAAGGCTCTATATTTGTCTTGTTTTATGTCTGGCCCATTATTATCTGAGGTTGTAATGTGGGCTTGCCCATCATAAAATATGTTATCCTAAAATATGTTTTCTGATTAAGATAAATATTTTTAAAATTGGTTAATATAAACAGCCAATGCAATCACCCAATCAGTCCTAGGTCCTAATAGGTTTGACCTGATGTTTTAAGGCAACATGAAAGCCCACACGTATGCTGATCTTGAATTGCTCAAACCAATAGTAAATTCGCCATTAAAATCTAACAATAATTATAATTATAATTTTAATTATTGTGCTGTAGAAAGTACTCAGATACCTTTTATCCAACCAAAGGTGGCTTTTTGACAAGTTATTTTAATATATTTGTAGATGAGAAGTAATACCAGTGTTCATGCTACACATTCGTGAGATTTTTTTAGGAGTTGATGAATCCAATGTCATTATTGCATCGATCGACACTGGTAAAATAAATGCCATTTTCTCTCAAGATTTTCTAGCTTATGTCAATTTCTGTTCCTAATTTGGTTTAAATTCTTAAACAACCTTTAAATTTCTATTGCAGGAGTTTGGCCAGAATCCCAGAGTTTCAATGTCACAGGTTTAGGGCCAGTTCCTCACAGATTTAAGGGGGCATGCATCACTGGAGACAATTTCACTCTAGCAAACTGTAACAGGTAAAAGTATTGCAATAATTTCCACTGCTACTAGTTTGCAAATTTATGTTGCACTTTATACCAAATGTAGAGACTATTTGGTTTTTACAGTTGTAACTGCAATAGAAGTATCAGTTGCATCAACTGATGTCAAATGCAACTGCAGTTGCAATTGCTTAGTTCAGTTTGAAAATCTTATAATTTACAACTTCAGTTATAGTTTCAGATGATTTGATATATCAAGATTTTTTTTAATAATTGCAGTTTCAATTCCAATTGTATTTATTAGTTCCACTGAATCAATATCCCCCTATTCGGATTTACCAATGGCAGGAAAATAATCGGTGCCTGTTACTACTACCAAGGCTTCTTCGCTGAGAGTGGACCCCTCGAACTCATCAGCAGCCCTTCCTCCTCTTCAGTCGGCGACTCCGACGGCAATGGGTCCCACACAGCCTCGACCTCCACAAGATTCTCCGGTCGCCAATGCCAGCTTTCTAGGCATTGGGGCCGGACTTGCCAGAGGCGGCCCCACCGGAGCTTGCCTAGCAATCTACAAAGCATGCTGGTTCAATCTTTGCAGTTCTTCATGATGGGATAAATAATGGAGTCGACACTACATCGATATCTGATATCTGCAGGTCCGAGCCCACCTCAGCAAAGTTTCTTTGTGGATTCGGTATCGAGATTGGATCATTCCGTGCTTTTATGAACACGATACTTGTTTCGGCTTCTGCTGGTAATTTAGAGTTTCCTAGTACTGCAGCTAATATTTCCCATGGATATTGACTGTCATGGCGAGCTCTATTGATCGGAGGTTTGATGTTAATGTTGTCTTGGGAAATCCCGCAGCTTTGAGGGTAAGAAAGTCTGAAAATGATTCTGATTTGCATAGTATTGATGTGTATGTCTAGTTGTTTAATTAATTGATGAATGGGTATTTTGATGGTTTACAGGGACATCTCTGAATCCAGCTGGGCTTAATGGTTCGTATACAATTGTTCCTGGAAACACTGCAGCAGCTTCAGGAGTTACTTCTGCTAATTCCAGGTATCAATTCTGACGCGCATAATCTTCTACAGATAGCATTTTTTTTTTGAGAACAACTGTGGATATTAATCCGTTGTTTTTAATTATAATAAGAGTTTAAAATATCAACAAACTTCAAAAAAATTTATACAAAATGAAAAACAGTTGTTTGTGTAGGAGGTTATGGACCAAAATATCAATATTAAAAAAAAAAGGCTAAATATCAGAAAGCCCCGCTTAACTATGGACGATTATCAGATAATTTCCCATAACTTTCAAAATATCAGAAAACCCCTTAGGGGTTATCAGATAACCCCTTTAAGTTTAAGATTTTATCAAAAAAACCCTCTAACATGCTAAATATCAGAAAACCGCAATTTTTCACATGGGTGAGTAAAATTATATAGGGGTATATTTTTGCCAGTAAAAATTGCAGTTACTGCTGTTCGGGGTGTTTGGGGAGATTTGTGGTTCACAAAATCTAAGAAGTTTCAATGAACTTTTCATTATCATCCCTTTGGTGAAACAAGAGATGATCATACTCTATTTATTTTAGATAAAAAAAGATTCACTGGTTCTGTTGGATTTTTATTTAAATGGGAATAGAATTGAGATTCTACAATTTGTTTTTCCAACAAATTCTTCATCCATTGACAGCTACTGCAAAGGCTAACGAGGTTCAACGTGCTGGTGGTGTAGGAATGATACTCATTCATCGCATAGCAATCGACGTTGCGTTCCAGTTTGTCATCCCTTTAGCTCTTATGGGAACTCCCGAGGCTCAGTCTGTCATTTGCGCACATCTCCTCTGAATTGTAAGTGAGCTCAAAATCTAAGAAACATCAAGCTGATCGACTCCATTTTGCTCCCGGAGTTAAATAAGCTGATGGACTTTTGTTTGATGTCAGGAATCCTGCTGGAAATATCTCAGAGACAATTACTGTCATGAACCAAGTGCACTTACGCTAGTTATCATCAAGGGTAATCCTTTTGACAGTATAAGAATGTGGATATTCATGAAACCTGAACTTGCTTGAGAAAAATTTCTGCCACTAGTGAAAGGATTCAAGGACTGATCACTGAATTCAGCCTATTATGATATAGAGTCTGATTAATTTCAACCGTCACTGAACTAATCCCGTGATCCATTGAGAAGGTTCGGAGGGAAAAAGTCGAAGGGGGCGGGCACGAGGGGTTTCTTTGAAAGGGGTCTCAAAGCATTTTTCCCTATCGTAAATTCACGACAATAATAAAGTTATTTTCTCCCTTTACTCTCTGCCCATCTTAATTTTGCTTTAGGATAACATAATAACTAGTTAAAAGAAGTTTTTCCTAAAGAAAAAAGAACAGGAAAGTAGTTATAAAAATTTTATGTGTCGAAACTGCATATAAGAAATTCAATTTGAAGGGGAAGAAAACAATAAACCGAAAAATAAGGAGGTTTTGCCTTAATTGAATTTTTAAGTCCTTATTCTTAGACATCGTATAACTGCTAACTAGTTACAAAGAAGTTTTCGCAAAGAAAAGGAAACAGTTGCAAAATCTTTAGGGGTTAAAACTGCAAATATGAAATTTAAGTTCAAGAGAATAGAACAATAAACTTTAAAGAAAGGGGTGTTATTGATAATATTTTTCCTATTAGACTGTGCCCCGCCCCTTTGCCTCTTCTCTCAGAAATAAAAAGGGAAGAGAGCCGAAAAAAAACACAAACAGCAAATAAAATCAAAATCCATGGAAGCGCCACCACCAACATCCACACCCACCGATACACCCACTCCCTCCTCGGACCCACCACCGTCATCGTCCTCAGATCCACCGCCTTCAACCGCAATCGAACCACCACCATCATCAGCCCCATCCCCAAACCCTAACCCTAACCCTAACCCCGCTCAATCCCAACCCCAAACCCTAGAACCTCAGAAACCTCCTCAATTGCAGCAGCGGACTCCGCCGGCGATCTCGCGGCCTCGGCCACCGACTCAACCGATCTCAAGAAGCGGCGTCGGCGGCGGCGGCGGAGGAGGGATCGCCATTGGAGTTCCTGCTGGATACTCGCATCATCAACGGCCGCCGTCGTCTGCTCCTTTTTCGTCGTTTAGACCTTCGACGCCGTTCGGCGGCCCGAGTTCTTCTCATATGCAGCCCTTTGCTGCAATGCCGAGGAATTCTGTTGGTGGGCCCGATCAGGTGGGTGTGTTTTCATCCAAGTAAAGTTTAGTTTTTTTTCCCTTCAATTCGAGTAAATATAACAATTTGAAGACAGAGTATAAAACTTTTAGGTGCATGGATAAAATGTTGTGGTTCCTAACAATTTGAAGGAACTTTGCTTGTTCCTTGAATTTTTCAAATTCTAATTCATTCGATTATTTTGCCGAAGTTATTATATTGTGATTAAAGACTAGTGGACTTAATTCCATAAAATAGTAAAAGTGATGCAGAGAATGCTGCAGTTACCCCCATTCCAAGGTTCTGTTTATTCCTGAATTCCTACATATTGAGGATATGATGCTGGCCATCTATTTTCAAGAAGAAGGGTAGTAGTATTTTAAGAACTTTGCCTTCACGTTTGTGATTTGATAAAAGCAAAATAATGTTTTTCTTGGGTGCATGGAAAGTTATATTTTTATAAATTTGCAATTTTCTAATTTGGTGCTAATGGGTGATATTTTTTCAGGCTAGGCAACCTGTTCCTGGAGTTCAGACAATAGGGATGATTGGTTCGTTGAGTACTTCTCAGGTGAGACCTACTGGGGCTCTTGGGCAAAATCACCAGAGACTTGGTCAGCCACAACTTAGATCGGTGACTCCATCTAGCCAGGGTTTAAACTCTCAAGTAAGTCGGTAAATCTCTGTATGTACTGATATCTCTTTTTTAATTCCATTATTTCCGCCTTTTATTAACACTTCTGACTCCACTTGTCATGCAAACAAAGAACTGATAGAAGTACAAAAATAGGATACCATAATGTTTATATTAAACAGGGTAATTTTCAAGAAACTACGATGAACTTTGGGGGTTTTTGCACAAACCTAACATAAATTTTTTTTATTAGAGAAAGCTATCATGAACGTTGAAAACCACATAAAAGTGTTATGAACTATTGGAATCTGTTTCTAATGTTGTTAACGTCTTTGATAAAAGGTCTAAACTACCTTTATTAGTATCTATGGAAATGATGGTAATACAGAATATCACGTCTGAAGAGGATTACAACCTATCCTAACTGCCACCAGATATCAAAGTTTAGTGAAAAGTTCCTGATAGTTTCTCTACTAAAAAGAGTTTATGGTAGTTTTGTGCAAAACCCGACAAAGCTTATGGTAGTTTTGTGAAAATTGCACCTAAACAAACTTAGAATGATATGAATTATCATTAACAACGCTCTTGGTCTTCCGGCATTTTTGTATCATGAATTTTATGAATTTTTAAGGTAATTTATAAAGTCTTGAAGCGCATATTGTTATTTCTTTCAATTCGGAAGGATCAGATGTGAAGATTTCCTCTTTTTCGTTGTCCCTTTTTGCAGTTCATTGATGTTTTTCGTTTCGTGTATCATCCTTCAGATGATTTCAGGGGAAATTGATATTACACTTGATTTGCTTTAAAATCTTGTATTTAGTAGTTGACTTCTGACTTATTGATCCTTTTAACTTCTACAATGGGTTGCATTTTCTTGAGCTTTTAAATACCAAAATTTAAAAAAACCTGCCCGCTAAGACAATCTTGTATTTATTGGTTGTATTATTTTCCATGCCTTTGATTCTCAATATGGTCCACAATTATTTCTACCCTGATTTTTTTTGGAGGTAGAAGCTCATATCTAATGTTATTGTTGGAAATCATTTCGGATGAAAAAGTAGTACTCATTTTTTTTCTTTTTGCTGCAGAAATTCCCAAGTCATCTTGGCCCAAGAGGTCCTTCCATTACTTCTCCCATTACCCAATCACCTGCATCACAAAGTTCCCAACCTCTTCATCAGCAGTGGATGTCATCCCAAGCAAAGCAAACAAATGCAGCTTCTTTACCTTCCTCTTCTTATAGACCCCAGATGAGACCACCAACTATGCAACAAAGGCCTCAACTTCCACAGCATCACCAACAAACATCAATTTCTCAGCAGCAACAGCAGCAGAAACAACATCAACTACAACAAATGCAGCATATGCAACAGCAAAGCTCACTGCAAAATCAGTCGCAAGACAACCATCCACTTAGGAATCAACCAAATATTCCTCCACAACATCAAGCTTCACAAGCTCTTGTACCTACAACCCAAAAGTCAAGTGTTCAAGCTTTGACCCAACCTGGGTTGGGATCTAATGATACTGAAGAGATCAGTAATGATATTATAAGCAGGAAGCGTATCCGAGAATTGGTAACACAGGTTGGCTGTTCTCTTTAAGAATTAATTCGCTTCTCTTATGCAGTACTACCGAAATGTGAATTACTTCAATAATTTGGAAAGTGAAAGCCCCTTTATTCAACCTTGATACCAAATTCCGTTTATTATTGCCATATGCTCTGAACTTATACCTTGTTTTGGTGACTTTTAATAATGAACTCTGTGTGTATACAATTATACATAACTATGTAAGCATTTTACATACATACATACGTGTCAGTTTATTAAGAAGTGATTTGAAGGTCAGCTCCAAGAGGCACACTTGGGTAGTTGTAATCTACAAATGCCTTGAAGGCCACGCCATTTGTCATATTTACAAGGATATATAGATAATTAACATTTACGCATGCAAACCCATGCATGCATCCATCCTTGAGTATGTATAGATATGGTGATGTGCATATATGCATGTGGCTATGTATGTATGTGCATATATGCATGTGGCTATGTATGTATATATATTGTACACTTGCATGATTTGGAGGAAAGTGAAAAGTACTATCAGATAAGAACCCTTACTTGTTTGTATTTCAAGATTTTAATATATTTTTGCTAGTGTGTCACTGACCAAGAACATCAGAAATCTATTGTCAAAGCAATCCTTATGCACTTACTCGACTTTTCACAATCACTCCCATGATGTGGGGAAAACAAATATCAGAAGAACAAAATCCTATTTCATTTCAATATTTCAGAAATGTATATTACGTCACCATGTCATCGATCCATGCAAGGTGGTGCCAGAACCATTTTCTATGCCTTCCAATTCACTCAAAAGTGCTATTCTTTTCACCTTTTCGAATGGCATTCTGCATTATAATTTTGAACCATAGTATGTCTAATCGCTCATGTTTCCAAGAGAAGACGGTATTGTGACAGTATCCAATATTTTCTCAGTTGTTTAGATCTGTATTTCCAAGTATATGTGTAGATTGTTCTGTTTCCTAGGCTACAATATTCATTCAGTGTAGTTTATTTTTCAACAGGTTGATCGGTCTGAAAAGTTGCGTCCTGAAATTGAAGATGACCTCCTGGAGATTGCTGATGATTTCATTGAATCTGTGAGTTCGTGTTCTCATTTAAGACTATTGTGTTACTAACAATAATAAATAAGCTATTCCTTTATCCTCATAATCAATTATGTCTTCCCGTGCATTGACAATAGCCGTATGACTTTACCTATTTGGAACTCTTTTCCCTAGTTTCGCAGAAAAATCTATTCTTGACAGAACCCAGAATTTGATTATGAGAATCCTCATGAAGTTTTGCGGAAAAAAAAAAGTTTTTGTATGGTTAAGATTTCAACCTTAATATGATTTCTGATTTACTTGTGGACGTTCTTTAATATCTGTAGTTTGCATGTCAAAGATATTTCTTAACATGTCTATTTCCTTAAATCTCTTGTTCATTACGCGAAGCATTTTTCCTGATGATATTTCTTGGCGTTACAGATAGTTACAGCAGCTTGCCATTTGGCTAAGCATCGAAAATCAACTACATTAGAAGCAAAGGACATACTTGTACATGTAGGTAAGAATTTTATGATGGCCCCTTATCTGATGTGGCTAAGTTTCAGGCCCCTCCCATTTCCTCTTATTTGATTCCATAGTAACCATAAAATCCTACATTATACTTTGCAGAGAGACATTGGAATATGGCCTTACCTGGCTTTAGCGGAGATGAGATCAAGTGTTATAAGAAGCCGGTAGGATACTTCAATAAATATTGTTTATATAATTGATTATGACTTTAGCAGTTGCAAGGCTGCTCCTTTCTTCTGAAAGGAACTTCTACTAATTATTTTCCTCTGCTTATTTTTTCTCTGGGATGACATGCAGTCCACAAATGATATTCATAAAGAGAGGCTTGCAATGGTATGTTTGGTTCTAATACTGCAATCAGTTAGTGTTTCTGCATTTGCTCTTTCTTACAGTTGCATTATTTTTTTATAATCATTGGTTACCAGTTTGATTATTTCCTTCATAAAATTCTCTGTGGTAGCCTCTTTTAATTTTTTTCACTATTAAGCATGTTAATAGCTGGCACCAGATAATCAAATGGATACGATAGCTAGTCAGTTGAAGTCTTGGAGAACAATAACGATACAGAGAAAAGGTTATGACTTTACGTTATGCCAATTCAAATTATACAATTCAGTTTTTAGTTTAATGACATGGTTGAAGTCTTGAAGAGTACCATCCAATCACTAATAATAGAGTAAACACGGACAACATTTAAGCGACTATGCATATGAAGATGAATAGATCATTGATTACCATATGCAAGGAACCAAATGTGATGACCAATAATTTGAGCGCAGCAGTATAAAATTCAGTTTTTAGTTCAATCACATGGTTGAAGAGTACCATGTGCAAGGAACCAAATGTTATGACCAATAATTTGAGCGCAGCAGTATAAAATTCAGTTTTTAGTTTAATCACATGGTTGAAGAGTACCATCCAATCACTCACTCATATTAGAGTAAACACACACCCATTTAAGCGAGTATGCGCACGAAGATCATTGATTACTAATTTACTATATGCAAGGAACCAAATGTTATGACCAATAATTTGAGTGCAGCAGTATAAAATGCATGAATATAAACCCACTATGAGTCTGACACCACATTTCGTTAATCGTATAAAAAGGAGGACATTAACTAATGCCCAAGTGAAAAAGGAAAAGATCTCTTTCAGTAGGTAAAGCCTAATATTTAGCAACTATTCATTTTAGGTGACTAATGAGGAGCTGAGATGTGGGAATACATCTGACCATTCATATGCCAGAAAGAAAACACCAAACTGGGAGGAACATGATTTTTTGGGCTCAGTTTGATTCTCAAGTTTGTGAAAGTCCCACATATATTGTTTGTCTAGAAGAATTAGCAAGAGTAAAAGTGTTAACTCTTACTAAATACCCTAAAATAGATGCGAGTGGAGATGTAACTATATGATGGATGTTTTCTCGAAAGCATTATGCAATGGATGTTATATTAAGAGCATTCCAATATCACCATCAGAACTGTCTTTCTTGTGGCCATTTTCATCCAATCTTTTGCTGGAATTGCTCTTTCCTTTTAACCACTGACTTTCTTGTGGCCATTTCTTTTTCTCTTTTGCGGGAATTTCTCTTTCCTCTAAACCAATTACTGAGTTGTAAACTACCTACTTTCACTCATCCAAACATCCAACAAAACTCAAACTATTTCAACTCTTGTTAACTCAATGAAAATGTATAAACTATAAACTCCTATGCCCTTACTTTCCCCACCAAGGCCTAAGCATATTGGCTCTGATAGGATGCGCGCGATATCAATTTTTTTAAACAACATCTGTTGTCTAAGTTTTGGTGTCTGGCATGCAAAGGCTATCACTTGATAGGATCTTAAATCTTATTTCATAGGATAATCCATGCACAAAACTTAGTGAGCAATTTAGTGCTTAGATGGATGCGTTATTCTGATTTCTACATATTATAAAACTAATTTTTGCTTGAATCTCTTCCAGATCAAGAAGTCTATGATAGGAACACATGATGGGGCTACTAGTACAAAAACTCCGGCCTCAGGTAGTGGGCAAGCTGCTACGAATCCAAAACTCCATTGAGCAAAGACTAATGCCTTTATTTCTCCTAAGGAACATGAATCACTACTTAGAAGCTAATTGATTGAGATGTTTATATTCTCTTGATGGCTTCCGGCAATTGCTTGAGCAAGGATATAAAAGAGATGAAGCTTTGCTCTTTTTTGTTTCAAGCACCAAACGATCGGGAATTAAGAAAACAGTTCCAAGCATATCCTTGTTTCTGCTGCATTTCGCGCTACTGATTCGCTATCATATAATTTTTATTGACCAGATGAAGAAGAGGAATGATGCTTTTTGCTTGAGCTGAAGACAAGGATGTATGCAAGATTATTTATATTTAAGGGAGAGTTTGATATGACTCGGTACTTCAGATATATGTTCGATGTAAAACATGTGTATCCCTCATATGGGGGGAGTTTAAGGGAGAGTTTGATAGGACTCAGAAACTAATATCATTATGGTTATTTTTTGTGGATAGAATCATTGTCTCCTAGCAATGCTCATATAATCACTTACAGACTAGGAATAACAACTTGTCACTTTGATTAGTGTCCCGCAAAAAGTGTAATTTGTTGCCATATTCTGAATCCTGGAATTAATTCGTTCACAGGCGGTATTTGCCACTTCTAATTTGGACTAAAATTTTTGCAGAATTAAATGTTGGTAAATTAAAATATCATCCAAGATTGATTAGTTATACTATCCATGAAATCGCTGAGATATATAACACTGCTAGCAAGGCAGAGAAAGTTGATGGCAGAACTCCTAGTGTCCTGTTGTCTGGAAAGTTTAGGGAATGACATACTTCTTGAAAATTAATTGTACCGTCTCGGTATCAAAATCAGTTGTATTCAAAATCAGTGCACGGTCCATATATCGACACCCGTACTCCAACGATCTAAGGTAGATGGCTTTTCTTGCATGCAGCATGCTGAATTATGAACCCAAAACAGAGTACCTAATATTATGGGCAAGGCGATAGTATTGGTAAACTCTAAAGTTGCCTCTTAAAGTATCAATTTACCTTCTTTCCCCCTTAAACTATGTATATGAGTAACGCGATAGTGTTTTTTGGATTTCTTGTATTTTTTGTTAAAAAATGATTTTCTTATTCATAAAAATGGTTTAAGGGCAAAAAGGAAAAGTAGTTTAAAATGTGTTTTAGCTTGGGGAAAATAGGAGATAAACTGATAAAACCTATGAAAAAATATTACAAAAATATCCTCACGTTATCGATCTATAAAATATTTGATTGTAGACTTACAAAATGAACATATTGGCATAGTTTAAAAGGCAAAATATATAAATTGGTACTTTAGAAGAGAACTTCGAAGCTCAGCAAATACCTTAAGGATGAGTTCGTTACTTTATCCTTATTGTGGACTCAAAATATGACCAGATAGGCAAGGAGAAGAAAATGCTTGCTTGCGCCCATAGTCATCAACAAATACATTAGATAAGAACATCACAAAAATGTCTGAAACAAATTTTATTTCAAAATTTATTTAGTCTATATTATCTCCGACCCACTGGCATGAACAATAACTTAATGACCAGAATTTTCGCCAAAAAGAGAACTCATGCCACCAAAGGAACATCTGTGACGAGACCTCTTTCCTCTTTCTGAATTCTAGTTTCATGACAAATGCTAAAATCATCCAGAAACGTTAAAGTTACAACACAGGAGATATAAAAATAAATATTAAAAAAAAATAATTTCAGCCAGCAGGTGGCTTTGAAGGTGATGGAGATCTCTCTTTCCTTTTCCCTGTTGTAGGTATAGCTCTACCATTTTGCAACTCCGAGGACGATTTCTTCACACCATTCACATTCTCAGCTGTAAATTTCTCTGCATCATGCATCTGTTCTGTTTTTGTTTGGGTTGATTCGCCACTATTGCGTGACTCTGGTCTAGTTATACAAAGCCAAACCCTCGTACTCTCATCACCGCATTGGTTTTCTACCGGTACATGCCATGATCCTGTCTCAGACTCCTAAAAGCACATAAAAAAACAGACAAGTCTTCAGCAGAAAATTTTACAAGCTACAACGAGTAGCAAGGTGCAGTTCTAGTGTGAAGCTTATATAAGTTATGATGACAATACCTGAATAACTATAGAGTATGGGGGTGGCATTGTCAGTCTCAAATTACCTTTAACGAATGTATACCGAACCTGAAAGAGAATGTTATGCGAGGTTATAGTATGAAAATGTATGAATCCAGATGAATTTTGGACGAATAAAGAAAAGAATACATTGTAATCCTGAATGCAGAATAGGCCATTTTAAATCGTACTAGTTTTCAATGGCTTTGGAATAAACACAATACTTAAACAAGAAGTTAAATGGCCAAAAGGGGGCTTTCAATCGTCTAAAAGCTACATTCCTATCTGGGACATACTGGCAGCTTCAGCATGGAACACCAATACCATCATAACACTTCTCATAGCAAGTAAAGCGTTTGAAGAAGCTTTTCACTTATTAGGACTGAAATGCCAACAGTCATCTATTTATTGGCTGGCTGTTTTCGATCGTCCAAATGAAAGGGTGAAGATACAAAGTGTTTTCACCAAGCATACTCTCAATATGGGATGCATATACATCTACCCATTACCCTGTGTAATGTCCCCAATGCCATTAAAAGAGATGTGGAGGACAGCATGGAAAACAGCAGAATAAATTGCAACTAAGCAAAAGCATAAAGGAATTAGAGCTTTGGAAGGTAAATTAGACAGCAGCAGTGAAGTATGGAAAACTGCTAGCCTTTGATGCCTGTCAATTGACAAAAGGCTAGAGAGGAAAGAATGTTTGGTTCCTCTGATTTGGATTGGATTAGGCCTGTTTACATATTTCGTTCCCCCCACTCAAACGGCTGTTTACATTTTTTGTTTGCCCCACTAACAAACCCAAACTGTGCATGTATGAGTTCACCACAGGACCAGCTCAACACAATATTGCTCTGATGAGATCCAACCTGCCCAACTTGTACCTGTCGTTAGGAAGCTTCCAAGCTTTTCATATGAAGTTGGTTAAAGATATAAAATTTATCATGAGATTTTTGGCTCTAATCATTTCTTCCCCAACCAATACATTCTTTTCTTCCTTTTATCCCCTTCTTTCTCCATTTCCTCTTCTTTTTCTTTCACTTAATCTTAATAATTTTGTGAGATCATTGTTATCAGTTATCTTATGGTATCTATTAGAAGCATCTGACTAGGGAGCCTTACAGATAACTCCTCCCTCCCAAACTTTCATAATAACACCAAACACCACCGGCGACCGGAAAAAACAAAACAAAACCCCCACCTGGAGAAAAGAAAAATCACACATGTCATCCTGCCAGGGCCATACCAAAAGAAAACAGAAGAGGGGAACAAAAATCATTAAGAAGGGATAGAAAGAAGTGAATGTAATGATCTTTTATTTTAATTTTAAAAGCATGCATTGTTAACTGTGAAGTTTTAAAGCGCACATTAAGTTTGGATAGGTGTGAGTTTCTTACAGCAAAAGCTGTTTGGTTATGATCCATCCATCCTCACTGGGGCACGGGCCTGAAAACAGCCATATCTTCTTCACTCCAGGTTAGATTGACACTGTACCAATCTATTTTAGAGCTTAGATCCTCAAAGTATGGCCAAAACCATCAACATTGTATTGAAAGCATTTTATTATCTAACTCGGCCAGCAATCTAACAAGTTTAACCAAAAACATACAGGTCAAATATAAGATAATCTAAAATAACCTCAGAAATTTAAGAACAGACATGCTAACAAGTCAATTATCAGATATCTATACTAATTAGACTCATAAACTATCCTAAGATTCTTTCATGTCCAAAGCATCCATCACTCATTCATACAAACTACAAACCAGCACCAGCAACTTGTTAATCTTTTTTGCTCTGGATAATTTCTAGATCTTTTGTCTTAACCAGTTACTCAGGGTTCTGACTTCCTGACTACTCAGTAAATCCTAATGATTGAAAACCACTAATTTTAGCAATGTGCATGATAAGGACGTTACTGGAAACATCGATCAATCCTAGAGCCCACAGTATATGATTTGGGAGCATTATCACTTATTAATATGACAAGTTAAAATTTAAGGAATATCATAACTGGAGGTGAAAAGCATCATCACCCTTTGTTAGAGTATGTACGTTAGAAGGAAAAGAAATCTGATAGAGGTGCTCCAGCGCACATACCTGATGTCGCTCTTTCCACTTGGGGAAGAAGCTCCTGCCTAGGATCTCAAATATATGATCTCTCATTTCATCATTTGTCACAAGCAAACATTTTAGTTTAACTGCTGCATACAGCCAATACCTGAATCATAACAGTTGTATTTAGATAAGAAACAAGAGAGGCCAAAGCATATATTATAATAGATGGAAAAAAACTAACAGCAGACTAGAAAAAGAGCTTATAAATAGACGTGAAGATAATGAAATACTTAATAGATATAAAGTCATGGTTCTAATTTTTGCATGCGGAGAGAGTGGGGGTGGACAGAATCAGTCTCTTTTACTAGTTGAAAATTATGGAGATATGTTTATTGTTTAGAATTAATTTTTCTGGAATTTTCATTTAGAAGTATAAAATTTGTGAGAAACTATAAATAAATAAGACTGTAAATCCATAAGTAACATCCCAGGTCTCTCCTAAAGCAAGTCAGTTTAAGTAATACGGTATTGTGCATAAACTCCGAGATAAAAAAGTTCGGGAATTCACTGTAAACAGTAGTGCATTTGGAATATTTTTATCAGGAAACCCTACCAATCATCATTTGATCCATTTGGGGTTGTATATAGTGCTCCTTCAGCTCTCCAGGTGTCAAGCAGCTGCCTATTGGAAGGGTTTTCCATGAGTGTTCGGTAACGCTTATTGTGAAGTATAACAAGCGGCCATTTACTCTGGTTTCTTTTATAAAGCTCTCTTACAACAGCATCCAGCTGCTCTATAAAGGAACACATGCAAAAGAACATCAATAGTGACACAGAACTCTAAGGTCAGACATAACAGGAAAATTTAGTAAACAATGAACAAACCTGGGACAAGCTGAATCCGCCATCCGCAAAGTTTTGTTGATATAATGCAATATTTGCTCCATCAATTATAGTTCCATAATCAGCATGTCTCTCTAACCATTCCTAAACAAACAGAAAGTAAACTACGCTAAATCCAAAATAACCAGAATTAAACATCCTATCAGAGCACCAGTGTTAAATGAACCAACTTTACTCAAGTAAACTAAGCTAAATCCATAATAACTATATACGCGTTCTTGGTTTTCATGATGTGTTTATTGCAAACAATTCTATGATGCTCCAGCACATACCTGATGTCGCTCTTTCCACTTGGGAAGAAGCTCCTGCCTAGGATCTCAAATATATGATCTCTCATTTCATCATTTGTCACAAGCAAACATTTTAGTTTAACTGCTGCATACAGCCAATACCTGAATCATAACAGTTGTATTTAGATAAGAAACAAGAGAGGCCAAAGCATATATTATAATAGATGGAAAAAAACTAACAGCAGACTAGAAAAAGAGCTTATAAATAGACGTGAAGATAATGAAATACTTAATAGATATAAAGTCATGGTTCTAATTTTTGCATGCGGAGAGAGTGGGGGTGGACAGAATCAGTCTCTTTTACTAGTTGAAAATTATGGAGATATGTTTATTGTTTAGAATTAATTTTTCTGGAATTTTCATTTAGAAGTATAAAATTTGTGAGAAACTATAAATAAATAAGACTGTAAATCCATAAGTAACATCCCAGGTCTCTCCTAAAGCAAGTCAGTTTAAGTAATACGGTATTGTGCATAAACTCCGAGATAAAAAAGTTCGGGAATTCACTGTAAACAGTAGTGCATTTGGAATATTTTTATCAGGAAACCCTACCAATCATCATTTGATCCATTTGGGGTTGTATATAGTGCTCCTTCAGCTCTCCAGGTGTCAAGCAGCTGCCTATTGGAAGGGTTTTCCATGAGTGTTCGGTAACGCTTATTGTGAAGTATAACAAGCGGCCATTTACTCTGGTTTCTTTTATAAAGCTCTCTTACAACAGCATCCAGCTGCTCTATAAAGGAACACATGCAAAAGAACATCAATAGTGACACAGAACTCTAAGGTCAGACATAACAGGAAAATTTAGTAAACAATGAACAAACCTGGGACAAGCTGAATCCGCCATCCATAAAGTTTTGTTGATATAATGCAATATTTGCTCCATCAATTATAGTTCCATAATCAGCATGTCTCTCTAACCATTCCTAAACAAACAGAAAGTAAACTACGCTTAAATCCAAAATAACCAGAATTAAACATCCTATCAGAGCACCAGTGTTAAATGAACCAACTTTACTCAAGTAAACTAAGCTAAATCCATAATAACTATATACGCGTTCTTGGTTTTCATGATGTGTTTATTGCAAACAATTCTATGATGCTTAAGCACCTTTGGTGTATAGCTCTAAAGGCTGATAATCTATGGGTGAAATGGATCCATGGGAGGTATATCAAAGAAGCTCATATTTGGGATATCTCTGTTTCCTCTGCTCATTCCTAGGGTATTAAGAAAATCCTTAAATTGAATGCTTCTTGTTGATATTGGGGATGGTGGTATTATCTGGAAGGGGTCTCCTCAATTCAGTTCAAGAGGTGCCTATACTACTCTTAAACCAAATCTCCCTAAAATTGCCTAGAAGGAAATTGGTATGGAGTGGAATGAATTTACTAAGACACTCTTTTATATTATGGTTGATATGCCATGGAAAGCTTTTGACTAGAACTCACTTGAGGAAAAGAGGTTTACAGATTGATCAAGGTTACAAAAAGTGATATGCCATGGAAAACTTTTGACTAGAACTCACTTGAGGAAAAGAGGTTTACAGATTAATCAAGGTTACAAAAAGTGCTAGGCTACTCGATGCCTAGAGCCTAGGCAAGGCCTAGGTGTTTTTTTATTTTTTGTTTTTTAATTACAATCAATGTTATCGAAAGAGCTAGGCACCGCTAGCTGCCAAACTAGCGCCTAGACTCTAGGCCTAGGAGGATTTCTATTTTTGTTTAAGTGGTGGCGGAGGAGCTTTTGCTAAAGATCGGAGGAGTTGTAGGAGGTGTTCGTATTGGTGGAGGCTGGAGGAATTCGGAGGAGGTTAGAGGACGTGGAGACAACAATAGAGGAAATCACGATCAAGACCTAGCGGTGCAGTTCACCTAAGTGGTCTCTACTCCTCTACGAGTTCTCAAGACCTAGGTGGGCAGAGCCTAAGCGGCCTAGGTACCGCCTAGGCCTAGGCAGGCTAGGTGTGAGCTTTTTAAAATATCGAGATTGCTATTACTTGCCCACTTTGCAATCATGCTGAAGAGACAATTGAACACCTATTTTTTTAGTGTTCTATTAGTAAAAGAATATGGAGTTTTGTTTACATATTTTATTCAGGGAGGGTCTGCTCCTTTTAGTTGGAATGCTATTGTTCCATGGGTATTAAGTATATGGGGCGGCAAGGGCTTTAAAGTTAAATTTAATAGATATGCATTGACTGCCTCCACTTCTATTATTTGGCAAATGAGAAATAATATGGTTTTTAGAGGATCTCAACCAGATTTTGAGGCCATCAAAAGTCACTTGTTTTCTACTTGAGGATTCAATAGAGTAAAGTGGAAACTATGCAGGATACTATGACTAATAGAAATTGGTGTGCAAGGTTTTGGTTAAATCCTCAGTTTGTGAGGAAATTTACTAGGTGATGCTTGTTTGATTTGTGCTCTGATTGAGAATATGTTTGTCGAAGTTGGAAGGTCTTCATGACAGAGCTGGTGAGGATATTGAGCTTGAAAGCTTTCGTGGTCGTGTGTATATATGGTGATATATGTATAGAGAGTTTATGATAGGTTTTTTGTTTTGAACCCATCCTTGAGGTTTTTTCTTTTGTTCTCATGGAGTTTGTACATATTTCATATTTCCGTATTGAATAAAATACACTAACCTGTTCATACCAAAAAAAAAAAAAAAAAAACCTATATAGGTGTTCAAAATGTCGGACAGTCACAACTGAGATTCATCTTCCAATATCAGAAGTATAGTCTATGAAATAGGTATATGGAAAAGATTAGAGTTTAATTACAGTATTTCTATTATTTACCTTCATTTTTCATTTTTCCCCAATGTAACCTTATGAAATCAACCACTTATATTTTAAAACCTCAGAACTTTTTCGTATTAAACTTTATTGGCAAATATAAACTTGTATAAGTGGCTATTAGCTAATGTCGGCAATATCAATTGATTTTGACAGGCCAAACCGCCATGATTAAAATATTCACAATTCAACTAGTATGTAACAGTATTAGGTGATGCTTAAAATCTTGAACCATAGTTTTGTAGTCTGGAATTACTGTCTTTTGCATTAACTATGACAATCCTATGGTTGATCTGAACCCGAGTCTAAATTACCAGGTAGGACTGGGCACAAATTGATATAGATCAAATCAATCTGTCTAACCCAACTAATACATGATGCCGTGATTTGCTAGATAAAAAATGACTATCTATATATAAATAAAAACTCATAGATCCTGAGAGACATAATAACAATCTAACACATAGCTTGCACATTGCCTGAACTTGTATCGAATCTTATTTTTGAGAGGCCAATTTTGACTAAATCTATCTTTTACGGCTTTATATTAAAAAGATTTTTTTCCATATTAAGATGATATTCCTTTTGAATAATCTTAGCTTTTGAAATACAATTTCAGGTTTTCAATAGAAATACTAAAACATTGCAATATTAAGCAAGCACGATAATTTCCCTAAGAAACAAACTACTCACTATATTGGCGCCTATGCCCCACTACAGTTACAACTAGTATTCAAATGTAACCCAATTGCATTATCTAAAAAACATAGGCAAAGAATCAAATCCCTAGATAGAGAGGAAGAGGATTGATCTAACCTGAAAATTCCTGAAATTGGACTTAGTTTCCCTTTCCATAGCCAAACTCGCCACCGACTCCACAAACTTCTCTGCTTCCTTCTCCTCAACATCCACACAAGCCAATCTCTGCTTGCAACAAAAACACTCCCCATTCGAACTCACATTGCCTCTCTTCACTTCCCATCTCCCTTTCCCTAACCATCCCAATCCATGCCACCCTCCTCCATTCATCGAAATTACATATCTTATTCTCATCAAATCCCATTCTTCAACCCCAAACTCCATTGTAGTATCACTCCTAAACCAATCCTCCAAAATTTCTGCGGTCGACGAACTCACACTCCCTGCGCAATTCCCCAACTTCAACAAATACTCATAAACTTTCTCCCCTTTCCCTTTCTTCGCGCTCACTTTCAACAATGCAGCAATCTCCGATTCTTCGGCCGAAACCCCCATCGAAATCATATGATTCTCAACTTCGTAAGCCTTCTCAGCTTCCAATCCATTGCAAAAACTAAAAATCGCAGGTCCAAATGTTCTCAATCTCGGAACAGCCCCATACTTATCCTTCATCGTTTTCACCAGATCGAAAGCGAGATCGCCGCCGCCTTCCGATCTCTGAACCGCGATCCTAGCCACCGTCGTGATCGTCGCTTCGTTTGGCACTATACCGCTCTCGATCATGCGGTCGAAAATTTCGAAACTTGAATCGATCTTCGATTGCTTTGAAGATGGATCTAGGGTTTCGATCGAAGAGGAGCAGAGATGCAAGAGAGTGTTGAGGTGGTACGAGGAGAGATTGAAGTTCGAAGAGAGGGCGGATTGATAGAGGTCGAGGGCGCCGTTGAGATCTTTGTTCTTCGAGCAGGTGTCGAGATCATGGCGGAATTGGGCTTCAGGCCTGTGATTCTTCTTCTTCATTGGCGATGGAGTTTGAAATCGGAGGAGAGAGCTAAAACCCTCGCCTTTGTTGGTGATAAAACCCTAGGAGGATGGGGGCGGTTTTGTGTCAGCTGTGACGCAGGAACAGCGGACGCGCTAAAAGCGACGTTCGGTTTTGAGGGCACGGCGGTATACCTTTTTCATAGATAACCCTCTTATGTTTATTTATTGCAGAAAACACCCTTCATCCTCAGAAAATTTCCTATTTTATCAACACACTTTACCTTAAAAAAGATATTTCCTTTCTCAGGGATTTTTAATTTTCATTTTCTTGTGTTTTTCTTTTCCCTAATAAAATAATTAAATAGAAGCTTTACTACAATTTACTCTACAACTATTAATATTTATATTCCTCTTAACTATACCCAGCAATTGTCATCACATAAACTTAACAAATACATTGATTTATTAGATTCCCTAGTGCATGCTTGTAGGATTTGCCCTCTATTACAGATTTGTCAAGTCCTTTGTGTATGTAAAACCGTGTTGTCGTCACAAGGCCCAACTCAGCCCAGAACGGCCCAAGCCCGGCCGTGTTAAAACTTGTTCTCATTCAAATTGGGATCCTCTACTAATGCATAGTGCCTCCTAATATCTCCTAATGCATCTCTACCTTTGATTTTGTGCCCAAGCACAAAATACAAGGAGTTACTATGCAATGAAAGATGGAGATGCATTAGGAGATATTAGGAGGCACTATGCATTAGTAGAGGATCTCAATTCTTCTCATTCCTTCAGTTTGTCTCTTGCTCAGAAGTGTTTGAAATTTATTTTATCTTGTTTCATTTATTAATTTTGCTTGTTCTCTCTTTCCTTTGACGTGAACAGCACAACTGCTGCCATCGCCACCGATAGCGGCATAGTAAGTTTTGTCACCCTCTCGCTCATAATGTATAGAATCTTTAAGTTTCATTGATGTCCTGAAGGTGTTTGTTAAAATTACCCCCATTTGATAATTTCATAGTTTTACTTAACTATATTGATGCTTGTGTTTTTAGAACTTATATCACATATATCCGCCTAAGTTTAATGCTGGTTGTCAACTCATGAAGTTAAATTAAGATTCTGACTTTTTTTCCCCCTTAGCAAAACATGAACTAAGCTAACTAAAATATACCCAGCATAAAATTTACGAAGTTAAATTAAGATTCTGGGTATATTTTTTTAGAGGTTACAATAATGAACAATTACACCACTTTTTTCTTTAGTAGCAAACACTTTATGCATGTTAATAATTGCATTCATTTTGGAAACTTAAGAAGCCCATCATGTTCAGCCCAACTAAGCTATAGCCATATTGTTTTCATGTTTCATCTATAATTGAGAATAGGAGCTAGTTGTAGCATGGAATTTTTTATTTTCCAGTGTTGAATAGAATGTGCTCTTTTATGTGTGTTTACTATATATAAGTAATGTAATGTGAACATTAGACCATGTATGGGACACTTTCATACTTATCCTTTGTGCTTAAACCGACCCCTCAACCTGAGCTTTATGGAATTACTAGAATTTCTAATTGAATCTTATTAGTTTATTATAACTATGGTTTTATTGTTATAATAATGTAGTCCCCACATCTGGTGTTTTTAAGTTGAGTTGAATGAGAGAATAATTGTTCCTCTCTCTCTCTCTCTCTCACTCTGAGCTGTTTTAAGTTCCTTATGTTTCCTGTATATAAGTATGTTGTCTAGTTGCCAAGCTTTTAGTTGACTGGAATCAAATGTAAAGATCATTTCAAACTATATGAAATAAAGATACACAGTAATCTTCAATGTTGAAAGATATGCTTTATCATCTTAATTTTGTACCATTGAGATTGTGGGCATCAACTTTGCCTTTATCTTATACAAATATGAGATTCTTCGTTTTGATCATGCAGAACAATTTTTTTATCAGAAATAAACTCTCATAGCTTTCTAGCCACTACACCAGCTTTTGGCTGCACATGCATTTTATTTTTCTGATGCATGCTTATCCAAACTTTTAGGATTTGCTAAATGTGTACTCATGTTGTTTTGATGCCTCAATCCACATGGATTCAAACTAATGGGAAGAGTAGCTCAGAAGAACTTACAGATTTGAGCGAGGGGAAAATGCACCTATTGCACGGGAGCATGACATTGTTAGATCTGGTTGGATATTGACACCCTTACCCATAGATTATGGAGAGGCTGTTTGAAACTTCGTGTTAACGGGAATCAGAAAGAGTTTTTTTCATTAAGTTATTATTTCGGTAAGTTACAGCTATATATATACACAATTATACAATATAATAGGAGGTGTGGTAGGTGGACACTGTAGCTTCAACGAGCACTGTAGCTTCAAGTTCAAGTTCATCTCTATTCGAGTGGAGAGAGGAGTGATAGGAATAGAAGGATCATTAAGAGTAGCATGCTTAAGAATGTTTGCATTGTACTTCTGTCGAGAGAGAAGATAGCCACGAGAGGAGGCAGCAACCTCAATACCCAAGAAGTAATGAAGATATCCAAGATCCTTCATCTCAAACTGACTTAAAAGGTGCTACTTTAAGGAAGTAATGGCAGAGGAATCACTCACAGTAATTATCATGTCATCAACATAAAGTAATAGTATGACCATGCCGGAGGCTGATGACCGATAGAATAGAGCATAGTCGGCTAGGCTTTCAATGAAACCAATAGAAAGAAGAGACTATAAAAAACGCTCAAACTAGGCTCGTTTGAGACCATATAGGGCCTGTTTGAGACCATATATAGCATGACGAAGGCGACATGCATATCCCAGAGGAGCTAGAAAGCCGAAAAGCGGCTGCATATAAACCGTCTTAGATAGATCACCATTAAGAAAAGTATTTTTAACATCCATTTGATACAAAGGCCAATGTTTTGCAGCTGCAACAGCAATGAGAGTGCGAATGGATGTCATTTTTACAACAGGAGCAAAAGTCTCCTCATAGTCAATACCATACTCCTGTGAGAATTCCCGAGCAACAAGACGAGCTTTGTACCACTCAATAGAACTGTCAGATCGAGTCTTGACCCTATAAATCCATTTACAACTTACTGATTTAACACCGGAGGGTAAAGGAACAAGATCCTAAGTATTAGTCTAATGGAAAGCCTCCAACTCTTCATTCATTGCTTGTTGCCATTCTAGATACTTAACTGCCTCAGAATATGATTTAGGTTCATGTATAGAGTGAATAGCAGTAAGAAAAGATACAAACTTAGGAGAATAAGTATTAGTGACACACTGAGCATACCGAGCAGGGGGATGACGATCTCGTGAAGGATTGCGGTGAGGAGGAGGAGTCACATCGGAGAAGTTAGCACAGATATAGAGGGGACATCAATAGGAGTATCTTGTAATGGAAGTGATGTAGTAGGTGGATGTCCAGAAGGTGTGGATGAATCAAGAGAATTATCGTGAGATGCCATTGGAGTGAAGGAGGGAGTAGGCTGAGCAGACGAAGGTACAAGTGCCAATGGTACATGTATAGTAGTGGAAGGTAATGAAGGAGGTTCAAGAAAGGAGAGATCTGAATCTGAAGTAGTATAATAGGAAGTATTCTCAAATAAGGTCACATGACGGGCAATACGAAGCCTTCGAGTAGTAGGTTCATAACAACGATACCCTTTGTGAACTATGCTATAGCTAAGAAAGATATATCGTGCAGTGCGTGGAGATAGTTTATCTCACTCATGAGTTGGAAGCGGGATAAAACAGACACATCCAAATGTACGAAGAGGAAAATAGCGAAACTGAGACTTAAAAGTCAAAAGCGTGGAGAGGTGTCAGCTAATACAGAAGATGAAGTGATTTGATAAGATAGATAGCAGTCAGAAGTGCTTCTGCCCATAAAAATTGAGGTACTGATGCTGATATTAGGAGGGCTCTAGTAGTGTCAAGGATGTGATGATATTTTCTTTCAGCAACACCATTTTATTCATGAGTGTGTGGGCAAGATTGCTGAGAGAGAATGCATTGTGATTTCAAAACATATTGCATTGCCGAAGAGTTATATTCACAGGCACCATCAGAACGAAATATCTTTATACGTTAATGGAATTGAGTATAAATCATGTTTGTAAAATCTTTATAAATATCTAAAATATCAGAACGAGCACGCATGAGATATACCCAAGTGTAGAGAGAATAGTCATCAATAAAACTAACATAGTATCGATAACCAGATAAAGATGCCAATGAGGCAGATCCCCAGATATCAGAATAGATTAAATCAAATGGGGGCTAAAGCAATATTATTATTAGATGAGAATGGTAAGGCTGTTTGTTTAGCTAACCGACATCCAGTACAATTCAATAAAGAAGAGAATTTTAAGTTTCCTAAAACACCAGATTCAGACAAAAGCTGCAAGCGGGAGCTAGAAATATGACCCAAGTGACGGTGCCATAGGTCAGAAGCAGAGAGTCCATGGCCGATTTTGGAAGGAGAAGAAAGACGTACAGACTCCAATTGATAAAGTCTGTTGACTCTACGACCTGTCCCAATCTTCTGGCCGGTGTGATCCTCGACAACATAAGATTTAGAATCAAATGAGATAGTGCAACCAGAATCTGCTATTTTACCAATAGATAAAAGTTGCATAGATAGTTTTGAAATATGAGAAATAGATGATAATGTTAAACGACCAGAAGTATCATAATTTGGTGTAATGTCACCCAACTGAGCAACTGCAAGAGGAGTGTCATTAGCAGTATAAATGCATAATGAATTAGGAGTGGGTGAACAGTTTGTAAGAACAGAGTTATTGAAAATCATATGATGAGATGCACCTGAGTCAAATATCCAAGGAGTAAGAGTACCAGAATGGGCAGACAAAGCAGTAAAGTTAGAGCCGGAGGAAGCACCGTTAAGCCCAAGGTTCTTGGCTATTAATGCAGTAATCTCTGAGATTTGGTCAGAAGACAAAGAGCCGGTCATCTACGTCTCCTGAGGAGCAGGATTGATGCCAGTTGATGCAGCAATTTGGGGTCTAGTCTCCTCGAATGCAGGATGAGATGGTCTCTTCCGACATTTATCAATAAGGTGACCTAGCTTTTTGCAATAGCGGCAGTAGAGTTGCCATGAGGAATCAGAAGTGCTGCTAAAACTCCGATGGAAAGAAGATCGCTGAGGAGTAGCCAAAATTGTGTGTGATGAAGGCTGAGCCATAGAAGCTGGAGGGGAGAGCATCTTAAGGCGTGTCTCTTTTGAAATAAATTCAGCAACTACCTCAGGAAGGATGGGGAGAGGACTGCGGTGAAGAATATGTCCACGCAAGCTTTCAA
Organism: Asparagus setaceus; assembly: GCA_012295165.1. Taxonomy (NCBI): domain Eukaryota; kingdom Viridiplantae; phylum Streptophyta; class Magnoliopsida; order Asparagales; family Asparagaceae; genus Asparagus; species Asparagus setaceus. The sequence goes on from CM022707.1 coordinate 28,874,064, forward strand.
ACTCAGAACGAAGGCATATGACAAAGTGATATAATTTTTGACGATCATGTTATTTCTGAACCGCAATAGCAAAGCTGGAAAGTGTCTCAGGAATAGGTTCATTCATTGTTTTCTGTTCTTCCCAGTAGACTGATAATAAGGAATAGAAATCCTAAACAGATCGATCATCCTGAAGCGCTTGATGAAGTTGATATTCACGAGCAGCGCCAGTTTGAACAAACATGTGACTGAGGGCTAGCCACTACTCACGGGATGAAGATGTACGCCCAAGAGAGAGCCGAATAGGAATAGCTGCTGATCGCATAATGTAAGCCATAATATGTTGATCAGTACTAATTCATTTAGTATATGTGACAGTGGAATCAGTAGACGAGTCACTGGAAATGGCCACTAATGCGGATGATGCAGAAGATGAGGGAGTAGATCCGGTAATGGTCGCAGGAGGACAATGGAGCGATCCATCAATGTAACCCCATAATGCGAAAGCCCGAAGATTATATTGTATAGTAAGAGCCTAAGCATTATAATTTTCGGCACTTGTGAGTTGCACATCAAGCGGTGGAAAGGTGTAGAGACCTTTCTTGTCCACAATGAGAACGAATGTGCTGAACTAGATGAAACGAAATAGAATGATTCGTGTGAAAAGGACACATGTGCTAATAGATTTCACACGTGCTGAATAACACCACAATTATTAGAGGTTGATCAAAGAGCCAAGGTCTTGTCCACGACGAGAGAGGTATGTGGTGATTTTTGCTATGAATGGAGGAGTTGATGGCCTGGGCAGCAGCTAAGAGGTGACGACGACGATCACCATGGCTGGCGACAATGGGAGTGATGGTGACTAGGTTAGGATTTTGGAGATTTGAGTGAAGACCAATATTAGATAATGGAGATTAGATGATGGAGTTGAATGGTAACTCTGATACCATGTTAACTGGAATGAGAAAGAGCTTTTTCCATTTAGTTAGTATTTCGGTATGTTACAGCTATATATATACATAATTATACAATATAATATGAGGTGTGATAGGTGGACACTGTAGTGCCGGCGAGCACTGTAGTTGTGGTAGACGGGCATTGTAGCGCTAGCGGGAAATGTAGTGTAGGCCGGTGGTACTGTAGCTATAGGTGGGTGGGCACTGTAGCGTAGGTCGGTGGTACTGTAGCCTAGGCCGGTAGGCCGGTGAGCTCTGTAGGTATGACTTTAACACTTTGAATGCGCAAACTTCATGTCAAAATGATACAAACTTACTATTTTGTGATGATTTTGCTTTATAAACTTTATATGGTAATAGAGAAACGTTTTGGGGCAAGATGAGTTATATGAACATGTTAGGTCCTCTACAAAGTGAGTCACACAAAGTGCATTATTGAAAGCATGATGTTGTGTAATACTCCATTCACAAGTTTACAAAGAAAACCATGGCCTGTCCTGTTTCTTCATTAATATCTCAATTTATACGCGCTTTCCACTCTATTATTCTTCCAAGAAGTCATCCTCTCACTTTACGTTAAGCATCTTGCGGGTTATATCAAATCAGTATGCGCGTGGTGTTTTTCAGTTTCATGAATTGTGTATGAATTATAAGTTTATACAATTTGTTATCTGTCTATTTCTTATTCCAATCATCTTACTACCAAGTGCACCATAAAATACCCAGGTGTCATGAAAGAACTAACATTTAATTCTGTCAGTTTTTGTTCGAAACTTTTGAGCATATGAATATTTGGTGTCTTACCCGGATGGAGAATATATTAATTGTCATATTAGTATCTTGACTTTCCTAGAAAATAAATGGTTTGGTGATAGCTTTCATCAATTATTATATTGTAGGATGTAGGTGACTCTAGCCAGTCTCCAAATTTATTTTGGCAGAAACTGAACTTTTATAATCAAACGCAATCTAGTGCACCTTACTACAAATAAATGCCAGCTTTTGTTTGCTAGTTGAACTGATTTAACTAATTGATGAAGGAATATATTGTATATTGAAGCATTTATTAGTCTTTATACTAGGCGAGGAAATGGAACCTCACAATGAGATGCTGAATTGAAGTGTCCTGTCTGTTGTTTTGTATCTAAAAGGGGACAGAGAGAAGTCTGGTTTGTTTTTGATGTAAAAGCCTCAGGACTATGATGAGAGCCTCAATTAACTCCACACCACCGACGAATTAAGTGGTATCAAGCCTCTACATAATCACTGACGAATTAGCAAGATACGTAGCCCAAGAACAAATCTAGAATCCCGAAGAAAAGAAACCTTAATTTTATTGATAAATCACTCAAGTTTTCAATCACCAAAAAACATAATAAAAATCCTAATACATAGCTAGCCTTAAATAGCCTCTATTTTGGCTTCCTAAACAAGTCTTATTCATAAACAAATATCTAGTACTAAACAAGTCCTATTTGTAAATAAATTCCTACTCCTAAACAAATCCTATTTGTAAACAAATTCTTGCTCCTAAACAAATCCTATTTGTAATAAAAATAAATCGTATTCAGACTCCAATTCCTTCAGCATGTAACTTCTTCTAGTTATGCACCACTCAAGCACGATCATTCCTACGCACCGATGGCTCTGGAATCATATCATTCTCCCCTCATTTGAGATTACACTTGTCCTCAAGTGTAAGATTAGGAAACCTCTCTTTGAGCTCATCATAGTCCTCCCATGTAGCCTTGTCCTTCGTCAAGCCCTTTTAATGCACTAAAACTTGCTGCACCCTCTCTCTAGTATGTCGCTTCACCCAACTCCTATAGTGAAGCACCTCGTTAGAAACCAATAGCATGTTACCCCTTGAATCAAATGATGGTAATTCAACACGAGCAAATTAGAGTCCCCTACTTTCTTCTTCAACACAGATACATGAAAAACTGGGTAAAAAAGAGAGGACTCTCGTAACTCCAACTTATATGCCACCTAGCCAATCTACTGCAATAATTTGAAGGGCCCATAATACCACTATGATAACTTCACTTTAAACCTCTTCTTCAAGGATCTTTGTCGGTACAGCTGTAGCTTCAAATACACCAAGTCACCCAGCTCAAAGGTCACATCACGTTGCCCTTCGTCATAATACTTCTTCATCCGCTGCTAGGCTTTAGTTAACTCCCTCTTCACACCACATAAAATCTCATCCCTGGCCAACAACTCCTGCTCCACCTCATCATTCTTTGTCGTCCCCAGTGCATAAGACTGTAGCAGGCGGTGGCCATCCATACATTTCCTCAAACAGGCTCTTGTGGATCGACAAATAGAATGTAGTATTGTACCAATAGTTAGCCCACAGAATAAAATCTTTCCACCTCTTCTGCTCCTCATGACAACAACTCTTTAAATATTGCTCTAAAGTGCTGTTCACCACATCTGTCTGTCCATCGATTTACAGATAATATGACAAACTCGCCTTCAGCTTACTCCCCTGTAATGTAAACAACTCCTGCCAAAAGGAACTCATGAATAGCTTTCTCCGATCGGTGGCTATGCTTCTTAGAATCTCATGCAATTTGACCACATTTTCCATAAAACTAGAGCTACACTCGCCGCTGTAAATGGATGCTTCAATGGAATGAAGTGCGCCCCCTTACTCAAACGATCCACCACAACTAATATAGCCTCAAATCCCCGACAACTAGGCAACCCCTCTATGAAGTCAATCGACAAGTCCTCCCAAATCCTCTCTGAAATCGGCAAAGGTTGCATCATCCCCATCGGAGTCCTCTGATCATATTTTACCTTCTGACACACATCATACCCTGCTACTCTTGCCTTCACCGCTGCTTTTAGTCCTTCCCAATAGTAAAAAAACTTCACCCTGACATAAGTCCGAAGCCAATCCGAATGATCTCCCTCTCTGCTATCATGAAAATGAGATAGAACGTCATCCCTCAAGCCTGGTATTCCGGGAACATATATGTAGCTTTTGTAGAAAAGTAGCCCATTTCGAAACTCATATCTCTGTACCCCTTGGTCTCCTCGCTCAATCCGGTCACGAATATCCTGCGCTCGCTCATCTAACTCCATTGTCTAACGAATACAATCCCACACTCTCCAATCAGTACTACTAATGGCATGCAAGCTTGCCTCCTCCTTGCTACACACCAACCAGAATATCGAACTAACCTCCTTTCGAGATAAAGCATCGACAACTCTATTCTCCTTTCTAGGATGATATATAATATTAAACTCAACCCTGAGAAGCTTCACCACAAACTTCTGTTGTTCGGGAGTAATAATCTTCTATTCCAACAAATGCTTCAAAGCTTGATGATCCTTCTTGATTTTGAATTTTCTCCCCAACAAATATGGTCTCCAAACTTTCACAGCATGCACGACTCCCAACATCTCCTGAACATGAATATTCCAGGCCCTCTTCTGCAGTCCCAACGCCTTTGAAATATAAGCTACCGGCCTCTTATCCTACACCAAAATAGCTCCTATACGCTCTCTACTAGCATCAGCATGTACCTCATACTCCTTCAAAAAATCCGGTAAAGCAAGCATTGGAGTCCGAGACATCATCCTCTTCAAATCTTTAAAAGCCTACCGTGATAAATCTGTCCACTGAAACCCATCCTTTTTCAGCTTGTTGATCAACAATCTAGCAATCAAACCATAGTGCTTCACGAACCTCTAATAGAATCCCGTCAACCCTAAAAATCCTTGTAAAGCTGACGCATCCTTAAGTAAAGGCTAATTCATCATAGCTACAATGTTTGCTCATCTAACTCCATTGTCTAACGAATACAATCCCACACTCTCCAATCGGTACTACTAATGGCATGCAAGCTTGCCTCCTCCTTGCTACACACCAACCAGAATATCGAACTAACCTCCTTTCGAGATAAAGCATCGACAACTCTATTCTCCTTTCTAGGATGATATATAATATTAAACTCAACCCCGAAGCTTCACCACAAACTTCGTTGTTCGGGAGTAATAATCTTCTATTCCAACAAATGCTTCAAAGCTTGATGATCCTTCTTGATTTTGAATTTTCTCCCCAACAAATATGGTCTCCAAACTTTCACAAAGATGCACGACTCCCAACATCTCCTCGAACATGAATATTCCGTGCCCTCTTCTCAGCCCCAACGCCTTTGAAATATAAGCTACCGCCTCTTATCCTACACCAAAATAGCTCCTATACGCTCTCTACTAGCATCAGATGTACCTCATACTCCTTCAAAAAATCCGGTAAAGCAAGCATTGGAGTCCGAGACATCATCCTCTTCAAATCTTTAAAAGCCTACCGTGATAAATCTGTCCACTGAAACCCATCCTTTTTCAGCTTGTTGATCAACAATCTAGCAATCAAACCATAGTGCTTCACGAACCTCTAATAGAATCCCGTCAACCCTAAAAATCCTTGTAAAGCTGACGCATCCTTAAGTAAAGGCTAATTCATCATAGCTACAATGTTTCGCTCATCTACCTTCACTCTCTCAGCTAAAATAATATGCCCCAAATACTCTAATTTCGCCTTCACAAAATCGCACTTCTATAATTTAAAATTAAAATTATGCTTCTCCAAAACCAACACCACCTCCTCCAAATGATATAAGTGCTCCTCCATGGTAGCTGAATACATCAATATATCATCGAAGAGCATCAATATATCGCCGCTTGAAAAGTCAATGGATTCATTGCACAGCCTAAACAACATCACCAAATACTCATAGTGCTCCTGAAAATAACCTCAATTAACAACCTCAGTGGCAATAGCATAGTACTCAGCTCCTTCCTTGCACAACCACTCAAATACATTAGCCTCACAATCCTTCAATCCCATGGCAATGGCAGTCCACGAGTGTCTCTTGCCCCCTAATTAAAACACCATCTGCATCTCCTTATCAAACAATTTCAGACGATGATGTTTATCCGCGTCCGAACCCTGCACAACAAGTAAATAACTATCATTTGGCTTCACTGTTGCACCAAATTCCCTTCACAAGAGCACAAGTGTAAGCCGATTTTTGAGGAAAGTACTTGTCCTCCTTGCCCTGATGAAAAATACCAAGATCAAACTGCCACAACCTCCATAACAGTAGATGACATGTATCAACTCTATCACATAAAATCACATCCTAATACTTGTTGATAGAGAAAGAAATCCGTATGTTATTAGCCACATCACAATTGTTTGCCCTGATGCTAATAAAGGATTTAGAGCTCTCAGAAATTGAAGCAGTTGGAAATTCTTTCAAAGACTCGACACTCTCTAAATTTTCTCTTCTTTCTCCTCCACCCTTGAGTCCTTCGATTTAATATTTTTTATAACTGCCCATATCTGACAAGTATCTAACAGAATTATTGTCTGTAGTGTCTAACAAGTCAACTTCAACTACAGGATAAGTAACTATCTCAATCAAATGGGAATAATCACTTCTTAGCATCGATTCTTCAGATTGACTCTCCACAGACATCTCAACAAAATCTTCCTCATACCCTATATCACGGCCACAATCAAATATGGACTTTCTATGATCCTTGCATTGTCAGATATAATAGACATCCTGATCATACTGATATCACCCCTATCGTATCCATCCTGACCATAATCATAATCATAACTGTATCCACCATGACAATCTCCATGCTGAAATCCACCACAATTATCTCTATACTGAAATTCACCATAGTAATCTCCACGCGGTAGCTACCCCCGATCAAAACACCAATCTCGATTGTCACCAAAATCATCAAATTCATCATCAAAACCAATATCAGGATCAAATCGATCCAGTCTACGATCCACATATCGACGAACATTATCAACACCTTTATCACTATGCTGCTTATTACTGATCTCGACCCGATCTCCGCTGAATCCCCATCACCGTTGGTCATAATCGCCGAACCCGAATCATCTGGCTAAAACCCTTGCATCTTGCGTGCCTCGATCATAATCCGTCATCACTGTTTCATGGTTCTTTCTTTCCCCATGAGTCGCCCATCGTCGTTCCTCCGATGCCATCTTTTTCTGATGCCATTGATTCATTGACAACTTCAATAGCTCAACCACCTTCAATAACTTCTTCGTCTCCTGCGATTAAGATTATTGATCTCCCCTCATCGTTGATGATCGCATCTCTCAAATGAAAAATAACAATCCAATAACTTGACCGAAATCCAATCGAAAGATCTTTGAGGAATCGTCGACGCAGCGATTCCCCAGCCAAAGGTTCTCTCAATCGAATCAACTCTCAATGAAAGCACCAAAATTGATGAGAGCTCCAATTAACTTTACGTCAATGACGAATCAAGCGGAATCAAGTCTCTTCGTAATCACCGACGAATCAAGCAAAATACGTAATCCAAGAACGCCAAGAACAAATCTGGAATTTTGAAGAAAAGAAACCCTATATTTATTGATAAATTACCTAAGTTTTCAATCACCAAAAAACATAATTAAAATCATAATACCTAGCCGGCCTTAAATAGCCTCTGTTTTGGGCCTTTGGCTTCCTAAATAAGTCCTATTTGTAAACAAATTCCTACTCCTAAACAAGTCCTATTTGTAAACAAATTCCTGCTCCTAAACAAATCCTATCTGTAAACAGATTTCTACTCCTAAACAAATCTTATTTGTAATCAAAACAAATCCTATTCAAACTCTAATTCCTTTAGCATGTAACTTATTGTAGTTCTGTACCACTCAAGCATGATCGCTCCTATGCACGGATGGCTCTGGAATCATATCAGACTACAGGAAAATTTGGAGACTAAACTATTTTCTATTGCGTGCACTTTGGCTTAAGAATCTTTTAGAGATTAAATAATGCTTCTACACAAACACCCATGGTAATCAAAGTTATTGCTGCAAAATAATTAGATGCTTTTATTATATATATACTATTGAATCATCTGTTAACTAATTGATGAAGGATTATATTGTATTCTGGATAATTTCTTCGTCTTTAGACTGGTCGAAGCATCAAACCTGACCGCGAGATACTAACTTTTGGAGTTAGGTTTATTATTTTCCTCTCCCCGCAAGAAACAGAGAAATTTGGCTTGTTTCTGATATGAGACCCTCAAGAGTGTTAAATATTGTATATAGAATTGTAGAACAATCCTATTCCTATTGTATATAGATTACTCTTGTTTAGTCCCACATTGGGTAGAGTAGTAGAACAATCATATTCACATTGTATAAATAGATCATCATATCAATGAAGAAAGATATCCTTTTCTCTTGATTTGCTCTACATTTAACATGGGATCAGAGCCATTCAATCAATCCCCTCCTCAAATCTCAGCCCTACAATCTAACAAACCCCTCGCATAGTAAACCCTAGCCACCGCCCTTCGTCGGCCACCTCCAAGCCCCACGCCCACACCACTCGAAGCCTTAATTGATATCGCTCGACCCCTCGACCCAAAATCGCACAACCGCTTGACGTCGCTCGACTTTCCGTGCGACCACGCAGGCCAGATCCGCACCATCGGTCAACCCAGTTCGAGCCAGAACCGCACCCGCTCGCCCACGGTGCACCCAGCGTTGATCGGTCATCCACACAACTGCACCGTCGCTGCACCAAGTGACCACGCCAGCACCGTCGGTCGAGCTAGTTCGAGCCAGAACCGCACCCGGTCGCCCGCGGCGCACCCAGCGACGACCGTTCGTCCGCACGACAGCACCATCGCTGCACCAAGGCTTGACCAATAGAGCCAAAAGTGCACCGCCACCTGTCCTATGCCACCGATCCCGAACTAGACATTACCACAGACCTGATTCGGCCCGACTACCCCATCCAAACCCAGGTATCATCAATTTCTTCGATTGATTGAACCCATATCACCAACATGACAACGCCAGAGATGCACTTCCATCAGCAATCCATCGACGTCAAACTCGACGGTGACAACTACCGTCTATGGTCTTACTCCCTGTGCGTCATTCTTCATAGCCGTGGGCTCTGGAGCCACATCGATGGCACCTCAAAATCCCCAATTCCACCACTCACCACCAGTGATCCCACCAAGGATACGGCCGCCCTCTCCTCTTACGATTCTACTCTCACGGCTTGGACCCTTGCTGAAGATCGCGCCATTGCAGCAATCGTACAGTCTGTCTCACCCTCCATCCGCCTTCAGCTTGCACGGTTCAACTCTGCCATATCCCTCTGGGAATACCTACAGCGATTCTATACCCAGTCAGATGATGCTCGGGAATTCCAACTGTACCAGGAGATCTCTACTGTCACACAGGGCGACCGATCGATCCGTGAGTTCTACACCTACATCTTTGACCTCTGGGAACAACTTGCGGCTCTCGAAGCACCTCTCCCTGACCTGTCCTCTAGGACTATTTACCTCAACAACAGAGATCGACAACGCCTTTTTCAATTTTTGATGAAGATTCGACCAGAGTTCGAATCCGTTCGGAGCCAACTCATTCATCGATCACCTAGACCCACCCTTGAGACGGCCGTCACAGAGTTACAGGCTGAGGAGACGCGCCTTCGCCTCACCACTCTCCCTATCAGCTCGGGTTCGGTCCACGCCACCTCCCGTCCGCCACCCTCTCGTGGTCCACCCCCTAGAGCACATCCCTCACCGGCTAGACAACCTCAATCAGGTCCTAACTTCTCTCGCAAGCCGCTGTGGTGTGACTTTCACAAGCTCTGGGGACTCTCCACGGACAAGTGCCGTGCACGACTAGCTACAACCTATCCGACCACACAACCTCAGGCGGCCATCACCGAGATTCCATCCACCTATGCATCACCACCTTACACTGATCTCCTGCAGGCGCTACAACCTTTCGCTACCTCACCCGCTACAGGTTCAGCTGCTACCTCATATGTCACTCACTCAGGTACAAACACCAACTCATGGATTTTGGATTCAGGTGCCACACATCATCTGACGTCATCACAAAAACACCTCAATAATCAAACACCTCTTCCCCCTACCACTATGGTTCACACAACCAATGGAACACCATTACCTATGACATCTATTGGTCACCTCTCAATTAACCCTCAATTCTCAGTCCCTAACGTACACCATGTCCCTAATGTCACGATGAATTTACTATCTGTCTCCCAAATTACGTCACACAATTATACTGCTACATTCACTACTTCTTCTTGTGTCATACAGGATCCTCGCACCGGACAAACGGTTGGGACTGGCCGTAATCTCGGGGACCTATACTACATGGACAAGCTCATTTTTCCCACTCCCACCGCTTCCATTATCCGCCTTCTCAACTCCAAATCCACCACCTGCGATCTCTGGCATCGTATCCTCGCTCACCTATCCCTTCCTCGTCTTCATACTCTCTGCTCAACTGGTAAACTAGGAACCTTTTTCACAGATGTATTGTCTCCTTGTACTGGCTGCAAGTTGGTAAAACACTTGGCCCTTCCTTTTCAAATAAGTAATAAAATTGCATCTGCACCTTTTGAACTTATTCATACCGACATTTGGGGGCCATCCCCACACACATCTTGTGGTCAAAATCGTTACTACATTCTCTTTATTGATGATCACTCACGTTTTACCTGGATTTACTTGATGAAAAATAAATCTGATGCCTTTGAAATCTACAAGAGCTTCGCAACCATGATCCTAACCCAGTTCTCATCCCACATCAAAACTTTACGCTCAGACTTAGGGGGGGATATACATCCCATCGTTTCACGAAATTCTTAACCTCCCAAGGAACTCTTTCTTAATTCTCTTGTCCATATGTCCATCAACAAAACGGCGTAGCCGAACGGCGCCACCGATACATCCTAGAAACCACCAGATCCCTAGTCCTTTTTGCATCTGTACCTATCCAATTCTGGGCTGAAGCCCTCCTCACGAGTGTCTACCTCATCAACCGCGCTCCATCCTCCACTTTCCAAGGTCTTACACCCTTCCAACAACTATACAATTCACCACCAAACTACTCTCACCTTCGAGTCTTCGGCTGTACATGTTTTGTTCAACTCTCACCTTCAGAACGCAACAAACTCTCACACTACTCCGTTATGTGCGTATTCCTTGGATACAGTCTCCATCACAAAGGCTATCGCTGCTATGATCTCCATACTGATCCTCTACGCATCTCCCCACATGTCACCTTTTTTGAACATCTACCATACTACGCTTTACCCTCCCCACCAGTGCCCTCACCACCTTCTACTCCCGTAGATCTCACATTCCTCGAACTTGATACACTGACTTCAAAAATAACACATGATAATTCCTCATCAATTCCCACTCAACAGCTAGTCCAGAAGATAGTCCTCTCACCGAGCAAGCGGCCAGTCCTGATCCCACTCCTCTTGCGACAGATCAATCATCCCCTCCATCAACCTCCTCATCTGAACCACACATGGATGAAGTCACACCTGAACCGAGATATCCCTCACGGGATCGCCAACCACCAGTCAAATACCGTGACCCTAATTTTACCTCCATTGCCTTTCACACCATAAATATGATGACATCAGATTATGTGGAACCTAATTCTTATCATGACACAGTTAAGTATCCTGAGTGGCAACAAGCAATGAAAGATGAACTTACAGCTCTCCAACAAACCCACACATGGGATCTCACATCTCTTCCTCCGGGAAAGACCCCCATTAGCTGCAAGTGGACCTACAAGGTCAAGACCAGAGCGGACGGAACCATTGGGTGCCACAAGGCTCGGTTAGTTGCTCGCGGCTTCACACAATAATACGGAGTGGACTACGAGGAGACCTTTGCCCCAGTTGCTAAAATGACCACTGTTCGCACACTAATCGTTGTTGCTGCTACCAAATAGATGTCAAAAATACCTTCTTACATGGACATCTCACTGAGGACATCTACATGACTCCACCTCCCGGAGTTCCTAACTCTAAGGGTCTTGTTTGCCACCTACGACGAGCTCTCTATGGCCTCAAACAGGCACCTCGCGCATGGTTAGCTCGGTTCACACAGGTCATGCAACCAACAGGCTTCCTTCCTAGTACAAATGATCTAGCCATGTTCATCTCTTTCTCTGATGGACATCGCACAATCTTACTCCTATATGTCGACGACATGATCATCACTGGCGACAACCCATCAATCATCATCCAAATCAAATCTCACCTCCAACAAGAGTTTGAGATGAAAGATCTAGGCGGCTTACATTACTTCATCGGACTGGAAATCAACCAGACCCTACGTGGCTACCATCTCTCTCAGCAAAAGTTTGCTACGAACATCATCAATCGTGCTGGCCTAACAGATTCCAAACCAGCTCGGACGCCTCTTGAGTTGAATGTGAAGCTAAAAGCCATTGATGGTGACCCACTACCTGATGGCCCACAATATCAACATCTCGTTGGGAGTTTAATATACCTCACCATCACTAGACCCGATATTTCACATGCCATTCATGTGCTCAGTCAGTTTGTTGCTGCTCCACATTCCTCTCACCAAGCCGCACTATTTCGTGTCCTACACTACCTTCATGAGACTCCAGGCAGGGTGCTATTCTTTTCAACTTCATCATCACTCACTCTCCATGCCTACAGTGATGCAGATTGGGTAGGCGATGCTACGGATCGACGATCCACCACTGGTTACTGTATATTTCTGGGTGACTCCCTCATCTCCTGGAAATCCAAGAAGCAAGACGTTGTCTCTCGCTCCAGTGCGGAATCAGAATATCGGGCCATGGCGTCCACCACCGCAGAGATCGTCTGGTTACGACGACTCCTTCTTGACATGGGCGTCCCCTCTACAACAGCAACTCCTCTTCTTTGCGACAACATGAGCGCCATCAAAATTGCAAGCAATCCAGTATTTCACGAACGAACGAAGCATATTGAGATCGACTGTCACTTCACTCGTCATTATTTTCTGGCTGGCACTATCTCATTTCCCTATGTGAATACCGATCTTCAGCTAGCAGATCTATTCACCATGGCTCATACCATACAACGACACTCATTTTTTCTTGGCAAACTGCCATTAGTCAACCCAATTGCAGTTTGAGGGGGGGTGTTAAATATTGTATATAGAATAGTAGAACAATCCTATTCCTATTGTATATAGATTACTCTTGTTTAGTCCCACATTGGGTAGAGTAGTAGAACAATCATATTCACATTGTATAAATAGATCATCATATCAATGAAGAAAGATATCATTTTCTCCTGATTTGCTCTACATTTAACAAAGAGTACATGGAATATTTAGAATTAACTATTCCTCATTAAATGAAGTACATAATGGTTTAAGAACATCTTGAGACTCAGTGATGCTTCTATCTAATTCGAAGTTCTTGCATTAATTAAAGTAATTGTCTTAGTTATCACGTATGTTATCTAATCATTTGGGCAATATACTTACTATCTATGACATGGACCGCGACATGGAAGTGGGTTTCCTTTTCTTGCATCCTCATCAACAGTGTTTACATTTTGCTACATTGCTTTGCTTGGGTGTTTGGTTGGTTACTAGCAAGTAGCCACTAGCCACTAGACCCTTTTTTTTTTCCTGAGATATTCAACACTGAACAGAGATTATATTTATCTTGAATAATTCTTTTATCTCCAAGTGGCTGGAACAAATCAATTCCTCATGTCTTCTTCTGGTCCAGATATATCCAATTTGGGATAAACATTCCAGATACTCACCCTCACTGATTAATTTTGATTTTTGTCTTGTTTTTTAAAGTCATTGGGAAACCATCAATAAGAGATATTAATGCTAGTCGCTGTTTTGCTCATCAATCATAAATTAGAATAAAGTGACAGATATTGTGGAGCCCTATTGTCTATATATGTCACTGTTGCAATTTAGGCATTTTTGTTTGTTTGTTAATGTGGTCATTACCAGTGTGTGTAGTTTCAGGCCAAAATGATTGTTGGTAAATAATTGCAATGAGTCATCAATAACACAAATTGTTGTCTTTGTACACGTATATATTCCTTAATGATCCAGGAAGGAAGGAGATCACTACAAGTGTTCCCACGTAAATGTTAAAGTTGGTGAGTGCATTGATACAATAGTTTGATTGTACTGATGCACTGTTGCACTGATATCGTATATATAAAGATTGCAAAATAATTTCGAATTGGTAGTGGAATATTCTATATGATTTTCTAGAGAGGACCCTCTATTGAGGGTTTCTTTCCTTTAAATATAGTAATAATTTCTTTGTTGTTTATTGGCGAAAATAATATATACGTAGGAGTTTCTAATAACTTCTTCTTCTGGTGTCCCCTGCAGGGATTCTATTCGTTGGACAACAACGTGAGCCATTGTGTTTTATATTTTTTGGTAAAAGATGACATGTGCATAGAGAAGTCTTTGGCTTCATCATCAGGCACGTTCAGAATTTTAAGTTTTTTTTAAAATTTGTTGAATGACTTTAAGAGATGTGGCCATGCTAATCTTTATTAAAAGCATTTTGTTGACGTGCATGATGTAGATTATTCAATTTAAATACTGCCTAGATGATGTTTATGGTTAAAACGACAGGTGTCCGTAGGTTTCGTGCTCTGTCATATGCAACTGCATCTGGTTTCTGTGGTCCTTGGATAGCTATTTCTAGTTTTAATACCTATTGAAACTTGAATATTTCTAGTAATGAATCAACTGCTTCTGGTTTCTGTGGTCCTTGGTTATGTTCCACTTTTGATGCAGTTGTAGTGGTTGCATGAGTAAATGAAACGTAGTTGTTGCTTTGAGAAGAATTTTGGCTTGGGAGAAGTAAGATTGCCATAGATCAACGCCAAATGCAGCTTGGATCATGGCCTAGCTTATATATATATATATATTATTCTTAATCCATACTTGAACCATTTTGCAAGCATGTGATCATTATCGGGTGGATAAATATTAAATATACACCATGTATATAGGTGGGGTGAGAATCTTATAGAGGGCTCTCTCTATAAAATATCTTATAGAGAGAAAGGAAATTAAGGATGGCATATGTTATATCATAAATTTTGGGGAAATTGTTTCTAGCCCCCAAAATAACAACTATTCTCCCCCACCCAAGACTTTTTCAACACTCCCAAAACCCCTAAAAGCAAACTCACAATTCTTTTAGCCCCCAAAACACAAAACCCAAGACTTTGAAACATGTGAAGGCCATAATACCCCCCCCCTCTCTCTCTCACTTTTTCATGATGTCACTGTGATGATTTGAAATGGGTTTTGGGGGTAAAAATTCTAGTTCCCTCTAAATTCTTCCAACGGCGTCGACATCGGCGACGAAACTTTCCAGGCGTTCGTTCATGAGGCGAAGAACACTGCGATCTTGAAGACGGTGATGACGAGTTGCGATGGATTCAGCGTCGCCGTTTGAAGAAAAGGCGGAACTCTTGAGACTCAGTGATGCTTCTATCTAATTCGAAGTTCTTGCATTAATTAAAGTAATTGTCTTAGTTATCACGTATGTTATCTAATCATTTGGGCAATATACTTACTATCTATGACATGGACCGCGACATGGAAGTGGGTTTCCTTTTCTTGCATCCTCATCAACAGTGTTTACATTTTGCTACATTGCTTTGCTTGGGTGTTTGGTTGGTTACTAGCAAGTAGCCACTAGCCACTAGACCCTTTTTTTTTTCCTGAGATATTCAACACTGAACAGAGATTATATTTATCTTGAATAATTCTTTTATCTCCAAGTGGCTGGAACAAATCAATTCCTCATGTCTTCTTCTGGTCCAGATATATCCAATTTGGGATAAACATTCCAGATACTCACCCTCACTGATTAATTTTGATTTTTGTCTTGTTTTTTAAAGTCATTGGGAAACCATCAATAAGAGATATTAATGCTAGTCGCTGTTTTGCTCATCAATCATAAATTAGAATAAAGTGACAGATATTGTGGAGCCCTATTGTCTATATATGTCACTGTTGCAATTTAGGCATTTTTGTTTGTTTGTTAATGTGGTCATTACCAGTGTGTGTAGTTTCAGGCCAAAATGATTGTTGGTAAATAATTGCAATGAGTCATCAATAACACAAATTGTTGTCTTTGTACACGTATATATTCCTTAATGATCCAGGAAGGAAGGAGATCACTACAAGTGTTCCCACGTAAATGTTAAAGTTGGTGAGTCGTTGATCTGATAGTTTGATTGTCTTGATGCCTTTGTTGCGATATCGTATATATAAAGATTGCAAAATAATTTCGAATTGGTAGTGGAATATTCTATATGATTTTCTAGAGAGGACCCTCTATTGAGGGTTTCTTTCCTTTAAATATAGTAATAATTTCTTTGTTGTTTATTGGCGAAAATAATATATACGTAGGAGTTTCTAATAACTTCTTCTTCTGGTGTCCCCTGCAGGGATTCTATTCGTTGGACAACAACGTGAGCCATTGTGTTTTATATTTTTTGGTAAAAGATGACATGTGCATAGAGAAGTCTTTGGCTTCATCATCAGGCACGTTCAGAATTTTAAGTTTTTTTTAAAATTTGTTGAATGACTTTAAGAGATGTGGCCATGCTAATCTTTATTAAAAGCATTTTGTTGACGTGCATGATGTAGATTATTCAATTTAAATACTGCCTAGATGATGTTTATGGTTAAAACGACAGGTGTCCGTAGGTTTCGTGCTCTGTCATATGCAACTGCATCTGGTTTCTGTGGTCCTTGGATAGCTATTTCTAGTTTTAATACCTATTGAAACTTGAATATTTCTAGTAATGAATCAACTGCTTCTGGTTTCTGTGGTCCTTGGATAGCTATTTCTAGTTTTAATACCTATTGAAACTTGAATATTTCTAGTAATGAATCAACTGCTTCTGGTTTCTGTGGTCCTTGGATAGCTATTTCTAGTTTTAATACCTATTGAAACTTGAATATTTCTAGTAATGAATCAACTGCTTCTGGTTTCTGTGGTCCTTGGTTATGTTCCACTTTTGATGCAGTTGTAGTGGTTGCATGAGTAAATGAAACGTAGTTGTTGCTTTGAGAAGAATTTTGGCTTGGGAGAAGTAAGATTGCCATAGATCAACGCCAAATGCAGCTTGGATCATGGCCTAGCTTATATATATATATATATATATATATATATATATATATTATTCTTAATCCATACTTGAACCATTTTGCAAGCATGTGATCATTATCGGGTGGATAAATATTAAATATACACCATGTATATAGGTGGGGTGAGAATCTTATAGAGGGCTCTCTCTATAAAATATCTTATAGAGAGAAAGGAAATTAAGGATGGCATATGTTATATCATAAATTTTGGGGAAATTGTTTCTAGCCCCCAAAATAACAACTATTCTCCCCCACCCAAGACTTTTTCAACACTCCCAAAACCCCTAAAAGCAAACTCACAATTCTTTTAGCCCCAAAATAACAACTATTCTCCCCACCCAAGACTTTTTCAACACTCCCAAAACCCCTAAAAGCAAACTCACAATTCTTTTAGCCCCAAAATAACAACTATTCTCCCCACCCAAGACTTTTTCAACACTCCCAAAACCCCTAAAAGCAAACTCACAATTCTTTTAGCCCCCAAAACACAAAACCCAAGACTTTGAAACATGTGAAGGCCATAATACCCCCCCCCTCTCTCTCTCACTTTTTCATGATGTCACTGTGATGATTTGAAATGGGTTTTGGGGTTAAAAATTCTAGTTCCTCTAAATTCTTCCAACGGCGTCGACATCGGCATTTAAACTTTCCAGGCGTTCGTTCATGAGGCGAAGAACACTGCGATCTTGAAGACGGTGATGACGAGTTGCGATGGATTCAGCGTCGCCGTTTCGAAGAAAAAGGCGGGAACTCCGACGGCTCCCGGTGTAATTTTTCCCCCTTTTTAACTTGTACTTGAATCTGAGTGCTATATTTTTGTTATTTTACATATTATTGTAATTTTTTGAAATCGATGACTTGAGATTAAAGCGAGTCGTAAATTTACATATTGTTGTTATTTCTTGTAATGAGTTTGTTGTTAAGATTACGAGTTGGTTGTGAAGATTACGAGTTGGTTGTGAAGGTTATGAGTTGGTTGTGAAAGTTATGAGTTGAGATTAAAGCGAGTCGTAAATTTACATATTGTTGTTATTTTACTGTAATGAGTTTATTGTTAAGGTTATGAGTTGGTTGTGAAGGAAGGTTATGATTTGATTGTGAAGATTACGAGTTGGTTGTGAAGGTTACGAGTTTGTTGTGAAGGTTATGAGTTGGTTGTGAAGATTACGAGTTTGTTGTGAAGGTTAGTTAACAACAATCACAACCAACTCATTACCGAGGTTCACAACCAACTCATAACATTCACAACCAACTCGTAACCTTCACAATCAACTCATAGCCTTCACAACAAACTCGTAACATTCACAACCAACTCGTAACCTTCACAACCTTCACAACCAACTCGTAAGCTTCATAACCAACTCATAACCTTCCTTCACAACCAACTCATAACCTTAACAACAAACTCATTACAGTAAAATAACAACAATATATATGTAAATTTACAGACTCTGCTTTAATCACAACCAACTCGGAACTTTCCCGGTGTTCGTTCATGAGGCGAAGAACACTGTGATCTTAAAGATGGTGATGACGAAGACGGTGGATCGTTTAAGATGAAGAAGATTGAGATCAAGGCGAGTTGCGATGGATTCAGCGTCGCCGTTCTGAAGATAAAGGCAGGAACTTCAGCGACTCCCGGTGTAATTTTTTCCCCTTTTTTAACTTGAACTTGAATCTGATGCTATATTTTTTTTGTTATTTTACATATTATTGTAATTTTTTCGAAATCGATGACTTGAGATTAAAACAGAGTCTGTAAATTTACATATTATTGTTATTTTACTGTAATGAGTTTGTTGTTAAGATTACGAGTTGGTTGTGAAGATTACGAGTTGGTTGTGAAAGTTATGAGTTAGTTGTGAAAGTTACAAGTTGGTTGTGAGAGTTACGAGTTGGTTGTGAAGATTACGAGTTGGTTGTGAAGGTTATGAGTTGGTTGTGAACCTTGGTAATGAGTTGGTTGTGATTGTTGTTAACTAACCTTCACAATCAACTCGTAATCTTCACAACCAACTTATAACATTCACAATAAACTCATAACCTTCACAACCAACTCTTAACCTTCACAACCAACTCGTAATCTTCACAACCAAATCATAATCTTTCTTCACAACCAACTCATAACCTTAACAATAAACTCATTACAGTAAAATAATAACAATATGTAAATTTACAGACTTTGCTTTAATCTCAACTCATAACCTTCACAGCCAACTCATAACCTTCACAACCAACTCGTAACCTTCATTCGTAACCAACTCATAACCTTAACAACAAACTCATTACAGTAAAATAACAACAATATATATGTAAATTCTGAGACTCGCTTTAATCACAACCAACTCGGAACTTTCCCGGTGTTCGTTCATGAGGCGAAGAACACTGTGATCTTAAAGATGGTGATGACGAAGACGGTGGATCGTTTAAGATGAAGAAGATTGAGATCAAGGCGAGTTGCGATGGATTCAGCGTCGCCGTTCTGAAGATAAAGGCAGGAACTTCAGCGACTCCCGGTGTAATTTTTTCCCCTTTTTTAACTTGAACTTGAATCTGATGCTATATTTTTTTTGTTATTTTACATATTATTGTAATTTTTTGAAATCGATGACTTGAGATTAAAGCGAGTCTCAGAATTTACATATTATTGTTATTTTACTGTAATGAGTTTGTTGTTAAGATTACGAGTTGGTTGTGAAGATTACGAGTTGGTTTTGAAGATTACGAGTTGGTTGTGAAAGTTATGAGTTAGTTGTGAAAGTTACAAGTTGGTTGTGAGAGTTACGAGTTGGTTGTGAAGGTTATGAGTTGGTTGTGAACCTTGGTAATGAGTTGGTTGTGATTGTTGTTAACTAACCTTCACAATCAACTCGTAATCTTCACAACCAACTTATAACATTCACAATAAACTCATAACCTTCACAACCAACTCTTAACCTTCACAACCAACTCGTAATCTTCACAACCAAATCATAATCTTTCTTCACAACCAACTCATAACCTTAACAATAAACTCATTACAGTAAAATAATAACAATATGTAAATTTACAGACTTTGCTTTAATCTCAACTCATAACCTTCACAGCCAACTCATAACCTTCACAACCAACTCGTAACCTTCATTCGTAACCAACTCATAACCTTAACAACAAACTCATTACAGTAAAATAACAACAATATATAAATTTACAGACTTTGCTTTAATCTCAAGTCATTGATTTTAAAAAAATTATAACAATATGTAAAATAACAAAAAGTAATAGCACTCAGATTCAAGTACAAGTTAAAAAAGGGGGAAAAAATTACACCGGGATTAGCCGGAATTCCTGGCCTTTTTTTTGGAACGGCGACGCTAAATCCATCGCAACTCGTCATCACCGTCTTTAAGATCGCAGTGTTCTTCGCCTCATGAACGAACGCCGGGAAAGTTTCGTCGCCGATGTCGACGCCGTTGGAAAAATTGGAGGGAACTAGAAATTTTCCCCCCAAAACCCATTTCAAATCATCACAGTGACATCATGAAAAGAGAGAGAGAGAGAGAGAGAGAGAGAGAGAGAGAGGGTATTATGGTCTTCACATGTTTCAAAGTCTTGAATTTTGTGTTTTGGGGGCTAAAAGAATTGTGAGTTTGATTTTAGGGGTTTTGGGAGTATTGAAAAAGTCTTGGGTGGAGAGAGAATAGTTGTTGTTATTTTGGGGGCTAGAAGCAATTTTCCCTAAATTTTTATGTATATATCATCAGTGATGGAGCCAGTGTTTTATCCCAGTGGTGTCTCCATATAATTTATCACTGTTGTATTTGAAATCTATATTGACAAGTTACAGATTTATCCTTTTAGTGATGTACTATCCTAATTCGAATGGTGTCCTAAGTAGTAACTACAATTAAAAATATGTATTGTTATGATAAATCCACATGATAAACTAATATCAAACACATAAAAAATATCATCGAGAATACAATAACACACGGATATACATGGTTCGACTTGTAACCTACGTCCACGGGCAAATGAGGAGGATAGCTTTACCAAATTGTGAGGAATATAATATGGAGATCTTTCAATCGCTCAATCTCTAATACACCCAAAAAAAATCTCAATATAATCTCTCCGACAATCTCTAATGAACTAGAGCAACAAAGAGAGCTTTATTTAACTACAGCCTTAACAAAGAACTCCATGTTCTTTTTCTTGGTGCTGCACGTCCTTGGGAAAGAACTTTGGCCTATTCTTATACTGCGACTTTCATCAAATAACAATTCTTATCTCTTTGACCTTATCTTCAAACTAATGATAATAACTAATTCCTATTTGATAAGGTTAGCTACCTTATCACCAAATGTCGACCCAACTCATAAGAACTTTGTTCTTATATATCCAACAGTTATGAGATCAAATCCTACTTCACCTAGCTCTCGGCCAAAACATGTCCAAGCCAAAGATTATTGGTGCCGAGTCCGATTCGGTTTTGAATTTGTGGATCAATATTTGAGTCACACTAATATGTATAAAGTAGGCAATCCAGTAGTATCCTGTAACACCACTAGGCACTATGTGGCTCCACCACTGTATATTGCTAATGTCTATTATTATCATTACTATTGTCTATCGATACAATTGTGATTGCACTGATGGTCATATCACTGCATTGATATGACTGCATTGATAACTAGGTGTCATTCTCTCCTTCCTTGCTACATGATATTCTTCAAATTAGGTCCCTCTGTAGGATTTTTACGATATATATGAGTTTAGCTTCCAAATCAAGGAGATGACCCTACTTATAACATCTCCACCTATATGTTTAGTCGTATTTATCGTCCCTTAGCTTATTTATTGGCGCTGCCACTATTGAATCTGGTATTTGAGAGTAGCTTGTTGACAATCTCAGAAATGGTAGGTACTAAGCAAATGAAAGGAAGGATGGTAAGTGCAAATGAATGTATGTGGGGTGTTATGAAATTTATCTTTTTTTTTTAAATCCCTTTTATCTTTCTCCTAAATCTTTCATATTTTGAAATTTAGTCTTTCATATTTTTCCGTCCAAAAAAAAAAAAAAAATCATTGAAATTGCTATCAGGTCTCATGATTCTCACAAACTGTTTCAAATTAATCCCTTTAATTGCTAGTTTTTGCTCTTGATTGGGGTCAGCAATAACACAAATTGTTGTCTTTGTATACATATACATTCCTGCTGATTGTGATGATTGCTTCCTCTGTTAAATATAAAAAGGAAAATACTGTAGATGTTCCTCCGTAGAAAATCCTATGGTGAGGAAAGAAATGACAACAAGTGTCCCAACGTAGAGTTTTAGGTTGGTGATTGCACTAATACAATAGTCTGATTGCATGATGTAATATTGCACCGACATTGTACATTGATTACAAAATGATTTAGAATTGATAGCGAGACATATGTCAGGACTCGCGATCTACTTTCTCCCTATATGATTATATATATGACCCTATTTAGGATTCTTTTAGCTTAAATATCAAAGAAATGCTTTGTTTGTTCTTTTTTCCCCTTCTCTTTTTGGGTTTAAAGATTTTTTTTTAATTGATCATCATTTAATTATATGTGTATTCTTAAAGAGCCAATCCGCACATTGGTTCTGAGAGGTTGCTAGTTGGCAGTAGGGTTTTGCACATGGGAGTTTCTATTATCTTCTTCTTCTTCTTCTTGTGTGCCTGCAGAGATTCTTCTTGTTTTTTGATGTTTTTGGGAACAGATCACATGTGCATAGATAAGTGTTCATAGGGTTCAGGCTTCAGATCTTTTTAAGTTTCTAAAATGAGTTTAATACCTTAAAAGAGAAGTGGTCAAGCCTCTCTTTATTAGCTGCATTTTGGTAATATACTGATGTTGCTTCATGATGTATATATATTTTTTCAACTACTGCTTAGATGATGTTTATGGTTATATTAAAGAGACCGGTTGGTGCAGGTTCAAGCTCTGTCAAGTGCTACGTACTGAATCTGGTTTCTGTGGTCCTCGGTTAGATATTTCTAGTTTTGTGACATATTGAAAACTCGAAAGTATCTAATAACTATATATGAAAATATCTTTGGTTGATGACAATTTAGGCATAACACGTTATCTCCGTTACTTATGACAGGTACAGTCTTAGACCAACATGACAGCTTGACGCAGAAATCTGTATTAGTTGTGGAGCCTGATCACTATTGCTCACTTGCAACAATGCAGCTTCTTTGCTTACCATATTCAAGGCAAATGCTTAGGATGATAAGTACTAGATTCATGTTGGTTCTTGTTTCAGATTTGAGTCAGTCATTCTGGTTATAATTTTGAGTATTAAATGAAAAGAAAAAGTGGTATTTGAGGACAAATTTGATTTAGGAGAAGATCACTTTAGGTTAATGATAGATTGCAAGAAAGAAATTCCATCTCCAACGGTGTATGAGGTAGCGAGACAGCGAGAGAGATTGTCGTGGGGGACAATGGATTAATTAGGATGGATACAGCTTATACATTATGCTAGACCCATGCTTGACCCATCTTGGGAGCATGTGGCCATTTTTGACTGCATGCATGGTGCTAGTTGTTCGGAAACATGCGGTACATATTGATTGACATG
This sequence comes from Asparagus setaceus, assembly GCA_012295165.1. Lineage (NCBI taxonomy): Eukaryota > Viridiplantae > Streptophyta > Magnoliopsida > Asparagales > Asparagaceae > Asparagus > Asparagus setaceus. Next base: position 28,897,675 of record CM022707.1, read on the forward strand.
ATGCTAATTCTTGGTCAGAGATAGCTCGAGTTTGAGTCCTCAAGTTGTTAGGAGGACTCAACCTTTTCAAGAAAAATCTCGGCCATTTGAGTGCATCTCAAATCAATATCAATTCTAAGAAAACTGATAGGATGTTCTAACCTGGGACCATTGAGCATGAAGTATACCCGTCCAACCATCCCGTCAAATCCAGGTGGGTATATGTATACAGAATCACATGATACATCTTAATGCTATTACGGAAGAAAATATCGGTAAAAATGCATCATGTGCTAGGGAGGTATATATGGCTTGATTACTTGATGTTGCATATATAAGTTAGAATATAAAAATATAATCCTCAACCCTCACCATAACTTTAGAGTTTCGGTGTAATTGATTAGAGGGACTTAATTTAAGATGGTATCAAAGCAACCCATGTTCAAATTCCACTGGCCATGAATTTCATGTGAATTTTTAAAAAAATTGATACCGCTGTGTGAATCTAGGTTTTAGCCCATTAAAAGGGGGCTCAATCTACCCGGGCATGTTAGAATATAAAAATATAATCCACAACCCTCATCATAACTTTAAAGTTTTGATCTAATTGGTTAGAGGGACTTAATTTAAGAGCATAAGAGTAAAAGTACTTATGTAAATATCTAGTTTATATTCATCATCCCTCTATCTCATGTACTCTGGTGTATGTAAATATATGTTATTTTTTGCTTGAAATAAATTTTAGGCTCCCTCCTTTTCTCAGAAAATATGTCCTAGTACTGCGTCGGAGTACACTGCATGTGGAACCTAAATTAACTTGTCTGACATACTTTTTTTTATTGAAAAGAAAATCAAGGATACATCCACTCTAAAAAATAAAAATAAAAACCCACGAGCATAAAAAAAGAATTTGGATTAATGCCTCTCCCTGTCTGACACACTTACCACGCACAATATGTATTTCCAATAATTTTGATATATAACTTCCCATATAAAAAAATTGAACAATTTTCATGTGATAGCTAACGGACCTTGAATAATTGTATATGATGGGTTGTTTACTTACAGATGTGCAACTATAAATAGAGTAGAATGTAAGTAAAAACTTTTTTCTTTTTCTTTTTCTTTTCTTTTTTTTTTTTTTGCAAGTTACTTTGTAAAGGACGTACTTTTGAGAATAAATTTAATACAAACCCCCTAATGGTTCGCCCATTGTGAGATGACCGCGCGCCTAAAACTTTATAAATGCCACTTAACTCTTTAACATTGGGGCCGGTCACAAAACAACCTAAAAGTCTTCAACGTTTTCAACTTATCTCCCAAATTGAGGAACACCTAATTTTTTTCAATATACCTCCTAACAACATTATTTTTGGAAAACCCCAAATTTTAAACATTTTTTTCAGAAAAAAACCCAACTCTTCACCATTTATTGAAAAACCCCACGAATTTTTTCTATAGTCTTTGGAAATCCCCATTATGCCATTAGGGCGGCATGTTGACAAAATTTGCAATGAGACTTTTGTAACTGGCCGCAAATGGTAAGGGGGTTAAGTGACATTTATGAAGTTTAAGGGAGTTATCTCAAAATGGATCAAACTTTATTGGTGTAATATGAACATTAGCCCACATGCAATTTAGATTTTCTTTGAGAAACTTACAATTGAAATGACTTGGCTCATCGTTTCACTTGACTCTTGGAAGGAATATAACAAATAGCTGGGATCCAAGTTCATTGTAAACCAAATTTAATGTGATATAAATTGCTGATTATTATTAGTATTTATTTATTTTATTTTATTTTTTATTCTTTATTTTGTCATGTGCGAGTAGCTAGAGCCGCAACGCCGACACGATCCCTTTCACAAGTTTAACAGACGTCGGCAAGCTTTGTAGAGACAAGCGTGGACAAGTATTTATCCTCAAAACAAAAATTGGTTGGTGTTCATTGGCCGGCAACCGCAACTTGGGTGACTTTTCTTTGAGTATATTGCACAACAACAAGTGATTTGACTAATAAGTGCCTTTTGAACAAGAGTGGCGTCACCACGGTAATCTGTTCATTCATTCTTGGTTCATAGGAGATCTTACTTTAAAAAGAAGAAGGCATAAGGGGTGCAAACATTTAGGATACAGCTCGGATGTAATACTTATAATATCGGTATCCACTTACCAGCCTTGAATATGGATACGAATAGGGATATTTCTCGGTAAAGAAAATTCGTAACCACATTCACTAAATTGGATATGGATACAGATTTGCATGCAGATATATAAGCGGATATGCATACAGATAAAAAATGGATCTGACAAAACTAGATTATATATATATATATATATATATATATATATATATATATATATATATATATATATATATATATATATATATATATATATATATATATATATATATATATATATATATATATATATATATATATATATATATATGAGCAAGGCTCTATGAACTTAAGTTCATAATGAATAGTGGTGCACCAACCTTTTATCCACTCATCTTGTCTTGAGATTTGTGATGCACAAATCTCAAAGTGACCTTTATATCTTCACGGATCCCAAAGCAAGATGAGTGGTTAGAAAAGTTGGTGCACCACTATTTATTATGAACTTAAGTTCATAGGAGCCTTGCTCTATATATATATATATATATATATATATATATATATATATATATATATATATATATATATATATATATATATATATATATATATATATATATATATATATATATATATATATATATATATATATATATATATATATATGAGCAAGGCTCTTATAAACGTAAGTTGATAGGGAATAGTATACACCAACTTTTGTATCCATTGATGTTGCCTTGGGATCTGTGAAATCAAGAGATGCACAAATCTCAAAGTGGGCTTTATATCTTTCACGGATCCTAAGGCAACATCAATGGATAGAAAAGTTGGTGTATGACTATTCCCTATACACTTAAGTTTATAGGAGCCTTACTCTATATATATATATATGAGCAAGGCTCTATGAACTTAAGTTCATAATGAATAGTGGTGCACCAACCTTTTTATCCACTCATCTTGTCTTGAGATTTGTGATGCACAAATCTCAAAGTGGGCTTTATATCTTTCACGGATCCCAAAGCAAGATGAGTGGTTAGAAAAGTTGGTGCACCACTATTTATTATGAACTTAAGTTCATAGGAGCCTTGCTCTATATATATATATATATATATATATATATATATATATATATATATATATATATATATATATATATATATATATATATATATATATATATATATATAGCAAATCTCCTATAAACTTAAGTTGATAGGAAATAGTCCTCCACCAACTTTTCTATCCATTGATGTTGCCTTGGGATCCGTGAAAGATATAAAGCCCACTTTGAGATTTGTGTGCATCTTGATTTCACGGATCTCAAGGCAAGATCAATGGATATAAAAGTTGGTGGACACTCCTCCCTATCAACTTAAGTTTATCTGAGCCTTGCTCTCTCTCTCTCTATATATATATATATATATATATATATATATATATATATATATATATATATATATATATATATATATATATATATATATATATATATATATATATATATATATATATATATATATATATATATATAGCAAATCTCCTATAAACTTAAGTTTATAGGGAATAGTATAAACCAACTTTTTATCCATTGATGTTGCCTTTAGATTTGTGCCATCAAGAGATGCACAAATCTCAAAGTGGGCTTTATATCTTTCACGGATCCTAAGGCAACATCAATGGATAGAAAAGTTGGTGTATGACTATTCCCTATACACTTAAGTTTATAGGAGCCTTACTCTATATATATATATGAGCAAGGCTCTATGAACTTAAGTTCATAATGAATAGTGGTGCACCAACCTTTTATCCACTCATCTTGTCTTGAGATTTGTGATGCACAAATCTCAAAGTGGGCTTTATATCTTTCACGGATCCCAAAGCAAGATGAGTGGTTAGAAAAGTTGGTGTATGACTATTCCCTATAAACTTAAGTTTATAGGAGCCTTACTCTATATATATATATATATATATATATATATATATATATATATATATATATATATATATATATATATATATATATATATATATATATATATATATAGCAAATCTCCTATAAACTTAAGTTGATAGAAATAGTCCTCCACCAACTTTTCTATCCATTGATGTTGCCTTGGGATCCGTGAAAGATATAAAGCCCACTTTGAGATTTGTGTGCATCTTGATTTCACGGATCTCAAGGCAAGATCAATGGATATAAAAGTTGGTGGACACTCCTCCCTATCAACTTAAGTTTATCTGAGCCTTGCTCTCTCTCTCTCTATATATATATATATATATATATATATATATATATATATATATATATATATATATATATATATATATATATATATATATATATATATATATATATATATATATATATATATATATATATATATATAGCAAATCTCCTATAAACTTAAGTTTATAGGGAATAGTATAAACCAACTTTTTATCCATTGATGTTGCCTTTAGATTTGTGCCATCAAGAGATGCACAAATCTCAAAATGACCTTCATATCTTTTATGGATCCCAATGCAACATCAATGGATAGAAAAGTTGGTGTATGACTATTCCCTATAAACTTAAGTTTATCTGAGCCTTGCTCTCTCTCTCTCTCTATATATATATATAGGGTTGGATCAAATGAGAACTCCTCACAAATATGAGAACTAAGAACCAAATCTCTACCCTTAGATCTTTAACCAATTAACGGTTGTGATTAAACTCTATTAAATTTAAAAATTTAACTAAAGGGCACGCTGGTCATAGAATCAGTTACATTATAGGTATTTTTTTCTTTCCTAACTAAGCGCAACCTTCTTCCATATTAATTTCGTCTAATTTTCAACCAATCTATTCTTAAATTAAACTCTATCAATTTCGTCTAATCTTTATCTTTTTATCATTTTTTCCGGTTCGTCATGAATTGTTGGATATCATCAAATTTCGGCTTCAACAAATCAATAATTTTTGTTTATCCGTGTTGTCATGGAAAGCGAGATTCGTGTATCTGTAATCATGTTGTTTTCGATCCTTTTGTTTTGATTTGTTTTTTTTCCGTTGTTGTTTTAGTCGAAAGCATTTTTGTGCTTGAATATATAGAATCACATTTTATTTTTAATGAATCACCTATGATTTTTTACGAATCACCTTGATTTTCATTGATATTATTGTTAAATGTTGTGTGTTATCAATGTTATTGTTATGTTACGTAATCTTATTATCGATTTTGTTATGTTACGAATCTTTATCAATTTTTTGAATCTATTGTGAATGTTTACAAAATCTATGTTCTAAATAACTAATTTATTAATCTATTTAAAAATACGTAATCATATTATTATATATCGAGAATCATTTTGTTATTCTTACGTAATCATGTAGTATAAATTATGGAATCTCTTTAATTTTAAAATCTCATAGTATTTTTACGAATCTCCTAATAAATTACGAATCTCATGTACGATCTAATAGCATCAGTTCAATTTTCTAAGTCCATTCAATTAGAATAGATTAACGAATCACCAAGTTTATAAAACGTAATCACCTTGATTAATTTATAGAATCACGTAACTAATTTGCATAATAAGGTAATTTAATTTACAAAAATTAGATCAGTAAAATCTATAGAATCACATAATTAGTGTTCTGAGAATCACATATTATAACTTGCCCATTAATACATATGCACAATATACATTGAGATTATGTCAAAACATCAACCAGATACCAAAATTCAAATGACTAATAAACGAATACTCAAATATATACATGCATGCGATTTTTAAAAAATTACAGACCCAGAAAAACCCTTTGAAACGCGCTTTAAAGACATTAAACATAGTCGATTAGTCTATTTTCACTAATTTTAACTACTTAAGTTCGCGATTTCGCCAAAAAATTAGTTTTAGGGATTCAGTATTAAAAAATCCAAAATACCTCTTTTCTTCATGTGTTGTTGACAATTTGCACTTTGATTCGTCATTCTTGCGTTTCTTTGTTGATTCTCAGAACGATTCGTTGTGTTTTGGTGAGTGATTTTGGCAGAGAGCGGCGATTTTCGGCATTTTGTGGTTTTCGCACTGCTTTTTATCTTTTACCCTTATTTTAGTTTCTAATATTTATTTAATTACAATTCGCCACCTTGATTTTGATGAATCTCATTTCGGTTTTGTATGATGGATGGTTGATATTGGGTTCTTAGTTCTCATATTTATTTGGGTTCTCATTGAACCAACCCTATATATATATATATATATAGTCTCCTATAAACTTAAGTTTATAGGAGATTTGCTCTGCCTATCTATCTATATATATAGGGTTGGATCAAATGAGAACTCCTCACAAATATGAGAACTAAGAACCAAATCTCTACCCTTAGATCTTTAACCAATTAACGGTTGTGATTAAACTCTATTAAATTTAAAAATTTAACTAAAGGGCACGCTGGTCATAGAATCAGTTACATTATAGGTATTTTTTTCTTTCCTAACTAAGCGCAACCTTCTTCCATATTAATTTCGTCTAATTTTCAACCAATCTATTCTTAAATTAAACTCTATCAATTTCGTCTAATCTTTATCTTTTTTATCATTTTTTTCCGGTTCGTCCGCGCGAATTGTTGGATATCATCAAATTTCAGCTTCAACAAATCAATAATTTTTTGTTTATCTGTGTTGTCATGGAAAGCGTAGATTCAGGTATCTGTAATCATGTTGTTTTCGATCCTTTTGTTTTTGATTTGTTTTTTTTTCCGTTGTTGTTTTAGTCGAAAGCATTTTTGTGCTTGAATATATAGAATCACATTTTATTTTTAACAGAATCACCTATGATTTTTTTACGTAATCACCTTGATTTTCATTGATATTATTGTTAAATGTTGTGTGTTATCAATGTTATTGTTATGTTACGTAATCTTTATCAATTTTTTGAATCTATTGTGAATGTTTACAAAATCTATGTTCTAAATAACTAATTTATTAATCTATTTAAAAATACGTAATCATATTATTATATATCGAGAATCATTTTGTTATTCTTACGTAATCATGTAGTATAAATTATGGAATCTCTTTAATTTTAAAATCTCATAGTATTTTTACGTAATCTCCTAATAAATTACGGAATCTCATGTACGATCTAATAGCATCAGTTCAATTTTCTAAGTCCATTCAATTAGAATAGATTAACAGAATCACCAAGTTTATAAAACGTAATCACCTTGATTTTCATTGATATTATTGTTAAATGTTGTGTGTTATCAATGTTATTGTTATGTTACGTAATCTTATTATCGATTTTGTTATGTTACGAATCTTTATCAATTTTTTGAATCTATTGTGAATGTTTACAAAATCTATGTTCTAAATAACTAATTTATTAATCTATTTAAAAATACGTAATCATATTATTATATATCGAGAATCATTTTGTTATTCTTACGTAATCATGTAGTATAAATTATGGAATCTCTTTAATTTTAAAATCTCATAGTATTTTTACGTAATCACCTTGATTAATTTATAGAATCACGTAACTAATTTGCATAATAAGGTAATTTAATTTACAAAAATTAGGCGTAAAATCTATGGAATCTCTTTAATTTTAAAATCTCATAGTATTTTTACGTAATCTCCTAATAAATTACGGAATCTCATGTACGATCTAATAGCATCAGTTCAATTTTCTAAGTCCATTCAATTAGAATAGATTAACAGAATCACCAAGTTTATAAAACGTAATCACCTTGATTTTCATTGATATTATTGTTAAATGTTGTGTGTTATCAATGTTATTGTTATGTTACGTAATCTTATTATCGATTTTGTTATGTTACGAATCTTTATCAATTTTTTGAATCTATTGTGAATGTTTACAAAATCTATGTTCTAAATAACTAATTTATTAATCTATTTAAAAATACGTAATCATATTATTATATATCGAGAATCATTTTGTTATTCTTACGTAATCATGTAGTATAAATTATGGAATCTCTTTAATTTTAAAATCTCATAGTATTTTTACGTAATCTCCTAATAAATTACGGAATCTCATGTACGATCTAATAGCATCAGTTCAATTTTCTAAGTCCATTCAATTAGAATAGATTAACAGAATCACCAAGTTTATAAAACGTAATCACCTTGATTTTCATTGATATTATTGTTAAATGTTGTGTGTTATCAATGTTATTGTTATGTTACGTAATCTTATTATCGATTTTGTTATGTTACGAATCTTTATCAATTTTTTGAATCTATTGTGAATGTTTACAAAATCTATGTTCTAAATAACTAATTTATTAATCTATTTAAAAATACGTAATCATATTATTATATATCGAGAATCATTTTGTTATTCTTACGTAATCATGTAGTATAAATTATGGAATCTCTTTAATTTTAAAATCTCATAGTATTTTTACGTAATCTCCTAATAAATTACGGAATCTCATGTACGATCTAATAGCATCAGTTCAATTTTCTAAGTCCATTCAATTAGAATAGATTAACAGAATCACCAAGTTTATAAAACGTAATCACCTTGATTAATTTATAGAATCACGTAACTAATTTGCATAATAAGGTAATTTAATTTACAAAAATTAGACTGTAAAATCTATAGAATCACATAATTAGTGTTACAGAATCACATATTATAACTTGCCCATTAATACATATGCACAATATACATTGAGATTATGTCAAAACATCAACCAGATACCAAAAATTCAAATGACTAATAAACAGAATACTCAAATATATACATGCATGCGATTTTTAAAAAAAAATTACAGACCCAGAAAAAACCCTTTTGAAACGCGTTTTAAAGACATTAAACATAGTCGATTAGTCTATTTTCACTAATTTTAACTACTTAAATTCGCGATTTCGCCAAAAAAAATTAGTTTTTAGGGATTCCGTATTAAAAAAATCCAAAAATACCTCTTTTCTTCATGTGTTGTTGACAATTTGCACTTTGATTCGTCATTCTTGCGTTTGCTGTTGATTCTGTAACGATTCGTTGTGTTTTGGCTGAGTGATTTTGGCAGAGAGAGCGAGCGATTTTCGGCATTTTTGTGGTTTTCGTACCTGTGCTTTTTATCTTTTTACCCTTATTTTAGTTTCTAATATTTATTTAATTACAATTCTGCCACCTTGATTTTGACAGAATCTCAGCCCCTGGTTTTGTATGATGGATGGTTGATATTGGGTTCTTAGTTCTCATATTTATTTGGGTTCTCATTGAACCAACCCCTATATATATATATATATATATATATATATATATATATATATATATATATATATATATATATATATATATATATATATATATATATATATATATATATATATAATATGATGGATATGAGGTGCAGTTATTTTGCTAAATGAGCTACCAGAGATAGAGTGGTGAGGCCCACACCTTTAATGTGACTAGTAAGTGGCCTCACCACATGGCTATTCTCAAAATTTCATTTAAGAAAATGAGCCACCTCATATACATTATTTCCATATATATATATATATATATATATCGCTCATATGATATAAGAGAGTTCATCAATATGTTTATTATATTTGAAAGGCTAAGATTGGATCTCTTGATCATAAAAATTAGCCTCAAATCCATTAATCTAAGGATTAAAAGCTTTGTGACTATATGACCAACATATATTCGGATATTTTACTACATAACCATATTCATTACCATATCCTATCGGATATAAATTTTAATAACCATATCTCAAGGCCCTAACGGATATAGATACGGATACGAATATGGATACAAGATTGATATTTTCTCAGATACATATATTTTTTTCACCCTAACCCTATTTATCCGATAGACTATAAATTTCTCCAATTTTATCTTCTGAATTATTTGTAGTCCATTTCTCGAACTATTTTTGGTCTCGCATTGCCCTCTAAACTATTTAATTTTTCCATGCTCAACCCTTGAACTATCAAATTCAGCACTAGTTACCATTTTATGTTTATTACTTTTGGGTGTTTTAGAAGGGTTTATGAGGAAAAGTGGTTACTCAATCTGTAAGATGAGTCTCAAAATAATTCATGGGACAAGCAGAAAACAAACTCAGTAGTTTATAGGGATATATAAAGGCTGAAAAATGGTTCGAGGGATAGAAAGGACCAATTTAATATAATTTAGGGGGTAAGGGTAAGTAGAGACCAGGAATAACATAGTATAGGGAAAAACCGAATAAGTAGAAAAAGGTTAATTTTACAAGCAACCCCGCTGTACAAAATTATATTAAATTGGTCCTTTCTATCCCTCGAGCTGGTATGTTGCCTGTAGAAACCCGAATTTGGTGTTTTGTGACATTAACCCTCAAAAAACATTTGAAGCCCCCTCTATACAAAATTATAAAGAGTTACAAATAGCATACACCTATTCCAGCATCAACTGTAAATTACAACTGTTATGCTCGATTAAAGCACAGTTCCTGCTATGTTTTGAGTAACTCAAGCTTAGGATGCATAGGCGAAGTAGCAAATCTGCGACACATTTACTTTACCATCCGCACTAGAAATGAAGTAGCTCCTTTTAATTTTTAATATTAGCGTTGCATCTTACACGTTTAAACTGAATTAACAACACAATCACATGTTGTTATAGTTAATTTGTTGTGCAAACGGCAATTACTTTTTATATTCTAATAAGGAAAATTGATTTTTAACATAAATAAAGTAAAGTCGTGAGTGTGAAGGGACAATGAATATGTGACGCTAAAGAGATCATTTTCCCAATCATGACTATTAATTATTTATACATACATGTGATTTATCTTCTTTTTACAAAATTATATGATTTATCTTGAATGAAAAGTAAAAATAAACAAAATTCATTATAGATAGAAACTTAATTATATTATAAATGAATCACAACCGCTCATATAGTATTAGACGGTTTCTATTTGAAAACTCGATGTCTTTCACTATCGAGATAGCGAGAGGGTCCAAATTATATGTGAAAATAGCACTAATTTTGGTAAATAAACAATATAGTATTGGTCTTACTTTTGTAGTATAACAAAGCTCAGATTATAGTTAGCTCGCTAATTTTTTTGAGGGAAAAGTAGGGCAAGAAGCCCTACTCATATATATATATATATATATAGATAAACGATAAACAATCATACACAAAAAGAAATGAGCTTGTAGTTCAAAGGTAGATAACTAGAAACTCAAATCGAAAAGAGAAAAAAGAACGGAAAAAAGAAGAAAAGAAAAAAAAGAAAAAAACATTAGCAACATTATAAGTCTCTAAACACTACTAAGAAGATAATTAAATATAATAGGGTAGCTCAACACCACCCCGCCGTAGAAAAGTCCCTGAGCAAAGGGTTACCGACCAGCTCCAGATCTTTCTATCTCAAGTGCCTTCAATCTAGTAAAGCCATCAGAGGACAGAGGAAGCTTTATACCGCAGTTTGAAGCAATAGAAGCGAAGCCGTCTGAACTGAGAGAATTAATAGGTAAAAAAGGAGTTGAGTTAGGATTATCTCGCTAATTGATGTGCTAGGATATATATAGAAGTAGGTTTTTGGTTGTTCGTGTATCACTTGTCACAGAAAGAAATATATGTCTAAACTACATTTTATGCCAAAAAGGAAAACCTTATTACAGACTTAGAAATAAACTGCAAAAAGTAACTATATTTGTTTTAAGGAGTTCACCGAACTTTGCCTTTTTTTAATTTTTTTTAATTTTTTTTAATTTTATAATCTAGCGTAACAAATTCACAATTTAGGCGAAGTACTTATAGTGGCCCAGGATAGTGATCACCAAACGAATCCTAGCTAAAGCCTATCTTCTATTTTGTTAATAAAATAGTCCTAATTAACCGTCTCTAAGGGACAATTGGCTGGTAATTATGTCTTATATGCCTTTCATCAAGCTCTTCAACAACCAACGAAAAAAGAGAAAGGAAGAAAAAAGGTAGGTAAAATTAATAAGATATCTACAAATGGTTTCTTGTAAAATCTGCATACTCCCACTTCTAATATGCATGTGGCATGTCCTGATCTTGCTAAAGTCATCTAGATGAGACCCACTAATTAATTCATTCCTTCAACAAATCGTAATTAATTATTGCAGATATGTTTGATGGGATCCTAAACAACTAAAAACAGTTGTTTGATGGACACATAATGACTTGTTTTTCTTACAATAATTATTAATGCTTTGAAAATTGTAAGAAAAAGAGTGGACTTTTAGATGATGGGGGACTATGTGGGCTTCAAGGTCTAGATAAATGTCACATTTATTTCTTTCTGATAAACAATTTGTTAATGAAAAAGTTTACAACTAGTTTTATATATATTGCGTGATAATGATTCAAATATAAGATTAAAAGGACAATCTAGTGTACAAGATTGTCACTACTCCCGAATCGAATATATATGGTTCAAGTTCATGAAAGGGTAAATAGAGCATTATTACCTTTTCAGAAAGAAAAAAAAAAAGAGCACTTTTGCTCAAGTAACTTGGTGCGCTCATGATGTAATTCATTTGAAGCATAGTGAGAACTAAATATGTTTATCTAGAGATTGGAACAAATTTTAGAGGATAACTAAAGAACAGATTTTTTTGACTTGTTAAATATACTTAATTGTAACATATGTGTATGTGTGCTAGCTAGTTTTTCTATTCATGAAAATAAGATGCATGGCCTGGTTGTCGAACTCTTTTATTTACTAAATGCAATATGCGCTTCAACATCCATTATATGAGATTATTAAGCTATCATGTCATTTTCCAAGAAAAAAAAAATGTTCATGCCAATAAGTTTATTGATTGACTACATGGAATTGCACCCCTCCAAAAAAAAAAAGGGGAAGTTCCCACAAATTTTGATCGTTGCTTGTGTCATCGAATTGAGATGGAATCCGAGGTAATTTCTATTCAAAGCCAATGTATAAACTAATTATTTACTTTTTGCTCGGAAAAAAATTATTAATTTCTAAATATTCGGTGATCCAACATCATAAAAACATGTGCTCTGCCAATAAAAATGTCGGAAAATATCTTAGACATTAACAATACAAAGACATAGAGGGTGTACAATTTGTTGATATATGCAATTACCCCTAAATGTACAATACATATATAATTTAGCATTAATTTTAAAGTTAATCAGTGTGTCTTAACTTGATCATAGATCAAACACTGTGTTCCCATGGCCATGTGTCTCACAAAACAATATTATACATTGATGCTCATGAACATGCATCCTGAACTCGCATCTAATAATGATATTACAACATAAAAATATTTTAGTTTTCTCTTTCTCAGAGGTACGTAAGTCTTTACTGATTTATTAGTAGTTGTTGTAAGATCACTTGATTGATTTACTATTACTATTGCATATGATATATGATTTTTGGCGCTGTTAATATATAGAGTGTCCAGATTAAATATATAAGTTAAATATAATATATCATGCTATTGATCGAAGACTTTGTTTATTATATGTTTCGTTTTTGTTAGAGTATTCCTTTCATAATAACTCTTAGAAAGGGTATTACCCAGTTGATTAATGAGAAAAATAAAATTCTTTAATCTTTAATCTCAACTATATCTTAATAAGCAAATTAACTTAAATTGCAAATTGGAAAGAAATCAAAGGTAAATTTCAAATTGTTAGGGGGTGCAATTGCACCCCTAACTCATATGTAAACCCTCCCCGCGCATGCTGTCACAATTAGGTCAGCATAAGTATAGATTTTTTGACACGTATGAGATGCTACAGCAAAAAGAAATCAGAATCAAAACTAAAAGAAATTAATACAAATTAATTATTGATGAGGACCGACTAATAATACAAGTAATTGATTAATATATTATTACGGAGAATCGATATAGTTGAAAAGTATAAATAAATGAGTGTGAGGGCTAGCTCTTGCCACCTACTATAAAGATGGCATGTGGATATTTTATTGTTGAAGATGTGGGTATTGGCGAACGTGGTCCTCGTGCGTTAATTGACCATCTGGAACCACCAACAAAGTGACTCATTTCTCTCTGTCCCTGACTCAATCTCTCTCTTGATGTTGGATTGGTTCCTTGCCGTCGACATCAAGCTCCCCTCTTTCGTTCCACTCACGTGCGTTTATTACCGCTTACAACTGAGAACCCGGCAATATCCGCTACTTTTTACACCCAATTCTATACCCACTCATATTCAGTGATTCTAACAATCAAGTCGTCATGGGGATATTAGGGACCCACGTTAATTTGATTTGTGTGATTGACAAGTGTGCAATTTGTACTGAGGAATACATATCTTATAAGAACAACCAGCATTCCAAGCAACATTAGTGAAAGAGTAAAATTTTCAAATTGTCCTCATCTATCTATCTCAATGCAGAACATTCAGCATGTATGTAAAACGTTCTCGAAGAATTTATATTTTATACTAACGATATCCCTTTCGGATTCTTTTCAGTGCCACACAACATTATTGAGTGATTTTTTACTCTTAATTATATTTCTCTATTACCTAGCTTAACTGGAAAATAAAATAAGTAAATATACTTAAATAAGATAATTTGAAATAAATCGCAAATATCAACTAACATATAATTACTATAATCTACTAATTGGCTTAAAACACACACTCTTCCCCAGATTTATATCCTCTTCACCGTTAAAAAATAGTGCAGGCTACTTTAATAGCAATAGTTGATTTTTCTAATGAGAGGTAATTACTCACCGTCACCGTACTCTCCACTAGCAATAAAACGGAATACATTCCCTTTGTCTTTTTGTCCCGGAAGGAATGGGCTGTGAATGGAGACCTCCCTACCTTTCTCTCTCCTCATTATCCTTCCCATTGTCTTAAAACAGAAAAGAAGAAAAAAAAAGCGTGTCATCCCACTATAAAACTCCCCCATACCCATTCCTTCAACCTCCCAAACTCACCGAAAAGAAAAGAAACAAACAATGGATCAAGAATTAATACAATCTCTCCAAATGAACCTCTCCCTCCTCTTCTTCTCCCTCACCCTCTCCTTCCTCTCCTTCTCCCTCCTCCTCCTCCTCCAGCAAAAGCTCAAGCCCTTGTGCTGCAACTGCCACGTGTGCAAATCTTACCTCAACTCCACCTGGAAATCCAACTTCAGCAACTTATCCGACTGGTACACTCACCTCCTCCGCAGCTCCCCGACCCAGACAATCCAGCTGCACGTGCTCGGCACGACCATCACCGCCAACCCCGACAACGTCGAGTACATGCTCGCCACCAACTTCAACAACTTCCCCAAAGGGAAGCCCTTCTCTTCAATCCTCGGGGATCTCTTAGGCAAGGGAATCTTCAACGTCGACGGCGATCTCTGGATATTTCAACGTAAAATGGCGAGCTTAGAACTCGGCAGCGTCTCTGTTCGATCCTATGCTTTCTCGATCACTGCCAACGAGATTCGTTCTCGTCTGCTGCCGCTTCTCTCTTCAGTTGCTGACTCTAACAATATTGTCGACATTCAAGATTTTTTCAGGAGGTTTTCGTTCGATACCATATGCAAGATTTCGTTCGGGTTAGATCCCAGATGTCTGGATCTGTCGCTGCCCGTGTCAGAATTCGCGGCAGCGTTTGATCTGGCGTCGTGCCTGTCGGCAAAGAGAGCGTTGTCGGTGGCTCCGATCGTGTGGAAGGTAAAGAGATTGCTGAATTTGGGATCGGAGCGAGACCTACGTAAGGCCATCGGGTTAGTTGACACCCTGGCTGATGAGGTAATAAGGCAAAGAAGGAAGCTAGGACCGTCGTCAAACTCCGATCTGTTGTCAAGATTCATGGGCTCAGTAGACGACGATAAGTATCTGAGAGACATAGTCATCAGCTTCTTGCTGGCTGGTCGAGACACGGTGGCTTCAGGCCTCACAACGTTGATTTTATTGTCATCGGACCATCCTGAAGTCGTGGCGAAAATGAGACAGGAGATTGACGCCAACTTGAAAGAAGACAAAATGATAAGTTACGACGAGCTGAGGTCGATGAGCTACGTTCACGCGGCTCTCTACGAGAGCCTGAGACTGTACCCACCAGTACAGTTCGACTCGAAGTTCTGCGTGGAGGACGATATTCTCCCTGATGGCACGTTGGTGAATAAAGACAGTAGGGTGACCTACCATCCCTATGCAATGGGGAGGATGGAGAGTATATGGGGAGAGGACTGGGCCGAGTTCAGGCCCCAGCGGTGGCTGAGTGATAGCGGGTCTTTCGTGCCGGTGGGCCCGTTTAAGTACCCTGTGTTTCAGGGTGGGCCCCGCGTCTGTTTGGGGAAGGAGATGTCCCTGATGGAGATGAAGGCGGTGGTTGTTTCCATCGTTAGAGAGTTTGATGTGGAGACGGTGGGTGGGGACCACCGGTCGCCGAGGTTTGCTGCTGGGCTCACTGCGTCGCTAAGTGGCGGGCTGAATGTTCGGGTGCGGCGGCGTGGCGCATGTTAGCGTTTGCTAACGTGGGTCATGCTGCGGGGTGTTGTGTGTATAGAAGGGATTATTTTCTTTAAATTTTGATTTCGATTGTAACTAGTTTGGAAGAAATACTACATATTAATTTTAATTATTAGTTGCACTGCTTTTCTAGAATAATAGGGGTTTTTTTTTCTTGGAAACCACCCTAAAAAATGGAGTCATTATACAGAAACCACTTTTTATTTTCAAATTATACGTAATCATTTTTAAAGTGAGTTTTTGTTCCAATCAACCATCTTCTAGTCAAAATTTCACTAAAAATCTAAAAATAAGTTTTAAAAATGCACATTTAAGATATGTGACTTGTTTGCTAACTAGATCTAAACATTAACAAAGTGAGTCATGTGCCTTTAATGTGAATTTTAAAAAGTATTTTTGGGGTTTTAGTGAAAACTTTGATAGGATGTGGTTGAGTGGAACAAAAAACCACCGTAAAGATGATTTGCATATAAATTGATGAAAATGAAAGGTGGTTTTTATATAATGACTATATTTTAGGCTAAATTACTAGATAGCTATTAAAAGTAGTACCTAATGTCTAGATTGATATTAAAATTACCTCTAGCGTCAACCAGGTATTTATACTTACACGATGAGATAAATACGCCCAAAAATAAAATTTTCAGTCATTTTTTCAAGCAATCACTCACGTGATCTGCCACTTTGTGCTTAAGTGACATATTTATTATCACTTAACAGCGACAGTTAACCTCATTCAATCCGTTAGAAAGAAGGAATTCTCAAATTAGGGCAAAAAAAAGAGAGGAAATTTCAATTTGGAGCTTCTTCTCCTCCTTTTAAATTGGGGATTCGACAATGCTGGTTTCTAGGAAAAAAACCCATAATAATATGATGTTTGTGTTGACAGTAGCTCTCTCACTAGAGATCTTAATTCGGAATCCTCTCCACTATAAAAAATGTAGTGAATGGACTACTATTTATCACAATCATTAATTATATAGTTAGGTTGTTATGATTTTTTTTCTTTAAGTGTAAATTAGGAATGAGTGCGATACATGAGGTATGGTGAATGTCAGCTTTAGAATATATCACAATCATCCACTAGATAATCAACAGTTGACATTAAAAGTAGTGACCTCTCCACTACTTTTTTAGGGAGAGGATCCAAATTCCTCTCACTAGAACCACATATCATGGCTAAAGATTCTTATTTGTAATGGTCATAGGATGTCCACTCTGCAAACCATTCTTTTGCGGCTATAGTCAAATGGCATTTAGGTAATGGTCTTAGGATTCTATTTTGGGAGGACAAATGGATCGGAGACAATTCTCTTGCTAGCCTCTTCCCCCTGGCCTATAGCCTTGCTTTCTCTAAGCAAGCCTCCATTGAGTCTCATGGTAGGTTCCATGGAGATATCTGGCTTTGGAGACCTATTCTCAGGAGACCCATAGGAGAGCATGAAAGACTTCAAGTTCAAGCTCTTTATCAATTGTTAGACTCTGCAAACCTCTGTCCATCTCCAGGCCTGGATGAAGTCTCCTGGCCTCTTGATTGATCTAGGGCATTCTCTGTTAAATCATTCTACTCCTTCATCACGGATGGAGGCGTCCGTAGTCTTCACTACTCTACTATTTGGAATAACTCATTTCCTACCAGGGTCAGATTCTTCTTATGGCTGCTCTCCATATCCAAACTTAACACCAAGGACAGGCTCATCAACAATTGGCTTCAAAGATAGCTTACTATCACACTTTCTGGACAGGTTCAGCCACATCCAAGAAGAGCCTCAAGCTTAAGGCAATCATTCGCGAGAGAGGTATTTCAAACCTGATTGCCTCCAGCGAGGACAGCAATGGGGAAGCAGGCAACCAGTAGCGGGCAGCGACTCTTTGACGTTTTGGAGTTATCCTCATCCTTTTGGTTTAGACAGTTGGTTTTTATAATTATCATATACTATTTTTGGTTTTGGGGTACCCTTCTCTTTTTATCTTCTACATTCCATCAGGATATCTACGAGTGATTTTCATATGCATCCCTCCTTGTGTAGAGTGACGACATAGGTCCGCTCCTCTACCAATCAGGGATCTTTTGCAAAATCACACTTAGATATTTATATATGTATATA
Organism: Asparagus setaceus; assembly: GCA_012295165.1. Taxonomy (NCBI): domain Eukaryota; kingdom Viridiplantae; phylum Streptophyta; class Magnoliopsida; order Asparagales; family Asparagaceae; genus Asparagus; species Asparagus setaceus. Next base: position 28,916,357 of record CM022707.1, read on the forward strand.
CTCTTCTGTGTTATAATACATATCATGATAGGGCGTCTTGCCCTATTTTTACCTCAAAAAAAAAAAGATTCTTATTTGTGACTCAATTTCTCAAATTGTTTTCAAACCAAATAGGGGTGTACTTGAAGCTGGCTAAATCAAAACTCTAATTGTCACGTAACTGATGTTATCTCATAAATACTTGTATTATTAATAATCTATCAAACAAATATCTGGTTAGTCTTTTGTTTTAGTAGTGTTTCCCAGCATTAATTATCAATTTAGTACGTACAACTATAGAAATAGAATCAATACTTTCTCTTTCCTCTCCCGTCACTTTCCATCCACTTTCTTCATTTTTTTCAAGAAAGAGAAATGGGTTAAAAAGCTGATGTGGCACCCCCTCACTTTCTATTTACTTTCCATCACTTTCCAAGTGCCAAACAGTCAAAGAATAGAAAGTGGTGTCACTTTCTAATTTTTGGTTCACTTTCTATTTAGTTTCCGATTGCCAAACACGCCCTTAGTCTGTTATCTCTAATTTGGAAAATAATGTTGACATGAACTAGCTAGTAATTAAATGTGACTGTCGAATTTCTATCTTTGCAACAAAAACACATGGCAATTGATGAAGAATTCAGACACAGATGCAACATAATATTGTGCATCCCCAATAAAAAATGGTTGGTCACATTGCAGCACATTTTTTATTTATAAAATTAAAGAGGCTTATATAGATGTACACACAATCGGTGTACATGAAAATTTTCAAGAAACGTGTGGCTTCGTGAGCTGGATTTTCTTGGAATTTTTTTCATGAAAGAGGCATATATGATAAATGTGTGCAAGTAATAACAATGTAGTTTCTGGCTATGAAGTGGTTGAGCTCACATAAGTAAGCAAGGGCTCATTCTCACGTTTAACACGAGTTCAATAGAGGGCAAACCTAAAATAACTGTAATTGCAATTAGTAAGTAGATGACTATATGCCAAAAGGAAAAGCTATATTTGATTATGTCTCTTCCTCATGATCACGAAGTACATCTACTCTTCATTTTAAATAGCTAATGTGAGCGTATTTTCATTTTAAATAGCTTGACTAAAGAAGTAATCATGTTGTGATAAATATAGAAAAATTTAAGAGAACTTGATAATATTGTTCATTCTACTGAGGTGTTTAAATACAAAAGTAAGCAGAAAAGTTCTAATAACCTAAGCAATGGGAGACTAAAGTAAAACAAAATAAGAGAGTCTAACATAAGCAATGTTGAACGATTCGCGCTTATAGGAGTTACAACTACTTGATCATCTCTCGCTACAAAGGAGTACGTGTAAGGTCTTACACAAAATGTTTGTACGTTCTCATCTCTCCCCTCTACATGTATTCTACTTTTTTTTTAAAATGTATATAATTAGTTTTATTTACTATCTTTAATGTTCAGTTCTTTTCGAAAAATGACAGCTTTTATGTCAAATTTATGAGCACAACATTTTCACGCAGTCTCTTCAACCTTCGGAGCATATATCTGATCGAGTAATTGCTAAAAGTTACTTTCATTATGTTCCATGACTGCTGTAAATTAAGAAGAGAATCTATATGAAAACTCCAGGTTAACTAACTTATATAAAGGGATTGAATACATGTGACTGCTACAAAGGTTATACTCGTTCCAAGTTAACTAACTTATATAAAGGGGTTGTATACATGTGACTGATACAAAGGTTATACTCGTTCTTTGAACTTTGACGTACTCTATATATTATTTGACAGAAAAACTAGCTCTATGCTGAATATTCTGAAAGAGATCTTATGACTTTGTGCAATAATAGACATTAACCTTAAGCTTTGAGAACGTGCATACTAATTAATTACATAAAACCAATAAGTACTATAGAAGAAAATATAGGAAATTATCAACTAGCAATCTAAAGCAAATAGATAAGCAGCAACAGAAGTTGAAGAATAAGTCTGTCACTTTTTAAGGGGCATTTAAAACATTTTGTTCGCGCTTCTTTTACTCCTTCAAAGTCTCAAAGTCCATGCTAAAAGCCTAAAATGAACCATATAGTTTTATTGTTCAGCGCATGCAAAAATAACTTTGACTTTGTTTCTAGTTCATAAATTTTTGCATATGCCGTAAGTTTCGCTGGGAATTTTCTTGCTTTGATTCGGGCACATCAACTTATATTCGTGGACTAGATTATGTTTTGACCAATTCCAACATGGTGCTTTCATCGTTGGCCTCGTTTGTTTTTTTAATTATAAGCCCAATTCATAGGACAAGCCCATTACAACATTTGATAAAGCTTAACCTCAGTTAAAAGAGAAAAAAAAGAAAAAAAGAAAATGCATAGAGTAAAATGGTTTTTCTGTGAAAATCAAAGCAATGTCAACTAAACCAATTCTAATTTCTAATAAAAATCTAATTTAAACAAGAAATATGTGACAGCTGTGGTAACTGGTAAACATAACTACTCCTTTCTTTAAGTCTGCTATATTACTCTATGGTCATTTTCAAAACTCTATCAAGATTGATATTTCTACATTGTCAAAGCTAACTAAACCGAATAAGTAGGAAAAATATAAGTGCGTTCAGCTCCATGACATTAAATGTGCTCCAAATGAATGTTAAACCTTGAATTATCAAATTTCGGAATTCGTGCATTGATCCAAAAATTGACATCTTTTGAATGCACATCTAATATTAGGGTTTTTTGCTTTTAGGCACAAAAATTGACCCCTATTTATAAAAAAACCCACTAACTTTCATCTATATCCATACACCCATTATGTCCATACCCATGTACTTTTAAACCCATTTTTCATTGAACTTTGCATCTGTAAACAATATTTTAAAAAAATGTCTAAAATGCCCTTAGCCTCTAAATCAAAATCAATTTCCCCAAATTCGGCCTTAGATCTCTCAAAAGGATCATTCATGTCTGATTCCCTCAGTTGCCGACTTGCAGCTTCATTCTCAAATACTTTTCTTTTGTAACTTCATCTGCAAAGATTTTTCAAATCCTAGTCTTTTTGTTCTTCGTTCTTCATCATCCCTCTCCCCCCTTCTTGTTCTGCCACTCCGGGAGTTTGTTAATTAATGTTAGGATTGATAAATGCAGAGCAATTGGAGAGAAAATGCTATTTTTCTTTATTGATATGATAGTCTATACATACAATGTAAATAGAATATGTTGTGCTATCCTTCCCGATGTGGGGCTAAACAAGTCTTCATATATACAATATTTAACTCCTCCTCAAACTGCAATTGGGTTGACCAATGGTAGTTTGCTAAGAAGGAATAAATATCGATATATGTTTTGAGCCTTGGTGAATAGGTCTGCTAGTTGAAGCTCGGTATTCACATAGGGAAGTGAGATTGTGCCAGCGAGAAAGTGATGACGAGTGAAGTGATAGTCTATCTCAATATACTCCGTCCGCTTATGAAAGACGTGATTGTTGACAATTTTGATTGTGCTCATGTTGTCACAATGAAGGGGTCGCCTTTGTGGAGGGGACTCCCATGTCAAGGAGGAGTCGTTGTAACCAACGATCTCTGTGGTGGTGGATTCCATGACGCGATATTCGGCTTTGACGCTGGAGCGAGAAATGACGTCTTGTTTCTTAGATTTCCAGGAGATCAGAGAGTCACCTAGAAATATGCAGTAGTCGGTGGTGGATCGTCGATCCGTAGTGCTGCCTGCCCAGTCTGCATCACCATAGGTGTTTCGGTTCTTTTTGTATTGTAATTGACGAGATTACAATGAAAGAATTACAATTGAAACGAAGGAAAAATTTATTTTTCCTGGGGTTCTTTTATACGTGCCGATAGAGCGTCGATCTTGTACTCCGTTGACGAACCGAATCAAGGCTTACGAGTCTTTTGCTGTTGGTGAGGGTCGAATCACTCGGAAGATAGCTCAGTCTTCTCTTTGTGATATTTCTATACATACAATGTAAATAGAATATGTTGTGCTATCCTTCCCGATGTGGGGCTAAACAAGTCTTCATATATACAATATTTAACTCCTCCTCAAACCGCAATTGGGTTGACCAATGGTAGTTTGCTAAGAAGGAATAAATATCGATATATGTTTTGAGCCTGGTGAATAGGTCCGCTAGTTGAAGCTCGGTATTCACATAGGGAAGTGAGATTGTGCCAGCGAGAAAGTGATGACGAGTGAAGTGATAGTCTATCTCAATATACTCCGTCCGCTTATGAAAGACGTGATTGTTGACAATTTTGATTGTGCTCATGTTGTCACAATGAAGGGGTCGCCTTTGTGGAGGGGACTCCCATGTCAAGGAGGAGTCGTTGTAACCAACGATCTCTGTGGTGGTGGATTCCATGACGCGATATTCGGCTTTGACGCTGGAGCGAGAAATGACGTCTTGTTTCTTAGATTTCCAGGAGATCAGAGAGTCACCTAGAAATATGCAGTAGTCGGTGGTGGATCGTCGATCCGTAGTGCTGCCTGCCCAGTCTGCATCACCATAGGTGTTTCGGGGTTCTTTTTGTATTGTAATTGACGTAGATTACAATGAAAGAATTACAATTGAAACGAAGGAAAAATTTATTTTTCCTGGGGTTCTTTTATACGTGCCGATAGAGCGTCGATCTTGTACTCCGTTGACGAACCGAATCAAGGCTTACGAGTCTTTTGCTGTTGGTGAGGGTCGAATCACTCGGAAGATAGCTCAGTCTTCTCTTTGTGATATTTCTCTGCGTATGTGTGTGTTGAATTGTACGATTCCCCCTCCTTTTATAGGCTAAATGAGAGGGTTAATGGCCTCCTTAGAACATGGGTTAGTGGCCATTAAAACAGGAGATAGTGGGGTGAATAGCTCTCGTAACGGCCTTTTGGGCGACCTTCATAGTCTTGGCGAAGTTCGCTGAAGACGTGGGCCAGAGTGAAGCGGATTAACAGCCTCCTTGAAATGTGGGGGCGTTAAAACAGGAGATAGTGGGGTAGTTATCCCCTAAAAATGGCTCTCATAACGGCCATTTGGGCGAACTTCGTGGTCTTGACGAGGTTCGCTGAAGGCGTGAGCGAGGGTCGCCATGGGTACGTGCGAGTGTCGCCTTCTTCAGAGGTGGATGACTTAGTCCACTTGAACTGACATGGGCGAGGTTCATTAATGAGCTTCGCTGATGGACTCGAATTTGACACAGAATTAGACTCTTGGCGGATCTTGTTCAGGCGGCCTTCGCTGTAGTCCGTTGCGGGCTTGAATTTGGGCCTGTTCGAAGTGTTTAGCCCATGGGCGTTCACTTCTTAGATCCAAGCAAATCATCGACCTTAATATATTTTGACCGTCTACAAGACCCCCCCCTAAAGTTTTCAAGAACCTGCATTCAAGCTTGTAACATGGACTGAAATACTTTGGGTAAGATAGCCAGAGGTGTACTATTGAACGTGACTCGAGTTGTCTTGATTGGGTAAAACTTATCTTTATCTGCCTACTTGGCTGCCAGAGGTGTACGGTTGAACGTAGCTTCCTTAGTTACAGACTTTTATCGAAGGTTCGATGATGCTTGTGTTCGTCCAAATCCATGTTTGGAACGAAGCTCGCCTTCTCTGTTGTTGAGGCGATGTTGGGAAATCAGCAAAGTTTTGACTGATTTTGGGGTATGAGCGAAGGTTGTTTGACTTTGTGTTTGCTAAGCGGAGTTCGTTAATTGGCGACATTTGCTAGTCGGCGGAGCTCAGTTCCTTTTGAGCTGTTGTGGGCGAAGCTCGTCGTCTAGCGACTTTCACTGGCTGGCAAAGTTTGTTGTGATTCGCCTTTGGATCTGTGCCGCGATTTGTGACTGGGATCTCTTGATTGAAGATCCCGTGAGATCCGCTCATGGATTTGACCGAGTTTTAGGCTAAGTCATAGCCTCTTTGTCCGGTCCAATCAAATCTTGGAAGATGCGATTGCCTCGGGAGTTAGGATTTGAAATAGGCTATAAATAGTAGCCATCCTCATCCATTCTCTTCGCCCCTTCCATCTTCTTCTTCTTCTTCATGGCTGCGCCAATCTCGCGTAAGCTGGAGATGCTCTTCGATAGAGGAGCTGAGTTAAGAAAACTCCAACAGGAGTTAGCCCAAGTGAAGGGCAATCAAGCGGATGAACTCCGCATACTCCGTCGCTTAGCGGAGTTGCTATTGGCCGAAAAGGCGATGCTCGAGCAGATCATCGAGAATCAGTCGGTGGCTTGGTGCGAACTTAATCGCGATAGAGATGCGTGGAGCTTCGAGTGCTGATCTCTGCATAAGGCTGTTCGGCGATTGAAATGGCGCTTGAAGAAGGATCCTTAGATCTCCACGAGCGATGACTCCGACAGTAACTAGGTATCACGAAAGTGATCCTAGATCATAATTAGACGTCGTGTGGCTGACTTAGGCTCGACGTTGATTTTTGACAAAAGAACTTGCTTCTTCCTCTTGACATGGTTCACTTAGAGGAACAGGGATAGTTCTTGTCTTAACAGTTCCCTCTCCTCCTCTGGCATAGGGCTGAAGAAGGAGTGATCAGGAGCTGTTTCTTCTACTATGGGAAACACTTGATTTCCCAGCCTTGTGCGGCTAAGGGTGTACAAGTTTTAGCTTGGTGCAGCTCGTGTATTCTCCTCAGCCATCACACTACCCATATCTTAGGAATATAGGGCAATAGCAAATAGCAACAAATACCCATCATCCCTATAATTAGATAGTTTGAGTGTCGCCTTGTAATAGAGTCTTCGATCAATAAAAATAAACTTTTCTTCCGGTTGAAATTGTCCTTCTTCTGTGTGCGTACTTTACTTCTGTAGCAAGTTTGGATTCTGCATGGCTTGGACTCTTCATGGAGTCATTGTATTTGGAAGCGAGGCTCAGGCTTCCTTGTGTTAGCGGGAGTTGATTTGAGGTCCGCTAGATGAATCTCAATTTAGTGAATTTTGCCAAGTCATTTTGGCGAAGTTCGCTATATCAATGTCTCTGACAAATTGAGTCCAGATTTACCCAATTCGAGGACTTAGTGAAATTCTCACCATGGTGTCTTAGCGAGGTTCGCCTCTGTGCCCTGTTTGATTGGGCGAAACTCAACTTTTGGGGAACAGTCGCCTTGGGCGAAGTCCGATTAATTGACTTTTGGCGAATCTCGTTAAGTCAGTCGTGCGAGGTTCAACCCAAAAGTATTTAACTCAAGTCCTGAGTATTTAGCAAAGCTCATTCGGGGTGAAATTTGTAGCGAAGTTCAAGGCTGGAATATCGGGCGAGGTTGAAGGCAAAATCTTCGGCGAATCTGACAGCGAGATGTTTGGTGAAGGTTGTTAGCCAGATACTCGGCGAATCTAGAGGCAAGATCTTTGGCGAAGTTCGTGGTGGGATATCCAACGGATCTTGAGGTGGGATTCACTTAAGAACTTCCAGAGCTCATCAACCATGGCCCCTCGTCGTGCTATTTCCAGGGGAAGAAGCCCTGCTCGAGGAGTTCGACGACCACGCGCCGAGGACACACCGGCGCGGCTGGAATTAGCGATGGGTAAGTGAACTCATTAATGGTGATCTTCGGATCTGCCTTAGCCCACGGGGCTTTAATCAATGCCTTATGGCATCAAAAAGTCAACACGTCGTTAAAGGCGAGACTTTTTAAGACTACCTGTAGTCTTTTCCGATGAGCCTTCGTTGCTAGCGATGAGGCTCTATCAGCGGCCATTTGATGGTGCTTTTCGGCGAGCTTCGGTCTTTGGGTCGAGCTCCACAGCCCCTTGGGCTGCTATGTCAAACTTCGTTCTAGCGAAGTTCGCTGTGCGATCCTCGCTAGAGTGATGTTCGATGGATTTGGTTGAACTTCGCCTCGTTCTTTCAACATTTAGTTGATGTGCTTGAGCGAAGTTCACCTTTGGTTAAACTTGATCTTCGTCGACTGACTTATTCATTGTCTTCATGCAGTTGCCTATTCTCAAGATCCAGTAGATCGGTTCAACCATTTTGGCCATGATGGGTCCCACGATCCTGTAGTGACACACGTGTTCCGTGGGGAAATCCCATTGTTCACTGAAGGAAGCGGATCAGAGAGAGAGAGTCATTCGTACGGGTGGTTATAGGACTCTTCGGAAGATAATCACTAATGCAAAGCTCACTGTTCCGCATGAGACAACATTTGTGAATACACCTTTCCTCTTCAGGGATAGTGTTCCCGGTGGTAATTCTTTCTTCCGCTGGGGGTCAGAGTATTGGTACTTCGTCTTGGAAGGTCGTCGGTGTGCTCTACTAGAAATAGAGCGTCAAGTCTCATTCATGTTCTTGCAATGTCTGGCTGTGCCTCGCCCTATGCGCTTCAACCTTACTCACAGGGAGGACAGCATCAAGAGGGGTACTTTGAAGTATGGAGGTGGTTTTCGTCAAGAAGGGGTCTATGGGGTGAGCATCGTGGGGTTGTACCCAGGCTTTGTCCAAGAAGATGCACCCGTTAACGAAGTAGCAGTTGTCCCAAGCACTTTCGGATATGAACTCGCTAAGGGTGGGGCTCAATATCCTGAAGCGGATGCCAGGTTTCCTGGGTGGATTAGGTCGACGGGAACCCACTGGTGGTCTCACCTTGTCCAATTTGTTCTCGTCTCCTTTGGAGATAGGCTACGAAATTTGGGACTTTATGCCGCTGTCAGGGCTTCCAAATATGGTGTTGAGATTTCTGCACCATCCTTATATGACATTCTGGAGTTATATAATTCCGATAGCAATACTTTCTTCACTCTGGTAGGAGAGATTGGCATTACTCTTCACGAGATGTTTGAAGTGTCTCGTTTACCGATAGGGGATCGTCCGTATGAGGAATTCTTCCCCACCAATGAGGAATTGAGCGTCTTCTCCCATACTGCCTAGATTGCCGAGGCGTTCTGAGAACTGACCTGCCACTTCCTCATTTACCACAGGTCTCAAGGGAGTGCGAGTCACGATCATGCTGTTGCTCGCGTTCCTTGGGATGAATACTTATTTCCCCACGTGAGTAAGAAGGGAACAGTAGAAGCGCATTTCCAAAGAGAAGTCGATTTTGTACACAGCAGATTCTGACGTGTGTGGGTTTAGTGCCAGTGATAAATTTGAGAGCTTCCATCACCAGGTGAGGGAGCCCATATCTAAGTTGGCGTTACTCGCGGGATTCTTCTCGATATGGCTGAAGGGTTGTGTAGTGCCTGTAGGCGTTGAAAAATACTTACAAGATCCCCGAAACCAACTCGTGACGGGGAGTCGGCGAATGATAACCCATCGAATGAAACAGACGTCGAATCGTTAAAGCGAACCCGGCGGCAAACTCCATTGCCACAAGCACGGTTTAAACCGGACTTGAACAGACGACGGATTCCAGATCGCTGAACCGAACGAACCAAGAGTTAGTCCCGGAACCAAATACGACGGAACCTAAGTCCAAGAAGGCCAAGAGTCAATAGGCGTGGCCTAAGCCCTAAGGCCGAAAACGACGGAAACGATGAAAACGGCGCGACTCGCCAACTTGGTCGGGCGAACCTCGGTTCATTTTGGCGAACCTCGGTTCATTTTGGCGAACCTCGGTTCATTTTGGCGAACCTCGGTTCATTTTGGCGAACCTCGGTTCATTTTGGCGAACCTCGGTTCATTTTGGCGAACCTCGGTTCATTTTGGCGAACCTCGGTTCATTTTGGCGAACCTCGGTTCATTTTGGCGAACCTCGGTTCATTTTGGCGAACCTCGGTTCATTTTGGCGAACCTCGGTTCATTTTGGCGAACCTCGCGGTTTGGCGAACCTCGGTTCATTTTGGCGAACCTCGCCATTTGGCGAGCCTCATGTTCACTTGGCAAAGCCTCGGTTCATTTTGGCGAACCTCGTCTTCTGGCGAACCTTGCACTTTGGCGAACCTCGGTTCATTTTGGCGAACCTCGGTTCATTTTGGCGAACCTCGGTTCATTTTGGCGAACCTCGGTTCATTTTGGCGAACCTCGGTTCATTTTGGCGAACCTCGGTTCATTTTGGCGAACCTCGGTTCATTTTGGCGAACCTCGGTTCATTTTGGCGAACCTCGGTTCACTTGGCGAACCTCGGTTCATTTTGGCGAACCTCGGTTCATTTTGGCGAACCTCGGTTCATTTTGGCGAACCTCGGTTCACTTGGCGAACCTCGGTTCATTTTGGCGAACCTCGGTTCACTTGGCGAACCTCGGTTCATTTTGGCGAACCTCGGTTCATTTTGGCGAACCTCGGTTCATTTTGGCGAACCTCGGTTCATTTTGGCGAACCTCGGTTCATTTTGGCGAACCTCGGTTCATTTTGGCGAACCTCGGTTCATTTTGGCGAACCTCGGTTCATTTTGGCGAACCTCGGTTCATTTTGGCGAACCTCGGTTCATTTTGGCGAACCTCGGTTCATTTTGGCGAACCTCGGTTCATTTTGGCGAACCTCGGTTCATTTTGGCGAACCTCGGTTCATTTTGGCGAACCTCGGTTCATTTTGGCGAACCTCGGTTCATTTTGGCGAACCTCGGTTCATTTTGGCGAACCTCGGTTCATTTTGGCGAACCTCGGTTCATTTTGGCGAACCTCGGTTCATTTTGGCGAACCTCGGTTCATTTTGGCGAACCTCGGTTCATTTTGGCGAACCTCGGTTCATTTTGGCGAACCTCGGTTCATTTTGGCGAACCTCGGTTCATTTTGGCGAACCTCGTGTTCATTCACCGAACCTCGGTTCATTTTGGCGAACCTCGGTTCATTTTGGCGAACCTCGGTTCATTTTGGCGAACCTCGGTTCATTTTGGCGAACCTCGGTTCATTTTGGCGAACCTCGGTTCATTTTGGCGAACCTCGGTTCATTTTGGCGAACCTCGGTTCATTTTGGCGAACCTCGGTTCATTTTGGCGAACCTCGGTTCATTTTGGCGAACCTCGGTTCATTTTGGCGAACCTCGTGTTCATTCACCGAACCTCGGTTCATTTTGGCGAACCTCGTGTTCACTTGGCGAACCTCGGTTCATTTTGGCGAACCTCGGTTCATTTTGGCGAACCTCGGTTCATTTTGGCGAACCTCGGTTCATTTTGGCGAACCTCGGTTCATTTTGGCGAACCTCGGTTCACTTGGCGAACCTCGGTTCATTTTGGCGAACCTCGGTTCATTTTGGCGAACCTCGGTTCATTTTGGCGAACCTCGGTTCATTTTGGCGAACCTCGGTTCATTTTGGCGAACCTCGGTTCATTTTGGCGAACCTCGGTTCATTTTGGCGAACCTCGGTTCATTTTGGCGAACCTCGGTTCATTTTGGCGAACCTCGGTTCATTTTGGCGAACCTCGGTTCATTTTGGCGAACCTCGGTTCATTTTGGCGAACCTCGGTTCATTTTGGCGAACCTCGTGTTCATTCACCGAACCTCGGTTCATTTTGGCGAACCTCGGTTCATTTTGGCGAACCTCGTGTTCATTCACCGAACCTCGGTTCATTTTGGCGAACCTCGGTTCATTTTGGCGAACCTCGGTTCACTTGGCGAACCTCGGTTCATTTTGGCGAACCTCGTGTTCACTTGGCGAACCTCGGTTCATTTTGGCGAACCTCGGTTCATTTTGGCGAACCTCGGTTCACTTGGCGAACCTCGGTTCATTTTGGCGAACCTCGGTTCATTTTGGCGAACCTCGGTTCATTTTGGCGAACCTCGGTTCATTTTGGCGAACCTCGGTTCATTTTGGCGAACCTCGGTTCATTTTGGCGAACCTCGTGTTCATTCACCGAACCTCGGTTCATTTTGGCGAACCTCGGTTCATTTTGGCGAACCTCGGTTCATTTTGGCGAACCTCGGTTCATTTTGGCGAACCTCGGTTCATTTTGGCGAACCTCGGTTCATTTTGGCGAACCTCGGTTCATTTTGGCGAACCTCGGTTCATTTTGGCGAACCTCGGTTCATTTTGGCGAACCTCGGTTCATTTTGGCGAACCTCGGTTCACTTGGCGAACCTCGGTTCATTTTGGCGAACCTCGTGTTCATTCACCGAACCTCGGTTCATTTTGGCGAACCTCGGTTCATTTTGGCGAACCTCGGTTCACTTGGCGAACCTCGGTTCATTTTGGCGAACCTCGGTTCATTTTGGCGAACCTCGGTTCATTTTGGCGAACCTCGGTTCACTTGGCGAACCTCGGTTCATTTTGGCGAACCTCGGTTCATTTTGGCGAACCTCGGTTCATTTTGGCGAACCTCGGTTCATTTTGGCGAACCTCGGTTCATTTTGGCGAACCTCGGTTCATTTTGGCGAACCTCGGTTCAGTTTGGCGAACCTCGGTTCATTTTGGCGAACCTCGTCTTCTGGCGAACCTCGTCTTCTGGCGAACCTCGTCTTCTGGCGAACCTCGTCTTCTGGCGAACCTCGTCTTCTGGCGAACCTCGTCTTCTGGCGAACCTCGTCTTCTGGCGAACCTCGTCTTCTGGCGAACCTCGTCTTCTGGCGAACCTCGTCTTCTGGCGAACCTCGTCTTCTGGCGAACCTCGTCTTCTGGCGAACCTCGTCTTCTGGCGAACCTCGTCTTCTGGCGAACCTCGTCTTCTGGCGAACCTCGTCTTCTGGCGAACCTCGTCTTCTGGCGAACCTCGTCTTCTGGCGAACCTCGTCTTCTGGCGAACCTCGTCTTCTGGCGAACCTCGTCTTCTGGCGAACCTCGTCTTCTGGCGAACCTCGTCTTCTGGCGAACCTCGTCTTCTGGCGAACCTCGTCTTCTGGCGAACCTCGTCTTCTGGCGAACCTCGTCTTCTGGCGAACCTCGTCTTCTGGCGAACCTCGTCTTCTGGCGAACCTCGTCTTCTGGCGAACCTCGTCTTCTGGCGAACCTCGTCTTCTGGCGAACCTCGTCTTCTGGCGAACCTCGTCTTCTGGCGAACCTCGTCTTCTGGCGAACCTCGTCTTCTGGCGAACCTCGTCTTCTGGCGAACCTCGTCTTCTGGCGAACCTCGTCTTCTGGCGAACCTCGTCTTCTGGCGAACCTCGTCTTCTGGCGAACCTCGTCTTCTGGCGAACCTCGTCTTCTGGCGAACCTCGTCTTCTGGCGAACCTCGTCTTCTGGCGAACCTCGTCTTCTGGCGAACCTCGCCTTCTGGCGAACCTCGTCTTCTGGCGAACCTCGCCTTCTGGCGAACCTCGTCTTCTGGCGAACCTCGTCTTTTGGCGAACCTCGTCTTCTGGCGAACCTCGTCTTCTGGCGAACCTCGCCTTCTGGCGAACCTCGTCTTCTGGCGAACCTCGTCTTCTGGCGAACCTCGTCTTCTGGCGAACCTCGTCTTCTGGCGAACCTCGTCTTCTGGCGAACCTCGTCTTCTGGCGAACCTCGTCTTCTGGCGAACCTCGTCTTCTGGCGAACCTCGTCTTCTGGCGAACCTCGTCTTCTGGCGAACCTCGTCTTCTGGCGAACCTCGTCTTCTGGCGAACCTCGTCTTCTGGCGAACCTCGTCTTCTGGCGAACCTCGTCTTCTGGCGAACCTCGTCTTCTGGCGAACCTCGTCTTCTGGCGAACCTCGTCTTCTGGCGAACCTCGTCTTCTGGCGAACCTCGTCTTCTGGCGAACCTCGTCTTCTGGCGAACCTCGTCTTCTGGCGAACCTCGTCTTCTGGCGAACCTCGTCTTCTGGCGAACCTCGTCTTCTGGCGAACCTGCGTGTTCATTCGGTCGAACCTCGTGTTCACTTGGCGAACCTCGGTTCATTTTGGCGAACCTCGTGTTCATTCGGTCGAACCTCGTGTTCACTTGGCGAACCTCGGTTCATTTTGGCGAACCTCGTGTTCACTTGGCGAAGCCTCAGTTCATTTCGGCGAACCTCGCCTTCTGGCGAACCTTGCACTTTGGCGAACCTCGTGTTCATTCAGTCGAACCTCGTGTTCACTTGGCGAACCTCGGTTTTTTGCGAACCTCGGCCAACTTAGCCGAGGCACCTCGGCCTAGTTAGCCGAGGCACCTCGGCCACTTTGGCCGAGGCACCTCGGCCTAGTTAGCCGAGGCACCTCGGCCACTTTGGCCGAGGCACCGACGCGGACAGCACAAGACCCCCGACTTGTATAAATAGGGAGGGGTCTGCTTGGATTTTGAGAGGTTGGCTCGGGCTTCCAGAGGACTGATTTGGTGATTTTTCTGGAGCGGACTTAGGAGAGGCGGACCGAGTTGATTTTGGCCGAATCTCAAGGCTTCCAAATAACTTTGGAGAGCTTGGGCTTGGGCTTTGGGAGAGCTTGGACTTTGGGCGATCTTTTGCACGCTGAGCACCTACAGCACGAACCCAGTCAACGTCAGATCTACAAGCAAGGTAACTGAATTCGGGTCGAACTACAGATACCCTCTAGATTAAGCTTCGCTTAATCTCGTGGATAGCGCTGGATTTCTCCTAGTAGATCTCACCCGCCCATCCTCTCCTTCGTGAGTGCGATCCCCGCAGCGCATCCTCTCCTTCGTGAGTGTGATCCTCAGCGCTTCGCTTCTTCGCGGAACGAGCCCCTACGCCTCAGAAGTTCCGTAACCCGGTTTCCACCAGATCGAATTGCGCTGTGGTCCACGGACACAAAAGTCCGACACGGGCAAAGAACCCATGGCGAGGACCTCGATATAACAGATCCTCGTGGTTTGTTCATAAAGGAAAAAGTTGTAATCTTTTTTTTGATTTTCATTGTAAGCCTTAAAATAAAAGGCGATATTTTTCTTTGAATTTGTTTCAGGCGACTGAAGTTTGTAACAGTTCAAATCAATGACAATCAAACCGACTTTTACCGCGAACAGTGCCTTCTCCACCAAAGGATCGTATGTCGATCAAAGTATTGTTTCCCGCGGTGATGCTAGCCTCTGGATACAACCTGGCTTTGCTACCAGCGATGGTGAGTTGTATACACCATGGTCTCCGAGAATTAGCTATGGAGTACTTGAAGTAGGAAGACAAATGCCAAGGAAATAAGTGCCTAACCCCAGGGTGGAATTGTCATATACTTATCTAGTAATATGGTTTATTTAACACTGCCCGTCGCTAATGTCTGCTGCTGCATCTGGTGGGGAGAACATTGCCTTGCTCCAGAGATTTGAGTGCTCCAAGTGGCTGATCAAATATCTGGGTGGCGTCCGTAGGGCTCTCCAAGTCAGGGAGAACTATCGTCTCTACTGTTGCTTTCCCTCGATAAACGGTGTTAATCCCGGGAATGAATTTAAAGACGGTTTTAGTAGTGAAGGTTTCACTAGCTTGCCTAGCGGATGCTTCCATTGGCTGGTGAACATTCGACCGGGTCACCTCGTTGCTAGATTAAATGGATCGGATTGTTATATCGAGCCCTATCTGCTATGCTGCTTTTCGCGCTAGTTTGGTTATGACCAGTTGTATGTCGGGAATCCGAATCCGGGATTGTTGCGTACTGGGAGTATAGTCGATGGAGCCCGCGCTTGGTATCATTTCATCGCGGGTGCCACTAGGGTAAAGTTCTTACTCCCACAACATACTCCTAACAGTTACATGATGTTAGGATTTTACAAATGGTATAGCAAAGTACTCGAGCCTCATCCCGACTTCCGAGTGAATCAGACTGCTTGGTTTGGATAATGAAGCGGTACAAGGAGTCCTCCAAGAAGGGTTTGAGGAGTAGGATTCCTGGTATGAATGAATTTCTGGCTGAAGATTTACCAGATAATGATCCGGAGGAACCTGGTGAGCAACCTGATCTTCCAGGGCAAACCGACGTTGGGGCTCAGGAACCTGTTGAGCCTCAAAGGCCAATTGGCGTTCAAATCAGTGAGCCGGTTGAATCCACCATTCAACATGAGGCGCCTGTCAAAGTACAGGGGAAAGGGAAAATGCCCTTACATGCATCCCCTTCTAAATTGATCTTAAAAAGGCGACGTTTGATTGCCCCCAAGTCTGAGTCTGTACTTGAGGGCTCTTCTGGAACTGTAGAAGAGCCTCCCCCATCTCCGATACAAGGAACTAGACTTGGGTCCTCACGTAATTCATCGTTCACTGTGTTGGTATAGTATGATCGGAGATTCTTACTAATTAACGTGCTCCCTCTTGTGTGCAGATAAAGAGCCGTCATCTTGGACAATGATGATGAACAAGTGGACTACGAGCATTATGATACCGATACCTATTTGACCGAACCTGAGGATGCGGGAGGAGCCAGCGATATTGGCGGTTTCTCGCACATGCTAGGTACTTTTAGTCAGTCTTTTGAGGTCGTCTTATCTTGATGACTAATATTTTTGCTATTGATTGAGCAGATAACGAATATGATCCTGAGGGTGTAGATGAACCAATCCCTTCATTGTTTGTCGTTAGTGATCCCTCTGGGCCGGCGGCCGATGTTGAGAAGGATACCAACATCTCAGGACTTCCATCTGAAGCCCCTATGTTTGGATCCGTTTCATCAGCGAGGTGCCGATTGTAAATCTTTGAGTCTTCTGATGTAGAAGATAAAACTTTGATTCCTTCTTCATCCGCGGGAGATATCCCAATGACCTCACCGAGTCCACGGTATGAAGCTGGTAAAGATCCGGTTGTGAGCGTAGGTGTTGAACCCGAGCCTTTACCCACGAATCTTGAAATGGTGGTTTCTGAAGCGATGACTATGGCGACTGTCACCTCATCTATTGAGGTGACGTCTGCTATTCCTCCTGCCGCATCTGGCTTATTGGCCTCGGTCGCGGCGTATTTTATATCGGGTCACGAGCAAATACAAACCTTGCCGGCTTTTCATCCGGGTATCGTGGGTACAGTGGTGGGGACAAGCTCTTCGAATATTATAGCTATCCCTCAGTCTCCTGATCCCATCGATTTGATTGAGACGGAGATCCAGATATTGGCGGATGGTTTGGTGAAGCTGCTTAACTTGAGTATTGCAACCGCTCTTTGCCTGAAACGGGGCTTGTCCGCTCGTACTCTGAAGTTGTTGAGGGGTCAGCTTGACGTGTTGTCATCAACTGCTGGTTCAGCTCGTGCTGAACCTTTCAAGGTAGCGATTGATGAAGCTGAATTGCGCCTTAATGAATTGCAGAAGTTACATACAACTGATCTCGAGGGCATTGCCGAGATCGAATTTCGTCGCTTGTCAGCCATCTAGTGCCAAGTTCTTGAAGCCGCCCGCAAAGAGATGGCACAGATCGACATGAAGATTCGAGACCTGAATGAGAGTATCACTTCTAATGAAGGTTTTCATGCAGAGCTGCAAGAGGCTATTCAGGAGAAGGATACTGTTATCACTGCGCTGCCAAAGCCACTATTGTTGCAGCTCAAACGCGTTTGGAGGAAGCCCAATCTGCAAAGGAAGTACTTGAATCCGACTTGGCTGAGTTCGTCAAGAAGTGGGATTCTCAAGTTGCGGAACTCCAAGCTGAAATGAAGAGGCTTTCTGAAATTCGAGCTAAAGCTACTCTCGTCGATTCTGAGACTTTGAGGGAGAGGGCTCGGAAAGGTGCTCAAGAAGCCAAGGATGCCAACATCAACAAGTGTATTGCTCGGATAAATATCTTTTATCCGTTACCCTTGTGAAGATCTTTTGTTATCATTTCTTAGCTCTTTTTGAATAAAAAGAACTTTTTGTTTTTCTTCTGTCCCCCCTTGATGCAAATATGACAGAGGTATAGTGTCGATGTATCATAGTAACATCTTTGTTAGGGAGGAAAATGATAGGGATCAGACTGATATAGGTGTAGTGTTAACATAACAGTTTGATCGGATTGACACCATTCAGAGGTGTAACATGATAGTGCATGAATGCTTGACAGAGGTGTAGTGTTAACGTGTCAAATAGGATAACCGACAGAGGTGTAATGTTAACCGATCGGTTTGAAAGGAGTCCAAAGGACGACTATCGTTTGGAAGTGTAATGTTAACTTAACGGTAGAAAATCGATGGAAGTGTAATGTTAACTAATCGATTTTTTTGGTACGAACAAATTGACAGAGGTGTAATGTTAACCGGTCAATTTTGTCAAGATAAGTCGACAGAGGTGTAATGTTAATCGGTCGACAAATCGGTCCGACAGAAGTGTAAAGTTAACTGGTCGGATCAATTGAGATGAGAAATCGTTCAGACGTGTATTATTAACATGACGATTTGACTAACTTGATACTGTTCAGAGGTGTATTGTTAACATGATAGAGGTAATGGATTTAGAGTCAAGCAGAGGTGTAATGTTAACTTGATGACTCTTTTGGGGATTTGGATTTGGATTTTGGATCAAAAAGATCGATATTTCTAGTTCAGAGGTGGAAGCTTAAACATGACCAGGATTTCTGTGGGGATATGATTTTGACTAGGATCAAGGGTAATACTTCTTGAGAAATTTTTCATTGATCGGTGTCACGAGCCTATTGCCATTTTGGTCAATTAGGCGATATGCTCCATTTGAGTAGACTGTCTCTACTACAAATGGTCCTTCCCATTTGGGTTGGAATTTACCTTTAGTCTTGTGCGTCATGACCATGGGTCGACGGACGGCTAAGACCAGGTCGCCCTTTTTGAAGGATCGTTCTTTGACTCTCCTGTTGAAGGCTCTCGAAATCCGTGACTGGTAGATCTCGATTCTTTGCTGAGCTTGAAGTCTCGGCTCATCCAATGCTTCTAGTTCTTGGAGGCGCTTTCGATGATGTTCTTCGGTTGTCATCTTCTCGGCGACGGCGATTCTTAATGACGGCACCTGAATTTCCAAAGGGATCACGGCTTCGCATCCATAGACCAAAGAAAATAGCGTGGAGCCGGTGGGAGTGCGGACTGTTATTTGATAAGCCCATAAACACTCTCCAAGTTTCTCATCCCAATCCCGTTTGTTAGAGGCGATGAACTTCTTCAGAAGTTTGATAATGATTTTGTTAAAAACTTCAGCTAGACCATTAGCAGCTGGATTGTATGGCGTAGAAGCCACGTCTTGAATTCTGAACTTGTTGTAGAATTTGAAGAACGGTCGACTGATGAATTGTGGACCGTTGTCGTGAATGATTCGTTTAGGAATGCCGAATCGGTATATCACGTGATGTCTCAAGAATCTGATTACTTGAGATGTTTTAACTTCTCTGAGGGGAACAGCTTCGGCCTATTTAGAGAAGTAATCTGTGATGGCCAGGATGAATCGATGGCCTTTGGCAGACGGCGAGCTGATCGGCCCAATGATGTCCATGCCCCAAGCTTCAAATGGCCATGAGGCGGCTGTCGGATACAATTCTTCCGGAGGTTGATGTAGGAAATCAGCGTGGATTACGCATGACATCGTTTAGCATATGCTACCGCGTCTGCTTTCATTGTCGGCCAGTAGTAATCTAGACGACGAAGTCGGTCTTGAAGTTTGGGACCTGGTTGATGAGCTCCACATGTACCGTCGTGGGCTTGCTTTAACGCTTCTCGAGTTTCACTTGGTGATAAGCATCGGAGCAAAATACCGTCAAAATATTGTCGGTACAAAGTCTGCGTGGCAGAATCGTAGAAGAAGTGCGGAGCTCTTCTTTGAATGGAGACTGCCTGCTTCGGACTATCTAGTAAAATTCCATGTAAGACGTAGTTGATGATTGGGAACCACCAATCATTACCTTCGAAGTGAGTTGGCATAACACGAACTTCGTTGGCTTCAAGAATATGTCCGGGGAGCATAAGTGATGGCTAGCCACTGTGATGCGCCTAGTGGACTTTGGTGCCAAGGCAAGTGTGGCCGCGAGGGATGCCAAAGCATCTGCATGGGTATTCTCAAGGCAAGCTACTTAATTGATGTAGAAACCTTCGAATGATTGGGCGAGCTTTAAAGTTGCTTTATGATAAGGTACGAGATCTTCGTGACGGACCTCATATTCTCTTTTGATTTGGTTCACGATCAGCTTGGAGTCACCATGGGCTTCTAGGTATTTTATACCCATGTCTTGAGCGAGTTGTAAGCCGATTACGAGAGCGTTATACTAGGCTACGTTGTTAGAACATGGTTCGGTCAATGAGTAGGCCTGAGGAAGAACATGTCCACGGGGGTCGATGAGCACTACCCCCACTCCGGCGATGATCGCACCTTTATGGTTTCGCCTTGATGCGTCGTCAAAATACAACTGCCATATTTGGTGGTCCGAGGCAACATTTGATTCGTAGACTTCATCCGAAATGTCTTCATAAAGTTTGGAAGACTCTGGGATAGGATGCTCTACTAAAAAGTCAGCAATCACTTGACCTTTGACAGCCTTCTGGGGTGCGAACGTCATGTCGTATTGTGAGAGCAGTATCGCCCATTTTGCTAGCCTGGATTTAGTGATCCGGACTTAGTCATGAGAATTCTTAACGGATTGACTCTTGAAATGACGTGGATGGTTTGACTGGTAAGGTAGTGTCGCATTTTCTGAATTGCGAAGACCAATGCTAGACATTCCTTCTCGACTGGATTATACCGATGCTTGGCACCAATCATAGTCCGGCTGAGGTAGTAAATGGCCTGCTCTTGGCCATTATCCTCCTTCTGAGCAAGGAGTGCTCCAAGAGAGTGGTCCATTGCCCTGACATAGATCAGGAATGGTTTACCTGATACTGGTGAAGCTAGGACTGGTGGCTTTGTGAGATATTGCTTGATCTCATCGAAAGCTTGTTGACAGGCGTCATCCCAAATGAACGAAACACCTTTCTTCATGAGTCTTTGGAATGGTTGACATTTCCCAGATAAATTGGCGATAAATCTTCAGATGTAGGCTAACCGTCCTTGTAGTCCTCTGAGCTCTTTGAGATTCTTCGGAGGTGACATTTCTTGGATGGCTTTCACTTTCTCAGGGTCAACGTGTATTCCCTTGGATGTTACAATGAATCCTAGGAATTTACCTGACGATACCCCTAAAAAGGATTTGGTTGGATTCATCTTGAGCTGGTGCTTTCGCATGATTTCGAATACCGTTCTCAAGTCATTGATGTGGTCTTGCTTGTGATGACTTTTGATCACGAGGTCATCAACATAGCACTCGACCGTCTTGCGTAGCTATTCATAGAAGATTGTGTTCATTACACGCTGATAGGTAGCTCCGACATTCTTCAGGCCAAAGGGCATTACCGTGTAACAGAATACTCCTAAAGGTGTCTTGAAAGCCGTGTGCTTTTGATCATTCGGATGCATCTTGATTTGGTTGTATCCAGAAAATCCATCCATAAAAGACATTCTCTCGAACCCATACGTATTGTCAATGATGACATCCGTGATAGGGAGAGGAAATTTGTCTTTGGGACAAGCAAGGTTGAGGTCACGGAAGTCGATGCAGATTCGGATCTTTCCGGTCTTCTTCATCACTACCACGATGTTGGCTAACCAATCGGGGTGTTGTTCTTCGCGGATGAATCCACATTTAATGAGTTTATGGATTTCCTTTTCGATTTGCTCCATCAACTCAGGACGAAAGCGTCGTTGCTGTTGCTTGACTGGTTTGATATTGGGGTTAATGTTAAGGTGATGCATAGCCACATTGGGGTCTAATCCCGGCATATCTTCATATCTCCAGGCAAAGACATCAATGTATTCCCGTAGGAGAACTATGAGGTCTTCCCTTTCGACGGGTGATAAGCTTTCACTGATGAAGATAGGCTTGGCGTTAGTTTCACTGCCAATGTTGATTTGAACCACTTTATCTTCGGTGGGCGGTCCTCTGGCTTCGAAACGTGATTCCCATTGTCTTTCAAGATGTTTTGTCCAAGAATCATCTTCAGGATCTTCGAACACTTCGGACTCATCAAGATCGCCGGTTAGATCATAAGAAACCATGTTGGTCGTGAACAAGGCTCCGAGGCTGACATCGAAATCCCAATCAGATGTATCTGAAGAGCTGGAGTCATCAGATGTTGACCTGGTATGTGGTTCGGCTTTAGGGGAAACATAACCGAGCCCACGCTTGGTTTGATTATAATAATCGAGAACTTCGCCTTCTGGTGAAGAAGGGATCAAAGGGACTCGCAGTCCTCTATTAAAATTCAACCCCTATTTTGCAGTAAGGTTATATCCCATTTTTGTCATAATCTATTGAGATTGTTGGCTGTACTGAGAAAATTCTGGTGCTCCCTTAGTTTCAGCATCAGAGTTTGATAATTGAGATCGTGTCTCGACTTTTCTGAAAATGATTGGATTCAGGATTTTTCCTTTGGATTGAACCATGAGAGTGACATCCTCTGAGTTATCTAGTTGCTTGTGAGCTGAATGCGATTCATTTATCGGCATATGTAATGTTGATTCAGAAGATAACTTAGCTATTAAAACTTCGACTCCTGAGTTTTCAGACTCAGAGTCTAGGGAATAATCGTAAGCAAATTCTTCTTCATTAAAGGTCCAATCGCCCTGATTTTCGACAGATTGTTCGACACAAAGGTCATCCATGGTAATTACAAGTGGATCTATCTCCCAGAGTAAATCATCAATGGGATCTAGCTCAACATCTGCCTCATTACCACTATCTTCATCGTTGGGGAGAACAATCTCAATTATTTGATTTTCATCATACAAGAGAGAGTCAGTGAAGTAATTTTCCACTCCTTTGAAAGGATGCTTTTCAGCATCAACTCTCTGTTGAACACCCCGTTTATCAATGTATTTAAAATATTGATGAAGAGTTGAAGGGATGATCATATTAGAGTGGATCGAAGGACGTCCGAGTAGAAGGTTGTAGGATGTCTCGACATCAATGATATAGCAGGTCACTTCCGTCTTTAAATCCTCTAATTGACAATTGAGTCGGATTTTTCCAAGGGAATGGTTACTACTGGAGTTAAAGCCGAGGATAGTCGCACGAGTCTTTGAAAGCTTATGGGTTGGGATCCCTAAGAAGCTTAAAAGTCTTCGCGGGATAATGCTTACTGAGGAGCCCGGATCGATGTGGATCCTCTCGACCTTCGTCGACCCTATATACCCAGTATAATAGAGAGGTCGATTGTGATGGTGGTCCTTGACAAGCATGTCCTCCGGAGTGAAGGTGATGCAAGGCGTATGCCGTTGGCATTGATAGCATTGATCGAGGCCTTCGTCTTGATGAGGTTCGGTCAAGTGAGCGAGGAACGCCTCACTGTTGTTCAAGGCCTCTTTCAAAGCCTCCCTCATATCCTTTGACAAACGTAAGAGTTCATACAAAGTAATACGGGCTGGGATGTTAGCAAGCTGAGCCATAATATCATATTTTAAGGGGGCTTTAAGGTCGCTTGGGGGGCACGGTAAGGCCTTGTCGAACCGAGTCTCCTTCTGCTTGGCCGGTTCAGGTTGTTTGGACGTTCCTGGCTGATTGTAATCCTTTAGATAATCTTTACAGGATCTTGTCCCTGTCAATGCCACTTTCTCTTTCTCTGAATCGGTAAGTGAAGTGACATTCATAGATTCTTCTCCAATGATCGCGGAGATGGTATTGCAAGTTTTCTTCTTATGCTTGGATTTAGACTTTGGAAGAGTCCAGTCTTCATCTTAAAGAAGGTCAGGGTGCACCCACATCATTTCCCCCCTCTTAGTGGTGAGAGGGACTAGACCTTGGTCTCGTTGGTTTGAGCCGTCATGGTTAATCACTTCCATCCTTGCAATGGGAATGGGGACGACACCATTTTGAGCCTGGATTTCCGGCATGGAACCAAATTGGAAAGTCACAATATTTGCGGTGACTTTCTTTTGCTCAGGTTTGAGCTTGAGGATTCCGGATTCGACGAACGTCTGAATCTTATCCTTGAGGATATAACAGCTTTTCATCGGGTGTCCCAATATTCTGTGATAGAGACAATAGTTGGGATCATCAGTTCTTCTGACTTCTTCAGAACGTCGAGCTTCTGGGAGCTTCCGACGATTCCCCTTGTTAAGAACATGGAAAATAGCGACTGTATGTTCATCCTTGAATGAATAGTTGCGCTGGGACCTCTTTCTTGGTTCTCTTTGCCGGTTGTTATTTGGGTTCTGGACCCCAACCGCAAAAGTCTCCTTCGCCTTCGGTTGTGACGTCTGCGCTTGTTTGCCCTTGTTACCTTTGAAATTGGTGCGAGGCTCGAACTTGTTGAAACGTTCTCATGATTTCTTAGCGATCTCAGCTTGTTCCATCAAGTCCTTCCAAGTATGAGCAGTGATAGCGCCCATGTGGGCTTCAATCTTTGCTAGAAAGTTGTGCCGATAAGTTTGTACTAACATTGGTAGAGGCATATCTCGACATCGCAATGTCAAGTTGCGGTACCGTTCGATGTATTCTCTGACCGTCTCATTTCCGCTTTGTTTCTCGGAGAGGAGCTTGGCCATGGTAACATCAGATTGTTCCTCGTAAAATTGTGAGAGGAACTTGGATTCCAAATCCGCCCAAGATCTGATTGAACCTTCGGGCAAGTTTTGAAACCAATCAAAGGCTACCCCCTGAAGGGTGCCAATAAAGAGACGTGCCTTAATGGCATCATTCCCCACTACATTCCCAGTTTGTTGATGGAAATAGTAAATATGCTAGTTCGGAGATCCTTTGCCATCAAACGCATGTAGCGTAGGTGGCTTGAACTTTATAGGGTAGGGAACCATATCCCACTCAACGGGATAAGGTCAGATAATCCCCACTTTCTTGAGCTCCGTTCATTGAGAAAGAGCGTTGAGCTGCTTCTGGATGTCCTCCAAAGCTTTCGCCTCTTTACTCGATTTGGCGAGCATCCTCGTTTCCGACTTCACATTTTCAAAATCTGCGTCGCTTTGGTGCTCTTGATCTTCTTCTGGAGGGCGTTCGCCGATTGGCTTTTTCCCTTTTGAAGAGCTTGCTTGAGGATTCAACAAGACTTGCTCAATCATCCTCTCTAGACATTCAATTCGATCGACTGCCTTTTTCTTCTGGATCGCCATTTGATTCAGGAGATCTTCTCGGTCTATTGCATTTACTTCCCACTGCCGCCCTTGACTTGAATTAGGATTGGGTTAGATGCTATGGCCGAGTTGACATCACTAGAAGTTGGTTGATTTGCTTGGGAGGAAGACTGCGGTGTTTGCATAGAAGAATAATCGAAAGGAATCGCCGTTCTCCTTCTTAGCCTAGTGTTGCGATATACACCCTCGGCTTCTGGGAGTATGGACCGGATGCCAGGAGAATACACTGGATCAGGAGAGCTATCTGTATTTTCCTCATCATCTTCGGAGGCTACACTTGTCATGTTGACAGTGAGGACTTGAATTTTGCTTCGTCGGGTATGTCGTCGTCACTTAGTTCGAGCTTCTGAATGCTCAAGAACAGAACCGAGGCGGTTGAAGACCGACTCTTTGCATTGGCAGCTTTCCTGAACTGTCGAGACAACTTCTCTGAGGGTCGCACAATGTTGACAGTGGCGAGCTCTCTTCAAAGTTATAAAATCTCGCAGATAAATATTGGTGTCAACTTCGCTGGCCTTAGCTTTGGAATACGAACGTCGCCAACGACGACGCTGGCCAGACATTGGTCCAGCGGGATTGTTAACGATGATTTTATTCCTCTGAAGAAATTTTGGTGAGGGATTACCCCCATTCTTGGCTTCTAACGGGGAAGCATAGCAAGCATCGCGAGATGCTTTAAATCAAACTCCTAACGGAGTTGATGATTGAAGCCCAAGATCAGATGTGTTAACATCTTGATCTTTGCTAAGGGCAAAACTCAGATTTTCTTCGCTTTTGGCGAAGTTTGTTCAGCTTTCAGCTAAGCTCAAACTTCCCTCAGCGAGGGTGGTGTTCACATACGCGGGGGTCATTTTAGACCTGGGGTTCGCGCTACGTAGAATTCTACGACAACTGCGCGCAGTTGGAGAGATTTTGTTCTTGGAAATAGATTCCTCAAACTTTGCTTGGTCAAATTCAATGACCAATGTTTCAGCAAAAGACCCGAGGGTCTGAGTGTCGGTTTGCGACACAATCTTCTCATCGGAGGAGAAGGAAGTCCCCAGCAGAGTCGCCATCCTATTTCGGGGTTCTTTTTATATTGTAATTGACGCAGATTATAATGAAAGAATTACAATTGAAACGAAGTAAAAATTTATTTTTCCTGGGGTTCTTTTCTACGTGCCGATGGAGCGTCAATCTTGTACTCCGTTGACGAACCAAATCAAGGCTTACGAGTCTTTTGCTGTTGGCGAGGGCTGAATCACTCGGAAGATAGCTCAGTCTTCTCTTTGTGATATTTCTCTGCGTATGTGTGTGTTGAATTGTACGATTCCCCCTCCTTTTATAGGCTAAATGAGAGGGTTAATGGCCTCCTTAGAACGTGGGTTAGTGGCCATTAAAATAGGAGATAGTGGGGTGAATAGCTCTCATAACGGCCTTTTGGGCGAACTTCGTAGTCTTGGCGAAGTTCGCTGAAGACGTGGGCCAGAGTGAAGCGGGTTAACAGCCTCCTTGAAACGTGGGGGGCATTAAAACAGGAGATAGTGGGGTATTTATCTCCCAAAAATGGCTCTCATAACGGCCATTTGGGCGAACTTCGTGGTCTTGGCGAGGTTAGCTGAAGGCGTGAGCGAGGGTCGCCATGGGTGCATGCGAGTGTCGCCTTCTTCAGAGGTGGATGACTTAGTCCACTTGAACTGACATGGGTGAGGTTCATCAATGAGCTTCGCTGATGGACTCGAATTTGACACAGAATTCGACTCTTGGCGGAGCTTGTTCAGGCGACCTTCGCTGCAGTCCGTTGCGGGCTTGAATTTGGGCCTGTTCAAAGTGTTTAGCCCATGGGCGTTCACTTCTTGGATCCAAGCAAATCATCGGCCTTAATATATTTTGACCGTCTACAATAGGCATGAAGAGTGAGTGATGAGGATGCTGAGAACAATAGCGCTCTGCTCGGAGTCTCGCGAAGGTAGTGTAGTACACTAAATAGTGCGGATTGGTGGGAGGAGTGAGGGGCAGCAACAAACTGGCTGAGGACATGGACAATGCGAGAAATATTGGGTCTAGTGATGTTGAGATAAACCAGGCTCCGTACAAGGTGTCGATATTGGGTGGCATCAGGTAGCGGATCACCATCATTGGCTTTGAGCTTCACATTCAATTCAAGAGGTGTCTAAACTGGTTTGGGATCTGCTACTTCTGCGCGGTTGACGATGTTTGTGGTGAACTTGTGTTGAGATAGGTGCTAGCCACGCAGAGTTTGGGTGATCTCTAACCCAAGAAAGTAATGCAGGTTTTCAAGGTCTTTCATCTCAAACTCTTATTGAAGATGGGATTTAATTTTGGTGATGGTGGATGGGTCGTCACCGGTGATGATCATGTCATCAACGTGGGATTGTGCAGTATCCATCTTTGGAAGAAATGAACATGGCTGGATAATTCTTACTAGGAAGGAACTCAACAGGTTGCATAACTTGTGTGAATCGGGCAAACCATGCGCGTGGTGCCTGCTTGAGGCCATAGAGGACTCGTTGTAGGTGACAGACGAGATCTTAGGAGTGAGAGAGTCCAAGAGGTGGAGTCATGTAGATGTCCTCACTGAGGTTGCCATGTAGGAAGGTGGTTTTGACATCCATTTGATATAGAGGCCAATGTCTAGCAGCAACAACGACGAGTAATGTGCGAACGGTACTCATTTTGGTGATGGGAGTGAAGGTTTCCTTGTAGTCCACTTCGTATTGCTATGTGAGGCCCCTAGCAACTAACCGATCCTTATGTCGCTCGATGGTTCTGTCTACTCTGGTTTTTGTTTTATATGTCTACTTGCTGATGGGGGTCTTTCCCAGAGGAAGAGGAGTGAGATCCCATGTGTGAGTCTGTTAGAGAGCCGTAAGTTCATCTGCATTGCCTGTTGCCACTCAAGATATTTAACTAGGCCATGATAAGAATTGGGTTCCACATAATCTAACATCATCATAATTGTGGTGTGAAAGGCAATGGAGGTGAACTTGGGATCACAGAATTTAGCTAGTGGTTGGTGGCTTAGGGGATGAGCTCGGTGGAGATGGATCCGTCGCACTAGGAGTGGAGTCGGGGCTAGCTGCTTGCTTGGTGATAGGGCTATCTATTGGACTGAGTTCCTGAGTGGGAAATAATGTGGGTGGGTTTATGGTGATTGGTGTGTCTAGCTCAAGGAATATGAGGTCTGTAGGCGTGGCTGGAAGTAAAGGTGCTAGTGGGGAGGGTAGAGCGTAGTATGGGAGATGTTCAAAGAAAGTGACATGTGGAGAGATGCGTAGATGCTCGGAGGGAGGGTCGTAGTAGCGGTAGCCTTTGTGATGGAGACTATATTGAAGGAATACACACATGACCGAGCGGGGAGAGTTTGTTGTGTTCTGAGGATAAAAGTTGGACAAAGTATGTGCGGCCGAAGACCTGATGATGAGAGTAGTTTGGTGGTAAGTGGTGTAGTTGTTGGAAGGGTGTACAGCCTTTGAGAGTGGAGGAGGGAGTGCAATTGATGAGGTAAATGATCGTGAGAAAGGCTTCTGCCTAGAATTGAACGGGTACATGGTGGTTTCTAAGAGATATCAGTGACATCTTTCGGCTATGCCAGTTTGTTGATGGGCACATGGACAAGAAAATTAAGGGTAGGTTCCTTGAGAGGCTAGAAATTCCGTGAAGCGATGAGATGTGTATTCCCCTTTGAGTCGGAGCGTAGGGTTTTGATATGGGAGGAGAATTGAGTGAGAATCATTGTTGTGAAGTTCTTATAGATCTCACAAGTGTCGGATTTATTTTTCATTAAGTAGAGCCATGTGAAGCAAGAGTGATCATCGATAAATATTATGTAGTAGCGATTGTCACCGCGAAATGGATATAGGGATGGTCCCTATATATCATTGTGAACTAATTCATAAGGTGCAGATGCGATTTTATCGCTGCTTTGAAAAGGTAGAACCAAGTGTTTTGCCAACTTGCAGCTAGTACAAGGAGACAATACATTAGTGGAGAAGGTTCCTAGTTTATCGATTGAGGAGAGTGTATGAAGACGAGGTAGAGATAGGTGGCCGAGGCGATGGTGCTAGAGATAGCACGTGGCCGGCTTGGAGTTGAGAAGGCAGATGACGGAGGCGGTGGGAGGCTGTAGGGTTAGTTTGTACATGAAGTATAGCCCATCGAGATTACGGCCAGTCCCAACTATTTGTCCCGTGCGAGGATCCTGTTTGACACAAGAGGAAACAGTGGTTGTGGCAATATAATTTTATAAAGTAATTTGTGATACAGAGAACATGTTCATTGTGACATTGGGGACATGATGTACATTAGAGACCGTGAAGTGGGAGGGAATATTTAGTTGTCCGACAGAGGTCATGGGTAGTGGTGTGCCATCGACCATGCGGACCATGGTTATGGGAGGAAGGGATGTTTGGTTGTGGAGGTGTGTTTGTGAGGACGTCAGATGATGTGCGGCACCCAAATCTAAAATCCATGAGTTAGTTTTTATACCTAAGTGGGTGGCGTATGAGGTAGCGATCGGACCTGTAGTAGGTGATGTGGCTGATAGATGTAGTGCTTGTAGTAGATAGGTGTAGGGTAGTACTGCGGATGTGGATAGGATCTTGGCAATGGCCGCCTGGGATGGAGTAGTTGATGGTGCAGTTAGGGATGCTGTAGCTAGATGTGCACAACACTTTTCCATGGTGTGTCCCCAGAGCTTGTGTCACACCACAACTTGTGGGAGGAGTTAGGGCCGAATTGTTGATGTCTGGCTGGCAGGGGATCGATGAGGGGGATCACGCTGGGGGTGGTGGGCGGTAAGTAGCATGGACAAAGCTTGAGCTGATGGGAGGAGTAGTTAGATGAAGGCGTATCTCCTCAGCCTGTAACTCTGTGATGACCATCTCTAGAGTGGGTCTAGTTGATCGGTGGATGAGTTGGCTGCGAATGGATTTAAACTCCGGTCCGATATTCATTAGGAGCTGGAAGAGGAGTTGCCGATCTCTGCTATTGAGGTAGATGGTCCTAGATGCCATGTTGAGAAGAGGTGTGTCGAGGGCAGCGAGTTGTTCCCAGAGGTCAAAGATGTGGGTATAGTACTCGTGGATCGACCAATCACCCTATGTGACTGTGGAGATCTCCTGATGAAGTTGGAACTCTTGAGCATCGTCCGACTAAGTATAGAATCATTTCAGATAGTCCCAGAGGATATGGCAGAGTCAAATCATGCAAATTGAAATTAGATGGACGGGGAGACGGATTGGACAATTGCCTCGATAGCTTAATTCTTGGCAAGGGTCCATGTCGTTAGGGTGGACTCATACGAGGAGAGGGTAGTTGTATCCTTGGTAAGATTTCCGGTAGTTGGCGGTTGAGTTAGGGATTTAGAGGTGCCATTGATGTGTCCCTAGAGGCCATGGCTGCGAAGGATGACTTTTAGAGAGTAGGACCATAGGAGGTAGTTGTCACCATCGAGTTTAATGTCAATGGATTGTTAGTGGAAGTGCATTTTCTACATTGTCATATTTATGAGATAAGGTGTGCTTGGTCAAAGAGAACAAGGATACCTGAGTTGGTGTGAGTGGTAGTCTTATTAGGGTTTGACAAAGGGCGGCCGTTGAGGCACAGGGGTCGACAAAGACGGTGCTGGCAGTCGGTGGACCAGGCTTTGGCTCGAACGATGGTCGAGCGGCTGTGCAGGTCGTTCACTGTGGGCAGCAGTAGGGAGTAGGGGTCGACGAGGCGGCACTAGTGGTCAGTGGTGCAGGGTCTGGCTCGAGCGGTGGTCGACCAGAGTGCTAGATTTGGTGGGTGGTGGTGGTATGGGTTCGGTGATGTGCAGGTCATGGTCAAGCGGGGTCGAGCAGGATGCAGGCTCAAACGTCGGGTGGCGGCGAGGGTGAGGGGTTGAGAGGCTGGTGTGGGTTGTGGTCGAGCGGGGTCGAGTGGGGTGCGCGCACGCGCGGCAGGTGGAGGTGAGGACTAGGGGTCAAGGGACTAGTTAGGGCGGGATCGAGCCTGGGCGAGGATGAGAGACCGGCGCAAGCATGGGCTGGTGGTGGTGAGGGTGGCTGGTCAAGCAGGGTGCTGCCGTGGGCTAGTGGCGACGAGTTTTGACAAGGGTGGCGGCGGGTTTGCGATCACGAGAATCTCGTGATTGCGAGAGTCGTGATCACGAGTTGTTTTCACTGCATGATTCAGGGGTGGGGCCCGTACATATTGGTTTGGGTTTGTAGGGTTGAGATTTGAGGAGGGGATTGATTGGATGCTCTAATACCATGATAAATGCAGAGCAATTGCAGAGAATGATATCTTTCTTCATTGATATGGTAGTCGATATATACAACATAAATAGAATATGTTGCGCTATCCTACCTAATGTGGGACTAAATAAGTCTTCATATATATACAACATTTAACAAGGATAGTTAGATTGCAGATGAGGTGTTTAAATTTATGCCACTCTCAATTTTTATATGTTCATGTTCCTGTAGGCAATAAAAATTGCCTTAATCCCTGCACAGCAACTCGAAACAAGCAAAAGAGCTTAAGGGTCCATCTGAGTGAAGTCAGGCCCACCTGAGGAAAGACAGGCCCGCCTAAAGGTTAAGTTCACCCGAATGCTTGACTTTACAAAATAGACAAAAGTGCTGATATCTCTCAAACCGGAAAGAATTTGGCAAAATGACCGGAGCAAACCGAACCCGTTGGGTGGGTTTGGTTGGCTCCGTCTCGTCGAGATAGTCGATTTTCATATATGATTCGTCCAATTCCGACTTACGGTTTGAAAGTTACGACCTGTTCTTCGTAGCATGTTCTGGAGCTCGCCTGTAGAGCAAGCTCGCCTGCAAAGGAGCTTAGCTCGCCTCAAGAGCAAGCTTCGCTGAAGGCATGAGTTCGCTGAAGGCCAAGCTCGCTGAAGGCATGAGTTCGCTGAAGGCCAAGCTCGCTGAACCAAGCTTCGCTGAAGGCATGAGTTCGCTGAAGGCCAAGCTCGCTGAAGGCATGAGTTCGCTGAAGGCCAAGCTCGCTGAAGGCATGAGTTCGCTGAAGGCCAAGCTTCGCTGAAGGCATGAGTTCGCTGAAGGCCAAGCTCGCTGAAGGCATGAGTTCGCTGAAGGCCAAGCTCGCTGAAGGCATGAGTTCGCTGAAGGCCAAGCTCGCTGAAGGCATGAGTTCGCTGAAGGCCAAGCTCGCTGAAGGCATGAGTTCGCTGAAGGCCAAGCTCGCTGAAGGCATGAGTTCGCTGAAGGCCAAGCTTCGCTGAAGGCATGAGTTCGCTGAAGGCCAAGCTTCGCTGAAGGCATGAGTTCGCTGAAGGCCAAGCTTCGCTGAAGGCATGAGTTCGCTGAAGGCCAAGCTTCGCTGAAGGCATGAGTTCGCTGAAGGCCAAGCTTCGCTGAAGGCATGAGTTCGCTGAAGGCCAAGCTTCGCTGAAGGCATGAGTTCGCTGAAGGCCAAGCTTCGCTGAAGGCATGAGTTCGCTGAAGGCCAAGCTTCGCTGAAGGCATGAGTTCGCTGAAGGCCAAGCTTCGCTGAAGGCATGAGTTCGCTGAAGGCCAAGCTTCGCTGAAGGCATGAGTTCGCTGAAGGCCAAGCTTCGCTGAAGGCATGAGTTCGCTGAAGGCCAAGCTTCGCTGAAGGCATGAGTTCGCTGAAGGCCAAGCTTCGCTGAAGGCATGAGTTCGCTGAAGGCCAAGCTCGCTGAAGGCATGAGTTCGCTGAAGGCCAAGCTTCGCTGAAGGCATGAGTTCGCTGAAGGCCAAGCTTCGCTGAAGGCATGAGTTCGCTGAAGGCCAAGCTTCGCTGAAGGCATGAGTTCGCTGAAGGCCAAGCTTCGCTGAAGGCATGAGTTCGCTGAAGGCCAAGCTTCGCTGAAGGCATGAGTTCGCTGAAGGCCAAGCTTCGCTGAAGGCATGAGTTCGCTGAAGGCCAAGCTTCGCTGAAGGCATGAGTTCGCTGAAGGCCAAGCTTCGCTGAAGGCATGAGTTCGCTGAAGGCCAAGCTTCGCTGAAGGCATGAGTTCGCTGAAGGCCAAGCTTCGCTGAAGGCATGAGTTCGCTGAAGGCCAAGCTCGCTGAAGGCATGAGTTCGCTGAAGGCCAAGCTTCGCTGAAGGCATGAGTTCGCTGAAGGCCAAGCTTCGCTGAAGGCATGAGTTCGCCTGAAGGCCAAGCTCGCCTGAACCAAGCTCGCCTGGCAGCCCCAAGCTCGCCCGCAAGTGGCCATGCCTCTCTTTACCTATTTATAAGCCACCATCTCTACATGAGAAGGGGGTCAGCATTTTTGAGAGGCTTGCTATCTTTCTAAGGCTCTCAAGCTGAACGCCTGGTCTTAGCAAGCTCGGGTGGAACCGAACTCAATCGCCTCGAGCTTCTCTGCGTCTTGGCTTCGACCATAGCGTCGATCGGATCGTCCAAGGGAAGCAAACTCGACTCGAGCATCGAGGGAGGCATCCTATCGCCACCGACGAACCCACGTTAAACAAGAAGGGTCTTCCCTTCGCTTCTGTTGTAAAAAGCGATTCTTGATTTGTAAACACGCAACTCGACCAATACAAATCTGAGAGGAGATTTTTACACCAAACAGTTCCTAAGTGCACTGATCTATGCTTATATGTCAACAATCCTAAGTGCATAAGTACATTGACCTCCATTTTTCTGGTCTAATTAAGTTTTTACACATATTTAGAAGTACTAACGGATGGAGTTTCATAGGTTTGTGCCAAGTAAACATAAACACTAAAGGGTACAAAACTGCTATATAAAGGTATACCAAGTTGATAAAGAGTGATGATTTTATTTCAGGAGCTACAAAACTGCTATAACCAGGTATTATTTGATACAAAGAGCTACAAAATATGGTTTATATAGGATGAACTTATTCTTCTAGAAGTGTGTACTGAATCCTTAAATTAGTAGATAGTGGTGCTACGTAGATTTGTGCAACTTGACAGAAACACTAAAGGGATATAAAACCGGTATACAAGGGTACACAAAGTTGATAAAGAGGTATGGTTTTATTTCAAGAGTTGCAAAACTACTATAACGAGGTATTATTTGATTCAAAAAGCTATGAAATGGGATTTATATAGGATGAGATTATTTTCTCTAAATAATACTTTGACCTTCATTTTTTTTGGGTTTAATCAAACATTTACTCAATCCTAGAAGTAGTAAATAATGATGCGATGTAGATTTGTGCAATTCGACACCAAAGGGGTGTAAAGCCGCTATATGAAGGTGCACATAGTTGATAAAGAGGTATGATTTTATTTCAAGAGCTTCAAAACTTCTATAACGAGGTATTATTTGATTCAAAGGCTACAAAATGAAATTTATATAGGGTGAGATTATTTTCTCTGAATAATGCTTTGACCTTCATTTTTTGTGTTTAATAAAATGTTTACTCATTTCTAAAAGTAGTAGATAATGGTGCTATGTAGATTTATGCAACTTCATAGAAACACTAAAGGGGTATAAAACACCTATATGAAGGTATAGAAAGTTGATAAAGGGGTATGATTTTACTTCAAGAGCTACAAAACTGCTATAAAGAGCTATTAGTTGGATAATGGGCTACAAAATTAGGTTTATACAGGATGGGCTTATTTTCAATGTGTAAAGAGCTATAATTATAAGGAGCTATAATTTGCAATAAAATGCTATAAATCTATTATAAAGAGTTATAATATAAATAGCTATGATTAAACAATTAGAGCTTTTTAGCTTCTACATTATTTTATAGCTGTATCTAATCATATACTACTTTTTGCTTATTTTCCTCCGACATTTCCTAGCAAATAGAGTTTAAATTATATTTTTCTTGATAATAACAGAACTCATAAAAAGTTATACTTTGTTCAAAAAGAGCTATAAAACATCCATTGAGGACATTCTACACTTCCACAATATTCACTTGCAGCCAAATTCAACAAATAAAATAAACGAAAAATAATAAAAGATTAAAAAACTCATTGCATGAAGACAACTAAGAAGATACATATTTGAAACATTGTTCTAGATACTGAATGCTACGCTAACAAAGAATAACAAATTATATTAATGAAATACATTGAAAAATATAAACTAAAATGAAACAAAGACAATATTTATTTTATTTCTATTTATATTAAGCAAAAGTAGAGTAAGATTTCTCTTTCCATTGTCTGATTATACAATCATCTTTATTATGGTACATCGAAATTATTGCACACAAGAGTAGGCGATCATCTTAGAGCAGCTTGGCACTATGATTACAAAATTCTTGCATCTAAATACAAAAGATATAAAATAAGGAGGTCTCAATCAGTTATTGGTTGATTACATATTCGACCGTTGTCTTTGTATCCTCTATATTTTTTCATGATAGACACATGCTTATCCAATCGCCCGACACCCCAAGTAAGCATTCAACAAATCCTCATTTAATGATTTCTTTGTCTGGTTAGATTTCAGAAACATGGGCTTCATGTTTTAAGCATTGCATTACCCACGGGAGTCTCACTGTCATTAGCACTATATCTACATGTTATACTCATTCTTGATGTATTGTCTTGTGAATAAAATATTAAAAATTGAGAGAGAAAAATTGGTAAGATTAAATAATTAAAATAACTAGCTACACGAAAACCAACTTTCAAATAAGTTTAACTTAGATAACATATTTGTTGAGGCAAAAGATCAAACACTTGGTGGGTTAGTTTGCTTGCCTCATACCTAAATCATTTAGAAACTCAGTGAAGTAGAACAAAGAGCTTCCTTTCTCTCCTTGCTCTGGCAATTTTGGCCTTACTAGAGATTGGGATATCAAGATTGAACTAGCTCTTCGATGTCGCGGTGTGAAAGATTTAGGTATTCTCCAACAACATGAAAGAGAAAGTTAATGAAGAAGGAGAAGATGTGCAATAGCTTGTTTGGGTTGGGAGAAGAAGCACAATAAAATGACCAAAATTTTCCCATCATCGCCATTAATTGCAATGAATCAAGGTTTATTTAGAATGAGAACAAGAGGAGGATGGAAGGAAAATAGCAATTTGGGATTTTCAAAAATTTGGTCAAATACCATATAAGCTGCAGCTGCTTTTGAGAAAGTAGGTTTAAAAATAAATAGATATGGGTATTTTGGGTGTATAGGGTTAGATGAAACTTACTAGATTTTTTGATAAATGGAAATCAAACTTTAAGCCTAAAAGCAAAAACCCCTTAATATTATAGACCACAATACTTCTCCGGATAATTGGGCCCACTTTGATTACCCTTTTACCGACCAGCTACCAACCCACGAGCCTGCTAGTTGCCGTACAAGTAACGTGACCTGCGAATAAAACAAATGGGCCCATTAAGTTTGTACTATCAAAGAACGCAGGCCCATTAAATAAGATTATTACAGCCCTCTGATTTAATATTAACGGCCCAGATATTCTCCCAATCGACTTTCCCCATTGTACTACGAGCAAGGAGCAGTACAATCGAAGGGCAACTTACTTACGTAAAGACGACGCGCTTGGGCGCACGATAGCCTCTAGAATATTCCATTAAATACCAAACTCCCAAAATTTTCCCTATTTAAACTCTTAACATTTAATTTGAGATTTAGTTTTCTGATTGTTCGCAGCTCGATTTTGCGTTCCTCTTCGCGATGGCCGAGGTAATCTTCGACAAAACGATTCTCCTTGGCTTTTGTATGAATGGAAACCCTAATTCTTATATAGCTGGTTGAATTTTTTTGTCAAATATGATTAAAAAAAAGGCGTTTTCCTATTAATTGTTGTAACTTTGATTTACTTTGAAACAGGAAAATGAGAAAGTTCTAATATTGAGTTATTGATTGATGTGATTCTTGCATCTTGTCTTATATTATGTTGTCATATAGAAAAATATTGGTTATGGAGAGGATTGATAGGGAGATTAGGGTTGATGCTAGGCAAGAGATTTTGCTAGTTATATACGTTAATTAAAGGGATACGAGTATGATGCTAGAATTCTATAATCCAAGACTTTATTTTTATGTCAAGTTTCAAGTAGTTAATACAATTATGTTTCTACTAATCAATGTTTTTCTATTGTTGAGAATTTTTCTATTAGAGACTTGAAATTTGAAAGAATGTGACCAATAACGGTCTTTTGATAAACATGTATGCTTTTTCATTCGTACAATACTTTTGTTA
The DNA here is from genome assembly GCA_012295165.1 of Asparagus setaceus. NCBI lineage: Eukaryota > Viridiplantae > Streptophyta > Magnoliopsida > Asparagales > Asparagaceae > Asparagus > Asparagus setaceus. The sequence continues at coordinate 28,953,267 of CM022707.1, forward strand.
ATATTATGTGATTATTACACGCCTATTTAATGCTTAGGATCTCTATAAATCATCAAATATGTATTTATAGAATTATTAGATTTTTCTTTATTTTTTTGAATATTTATAGATATATTTAAAGTGGACTGCTATTTGACATTGCGTTTTTTGCCGCTATAGCCCCAAATAACCTTAGCGGTGCCTTACCGCTACGCGAAACTATCCGCTATCATAACCTTGTTCCTCAATTGCATTGTAGTTCAATGGTATGAAGGAGGGCAAGCCAATTAGGTTACAAGAACATATGAATATTTGGGAGGGAGATGGGACAAAGGGGGAGAATTTTTTTTGTTTTTTACGTGTTTATTTTGGATTTTCTTTTTTTTTTCTTTTCTTTTCTTTTTTTTGGGGGGGGGGTGTGGGGGTTGGGAGAGGGATCAAGTTCTTTAGAGGTTGTGTTAGCTTGGTTGTAGGTTGCAACTGGGTTCTAACTTAGAGCTAGGGGTGGGGCACTAGGCCGGGTCTGTCCGCAAACTCATTTTCTCGGCTTGTGTTTAGGCTCGGCCTGACCCTATCCCCACGCAAGACGGATTGGTCTTAGCCCACTAGTAGTAGTGGGCCGTGGGGCGAGTTGGGTTCACCCCTAGCCGTATGTGGGCCACTAATCTGCTCTGCCAGCTCGGCTCAGTGAGGGAGCTAAGTTCGCTTGTGGGCGGGTTGGTCCACTCGTCCCAACCCGTTGGGCTGCAAATTTTTCATTATTGTTCTTACTAAATATTATAGTAGTTTATGAGCATAAATCTATATAATTTTTAAATTTGTTGAACTGAATTTTGAGCATAGGCAACTGAAGATCTGCATACTTTGAGAGGAGTAACATAACTTAGCTAATCTTTTAAAGCTATTAATAGCAATGTTATTTTAGTTATAATTTTAAGACACTCAAAAGACTATTACAAGAACTGTTAAAAGATAAAACAAGAAAATTTATGTGTGTTGTGTGGGTCGACACATGCTATGGCCTTGCTTGTTCCCGGGCTCACTAGTGGGTTGGGAAAAGCTATAAGCCTAGGCACACGCGCCTAAGTCAGTCCTCTGGACCCCTGCGAGGCATGAGCTGGTTTGCTCAGCCACTGGGCCCGCATGGGCTAGCCCGCGGGACGACTAACCTCGATTTTTTACCCACCCTCACTTAGAGCACCAATCTAAACTCAATTAAGTGTTTAAGTTGCAGGAGTTTTAACTGTATTATAAGTTTCAATGAAACAAACATTTGTTGAAGATCGGAAAATGTACTTGTTGTATGCAATGGTGGAGCCAAGAATTTATAATAGTGGTGTCACAATATAAAAAAACATAATATTACTAATTTTCTCTCACATTCAATGTAATATGAACTTTAATGAGATACAAAAAATATATTTAACTAAATACAATTACAATTGACCCTATGTATCTTCATGTTTTAAAATTGTTGCACAATTGCTTTATTCGAAATACTGCTAGATACCTCCTGTTCGACATAAGTTACAAAGTTGTCTTTCATCCACTGAACTCCCATCCATTTGACTACGCATACAATTCTTTACAGTTTTCATTGTAGAAAATGACATTTCTGTGGAAGCCGTTGAAAATGGTAATATCAATGCTAACTTAATAAGCAAATATATCAATGTATGCGCATCACTTTTCTCTTTTAAAGATACTAATGCTCTCTTTGGCATATGGTATCTTGGAATTGGGCCTTTTAAATTAATAGGTCATCTTTAAGTTGGATCACTATATTTTGGTATTGGGCTATTAAGGGCTAATGGGTCACTCATTTTATTTTAATGGTGTCACTTTGTAATTATTCATAAATTGATCTATGGTTTTTTCAGTTATGGTGTCACTTGACACTACCCTCTTGTATGTACATCTGCCCCTGGTATGCAAGTGCTCTTGAAGCCTTCAAGTAGCAACGGAATAACACTACCTCTATTTTTATGAAGAGAATGTCGCGCAGATGGTAGTCAAATCATGTTAGAAAGATAACTACCATTCTTTCACCTAATTTTCAAGAAATGTCAGCTATATACATGCCTCCAAAGGCCATTTATCTCAAGCAAAAAATTGTCATCATGCAGCCATTTATGGACACTATTCTGCTGTTGGAGTCAAGCTAAATAATTGATTATTTAAAAATATCTAGATTAGGAGATGTATAATCTATCTATCCAATTTATTTATATATTTCAATATATTGTAAATTGTTATTTCAATATACAATTTTAATTCATATAATCCTTCCATAATCTAACGGAACTCGGAGGGCTGTTGTATTTGTGATCTGTTTTAGTTTTTTCCTCTTTTATTTGAATTGTCAAATTGTCAATGGAAAAATACCCCTTCCATATTGGATATTTGTTAATGGAAAGTAATGTCTGGTTCTTGGTTCTTTGACAGACTGTTGTGCTCAAGGTTGGTATGTCCTGTGAAGGTTGTGTTGGAGCTGTCAAGAGAGTTCTCACGAAAATGGAAGGTATTGTTGTAGGATGATACGTTGTTATTATCTTTTTAGAACCTTTTTCTTGTTCTACTATGTTGCTGATCCTTGTCCTTCAAAAACACTTTGGTTACCGCAAGCTTGAAAGGGCATATCCTGAACCATTTTGCATCACTTTTCATGTTTGTTTCTCATGAACGGTTTTTGGTTCAAATTAAGGTAAAAATGATCTACCGAGACTGATAGTCTGATACAGTCTGAATCAGTTTTGGTGATGGCCGATCAGAAACACATGATGAAGAATTGGTCTCATGTCAAATTTCATTGATGGACCATGATGCTGAAAAATAAAAAAGATGACTTTGTTTATTAATTAATCAGGTTCAGATTAGGTTTCTATCATATGTACGTTCTGGTTTGTCAAAATAAGATCCCACCCAAATCTCACTGACTCATCATATACGCTAAATAAGCTTATAGTCAAGATGGAAGCAGGGTGGATTAGAAATATGAATTTCGACACAATACCAAACCCATCAACTTATGGTCATTTTCTTTTACAGTAGCCTCTCAAACATTAGAAAAATAGCGCAATCTAATTATTAGCTAAATATAGCACCTTGTAGTGTATAATTTAGTGAAGTAGTGAAGGAGGACTGCATCTTGGCATATGTTGATGGGGTCATTTTCTCATCAAAGTTTAGTATTTTATCTAAAAAAAAAAGTAGTATATACAGATGACCACTGAAGGGGAAAAAATGCAACGTATAACAATAAAAATAAATTCATGTGAACCAAGAAAGCTCAAGAAAACTAGACAACGAGATATGATTTATGAAAATCACTTATAAAGAGGATCATGGAAGTTGGATCTGAAAATGAACATTACTAGAAAAAAACATTATAGAAATGCAAAACAAATAGTTAAGATTTAGTTGAGAAGTAAAACCTAAGCATTAAACATAATTATGATATAATAATCAAGTAGAAATTGTTTCTAATATCTTAAGATATGCAAACACCAAGAACCCAAGCATTTATCAAAAGTAAAATTGGTAAAAATAGTAGTAAGGATAAAACAAAAGAAATATTTGGATTAGGTTGTAAAGTATCACATATTTTTGAACTATGCATACTGCATTAGCTATCATAGATGCAAAATCTGATCAAAACTTAACCTAAAATCAGATCATTTTGGGAAATACTGTCAAACTTTTTCCCGAATATATATTTTTTGGCTATCTACTGATTTTTTATTTTCTATTGGACATTTTGAGGAATGCTCAAAATTTCTAATTCGAGACCATGCTAGGATAGAAGAAACTTTATACTGATGCCTATACTGACATTACAAACCTGGCTTCAAATGATTATGATTTAGTGTAGCGCTATAATTTGTTCAGTGGTATTTGAAGATTTTTGTTACATCTAATGACCTAATTCTTTCTGGGTTTATTATTTTTCTTAGGTGTGGAGTCATTTGATGTGGACCTCAAGGAACAAAAGGTCACTGTGAAAGGCAATGTGAAACCTGATGCAGTTCTACAAACCGTTTCAAAGACTGGGAAGAAAACCTCCTTTTGGGAGGAAACAGCTGCTGCTCTTGCAGCTTCTACCACCACAGCGTGAAGAAAATATTGGAGGGAAATGGCGTAAACTCACAATTGTAATATTTTCACAATTTGCTTTGTAGTGACATCTTGTTATCTAAGTGTGTCTGAATAATTGTGACTATTTGGCTCCTGCTTGTTAGATGAATGACATGTTGTCTTGGGGTATTATGCTGTTTGTGATATTAGGCAGCAAGCCTCTAGAGTTGGGATATCTTTGCTGAACGTTTATATAGAAACCTCTTTCGTACAACTTTTCCAGGTCTAGATGGTGTTGTGCTTTTCGCGTTTCTTGTTTTAATTTCGTTTACAAGATCTTGAGATGGATTCCCTTTCTCTTGTCATTTACTTGTTACTCTTGATTCCCGTAGTCTAATGCTTTTGTTATGTCTAGATCATTGTGGCAAGGGAAGATCTGTATGTATTTCGTGTCAGTTGGCTATTTTGTGAAACTTTGCTATTTTGTTATTTCTCTTTAATGAAAGATGGATGGTCATACTTTTTCTTGTTCCTTCAAACAGGTATTGATTTTGTGGATTTCCTGTTTGTAAAGTGGTCCTAGACCATAATGGTGGCAGCGTCTGCTGGATGTCTTGAATCCTAATATGTACGTTATTATTTCAAAGCACATTTCCAGTTTTTAATTGTTAGAGGACCTTTTGCAATCTGAACTTGTTCATTTGTAAGAAAAAGAGTACATGTCTTGATTCTTGTATGCTAGTGTCATGGGAAGTTTGGTGCGTGCTATGTTGTGCATTAGGCTAGATATTGTACATGCGCTCAACAGGGTCTGCGGGTGCATGGTAGTCTGAAAAGAGACGGGGTGAAACAATGAAATGGATATTTTAACATCTCAAGGATCAAAATATATTGCTTCATTTTTGTAGGGGATGATACAGGTCCAGTGTGATAAGGCTATTCGAATTCTGAGCTGATTGTTGAGTACATACAGGTTCATTTTAATTGGGGTTTGTTTATTTTACAAATTTTAATTGTCTTAGTGCTACAGAGGTGTATCACATTTCACCATAACCGTAACTTGCAATTTTCTATCATCTTAGCTGCTTAGGAGGTATAGCACATTTCATCGTAACAAACCAGCAAATGAAGGCATCTGGTTAAAGGGGTTAGCTAGTGATTTTGGTCTGTATCAAGATCATCTAGCATGGCACTATGCAGAGTTAGTCCAGAACTCGTTGAAGGGGTTCGGAGAAATAATCTCCTGGTCTCAAGTTGTCATCGACAATTTCAATATATAGCACATGTGAGACAAGAGCTTGGAATATGTTATGCAAGGATGTCTTCTGGCTGTAATTCTCTTTGCTTTTCTAATTAAAAGGATTGATCATCTACTGCTAGCCAAGGATGTAGAACTTGCTTCAAACCTTGTCAATTATACTGTTTGCGATTTTCATTTGTTCTCTGATTTATCTCCATATTCATATTTTTCTGCATCTCCCATATTGGAGAACAAGAATAGGTTAATGCTTTTGAATCTATGATATTTGGAGCATGTAAGCGCATTTTTCACTATATCTATTTTCGATCTGTTAGTCGGTGCTTGAAAATTTTCAAAGATATGGTAGATTTGTCGCATTGCAACGACCAAGCATCTTCAGTGTATACGACAATATTTAGTTCATAAATTCCTTACCATAAATCGATTTTCTAGAGTTGAATAGGATAAATTGTTTTATCTTTCGCTAAAAACTATTAATTCTTTTGAGAAAACACTAAAAAGTACAAGTAATGATAGTATTAAGTGAAGATTTTATAGTTAAACAAGTTAATTTTCTCTTTAATCTCACTAAATATTTGCTTATTTTAAAGTATTTCTCATTCCGCTCCCTAGATATGCTAATGTTGAATTTAAGGCTCTTATAAGCTCTATAAATAGAGGCATAAGCTCTCCTTCGTTTTTCATCCCCTCTTCATTGCATTCCAATGGAATCAAGGAAATTGAAGGCTCAACTTGGAGAGCTGATAAACTCCATGATGGAGGAGGTAAGAATGTCTTTTTTGTTCATAATTTGATCTCCTAACTTTTTATAGCAATTAATTTAACAATTGTGTTTTCTCTTGTTGTAGAAAATTCTGAGCGATTACTTCTATGAGATTCAGATGCTACGAACTAATAATAATCCAGCTTTCATTGTTGAGATAGTAACCACAGCTTGTGTCGAGAGCGGCAAGTTTATGGGTAAACTTGAAAGCTTGGTGTACGTGAATTTTTCAAATTTTCAAACATTTTTAAATAGCAAGACAATTGTGAGACAGCTGCAATATTAAGTAATAATCCATAATATTGCAGGAATCAAGAAGTTCTGGAGTTTGAGGAGATCAAGAAGTTTGCTCTGAAGCTGCACAGCTGCATCTGCATGTATTTTTTTTTTTCCTTTCCGCTTTATATTTCCTTTCTTAGCTATCGTTATTTCTCTATGATGATATATGCATAAGAATATATTTTTCTTCAAATTTAGTATAATTCTTCTAAGCAAGTGGTGCAAAACCCAAATATTTTCCATAATATTACTAATATCTGACATGCAACAAACAGAAAGTTATTCTCTATTTTGCACTAGAAATATATTAACACGTGCAAGCATGCATATACAAATTTTTGTAATGTAAAGCTCCTTGTAGTACACTGGCCAATTGTAGGGATAGATTCCCTGTAACGCCATCCAATTGCGATACACCCCCTTGTAGTTTTATTGTTGCAGATCTAACCCCTGAGTGAAATTTTTTCTCTCTTTTATCCTCTAGATGTTTATTTGCAAAAAACAATTTTACCTTTATCTGAGGGTAAAAGAGTAAAAAAAAATCACTGGAGGGTCAGATTTGCAAGAATAAAACCATGGGGCTCTATCTGCAATTGAACGATGGTACATGGGGTCTGTCAGCAATTAACCCTTTTCTTTGTGTTTGTATGTGGTTGTAGATTGGAAAATTTTAGTAATTCTCAAACCCTAAAATTAATTTCTAGAAATGCATTTGATAATATTGAGCTCTTTACCACATCTATTTCACTTATTTAGAATAGTTTTAACTTGGCTAAAAATTATGACACGATTAGCATGCTTGAAACTTACATTGAAATGTTTTTCTTGACTATTTCAGGGTTGGTGCTGGGAGAGTGTTAACTGTTAACAAAGCACTCCGTAATTGCTGTTCGTCGAAAGACAGAGAAGGGTAAAAACAGCTTCACATTAATAAAAGCAAAAAAGAACTTGCGCAAATATTTTTTAATGTTCAATTAATAAAAGGATTTAATTCAATATTTTGCTAATATATAGGTGCATGAAGGCGTTTGCTGAGGTTCGTGAGGAGTACCTTCAACTGCGTGCCAAGCTTCAAATGATTATCGAGGTATATGAAAGACTTAGTCCAAGAATTATAAGATATATATAAAAGCAAAATATTGATTTCTCACTCAATCTAGACTACATATGAACTTTATTTTTTTCTCAAAGAAAAATAATAATAATAATAGTAACATATGAACTTTATTTTGTAATTTTCTACCCCAGCCTAATAACTTCAGTATGCCAAGTTTCCCAGTTTCATAGATTGGTTATAAAATACATCCATTCATGCCATGGGGATCCTTTGAAAATTAATCTAACTTTGGTTAACTTTTCTTTAAGGAAACAATATTTGTTCTAGATTTGCTACTAAAAAATGGGCTAGATTAAAGAAATCTATTTATGTATTAAATTTCTCGTAAATATATACATTAATATTGTTATGAACATTGATGCCAAAAGAGAAAACATTATGAAGAGAAGTAAAAGATATAGGACTGTCATTTATGTGTCATATATTCTATAATTCTTTTTTTTTTTTGAGAGATCATATTTTTACAATTTTTCTTTATTGTTTTAAAAGACATATTCATATAGTTTTTTTTTTGTGATCTTGATGCAGCTGGAGAACAGGATCATGATGGCTGAAGCTGAAGAGAAAAAATGAAGATACAAATCATGATGGTTGGAGCTGAAGAGAAAAAACGTGTAAAGAGAGGAGCCCTCATGAGCCTGATTGTTGTCTTTCCTTAGAGATAACAGAAATATATAGAAGCAATGTAGTTGCAAAGTAAATATATAACTGAATAAAGTCAGGCTCTTAAAATTTATCTAATAATATTCTGTGTTATGCTCTAGAGGAAGAATAATGTTATGACAATGGAAAGTAAGAAGAAGCTATATTAGTTGATATTTCTTAAATAGTTATTTAACTTGCAGAAAGTGGTTCTAACTTCTCTTAGGAAAATATGGCCTAGTGGCTGGCACTTGGGGTCTGGGCTTATAAGGTCAAGGATCGATCTGTATCTATGACATGTCTCTCCTAATTAACGGAATATTACCGCGAGCTCCCTAGTGGTTCCCATACAAAAAAGAGAAAAAAAAAAAGAATAGTTTATATTTGTACTAAGTAAGAAAAGAATAACGTCTAAATAAAAGAAAATGCAACCAAAACCATTAGATAACAAGAATGAACTAAGCATCATGCTGTATTTGATTTAGTTATAGATTTTGAGTTCTATTGAATCTAGAGTAGAACATGTCTGTACTGTGTAAATCCTTATGAAAAATATCTTGTAACATCCTAGATTTGATGGTTAAAATTTATTTTATTAGGTCTAGTGAAGAACACATCATAACTTCCATTAGCAAAAACATATCTTATAATACCTTACATTTGATAAAACCTCTAGATATCATTATTACATAATTCTCCACACCCATTAACAAATTAAAGCTATTAGTTCAATCTCCTTGCTCTGCTCCTATGTACAAAGTTGCATTATAAAAAATGTACGCAAACTGTTTAATATAATGCCTGAGAGAAGTCCAGTTTCATGGACCATCGTTATTGATGGCTATGCTTAATGGGGCAACTTAGTCTCTGTCATTGCTTTCTGAGATTCTAAATTGATTATCTATTCTCAATTTGTAACCAGTGCATTCACCTTAAGGCTTGTACTTTGCTTGGGAGCCTAGATTGTGGCATGAAATCGGCAATGTGTTATTGACTATGTATTCTGCTTCCTTAGCTATGTTGGATTTTCTTTGCGAGAATTTGATAGCCAGTTTGGTTTCTTGGAGCTTAATTTTAAATAGGTCTGTCATTGTAAAAACTGAGAATGAGGATGCGGCTATATGGCTTTTCTAGTTAGATATGGCTCGAAGTGGGATTTGGTTTATTATTTATGTTCATTCTATTGGTTTGGACCGGAGTTGTTTGCTGATCAAAGTTATATTGCGCTTGGAGTTCAGGTTTATTGTTGTATGATCAAGATGGACCTGATTTGTTCCTCTTTAATGGATTCTACGGGTAAACTATGTTTCGTGGAACATAGATATCTTGTATCATGCTTGAAGATTTTGCTGCAAAGATGCTTTTGATATTTTGATCTTCAATGATGTGGAGGTTCATCTGTGCGTGATGATTTAACGTATGGCAGCAATTTTCAGGCTGTGACCAAACTAGATGTCGTGAACTATGACAATCAAATACTCAATTATGTGATTCAAGCTGGCTTTGGATCAAACAGTTATGAAATGAGTATTCTTCTTGATATGTCTTTATATTGAAAAAAAAAAAATTTTAAAAAGCCTAACTGGTTCAGAAAATTTCCTTAGCTCAAACATGCCCCCAAGAGACAGTAAGTATGTGTTTAATGCGTTTCTTCAAAGAAAACTTGAGTAAAAAGTTCTCACATTATCGTGGGACGTTATTTCCATAGATCCTTAAAATGGTACGCTTCTTTTAATAGAAACAGGCACAAAGATAGAAAATTTATATGGCAGACATCCTAAAACATAAAAGTTGTTGAACCATATTCAGATATATAGATGTCAAGAAAAAGACTGGCAACTACTGGCAGCAAATGTCCGTGGTCTTTAATAAGGCGTGCCATGGCTCATGACTCATGCAAATGGTATTAAATTTCACTGCCATAGCAACTAGTAGTACTCTATTTACCTGATAAGCCTCCTTGTACATATTTGGACATCTATGACGATGAGTAGGTAATTTAATTTCTATTTATGACAGTTTTTTTTCTTTTTGAGCTAATGGTGAGTATGTACCCCCTGTGTTCCATTAAAAAGAGTTTAACGAAACATCCCAAAATATTACATGACAATCTATTTATGAGAGTTGTGCAACGTGTCCCATGATTTTATTGGCATCAGCTCCATTCGTGATGAGCAACCTAGCTACTGCATAGACTGTAGATATAAACAATGTGTTTACCTAAAATTATTAATTGATTTCACAAAATAAAAGCTCAACTAATTCATTTGTTGCTTTTCTTCTCTTTTAAACCTGGAAGTTGCCAGACACTGATCCTACCATCGTTCTCAAGGTACCGAATTGGTCGAGTGATGTAAAGTCTTAAGATTCAAGTCTTGACGCGTCACCATTTTTATGTACTGAGAGCATATACGCAGTCATGCGTCTCAGTATATATGTGCACCGTAGATTTCAATATCTTGCTTGTACTCCCCAGCTCACTGTTACCCTATCTCTCATTCATCTGATCCAAATCAACTTGAAACAATAAGCCTAAATTCATTAAAAACATTGTTCATTTTTTCATAGATTAAACCCGGCTAACAAAATCTCAATGGTCGGTAGTTAGCAGCATCCACTATCAAATTCTCCTCGTGCTGTGGTCCGCTGTCATCACTCCAAATCTAACTCCTTTTTAATTCCCAACTACTATCAATTAAACATTATTAATAGCCTAAAAAATTCATTAATAATTGTGCATATAAACCCCTCTTCTAGTTATGTTATTCAGTAGAGGTTGAGACCTTTGGCGCCAATAGATTCCATCTGCTGCCACAGACTTTAGCTCATCAAACAAATATTAGGATGGAATCTTTGGAGATTCCATCGCCGGTTGCTGAGAGATTGGAATCTACTGTTGCAGCGGCGACAAAAGTTCAGAAGGTGTACAGGAGCTACAGGACCCGGTGCAGGTTAGCAGACTCTGCTGTGATCATTGAGGAGCTCTGGTAAGTTCAACATTCTTTTTTTTTTTAATTTTAATTTTGAGTGTATTTTGAACTAATTTGGATTTTTTGGGTTCTTCAATACAAAAGGTGGCAAGCGTTGGAATTTGCTAGCTTGAATCACAGTACGGTTACTTTCTTCAATTTCTTCAAGCCTGAATCAGCTGTTTCGAGATGGAATCGAATTAGTCTGAATGCGTCAAAGGTTTGTTGTTATTTCTCATTCCTTTTTTTTTAAATTCTCGATATATATGCAATTAATGATCAAGAAGAATAGACGATAAATGTTTTCGATTTGGCTTCTTGCAGGTTGGACGGGGTTTATCAAAAGATTCCAAAGCTCTGAAGCTGGCTTTTCAGCACTGGATTGAAGCTGTATATAAGTCTACTTTGTTTATTTTTCAATATTTCTTTCATTTGGCTACTATCTATTTTGAAATATTAACCAGTGAGTAACAAAAATTGTTTGTATAGATTGATCCAAGGCATCGTTACGGGCATAATCTGCACATGTACTATGAGAAATGGTGTGAAAGTGACGCTGGCCAGCCGTTCTTTTACTGGTGAGCTGCAGTTCTTAGTTTTTTCAGCTAAATTATGTGATGATAGCATATTAATTAGTGCCATTGGTTGTTTGAGTTTGTAAAACTGATGAATGGCTAATTTTGAGGGCCATACTGTTTCCTGAGTGTGGATAGTGGTAGAGCACAAAATAGTGTTGCACCTGTCTATGGTTAGAAGCGCATGTCTGTTCATATTGTATGCTTTACCTTAAATGAGAAAAGAACCAAATGGAGTAATGTCAAAGAGCAATCTTTGTGGCTGGTAGCTTACATCAATCTCGGATAACCAACAAATAATTGTGTTTTTGTATGTGGACTGAGTGCCCTACTTTTTTTTCCTTGCAGTCGGGGGAGCTTGGCTCCATCGTTTCCACTAAAAAAAAAAAAAAAAACAGATAACCAATATAAAACAATGTGTTTTTGTCCTGCGACTATTCTGTGTGTGTAGTTTTTCTTTTGTGATTCATATCTTTAGAATTACTTTGTACTTCTAGTGTGGGAAGCAATGTTTGATTTGAAACCTTGGATATCAGCATCACCACTAGCAAATACAGAAAGAATCCCATATAAGAAAATAGAATTTGATTAGCTTACTGCATTTCTTACGCAGTTACTTTACATTAAAAAAAAACAAAAAACAAAAAACAAACAAAAGAAGTGTTGAGAAACAAATGCAATGCTTCATAATACATGTTGCACGAGCTTTGCAGGCTGGATATCGGTGATGGAAGAAATGTTGATCTTCCTGAATGTCCAAGGTCACTGCTTCGTCAACAATGCATCAAATATTTGGGCCCTGTAAGTTTTATTTTCAAAACTTTAAACTTTGAACTAGTTCAGGATATATAAGTAGTTACATCCATCTCAGCTTTCCAATTATCTCATGTTATGTTTGTTTGTATATCTTTAATGATATGATCAATTTCTTATCTTTTAAAGTTGATTGCATTGCTGAAAACTTATTAATAATGTGGATAAATACCATCTCTTATTGTACGTCTCCTGTTCCCTCTTCTACTTCATATATATTTTGTATCTATTTTTCTAACAATAAAATCCTTAAGCACCTTGCTTTGGTTTCTTTAAAAAAAAAACAATGAAAAGATAAATATTAAGCACTTAGATTATAGAAGAACTCGCGTTCACCCAGTTATCCTTCATTTACTTATATAATCACACTGCTGTTATATATATTTTGATTTTTAACAAATCTAACACTGTCTACAGAGAGAGCGGGAGCACTATGAATATATACCTAAAGAGGGAAAACTAGTGCATAGGCAAACTGGAGAGCTACTTGATACAGATAATACATCCAAAGGGGCCAAGTGGATTTTTGTGATGAGCACCTCTAAGAAGATGTATGCTGGCAAGGTAACGGCAACATAAAGTTAGAGTAATATCAATGTTTACAATGCTGAAAATTCTGATCTTCGGTAATCAGTCAGCAATTTAAGTTTTATTTAATTTCTTTTATCTCTAGAAAAGGAAAGGTATATTTCATCATTCTAGCTTCCTTGCGGGAGGAACCACTTTAGCAGCTGGTAGATTCACTGCAGAGAATGGAGCAGTCAAGGTAATTTATGCTAAAATTGGATATCTCGTTCTTTAGTTACTACTACTGCCATATTTGAATTGATTATTCCTCTTTATGTTATTCGCTCACTATCTGCTGAAGAACGCACTTTACTGAGCTATTTATGCGGTTTGCACTTTCATTTTCACTGCTAACTACTCTATATCTATGCTGACTATAAAATTTAGTTTAGTCTCTGTATGCATTTCAATTGTTTAGAGTCTCTGTACGAATTTTGATTGATATTTCAGTAAGTTCAAGGAAAATTTACCGTAGTTAGAGTGGATGATACTTATAACTTGATAGTTGTTACATATGCCACGAGAAGTGAAAGGTTTTGATAGATAACAGCAATATACAATCTCATGAGTGTAACCGTGATACTGATTGCATCTTTGCTGCCATGTAATATAATCTTTTTAATTTTTTTTTCTTTTTTTGGATATTTTGACATATACCATGGTCTGCAACTTTGTCGCCATGAATTTATCATATAGGATTAACTGAGATGCACGTCATAGATAATTGAGACTGATATTCCTGATAATTTGTTTAATCATGTTGCCAGTCTATCTGGGCCTACAGTGGGCATTACAAGCCATCAAAAGAGAACTTAAACAATTTCTTGACCCTCCTCCAAGAAAACGGAGTTAATCTAGATGAAGTTCAGGTAAAAACTCATAGCATATCCTTGGTTCAATGATTATGATGGACACATTCACCATATCTTTCATTCTACCTCAGGTTTGTTCTTCATCTAATGAAGACTATTACAATGACCCGAAACAAGACCAAGCAGATATGAGTACTAGTGATAAAGTAGATGAAGGTGGAGGAAGCGATAAAAGGAGTTTATCTGGTGGACTCCAGAGCCCAAGGGTTGATGTGCCACATGAAGCAATTCTTGAGAGAATCAAATCAAAGAAAGAAGCTAGTTCGTATCAGTTGGGTCAACAGCTAGCAGTGCAATGGAGTACAGGTGCAGGTCCGAGAATTGGGTGTGTTGCAGATTACCCGATTGAACTGAGAAAGCAAGCAATGGAGTTTGTGAACCTCGCGTCGACCATGAACGACCATTCTATGAGTTTCTCATCCAAGTTTTCCCTGACTTCAGTTTGTGCTGGTGGAGAAAATTGACTGTTTTCGCGTGATTATCACCTGTATCTTGAAGATGCAGCTAATGAGGCCGAAATATTTACGTATGATATAATGCGTCACTTTGATGTATGCACTCATGTTGACTTGAAGAATAAATTATTTGAAATTTTGTTGAGTTGAAGAATAAACTATTAGAAATTTTGATGACCTATCAGTTCTGATCTGTGTTTGTAATTTGTTTATATGGCTGCGAACTATTTTTGCTTGCTAGAGTGAAAGATTATAACATCGAGATCAGTACATTATTAATAGTCATTGATTTGTCTAGTAGATGATTATAATTTATTCTAAATCTAACACTCATCATACTCCTAATAAATTATATTCATTCCTAATTTGCACAAAAAGACGAGTCATAACCACTCATTAAATAAATTAACGGCTATTAATAAGGTAGTGGTCTGTCCACCACTTTTTTTATAGTGGAGATGATCCTAATCCTTTAATATGATATCAGTGCAACCCATATTCAAATTACTATCCATATATTTAATAGTACATAGTTAAGGTTTCGGTCCATAAAAAAGTACTCTAAAAAAAGTACGCTCAAACTGCACAAACATGCGTGATTACAAAATGATAAACCTTGACCAAAGCTTGGGACTTTTGATACAATGGAATAGACTTTTAATTATTGCTAATATATACATGCCCTGTAGTCTGAGGTTTCAATTTTTCATTTATATATTTTTGAGTGGTCTAAACATATGTAGCAGTTGAGACACTATAGAAGAAAACTTAGCTGATGATCTAGACCCCGTGGTGAACTTTTTTTTTTTTTTTTTTTTGAAAAAACCATCTCGAATCGAACCCCAAGACCATGAGAGTCATATTGGAATATTCCAACCATCCTGATCACCGGTGGTGGGCGGCCCTCTAGTGAACTTTAGTAACCAGATGCAATTTTTCTTGATAATATTTTGGGAATTATTTGTAACATTTTCCTTGTTACTGCTTGTAGCACGTACGATGCACGTGAACAAAAGAGCTAGCTATTTCGGATTTAGATACCTCATGAAGTTGGCCCATTTGTAGCCCTAACCAAAGCCCACACAATAAAGCGCGGGCGCCTCCACGGTTTCCGCCAGACACCCTAAACTCCAAAGTCTCTCCATTTCCCCGGCCCAGCTCTGCTCTCAGATTTGGTCATTCGAAGTAATGATTTCCTATCCCTATATTCTTCATTTTGATTTCATGTTCATTTCCCTTGTGCTAATCATTTAAACTTTAGTTTTGATTGTTTTGTGTTGCAATTCACGATCAGTGCTAGACCCATTGAAACTTAACTCAAGTATTCGAATACTTTAGTTTTGATTCTTTACTCTGCACTTAGTATATTTTTATTTATTTGCTGTGTTCATGATTCATCAATGTATTTCATTGTTTAACATTTTCCTCGATAAATTTATTGTGGATAATTTGCAGATGGACCCTCTCATCTTGACCTTCAATAGTGTGTAGCATCCCTCAACTTTTTTTTTTTTTGAAAAACCATCTCGAATCGAACCCAAGACCATGAGAGTCATATTGGAATATTCCAACCATCCTGATCACCGTGGTGGGTGGCCCTCTAGTGAACTTTAGTAACCAGATGCAATTTTTCTTGATAATATTTTGGGAATTATTTGTAACATTTTCCTTGTTACTGCTTGTAGCACGTACGATGCACGTGAACAAAAGAGCTAGCTATTTCGGATTTAGATACCTCATGAAGTTGGCCCATTTGTAGCCCTAACCAAAGCCCACACAATAAAGCGCGGGCGCCTCCACGGTTTCCGCCAGACACCCTAAACTCCAAAGTCTCTCCATTTCCCCGGCCCAGCTCTGCTCTCAGATTTGGTCATTCGAAGTAATGATTTCCTATCCCTATATTCTTCATTTTGATTTCATGTTCATTTCCCTTGTGCTAATCATTTAAACTTTAGTTTTGATTGTTTTGTGTTGCAATTCACGATCAGTGCTAGACCCATTGAAACTTAACTCAAGTATTCGAATACTTTAGTTTTGATTGTTTTGTGTTGCAATTCACGATCAGTGCTAGACCCATTGAAACTTAACTCAAGTATTCGAATACTTTAGTTTTGATTGTTTTGTGTTGCAATTCACGATCAGTGCTAGACCCATTGAAACTTAACTCAAGTATTCGAATACTTTAGTTTTGATTGTTTTGTGTTGCAATTCACGATCAGTGCTAGACCCATTGAAACTTAACTCAAGTATTCGAATACTTTAGTTTTGATTGTTTTGTGTTGCAATTCACGATCAGTGCTAGACCCATTGAAACTTAACTCAAGTATTCGAATACTTTAGTTTTGATTCTTTACTCTGCACTTAGTATATTTTTATTTATTTGCTGTGTTCATGATTCATCAATGTATTTCATTGTTTAACATTTTCCTCGATAAATTTATTGTGGATAATTTGCAGATGGACCCTCTCATCTTGACCTTCAATAGTGTGTAGCATCCCTCAACTTTTTTTTTTTTTTTTACTAGCACTTGCCACTCCTGTATTAGAATTTTAGTTGATTTAGTAGAACTTGTCACCCCTGGATTAGCATTTTGAGAAGGATAAATTGCGGATAAGCCCTCTCTCCCTCATGAATTGAGGGGTGGTAAGTGCTACTTAAAGTATAGCTGAAAGGGGTTATCTACAATTTATCCAATTTATTCTTTTCGAGCTGAACAGCGAGTATCTATCTCCTGTGTTTTTATTAATAAACGAAATAACCCAAAAGTATACAAGTACAAACCGTATATAAAAGTAGCAGTAGCTACACTGAGGCAATGTAGAAGAAACAAAATAATAATATAAGTTAGGGTTGTTTATACAAAACCACCACAAAATATAGTGGTTTTTCGGAGAACCACCATAAAAAAAATTTTATTTTCATAGAACCACCATGAAAATATGAATCTTTTACAAAGTCCCACCAAGTCATAATTTACATCAGTATTTTGCTAAATAATAGTATAAAATAACATAAATGCCCATTATGACAAAATTTTAGAGAGGATGAGTACGGGGATTTGGAGGGAATTAAAACTTTTTTGAGGGAGTTAACAAAGTTTTAGAGGGAAATAAATTTTTTTTTGGGGATAATGCGGCAACCGGAAATCGAACCCAAGATAGTGGAAGTCATATTGGAACCTCCCAACCATCTGGGTTATCAATGATGCTCATGTATTCTGTTGGTTTGAGAAAAATATAATAACAGATTGGTGGGTCCCACCATGACAGTATTTTAGGGATTTAGCATATTATTTAGTTTAACATGATATAGATGCAAAATTATAATTTGGTGGCACTTTGTTATGGATGCATACTTTCATGGTGGTTCTTTGAAAATAAAAAAAACTACGGTGGTTCTCCGAAAAACCACTATATTTTGTGGTGGTTCTATGAAAATAAAAAAAATTGTGGTGGTTTTTCGAAAAGCCACTATATTTTATGGTGGTTTTGATTAAAAAACCCAATTCCACTCTTAAATAATGAACGCGATGATATTATCTTGAACTGGATATGTTCTCCATGCAAGTCCTTGCTACTTTTCTGTTATTTTACCCCAAAAATAACAGGGTGAACTATTCCTTCTGGAATAGCTCGTGTTTGACTAAAAGAAGCCTTGAAATACTGGCTGTTTAATGTTGTTTAAAACAGTTCTTTTTTCTTTCTTTCAAGTTTTTCACTTTCAGTATTTTCCTTTAAGAATGCAGATAAAAAACAGCTGAACATCTTTAGTATGTCAATCCTCTTCATGTATTAGAGTCAAGAGCAATTTGCTCCAGATATTAATTTGAATATTAATCTAATTTCTTCTGAAGTTTCAGATCTTTCTCCTTTTAACTTGAACTCAATTTTGTGTCATTTTCAAATTTACATATGTGGGAACTCTTACTACACTTCGGAGGTTTTTTGTTCTTTTGTGTTGAGTAGTACCTTTCCTTTTGGTTGTTTTATTATTGACATTTTCTGTAGACTTGGATATTCTGGTTGTTGTTCCTACAATGTTAGCCTCATTGTTCTTCTGTATTTTGATCGGAATTGATCTTGAAATGCCTTCTGATTTCGTTTGTGCTCTTTGTGTGCAGAATGAAGCTTGTTGCCGCCTATTTGCTTGCTGTGCTCGGTGGAAATACTACTCCGTCTTGTGATGATTTGAAGGATATCTTAGGAACAGGTTTATATATTTCCTCTCTCTCGTAGGAGTTCTTCTTGTTTTCTTTAATGAGAGAATAACTTAGCATTTTCTTAAACAGCTAATTGATAATTTATTGCTTGCATGTTCCTTTTTATATATAGTCTGATACAAAGTGGAACAACTGAAATCTGCTATGTACAAGTCATATGGTATCTGAAAATAAATGAATTAACCTGTTGTGATTCCTTAACAGGCTTGACACAGTTACCGATTATAATAGTTAGTTATTTCCTTCATCTCCCTTTTCAATTTTCCAAGTATCATGAATAATAATGCAAATTCTTGTCAGATATGATAATATCTGCCCCAATGGTAATATTTATCAATATGATTTTGTCAGGATTCTCTGTGAAGAAGAACCAGGGAACAGCACTAGTTAAGAGTATTTATAAACTATGTTGCTGTTTCTTAATCATGATATATTTTCGCTAATTGATTTGCAGTTGGTGCTGATGCTGATGATGAGAGAATCGAGTTTCTTTTATCTGAAGTCAAGGGTAAAGATATAACCGAACTTATTGCTTCTGGAAGGGAGAAATTTGCCTCGGTTCCTTCTGCTGGTGGTGGCGGTGGTGCTATTGCGGCAGCAGCCCCTGCTGGTGGTAATGCTGCAACCCCTGCAGCAGCTGAGGCCAAAAAAGAGGAGAAAGTGGAAGAGAAGGAAGAGTCAGATGATGTAAGGATTTTTTGCATTGAACTTATAAGCTGTTCATTTACTGAATATAAAATTGTATTTGCTTGCTTTTCTGTAAACAGTTTAGAAAAGCCTTGATATTTTATTTATGTTTTGCTTGCCCCGTGTTTTTTCTTTTACAAAGAGGTACCAATTTCTAAAATGTATTCTTTCTGTTTTGCAGGACATGGGTTTTAGCTTGTTCGATTGATTGGTTCAGTCATCAGTTTCTGTTTTTGTAGTGGATTCTTACTGGTTACCAGAGTAGTATGCATCATGCTTGAAGCTTCAAGTAGAGAGCTAGTGATTGTAGTTTTTGTCCTTATTTTTCTTTTGGAAAATGAGATAATTCCGGTGAAATGTTTTGCAGTACTGTGACGAATCAAATTCTTTAACCTATTATTTGGAGAATTATTTTTAGGCTATGCACCGTTTTATCATATTTCATTCCTTTTGTTATATCGAGGCACCACTACATTAGAGCATGTTCTAAATAATGCTTTTGTGCACTTTTTGACAGTTCTTGCAATATTTGTGATATTTGGTTTACTACACGGTTTTATTAAGGTACTATTTGGCTGATTGATTATTCGAGTTTAAACTTGTTGGAGATAATGCTTTAGTGCATTTTTTTTTGTTATGTTCTTGCAAATTTATGATATTTGATTCACTGCTGGTCTCTGAGAGTCAATCGTCTGATTTTGTGCTCATTCAACAAGATAGAGGAGTTTCTTTTTCTAGCTTACAGAAAGTGATTCAGTATACTCTTTCAGAAAACCATTCTGCACAGCAGTTTCTAGTCCTTGGTAGATGACATGCCAAAGGAACTCCGTGAGATTTTGTTAGATGACATCCGAGGGGTTGAGTTTGTGAATTAGTTGACCTATGTTTGCAATTAAGAAAAAAAAGAAAAAAAATGTTGAACATTTATAGTATGGTATTCTACTTTGCTGTAGTTGCTGGAGTATATGATGATAATACAACATATGTTGATGAACTAACACCCCCAATTTTCTCTTTGCTCTCCAGAGAGTATAGTGTTGCATGAAAATTTTGATTATAAATTCATAAAAGATTGAGCATTGTCAAGATACAACACACAAAGGGTCTCTGAAGAAAACCAAATGCCACTTTGCTCAATCGTTATTATACCCAAATGACATTCTTAACTCCTTACCATTTAACTAAATCAAACATCATCTTGTGAAAGAAACACAAGTAGCAAAGCAACATTCTTTGGAATACAAGTATCAAATCATGTATCAGACTTTAGACGCAAATGCGAGACCTTCATTCTTAAGTTGTTCCAGGTCTTCCACTGTCGGTTGAAGCCTCGCAATCTTAGCAATTGCCTTGTTTTCCTCTGGAATACCAGCCTCTAAAAACACCCCAACCACTTTCCCGTCTTTGATCCAATATGAACCAAATTTAGGCTTAGCCGATTCAGGATCATTATCGCCAAACAAAACAGTTTTCCCTACATTATCTCCATAAAATTGCCAAGAAAGATCAAATGCACGAGAATAGAAATAAGGGAGCTAGTCATATTCCTCGATTTGTTTCCCCTCCTCGCTTGCCTTAATTGCCTGTGAATCAAAAAGAGGTGAAATATTAGTGTTTTTTTTCGCATTTCATCAACTCTGGAAAATTTCTGGAGCAGAGAAAATACCTTCACAGCTTGCTCGGCTGATTTTCTGGCGTGATCAACATGCTCAACTCTTCTCAGTTCATTGTATAATTTCATAGGGAAGGTAGCAACGTCTCCAACAGCATAAACACGAGGTACACTAGTTCTGAAGTAACCATCAGTCTAAGAAAAGAAGAAATCTAAAGTTATTAACCAAAAAACACATTGCAGTAGGTAATGTATAGAAATTATATATAATTAGTTGTAAAACGACAAAGCAGGCTCAGCCAGTGGAACTTGATAAGTTTTCAGTTGAAGTAATAGAACAGAGAAGGGAAAATAGTGATCGATTTCTGATTTTTTTTCAGCAGAAAATTGATCATCTGAAGATTTCCTGTTAGAAGCCTTAGGACTGCACTCTATGCTACATCTATACATAAAAGAAATCAAACATCTAATTCCAAAAGAACAGAGTCATATAGAAGTAGGGGTAAAATATAAAAGAAGGAATTTATTAGAAGAATAGCTGGCTGATACTTCCAAATCGCTGTAATCTAGTTGAATCTCATTCTATTAGAAAAGCTTAACATATAAGCTTAGATAATTAAGAATGCTGTAATAAAATGGTTCAGATCATGCAGTTTTTACTGTAAAGTGCAATCATTAATAAAATACTTTTTGTTTAAAGTTCCTCTATAGTTTTGGTTGAGAGAACACTGTTGTAACCTTAATTCCACCCTTGTCTTCTTCAACTTGCCCTTTAAAAAGTGCTGTAAGTGGTCTTCCACCAACACCAACTACAACAATATCAGCATCAAGAACTCTTCCATCCTTCAGTTTAACTGCTGTAACCTGACAAACAAGAAAACCTTCACCATGAAAAATGCTCAAAAGCATACTTCCTATTTACCAGAATTCTAAACAAAAACATGCTCTTTATATGTAATGCGCTCAAGAACTTACATCACCCTTGGCATCAGAATCAAACCCAACAGCAACAGTTCCCTTGACTATTTTTATTCCCTTATTCGAATAATAACCCTCGTAGAAAGAAGCAATTCCTGAAGTGAAAAACCGCGGCACTGCAATAAGCAAGGCCATATCGATATTATATTAATTGTACGTCAAATGTATTGAATTCTAATTCAATTCAATCCAGTTGTTTTGGGAAAATTCAACATACTGCACCAAGGTCCAGGGTACACCATAGTAACGTCAAGGTCATTAATTTTAAGTGCTGCACCGAGCTCTAGACCGATGTAT
Source organism: Asparagus setaceus (assembly GCA_012295165.1). Lineage (NCBI taxonomy): Eukaryota > Viridiplantae > Streptophyta > Magnoliopsida > Asparagales > Asparagaceae > Asparagus > Asparagus setaceus. Next base: position 28,975,427 of record CM022707.1, read on the forward strand.
CCTCCTCCAACAATCACAGCTTTGGCATTCTTCTTTTGTTGAATTGCTGACACAAGCTTATCTGCATCATCAATCTCCCTTAGATAAAATATATTGTTGGCATTTGCTCCTTGAACACCGAAATCAGTGAGCTTTATGACCTGCATAAAACACAAATGTTCATATAAAATTAAAAGTTTATAAGGAGTTTAATAATATAAGGGTGTTGAAAGTTTATATGCCAGATATATAATTGCTGTCAAAAGGATCAACAGATAAGTCGTCTTTTGTGTGCATACAGTGGATCCAGTAGCAATGATCAGATTGTCAAATGTGAAGACTGAACCAGCTGCACTGGTAAGGCTCTTGGAAGCAAGGTCTGCTTTTACAATCTCTGTGCTGAGTATGAGCTCTATGCCTGAACCAACCAAACATCACTGAACCCTACACTTGTATTTGATATGTTGGGTGTAAAAGAACATTCAGAAAAGTTATTTACAGAAGAAATGCTCCAACATATCCCAATTCAAGATTGGTACCGAAAAAATTTACCTTTCTCTGCGTACCATTCAGGAAGCAATCTCTCTCCTCCACTTCCGACGCACACATGAAAACCAGGGAGTCTTGCAGCACCTATAACCCAAAACCAATAGAGCATCTTTAAGATGAATTTGGCTTTAATTCGAGAGGACTAGTATATAAATTTTCCATTTGTTTAAGATATACACTTAATTAGTACAAAAAAGTCGATAACTTAGTCTGTTATTAGGTTTCATATACAAGCACTACTTTAAAAGTGTGAAATGAATTAGCCTGCTGACATACACAGCTTAGAGTATGATCAAATAGACATAGATTGCATAACTCACCCTGAGGGAAAAGATATGCTTTACTTAGTGCTGGTCGTTCATAAGGAGCTACCTGAAATGAAAGGAAATAAAAACGTTTAAGAGAGAGCTTACCTTGAAACAAGTCAGAAGTTGCAAAATCAAATTAGATCAAACACGTAATAACTATTAAGGAAGTCTTTTAAATCACCAAGTACCATGGAATCTATTGGGACTGTGTATTTGATTCTTTTTATAACTTTGTGTAGTTGGATAGGGTTAGATGGTATCTCATCCTGATGACAAATTTGTTTTCTATTCAAAGTAAAAAGTTAGGCTAGCGATGGGGTTTTGATTATCCTACAATCATATATTATTAGTGGAAATTCAAGAAGAAGAGCGGTAAGAGATTAGGGCTTTTGAGAATATGAGAGCGACTATGCATGTGAGGTTGAGAGATTGAGAGACGAGAGATGAATGATTTTTCTAGTAATGTTCTCCCTCTATATAGTGGGTGGGTCGGGTCATGGTTCAGCTGGTGACCCGACCACGGGTTCAATGTCACGGGCCTGACCCGAGCCCTATCAAGTCAGAGTGGGCCGGGCCTACTTCTTTGATCCCGGGTTTGGGACTAGACCCAGCCCGGCCCACGACCCGCCAAGGTGCGGGCCGGGTCTGGCGGGCCGGGTCTGACCCGGCCCACGGCCCATGGGTTTTTCGTCCAACTTTGTTTCCTATTTTTTTTAACTTTTCAATTATATAAAACTTGTATTTACAATTATAAAATCATTTCTAGTTTATTTTTTTAGTAATTTAAACTTGTATTAAACTATTTTTAAACTTGTATTAAACTTTTTAATCCTTCCAAGTAGACAGCATAGACAGCAGCGAGCTTAAAGATCGCTACATTGTTTCTCAATAGGCCTTTTACATTGTTTCTCAATAGGCCAAAAGGCCCATGAGCCAAAGACCTATGACATTTTGGCTTTGTTGGCAGCTAGCTGCAGATCCAAAGGGCTAAAGGAACAGCTAGCCTAACCAAAAAATATATCATGGGTAGGGGCGGGTCGGGCATGGGCCCGGCCTACTTCTCTGACCCCGGGTTTGGGGCTAGACCCGCACTGGCTCGTGACCTGGGTATATCATGGGCCGGGTTTGGCCCAGCCCACTACGGGCCTGGCTGGGTCACGATCGATGGCGGGCTGGGCCGGGTCAGCTCATGGGTTGAACCGGCCCATGCCCAACCCTAATAGTGGGTTTCTCGTATTATGCCCCATGGATGTAGGTCAAAGTTGGTTAATCGAACCACATTAAATCTCAGTGTTTTTCTTCTTCTTCTTCATAAGGTGGAGAGTTAAATCCCCAACAATAAACCTCTAGGTAGCATCCCTTACCAATAACAAAATTACATTAGCGTGGTTATATCCCAATGTTTTTAAGGTCATCACATTAATCCTTTCTTTAGATACAGACCTACTAACTTCTAGCTACTCATTAGCCCAAGATTCTTAATTATTGCACCTCGTGATAAAATCATATTTTTTGAATTTTCACTGAGGAACCTTCACCAATTATGAACAATTTGTCTTAACAGAAGTCCCGAGATGTTATCCCTCGCACAACTATAATTTGATTACTTAAAAAGTGAGTTTCTACCAATGTTCTCTGAGCCATGATAACTCAGTTATTACCATATAATGAACACTAACCTCAGCAAAGCACATGATGGAGTGCTGGAGCATTTTTGAAATATTTTGCGGATCATATTTTCAACCATATCAATTCACACACTTGTTAAAAATATATAATTTTTGCTGAATGTAATTTTAAGTAACTCATGCTCTACAAAGCATCCCAATAAAGGGCTACTTGATCAAACAATTGTCAACAATATCTCTTAATCTTTCAAACGAAAAAATTTTCTATTCGCTTCTGCTCTAGATGGGTCAAGCAACTTTAAGGATCTCTTACAGCATTATAATCCATAAACTAAAATGGTGATTGCAAAATTGTAAATTAATCTACCGACATTTCACTTTCTTAGAGAAGTTAGTAGAACAACAAAACAAATAATGTCAAGAACAGTTAATCTATACTACAAACCATGTTTGGCAAATGGTCAGAGCGGCTTATAAGCCACTTTTGTGATTTTAAGTCACTTTGAGATGTTTTGAAAGTGGTTTATTTTAGCTTGTAAGCCACCAAAAATAAACTAAGGTTTTTTAGTGGCTTATAAGCCATGAGGTTTGACCAAGTAAACATATATATATATATATATATATATATATATATATATATATATATATATATATATATATATATATATATATATATATATATATATATATATATATATATATATATATATATATATATATATATATATATATATATATATATATATATATATATATATATATATATATATATATATATATATATATATATATATATATATATATATATATATATATATATATATATATATATATATATATATATATATATATATATATATATATATATATATATATATATATATATATATATATATATATATATATATATATATATATATATATATATATATATATATATATATATATATATATATATATATATATATATATATATATATATATATATATATATATATATATATATATATATATATATATATATATATATATATATATATATATATATATATATATATATATATATATATATATATATATATATATATATATATATATATAGGAAAGTGATAAAATGAGATTGTGAGCTCATATTCTTATCGTGAGCTAGACCAATAGACTGCGTGATAAGATGATCGACACCGCCCATCGTGATTTGCACTCATCATGATCTATATGTAGAAAAAATTATATTATTTTAAAATTTTTAATTATTGTTTTAGCTATGTGTAGGAGGGATGACTGTTAAGCTGCCTGAAAAATCAACATATCAAACTAGTTTGATTTATATTTTAGAAGACTCTAAATATGTGAAAATTTTATCATATACATGTGACGACATGTTGAACAAGATGTATGGTGCCGATCATGAATTTGATGAACCGATTGGTCTAGCTCACGATAAGATTTGAGCTCACCATCTTACAATATCATTACTCTATATGATAAGTTTTAGTATCTAACACGTGCATTTGCATGTGCTAAACTGCTAATTGCTATATAAAGGAAATCTATACTACTACATTAAAAACCTAGTGAGGGTAGGAAAAGTTTGAAGGAGATGGGACAATTGTCTTTCATCTTACTAAGGACATGAGGACAATTTGGTCATTTCACATAAGTTTTCTTTTCTTTTCTTTTCTTTTATTTTTCTTTTATCCTTCTTTATTTCTAAAATTTTCTAAAGCATATCATAGAGTTTGACTAATTAAGTATCGACTACAATACGATTAGTCGACTACAACTCATATTAGTCGACTAATGCATCAGATTAGTCGACTACAATACGATTAGTCGACTACAACTCATATTAGTCGACTAATGCATCAGATTAGTCGACTACAATACGATTAGTCGACTACAACTCATATTAGTCGACTACAACTCATATTAGTCGACTACAACTCATATTAGTCGACTACAACTCATATTAGTCGACTACAACTCATATTAGTCGACTACAACTCATATTAGTCGACTAATGCATCAGATTAGTCGACTACAACTCATATTAGTCGACTAATGCATCAGATTAGTCGACTACAATACGATTAGTCGACTACAATACGATTAGTCGACTACAACTCATATTAGTCGACTACAATACGATTAGTCGACTACAATACGATTAGTCGACTACAATACGATTAGTCGACTACAATGCCTAGTAGTCGACTACAACTCATATTAGTCGACTAATGCATCAGATTAGTCGACTACAATACGATTAGTCGACTACAACTCATATTAGTCGACTACAATACGCATTAGTCGACTACAACTCATATTAGTCGACTAATGCATCAGATTAGTCGACTACAACTCATATTAGTCGACTACAATACGATTAGTCGACTACAACTCATATTAGTCGACTAATGCATCAGATTAGTCGACTACAACTCATATTAGTCGACTACAACTCATATTAGTCGACTAATGCATCAGATTAGTCGACTACAACTCATATTAGTCGACTACAATACGATTAGTCGACTACAACTCATATTAGTCGACTAATGCATCAGATTAGTCGACTACAATACGCATTAGTCGACTACAATACGCATTAGTCGACTACAACTCATATTAGTCGACTAATGCATCAGATTAGTCGACTACAATACGCATTAGTCGACTACAATACGATTAGTCGACTACAACTCATATTAGTCGACTAATGCATCAGATTAGTCGACTACAATACGATTAGTCGACTACAATACGATTAGTCGACTACAATACGATTAGTCGACTACAATGCCTAGTAGTCGACTACAATGCCTAGTAGTCGACTACAATACGCATTAGTCGACTACAACTCATATTAGTCGACTAATGCATCAGATTAGTCGACTACAATGCCTAGTAGTCGACTACAACTCATATTAGTCGACTAATGCATCAGATTAGTCGACTACAACTCATATTAGTCGACTACAATACGATTAGTCGACTACAACTCATATTAGTCGACTACAATACGATTAGTCGACTACAATACGATTAGTCGACTACAATACGCATTAGTCGACTACAACTCATATTAGTCGACTAATGCATCAGATTAGTCGACTACAATACGATTAGTCGACTACAACTCATATTAGTCGACTACAATACGATTAGTCGACTACAACTCATATTAGTCGACTAATGCATCAGATTAGTCGACTACAATGCCTAGTAGTCGACTACAACTCATATTAGTCGACTAATGCATCAGATTAGTCGACTACAATACGCATTAGTCGACTACAATACGATTAGTCGACTACAACTCATATTAGTCGACTAATGCATCAGATTAGTCGACTACAACTCATATTAGTCGACTACAATACGATTAGTCGACTACAACTCATATTAGTCGACTACAATACGCATTAGTCGACTACAATGCCTAGTAGTCGACTACAACTCATATTAGTCGACTACAACTCATATTAGTCGACTACAATACGCATTAGTCGACTACAATACGCATTAGTCGACTACAATGCCTAGTAGTCGACTACAATACGATTAGTCGACTACAACTCATATTAGTCGACTACAATACGATTAGTCGACTACAATGCCTAGTAGTCGACTACAATGCCTAGTAGTCGACTACAATACGATTAGTCGACTACAACTCATATTAGTCGACTACAATACGCATTAGTCGACTACAACTCATATTAGTCGACTACAATACGATTAGTCGACTACAACTCATATTAGTCGACTAATGCATCAGATTAGTCGACTACAACTCATATTAGTCGACTACAATACGATTAGTCGACTACAACTCATATTAGTCGACTACAATACGATTAGTCGACTACAATGCCTAGTAGTCGACTACAATGCCTAGTAGTCGACTACAACTCATATTAGTCGACTACAATACGCATTAGTCGACTACAATACGATTAGTCGACTACAACTCATATTAGTCGACTACAACTCATATTAGTCGACTACAACTCATATTAGTCGACTACAACTCATATTAGTCGACTACAATACGATTAGTCGACTACAATACGATTAGTCGACTACAATACGCATTAGTCGACTACAATACGATTAGTCGACTACAATACGATTAGTCGACTACAATACGATTAGTCGACTACAATGCCTAGTAGTCGACTACAATACGCATTAGTCGACTACAACTCATATTAGTCGACTAATGCATCAGATTAGTCGACTACAATACGCATTAGTCGACTACAATACGATTAGTCGACTACAATACGATTAGTCGACTACAATACGATTAGTCGACTACAACTCATATTAGTCGACTACAACTCATATTAGTCGACTACAATACGATTAGTCGACTACAACTCATATTAGTCGACTAATGCATCAGATTAGTCGACTACAACTCATATTAGTCGACTACAATACGATTAGTCGACTACAATACGATTAGTCGACTACAATACGCATTAGTCGACTACAACTCATATTAGTCGACTACAATACGCATTAGTCGACTACAACTCATATTAGTCGACTACAATACGATTAGTCGACTACAACTCATAGTAGTCGACTACAATACGCATTAGTCGACTACAACTCATATTAGTCGACTAATGCATCAGATTAGTCGACTACAATACGCATTAGTCGACTACAATACGATTAGTCGACTACAATACGATTAGTCGACTACAATACGATTAGTCGACTACAACTCATATTAGTCGACTACAACTCATATTAGTCGACTACAATACGATTAGTCGACTACAACTCATATTAGTCGACTAATGCATCAGATTAGTCGACTACAACTCATATTAGTCGACTACAATACGATTAGTCGACTACAATACGATTAGTCGACTACAATACGCATTAGTCGACTACAACTCATATTAGTCGACTACAATACGCATTAGTCGACTACAACTCATATTAGTCGACTACAATACGATTAGTCGACTACAACTCATATTAGTCGACTACAATACGCATTAGTCGACTACAACTCATATTAGTCGACTAATGCATCAGATTAGTCGACTACAATACGCATTAGTCGACTACAATACGCATTAGTCGACTACAATACGCATTAGTCGACTACAATACGCATTAGTCGACTACAATGCCTAGTAGTCGACTACAACTCATATTAGTCGACTAATGCATCAGATTAGTCGACTACAACTCATATTAGTCGACTAATGCATCAGATTAGTCGACTACAATGCCTAGTAGTCGACCATCAACCCAAAACTGTCTTGTGCATGTTTTGTGCATGTTCTACAATTCTCCACCTCGCACATCATTTGATTCACCTCAAATTTTGGACCGAACACCAAGAACACCAAGAACATCTAGAGAGATCACCATCACCAATCCAGCCAATCCAAATGCCACTACACCGCTGACGCTTCACGCATCTCCACCGGATCAAGCTCACCGTAGTTCACCTCAAATCATCTCCACCTTACCCATTACCAAGGGCCATGCCCTCTTGGGCAAATCAACAAGAGTGATATGAAGCAAGTCTAAGCAATGCTTAAACTTACTACCGTGACCACCTTGGTTAACATGTCCGCGGGATTCTCATTCGTGTGCACCTTCATGAGAGAAATATCACCTCCTCTATGACATCCCGCACAAAATGATACCGACATCAATATGCTTGGTACGAGCATGATGAACCCGATTCTTCGCCAAGTGAATTGCACTCGACCGTCACACCACAAGTTCACGTTTTCTGCTCAATCCCCAAATCGCCTAGAAGACCCCACAACCACAATGCTTCCTTCACTCCTCTCGCCATGGCCATGTACTCACCAGAGTAGAAAGTGCCATCAGAGCTCGTAACATCGACGCCAACTAACCGGAGCTCCATGTATCTTAAATACATAACCAGAGTAGATCGCCGCCTATCTAGATCGCCCGCATAATCGAGTCCACAAACCCGTCAATCGACATGTTTCTCCACCAAAACACGCACTGTATCAACTGTACCCTTTAAGTACTGAGGACCCACTTCACCGCTTCCCGGCGCCTTTCCGGATTCGCCATGAATCCATCGACCACACTAACCGCCAGGAAATATCTCGGGCGTACACACCATTGCATACATTAAACCGCCAACCGCACTAGCATAGGAACACGCCCATGTGCCTTCTTCCACAGAGTGGGAGATTGATTACCGAAGCCTAAAGTGTGGAGCCAATGGAGTCACCACCGACTTAGCACTTTGCATCCCGAACCTCGCGATCACCCGCTCTATGTAGCCCTTCTGACTCAAGAACAATCGCCGATTCGCCCGCTCTCTTCTAATCTCCATACCCAGATTTTCCTAGCAAGACCCATGTCCTTCATCTCGAACTCTTCACCAAGTTTAGATTTCAACCTATCTATCTCCACCCTGCTCTTAGAAGCAATAAGCATGTCATCCACATACAAAAGAAGATAGATAAAATTACCTCCGCAAGCTTCCGAATGTAAACACAACAATCATGATCGCCGGAAAACCCATGCTTCAAAGATGAAGGAGTCAAATCGCTTGTACCACCGCCGGGAGATTGCTTTAATCCATACAAGGACTTCCTCAAACGACACACATGATTCTCCTTTTCCTCAACCTTGTAGCCCTCAGGTTGATGCATGTAGATCTCTTCATCCAAGTCTCCGTGCAAGAAGGCTGTTTTAACATCGAGTTGATCCACTCAAAATCACCATGAGCAACAATACTCAATAGCACCGAATAGAAGTGTGTTTCACCACCGAGAAAATATCTCATTGTAATCCACACCCTCTTTCTCAGGCAAAACCCTTAGCCACTAGCCTCGCCTTGTATCTTACACCACCGAGCTCAAAGATCTTCCTTTCTTTTATACACCCACTTACAATCAATAGCTTTTCTTCCTACGCAATGGGACCACCTCCCATGTATGATTCTTCCAAGAGATTCCATCTCTTCCTCCATCGCAGCCAACCAACTCTCACTATCCTTGTCCCGAATAGCTTCCTTGAAGGAGACCGGCTCGTCCTCCTCCACCGAGAGTGCGATTCAACCATATTAGCTCGCCCATAGTGCTTTAGGGGTTGATCAGCCCCAGCCAAGACTTGTATGCTCGCTTTGGCCTAGTGGAAGCCAAATTATCCTCGAGCCGTTGTTGTAGTACTGTGTATTTTCCTCGCTGAACCTCCTCCCCGCCAAGCTCATCATCTACCCGACTTCCCACTTGAGCACGATTAGAACCTAGTTGGTCTTTAGGTTCTATTTCAATAACCTCGAGACTTAGAAGTCTCACCAGCCATAACACCATCATCCTTGGACGCCTCGCAATCATGGATTTCTCATCAAAGGTAACATCCCCGCCGACCACGAACTTTGAATTTTCAGACACCAAAGGCGATAGCCTTTACGCCTTTGCATATCCCAAGAATATTGCCTTCTTGGCCCTCGCCAAGCTTTCCCTCGTTGACGGATAGTAGGCGGTACATCCGAAAATTTCGAGCCTATCATAATCGTGATGTTCTCGACCACACCCTATAGGGTGTATCACCATCCAATGTCGAATGTGGTGAACGGTTCACAATGTAACAAGTCAGAGCCACCGCTTCGCCCACCATTCGCTGCCCAATCCTCGCATAAGATCGCATACTCACGCCTTTTCCCGCAGGTGTTGTTCGCCTCTCCCAGACCCCATTCTCGTGGTGTAGACCGACCGGTCGGACACCCTCCCCGATCACGAACTCCTTGAAAGCACCATCTCAGATACTGCACTGCTATCGATCTCGCCTTCAATTTCTTTCTGTCTGTTCTCAACCATTGTTCTCCACTTCTTGAATGTCTCAACACCTCATTCTTGTGCTTCGAAAGTAAATCCAAGCATACCTAGAATAATCATCTATAAATGAGACATAATACCGGAACCACCCTTGAAGTTGTCTCGAGCCGGACCCCAAACGTCCGTGTGCACATAATCTAGTATCCCTCGCTCTTAGACTTGCTGCTTAGAAACTTGACCTCGTGTGACTTTCCATACACACAATCCTCGCAAAAATCCATGCTAGGTTCCTTCAGATTCTTCGCCAGACCCTCTTTACCAAGCGAACTAGACCCTTCTCGACATATGCCCAAGCCGCCTATGCCATAACCGTGTGTGCTCACATGGGTCTCCACCACTTCCTTCGCCCAACCGTCTGCCACCGCCGCATTCGAGAGTATATAGATTACCGTGACGAACACCCTTCATCACTACTAAGGAACCACGAACAACCTTCTTCACTCCATTTTCCGTCACAATCCCGCAACCACCGAGTCCAAAGCACCAACCGAGATAAGATTCTTCCGCAAGTCGGGAACATGCCTCACATCCGCCAAGGTTCGAACCACTCCATCATGCATCTTGATTTTGATATTACCTAGCCCCACTGTTTTACAAGCATGGTTATTCCCCATCAATACAGTTCCCCATCAATGCCTCTCGAGGTAGTAAACCACTTCCTATTTGGACACATATGGTAAGAGCAACCGAATCAAGTATCCACTTCCGGAGATCTCCTCGCCACCCGTGACGACATAGCATTCCTTATCGCCCTTCCTCCTCAAACGTAGCTCGCTTCTTCCTTGCCCTCTCTCCTCTCGGTCTTGTTGTTGTTCTTCTTTCCACCTACTCTCTTATTTGACGGTCGACTTTGAAATGCCCAGCTTCACCGCGACTTGAAACATCCTTTTCCGCAAGAGGTCTTGATTTAGATCTAGACTTTCCTCCCTTGCCTTTTCCTCGCTCATTGCTCCTTCCTCTTGCAAACAATCCTCGCTTGTTCCTCGTTATCGCCATGGCCATGTCACTAGTTGCAATCTTCCAAGATCGTCCGCTAGAAGTGCCGTTCTAGTCTCATCCATCTTCGATTTTCTCCCACAAGCCTCGGTGTTTGCACCAGTTCTCATAAGACTTCGGCAGAGACAGTAGTAGAAGCGCCGATCCTCGCCTCCTACTTTAACATCTATGTCTTTCAAATCTGATATGATCCTATCAAACTTGTTGATGTGTTCCCGGATTGATGAGCCCTCCTCCATCTTGCAAGTATACAATTTGGATTTTAAGTAGATCCGGTTAGTTAGACTCTTCGTCATGAAGGTACCCTCTAACTTCTTCCACACGCCTGTACCGCTTCCTCTCCATCTACCAAGAAAGCTACATCCCTCTCGAGGCATAGGATAATCGACGCCTGCTTCCGGATCCAACTCCTCCCAATCCTCATCGACATATCCTTGTTCTTCTTCTCCTTTCCATCCAAAGTCTTGTGCAATTTTTGCGAAATTAGAAAGTTTTTCATCGACTACAATGCCTAGTAGTCGACTACAATACGCATTAGTCGACTACAATGCCTAGTAGTCGACTACAACTCATATTAGTCGACTAATGCATCAGATTAGTCGACTACAACTCATATTAGTCGACTACAATGCCTAGTAGTCGACTACAACTCATATTAGTCGACTAATGCATCAGATTAGTCGACTACAATACGATTAGTCGACTACAATGCCTAGTAGTCGACTACAATGCCTAGTAGTCGACTACAACTCATATTAGTCGACTACAATACGATTAGTCGACTACAACTCATATTAGTCGACTACAATGCCTAGTAGTCGACTACAATACGCATTAGTCGACTACAACTCATATTAGTCGACTACAATGCCTAGTAGTCGACTACAATACGCATTAGTCGACTACAATGCCTAGTAGTCGACTACAATGCCTAGTAGTCGACTACAATACGATTAGTCGACTACAATACGCATTAGTCGACTACAATGCCTAGTAGTCGACTACAACTCATATTAGTCGACTACAATGCCTAGTAGTCGACTACAACTCATATTAGTCGACTACAACTCATATTAGTCGACTACAATACGATTAGTCGACTACAATACGATTAGTCGACTACAATGCCTAGTAGTCGACTACAATGCCTAGTAGTCGACTACAATACGATTAGTCGACTACAATACGCATTAGTCGACTACAATACGATTAGTCGACTACAATACGATTAGTCGACTACAATGCCTAGTAGTCGACTACAATGCCTAGTAGTCGACTACAACTCATATTAGTCGACTACAATGCCTAGTAGTCGACTACAACTCATATTAGTCGACTACAATACGCATTAGTCGACTACAATGCCTAGTAGTCGACTACAATGCCTAGTAGTCGACTACAATACGATTAGTCGACTACAATGCCTAGTAGTCGACTACAACTCATATTAGTCGACTAATGCATCAGATTAGTCGACTACAATACGATTAGTCGACTACAATGCCTAGTAGTCGACTACAATACGCATTAGTCGACTACAACTCATATTAGTCGACTAATGCATCAGATTAGTCGACTACAATGCCTAGTAGTCGACTACAACTCATATTAGTCGACTACAATGCCTAGTAGTCGACTACAACTCATATTAGTCGACTACAACTCATATTAGTCGACTACAATGCCTAGTAGTCGACTACAATACGATTAGTCGACTACAACTCATATTAGTCGACTAATGCATCAGATTAGTCGACTACAATACGCATTAGTCGACTACAATGCCTAGTAGTCGACTACAATACGATTAGTCGACTACAACTCATATTAGTCGACTACAATACGATTAGTCGACTACAATGCCTAGTAGTCGACTACAACTCATATTAGTCGACTACAATGCCTAGTAGTCGACTACAATACGATTAGTCGACTACAACTCATATTAGTCGACTACAATACGATTAGTCGACTACAATGCCTAGTAGTCGACTACAATACGATTAGTCGACTACAATGCCTAGTAGTCGACTACAATACGATTAGTCGACTACAACTCATATTAGTCGACTACAATACGCATTAGTCGACTACAATGCCTAGTAGTCGACTACAATGCCTAGTAGTCGACTACAATGCCTAGTAGTCGACTACAACTCATATTAGTCGACTAATGCATCAGATTAGTCGACTACAATACGCATTAGTCGACTACAATACGATTAGTCGACTACAATACGCATTAGTCGACTACAACTCATATTAGTCGACTAATGCATCAGATTAGTCGACTACAACTCATATTAGTCGACTACAACTCATATTAGTCGACTACAATGCCTAGTAGTCGACTACAATGCCTAGTAGTCGACTACAATACGCATTAGTCGACTACAACTCATATTAGTCGACTACAACTCATATTAGTCGACTACAATACGATTAGTCGACTACAACTCATATTAGTCGACTACAATACGCATTAGTCGACTACAACTCATATTAGTCGACTACAATACGCATTAGTCGACTACAATGCCTAGTAGTCGACTACAATACGATTAGTCGACTACAATACGATTAGTCGACTACAATACGATTAGTCGACTACAATACGATTAGTCGACTACAATACGATTAGTCGACTACAATACGCATTAGTCGACTACAACTCATATTAGTCGACTAATGCATCAGATTAGTCGACTACAATACGCATTAGTCGACTACAATACGATTAGTCGACTACAATGCCTAGTAGTCGACTACAATGCCTAGTAGTCGACTACAATGCCTAGTAGTCGACTACAATGCCTAGTAGTCGACTACAATGCCTAGTAGTCGACTACAATACGATTAGTCGACTACAATACGATTAGTCGACTACAACTCATATTAGTCGACTACAATGCCTAGTAGTCGACTACAATACGATTAGTCGACTACAATACGATTAGTCGACTACAATACGATTAGTCGACTACAATACGATTAGTCGACTACAATACGATTAGTCGACTACAATACGCATTAGTCGACTACAACTCATATTAGTCGACTAATGCATCAGATTAGTCGACTACAATACGCATTAGTCGACTACAATACGATTAGTCGACTACAATGCCTAGTAGTCGACTACAATGCCTAGTAGTCGACTACAACTCATATTAGTCGACTACAATGCCTAGTAGTCGACTACAATACGATTAGTCGACTACAATACGATTAGTCGACTACAACTCATATTAGTCGACTACAATGCCTAGTAGTCGACTACAATACGATTAGTCGACTACAATACGATTAGTCGACTACAATACGATTAGTCGACTACAACTCATATTAGTCGACTACAATACGCATTAGTCGACTACAACTCATATTAGTCGACTACAATACGATTAGTCGACTACAATACGCATTAGTCGACTACAATACGCATTAGTCGACTACAACTCATATTAGTCGACTAATGCATCAGATTAGTCGACTACAATACGCATTAGTCGACTACAATGCCTAGTAGTCGACTACAATACGCATTAGTCGACTACAATACGCATTAGTCGACTACAATGCCTAGTAGTCGACTACAATGCCTAGTAGTCGACTCATCAACTCAAAACTGCCTTGTGCATGTTTTGTGCATGTTTTGTGCATGTTTTGTGCATGTTTTGTGCATGTTTTGTGCATGTTTTGTGCATGTTTTGTGCATGTTTTGTGCATGTTTTGTGCATGTTTTTGTGCATGTTCTACAAAATTTATATTTTTAAATCAATTAGAGGCTGAAAAGTTAATTACAGCAGCAACTCCTCCACCAAGAATCACATGCTTGAAGTGTTTATAAGCCATAGATGAATCTAAGATCGATTGAAATATCCAAATTAAATGAACTTTTTTTTTAATGGAAAAAAAAGATTGGACGGAGTGAGAAATTAGTGATCAGCTGGAAAACTTTTATAAACAGAAGTCGCGCGCTGACGGTCTTAAACAAAGATTTGGCGCGATCTGACTCCACGTGGCAAATTCTGAGCCGTTTATCTCCATTAACGCAGAGGGAATATTTTGATAGCTTGTTCAAGCATTGAATACAGACGTATTAACTGATCGGATACGTTATTTGTTTCCCACTTGCTATGTTAATAAATATATAATTGATGATTTCTTATTGACTAAATTTTTTTAAAGTAATTATGGACTAACTTTTTTAAGTAGACTAACTTTTTTAAAGTAATTTTTGACTAATTTTTTTGCTTTAAGAATAACTCGATTTTTATATGTAGTCCACTAGCTTTTTTAAAGTAATTATTGACTAACTTTTTTTCGAGGTAATTGTTGGCTAACCTTTTGTTTTAAGAATAACTCGATTTCTATAGGCGTTAGGGGTGCAAATGGATCGGATACGGTTAGGATATGACAATTATCATACCTATACATGTCTACCAATCGAGGATACGTTTATAGATACGACTATGCATCGGCAAGGAAAACTCACATTCATCTCCGCTAAATTGGATATGAATACAAATATACATTTGGATATATATGCAGACATACATGCGGATACAAAATGAATTTGAGAAAATTAAATAATCAGTGGCGGAGCTAAGTGCATCCTTGGGGGACCTTGCCCCTTCCAAACTTTTAGAAATTACAGTAGTAGTACTAGCATTAGAGTGGGAAACCTACTCATAGCCCCTCAAAAGTTTGGGTTTTACATTGTAAGTTTAACGGCGTACTCAAGCCGGGGTAATTGAGAGTTGGTGTATTCAAGCCAGGGTAGTTGAGAGTTTCGCTAGCTAGGACTAGGTTTCTTCTGGTCATTGTGAAGAGTTATGTTAGACGACTGGTTTCGAGTAGATTCCAGAGTATGGTCTTTGAAGCCTACTGAATCGAGTTGTGATTCAGGTGAACTCTGGTCATAGTGAGGAAAGTCCTTCACGAGAAGGAAGAGTGGACGTAGGATTTTGATCCAAACCACTATAAAAATCTCGTGTGTTCCTGTGTTGGTTTGCTTTTAGTTTTTCGCTTATTATATTTCTGCTGCTTATTCTGAGTTAGTCAAAAAATTATATAATCCTTTTCACCCTCCCCCCCCCCCTCCTTTCTAGGCTTGCATCTTAGTTCCATCAAAAATTGATTAGATAAGAAGTTCTTATGCGTACATTCATGCGACATGTTTTAACCTGAAATAAATAAATAAATACAAAATTAAGAACTAAATATATAGATCCTACATGCCCTACAAATTTCACCTTCAGACGTACCACTTTTTGTCGCACTATAACCCGCCACGTGGCTCTCTGGCAGCAAAAACCATAACTCTTTGGCTTAGTGCCAGTTTGGTATTTCTTGAGCTTATAATAAGTTGCTAATATAAGTTAGCTTATATAAGCAACTTATATAAGCTACTAAAAATAGTCGTTTGGTAAATATATATATCAAAAGCTACTTCTAAAAGCAATTAGGGCGTTTGGCAAACCTGTGCTTAAAGATTTTGTCAAAAGATAAAGACCATATATATTAATATAAACTAACAAAAAGCAAAAGCTGCTTTTAGAAGCATCTTGAGATTGCTTCTAAAAGCACACTCTTAAAAGCAGAAGCTATTTCAATAAGCATATAAAAAACTTTCACCAAACACCATTATTAATCACTTCTTAAAAAAAATAAGCAGAAGCACCCCCAAAAAAAAAACAATACCAAACTAGTCCTTAGCCGGCTTCATGCTTCTTCTCTTGACTAATGTTTGATGTCTATGTTCATTAACAAACATAAAATTTTAATTAGTTAGAAATTATCTCGTTCCTCATTTCCAAGATTCAATATGCGTTACTACAAGAGAAAAATGCTTTTCCTCTCTCCTCTCTCTTTTTTGTTCCTTTTCTCCTTAATTAACCCCATACAGTCTCATACTATCACTTCCCCATTAAAGAACTAACTTCAGACTCTACGCCTGACGCAGGATCAATGAGGGTGAGATGGATAAATGGAAAATTAGATAGGATGTCAATCACTTTAATGATGCAGATAGCACCACCTTAGAATAGACAATGCATAAATAGGGTTAGCCAATCAATCTAGAGATACAGATATTACCACTCTAGATAGATACGATAAATCCTCACTCCAAGGACTCCACCTTAGAGATAGAAATAAACACTCACACTCAATGTCTGTCCCTCTAACCATTAGATCAAAACACCTAAGTTATGGTGAGGATCGAGGATTATAGTTTTATATGTGTCAATTTTTAAAAAAATCTGCTTTAAATTCGAGTTCGTTGAAATTTGAACTTGGGTTGCTGATACCATCTTAAATTAAGTTCATCTAACCATTACACTAACTCCAAAGTTATGGTGAGGATCGATAGTTTTATATTAATTCTAACATAATGGAATCCATCAAAGAAATATAGAGCAAGAACAGAATTACAAAGGTTTTATTTTATTTTATTTTATTTTATTTTTTATTTTGAAGAAGAAGAAGAAGAAGAACACAAAGCTTAATTCTAAATCAACTCAACAATATAACGCTTCCATTAAGTTTCAAAGCTATATATAGGCTTGAAACAACCCTTCAAGTATGACAATTTCATAATTCTAGTTAAAATTAAACGATATCAGGATACTAAAAGACATATTTTGCTAACTTAATATCCTAGAAAACATAAAAGTCAATGCAGTCTAGATTGATCACCCTTTGATATTCTGCAGAGAACTTTCTCAAGAAAACTCTAATGCATGCACAAATAGTTTCATTTAAAAACAGATTCATTCATCTTTCTAATGGTGTGTTTGGGAAACTATACAAAACTGGTTCTATTTTGAACTCGGGGGAGGTGGTCAAAATAGAACCAGTTTAACACCTCTTTTTTGGCCTAGGAAAAACTGGGCTAGCTTTGGCCCAATATTTCCCAAACTAAATTTTGTTCAAAATTGGACCATTAAAATTGGAGCAGGTTCGAACCTGGTCCCATTTTGAGAATAATACACTATCTTAATCAACCATCATTATACCCAAATGACATTTACATAAATCAAACGTCATCTCGTGAAAGCAGCACATGTAGCAAATCAACATTCATTGTAATATAAAGCTTAAAATCATGTTATCAGACATTAGAAGCAAACGTAAGACCTTCCTTCTTAAGTTGTTCTAAATCCTCAACTGCCGGCTGGAGCCTGGCAATCTTGGCAATTGCCTTGTTTTCCTCTGGAGTACCAGCCTCCAGAAATACCCCAACCAACTTCCCGTCTTTAATCCAGTATGAACCAAATTTAGGCTTCGCCGACGCAGGATCATTGTCACCAAACAGGACAGTTTCTCCTACATTGTCTCCGTAGAATTGCCAAGAAAGATCGAATGCACGAGAGTAGAAATAAGGGAGATAGTCATATTCCTCAATTTGTTTCCCTTCTTCCTCGCTTGCCTTTATTGCCTGTGAGTAACAAAGAGGTGAAATATTATTGTGTTATTAAGCATTTCATCAACTCCGGAAAAATGCAGGATTAGAGAAAGTACCTTCACAGCTTGCTCAGCTGATTTTCTGGCGTGATCAACATGCTCAACTCTTCTCAGTTCGTTGTATAATTTCAAAGGGAAGGTAGCAACATCGCCAACAGCATAAACACCAGACACACTAGTCTTGAAGAAACCGTCAGTCTGGAAAAAACAAATAAATAAATAAATAAGAAAACTCATGTTATTAACCAACAAAAGCATTGCAGTAGGTGTATAGAAATTATACATAATTAGTTGTAAAACGACCAAGCAGCCTTAGCCAATGGTTCAGTTAAAATAATAGAAAGAGAAGGGGAAATAGGGAGTGATTTATAAGTTTTGCAGCAAAAAACTAAACATCTGAAGATTTCCAGCTAGAAGCCTCAAGAACTGCACACTATGGTATATCTATACATAAACAGAAATCAAAACATCTAATTGAGTCTCATTTTACTTGTAAAGCTTAACATACAGACTTAAAAGAAATTAAGCATATGCCGTAATAAAGGGGGTTTAGAGCATGACAGTTTTTAGTGTAAAGTGCAATCACTAGTTGAAGTTCCTCCATAAATTGGTTCAGAGATATCACAATTCTGAGAGAAAACTTCATGAAGGAAATAACGACATAAGTATCTTCGGTAATGGAATTTGATCTAACCTTAATTCCACCTTTCTCTTCTTCCACTTGCCCTTTAAAAAGAGTGGTAAGTGGTCTTCCACCAACACCAACTACGACAATATCGGCATCAAGAACCCTTCCATCCTTCAGTTTTACTGCTGTAACCTGATAAACAAGAAAACATTCACCATGAAATGCTCAAAACCATACTTCCTACTTACCAAAAGGCAAAACGCTAAACAAAAACACGCTCTTTATATGTGCTCAAGAACTTACATCACCATTAGCATCAGAATCAAATCCAACAGCAACAGTTCCCTTGACTATTTTTATTCCCCTGTTCGCATAATAACCCTCGTAGAAAGCAGCAATTCCTGAAGTAAAAAGCCGAGGCACTGCAATAAACAAGGCCAATTTAATATTATCTTAATTCTAATTCTAATTTAGTTTCAGTTGTTCGGGGGAATTTCAACTTACTGCACCAGGGTTCAGGGTACACCATAGTGACATCAAGGTCATTAATTTTAAGTGCTGCACCAAGCTCTAAACCAATGTATCCGCCTCCAACAATCACAGCTTTGCCATTCTTCTTTTGTTGAATTGCTGCTACAAGTTTATCTGCATCATCAATCTCCCTCAGATAAAATATATTGTTGGCATTTGCTCCTTGGACACCGAAATCAGTGAGCTTAATGACCTGCATAAAACACAAAATGTTCATACAAGATATTGATAATTGCATCTTTCTGCATAATTTTGTTTCTATAAGGAGATTTGATAAGTGCTTATGTATATCTGATAAAATAAATTGTATATAGTGTAAATAAATAAAAAATCATATTCTGTGTACATACTGTGGATCCAGTAGCAATGATAAGATTATCAAATGTGAAGACGGAACCAGCTGCACTTGTGAGGGTCTTGGAAGCAAGGTCTGCTTTCACAATCTCTGTGCTGAGTATGAGTTCTATGCCTGCAATAAGCAACATTATTGTCGCAATTCTAACAACACCATACTTGGATATGATATATTGGATGAAGAAGAAGCCTCAAAAAAATTATTTAAAGTAGAAATTCTCCAAAAAAAAAATTCCAGTAGATTGTTAGTGAAAGATAAATGAAAATGAAAAAAAAAAACAAACGGAGAACGATTTACCTTTCTCTGCATACCATTCAGGGAGCAATCTCTCTCCCCCACTTCCAACACACACATGAAAACCAGGAAGTCTTGCAGCACCTACAACCCAAAACCAATTGAGCATCTTTAAGATGAATTTGGCTTTACTTTGAGAGGACTAGTAAACAAATTTTCCGTTTCTTTAAGATATACACTTAATTAGTACAAAAAGCGATAACTTAGTCTGTTATTAGGTTTCATGTACAAGCACTACTTTAAAGTGTGAAATGAATTAGCCTACTGACAAGCACAGCTTAGAGTATGATCAAATTGATCTGACATAGATTTGCATAACTCACCCTGGGGGAAAAGGTAAGCTTTGCTTAGTGCTGGTCGTTCATAGGGAGCTACCTGAAACGAAAGGAAATAGAAATGTTTAAGAAAGACCTTAGGTTGAGATAAGTTAGAAGCTGCGACCATCAAGTATATCAAACGCAGAATAACTACAAACAACTGAAGTGCAGAATAAGCTCTCAAGTGTAGTAAGAATTTCCACGTGAAATGTTCGAGTAGGAGTTTAAGAAATAGCTAACCTTAATGCGAGAAGTTATGCCATAAGCAAACCATATGCAAGCACATGGACAAGAAAGAGTGTCCTAACTAAGACTTCTCATAAGCCACTCTGACAGTAGATATCCATGACAGAATGAAAATTTCCATTGGTGTTAATGAAGTGAAATTAAACTACCTATAGAAATCGATGCATAACCAAACACCGGTGACTAATGTATCGCATTTTGATAGGATGCATAAGGGAACTTTCTAGATAAAAGTCGTTACCAATTTCATGAACACTAAGATACTTCATTGACATTTTTTTTTATTAAGGATCATTCACATGAATCCTTTCTTTCCATCCAACTATCTTAACTATTAGCTACTCAATAACCAAAGATTCTTAACTTTCAATACCTTGTAATAAAACCCCATTGCCCTGAGGAAAATACATCAGATTCTGGACAAGCCGTCCAACACGAGGAGTCCCCAAGAGGTTACTTCTCACCACATTTTACTAGTTCAAAAGGTTAGTTTCAACCATGTTGTAACACTAACTTGAGCAAAGTTTAAGAAAGATTTTGAAAGTAATTATTTGACCATATTATTCACCCACGGAAATTCACACGCACACTACAAAATTAAAAAAGTTCTTTTACTTCACTCTATGTAAAATTCATGCACCAAACAGTTGTAAACAACATATATTACGATAAGTAATTTAAAAAAAAATGAGAAAAAAGAACATGATTCAGAAAAATCAGAGCAATAAAAATCATACAGCTTCTTTGGATATGATTGCAAGTTCGCCAGCTTCAAGGCCGAGTTTCGCAAACTCCCTTGCTGCATAACCCTACACAAATCCAACCAAAATACTTAGTTTTTTTGCTCAAAATACCAGCACAAAAGCTACAAGAAAATAGATTCTAAATCAAAGAGAAAAATAACAGAGGAATCAGAGAACTTACAGCAGCAACTCCTCCACCAAGAATCACATGCTTGAAGTGCTTAGAAGCCATAGATGAATCTAAGATCAACCGAAATATCCAAATCAAATGAAGTTTTTTTTTAAATAAGAAATTTAGATTAGACCAAGTGAGGAACTACTCATCACTTGGTAAACTTTATATAAACAGAGAGCCGCCTTCTATGCGCTGACGAAGGAGCTGACGGATTTGGTGAGATCTGACTCCACGTGGCAAATCCTGAACCGTTGGTCTCTAGTGATGGTGCGGGACTTTGATCGGATTTTGGTGTGAACGCAGCGTGAATCTTTTGATACCATGCTGAAGCATTGAATTAATATTGAACATAGACGCGAAACTGATCCGATACGTTATTTGTTTCCCACTTGTTTTGCTAATAAATATATAATTGATGATTTCTTTACTAACTCGACCATTCATTCTATTGACTAACTTTTTGTTTTTAGAATAAAACTCGATTTCTATATTTGTAGTTCATATCTAGTCACTATTACTAAGAATGGTGGTTAACTAATAAGAATTCTAGCTTTGAGTGTTTGGCAAAGGGTTAGTGGAGGGGTTCAACGAGATTTAACCCTTCACTACCCTGTCAAACACATAAAGGGTCTGTTTGGATACTTTTTTGTAAACCATGTAATTACTACAGTGATTCGAAAACAGGTCGTCCAGCTGTACCTGACAGCTATAGTACGCGGAGCTAAAATGGCTTGGGATGATTATTTGTAACTGTGATATAAAAATTATCAACAAAATAGTTATTCATCAAGTTGATAATTTGTTGATTTTAGGGGTACGTTTTACCAAAGTTAATGATTTGAGGGGTAGTTTTCCAAATACTAAGATTTTAGGGGTAATTTTGCAAATACCCATGATGTAAGCGGTACATATGCAAGTAATCCAATATTTTGATATTTGAGTTCATACTTGTTGCTCTCTGGTTCTCCTTCCTTGTTAATTTGGAACATATCTATTTATTGTTTCAATTTCACTTTAGGATAAATATAGCTTCACTGGTACGATTAATTTCCATTGCAGATTAATAGCGTATTTATTAAAAGTTTTGTTGATAAATATTTTCTTTTTGAAAATTATGAATATGCACAGCAATCAATTTGTTTTGTACATGCATTTTTTAGGAGGAGTCGGAGTTTTTTTTTTGGGAAAAAGTTTGTTAAGGGAGCGGTTCTTATGGCGCAAGTTAGAAAGCGATTTCGATCTTGCTAACTTGCACCTCCGCTGAGGTTACGATGGGGAAGAAGAAGAAAACCAGTGGGAAGAAGATCTTTAGCGTTGGTCTCCGTGCATCAAATTCAAGCATGTGCTTGCCTTCTGATCCTAGCTTTACCAATTTAGACGAAGAATGATTGAGCTCCATTGAAATGGGTTCAACTGAACCGAAGGGGGAGAAATTGAAGCTGATATCTTAGCTGCCCCCTTGCCTCAATTGGATCCTGGATCTACAAAATCTATTCTCCTGCCATCGGGAGTTCAAGCTCGTATCCTTAGTAAGTCACCTTTACCTTCATCTAAAACTAGTTCTTCAGTTAGGGTCTCATGGGCAGATGATTGTGATTTAGAGATCAAATCTCCTAATTCTCCAGCTTCCATAGTATCGATTCCTGATTTCAGTTGTCCTGGATTGAATTGTGGAGGATATACTGTTACATTAAATACTGTTCAAAAATCTGCTACTAATGATGAAAGAGCAATAATTGTTGTTAAAAAAGCAGTTAATAATGAAGAACAGGGAAAGAGAACTTTGGAAAATAAGGGCACTACACCTCCTAATGACCCTATTCCCCCAAAACAAGGAAAAAGCTGGATCAGTTTATTTGCTGATAATAGGAAAACAGGCTGTGGGCTAAATCTTAACTACATTCCTAATGATAATCATAACTCAGTTTCTTTTAATGAAGAGGAATGGGAAGAAGGTTCCTCTCTCTGGCAATTCTCACTTGTAGGCAAAGTTTTGGGTTTAAATGTTAAGTTCAAAGCCATGGAAATATTTGCAAGCAAAATGTGGTCTCACATTGTTGTGCCTGAAGTATGTCTGCTGAAAGCTGGGCTATATCTATTTACTTTCAAAAGTAAGGAAGAAATGTGTAACATACTGGAAAGTGGCCCTTGGTTCTTTGGTTCCAGACCCTTATTGCTTAAGCCTTGGTCTATAGGGGAGGAAATTGAAAGAGAAAATGTCAGTACTTATCCAGTGTGGATTCAGTTACCTGAATTAAGGCTTAACCTTTGCAATACCAAAAGTATTAGCAAAATTGCAAGTACCATTGGGCAGCCTATAACCACTGATAAACTCACAGCAACAAGACAGAGATTGGCTTATGCCAGGGTGTTAATAGAAGTGCAACTGCCTACAGAACTGCCTGACCAAATTGCCATTCACAGCCCTTCTGGAATGTACAATCAGAAAGTAGTTTATGAATTTAAGCCAAGATGGTGTGGCAAATGTAGACAAGTGGGGCATGATACAGATTATTGCAGGAAACATCCCAGGGTGCAAAGATGGGTGCCCAAACAGCAAGATAATATAAAGAACAAGGAAGGCTCAGAGCCTCAGAAGCATAATGAAATCAATGATTCTGCTATAAACTCCACCACAAACAAACAAGCAGATAATAGACAAGTAGATAGAGCTGAGGAAATGCATGTGCATGTTGTGCATGTTTTCCAGCAAAGTAAGCATCCTGATGATCAGAGCAGAAATAAAGAGCAAAGGCCAAGTCAAGTTATTCACTCAGGTATGAGTGAATTTCTCAGAGATAGTCAATTAGATGAGAATGCTTGGAAACAAGTCAGAAACAAGACAAAATCTCCTCTCCTTCAAGCAAGTTCATCAAGATTTTCAGCCTTGGATAACTCATTCTGTGAACTGGATCCCTCAACAATTGATAGAGGGGGTTCTCAAAAAATATGAAAATCTCTCTATGGAATGTTAGGGGACTCAATAAGTCCCCTAAACACCATCTAGTAAAGCAATACATCTCTCAGTATCAATTATCTTTTATTGCTCTTCTGGAAACCAAAATCAAAGAAGCAAATCTACCAAGCATTATTAACAAAGTTGCTAGAGGATGGAATTGGATTTCAAATGCAAACATTACAGGCAAAGCTAGAGTATTGATTTTATGGGACCCAAATATCCTTGAGGTGAAAGTTCTAGTAAATGCTGCTCAACATATAACTACCTCAGTAAAATCACTTGATGGGAGAATTTCTTGTATCATATCATCAGTATATGGTTCTAATACTATGGCTTCTAGGAGAGATCTTTGGTCAGAGCTCATTCAATTTAATCAGTCCATTGGTAGAACTCCTTAGCTCATAAGTGGGGACTTCAATGCAATGATAAGTAATGATGAAAAGTTAGGAGGTTCTCAACTCACTGAAGCTGACACTGAGGATCTCCAGAACTTCATTGAAGCTTGTCAGTTATCTCATTTAAAAACTGATGGTTGCTATTACACCTGGAACAACAAGCAAGACACAAAAACTAGAGTATGGAGCAGATTAGATAGAAGTCTGATAAATGATACTTGGCTTCACATATTAAATCAAAGTCATGTTGAATATCTTCTCCCCAATTTCTCTGATCATTCTCCAGCACTGGTGACATTCTTTGAGGAGTGTATTCAAGGGAAAAAGCCCTTTAGATTTTTTAAAATGTGGACAAAACATGATAGTTATATTTCCATAGTGTCCTCTATCTGGGAGAACTCATTTTCAGGCTACACCATGTTTAAAATCTGTGCTAAACTCAAGCTACTGAAAGAAGCACTCAAAGACCTAAACAAGAGGCACTACAGTAATATCAGTGAGCAGGTCCTACGAGCAAAAAGGGAATTAGAGGAAACACAAAGTAGTCTTCAGGCTGATCCTCTTAACCCTATGATTATAGACAAGGAAAGAAAGTGCATTTCTGATTACAACAAGCTACTAGAATGTGAGCTATCCTTCTTGCAGCAAAAAGCTAGAATAGCATGAAGTCTTAAAGGTGATAGAAACACAAGTTTTTTCCATTCGACAATCAAGAGAAACAGACATCATAGTAGAGTGATGCTGCTATACAACAGTAATGGAGATAAACTTACTGAAGGTTAAGATATTATCAAAGAATTGCTGTCTTTTTACAAAAATTTGCTGGGTACTGCTAAGGACACTCTCCCTCCTGACATTAACATCATCAAGAATAGCCCCTGCTTAAGTGAAATTCAAGCCAGGAACTTAACTATACCTGTCTCCAAAGAGGAAATCAAAGCAGCTGTGTTCTCTATGCCTGATGAGAAAGCTCCTGGACCAGATGGCTTCAGTTCTTCATTCTACAAATTAGCATGGAATGTTATAGGAGAGGACATTATACTTGCAACTCAGGAATTCTTTATGACTGTAAAATTACTAGGTATGATAAATTCCACTTCTCTAACTCTCATTCCTAAAGTCCAATGCCCTAAAACACCATCTGACTTCAGGCCAATAGCTTGTTGTAACTGCCTATACAAAATTATTTCCAAAATCTTAGCTACAAGGCTTCAATCAGTCATGGGACACTTAGTTAATGAGGCTCAAAGTGCTTTTGTTAAAGGGAGATAAATATCCAGCAATATTCTGCTTGCTCATGAGTTAGTTAAAAACTATGGCAGAAAGCACCTATCCCCAAGAATTATGCTCAATATAGATATTAGGAAGGCCTTTGACACAATCAGTTGGAAATTTTTGGAAAAAATGCTGAGTGGGCTAGGCTTTCCTAAAAGAATGGTTGAGTGGATCATGGCGTGCATTACCTCACCAAAATTTTCTATTTCTTTGAATGGCTCCTTGCATGGATATTTCAAGGGTGAGAGGGGACTAAGGCAAGGTGATCCCCTCTCCCCCTATTTGTTCATTTTGGGAATGGAATACCTCTCAAGAAGGTTGGATAAACTAAAGCATGACAGAGATCTTAAATTCCATCCTAAGTGCAGCAATCTTAAAATCAATCATCTCATTTTTGCCGATGACTTACTCCTGTTTGGAAGAGGTGATCTAAACACAGTGAGGAAACTTCACCAGTGTATGCAAGAATTTAGCTCAATTACAGGGTTGGAAGCTAATCAAGCCAAGTGTTTAATTTTTTATGGAGGGGTGGAGGAGAATGTCAAAGCAGCAATAAATGAATACTTAAGAATTCCAGAGGGTGTACTACCAATCAAATATCTAGGAGTCCCCTTAAACAGCAAGAGATTGTCATATATGGATTGTAGCCCCCTCATCAACAAAATCACAGTAAACTTTCAAAACTGGAGCAAACACAGGAATTGGTCTTATGCCGAAAGGCTTCAGCTTATAAAAAGTGTTATAATGGGAATACAAATCTACTGGACATCAAGCTACATTCTGCCAATTAAAGTCCTTCAAAAAATTGATGGGTTATGCAGAAGTTTCTTATGGGGGAGAACTGGAAATGTCAAAGCTGCCTCACTTGTTGCATGGGAGAAGGTGTGTACAAGTAAGAAGCAAGGAGGACTGGGTATATATTCTGCTGTTACATGGAACATAGCTGCTGGACTGAAATTGCTCTGGGTTATTCATGAAAACAAAGAGCAATTGTGGATCAAATGGATACATGGCACCTACCTGAAAACAAATGATATCTGGCAAGTGAAAGCAAGAACGGGGGATTCTTGGATGTGGAGGCAGTTGATTAAACTCAGAGATAAAGTAGTAGCACAGTGTGGAGGAGTTGGCAATCTGAAGCTCTTAATGTCTGAATGTTGTACAAACTCTAAGGTATGCATTTCTGATCTATATTCAAAGATCAATCCAGCTCCTCAAAAGGTGACATGGCATGGAATTAATCATCCTAAGCACTCTTTCATCCCGTGGCTTAGTGTTCATAATCGACTTCTCACTCAAGACAAGCTGCTTAAATGGAGGATAATTCAAACTAACTGATGCGTACTATGTTCTGGCCAAACTATGGAAAGCAGAAATCATCTCTTCTTTGAATGCTCATTCTCTATGGAAGTATGGAACAATATTATGGACTGGCTCAAATTCAGCTAGAAGGCGAGTGGCTGGACTCATATTCTGGATTGGTATAGTAACAGATTAAAAGGAAAAGGGTTCAAATAGAAAGCAAAAAAACTGGCACTGTCCAATGCTGTTTATGCAATATGGAATGAAAGAAATGCAAGAATCTTCAAGCAGATCACTAGAGGCCCTGATCAGATCACTAAAGTCATTAAGGTCAATATTATGACCATAATGATCAATAGTCCTCTCTCCGCTGAATGTAAAAACTGGTTAGACTCTCTCTAGAATTTTTCTTTCACCGTTTTGAGGTTGCATCCCTTGGAAATTTTGATTCATTTTTCAGTTTTCTCAGCTGTAGCTGAGCACAGTGATGTACAGAAAATTCATATTGGTGAATGACAAATCCTTTTCATTGACCAAAAAAATGGTATTTTTTAAAAACTTAACAGTTTTTTTCTTCTTAATCCTTCTTAATTGTCAAACACAAAAAAGTTACACATTCACCTAAACTATTTAATCCAAACGGAATTTAATTATTCTAACCCCTCATGATGGGTTAACTAATTTAATTCTTCTCCTTAACCCCCTCTTCCTTAATCCCTTGCCAAACGACGCCTTCGGAGAAGACCTAGGCACGCGTGTTGAGTTGTTGATTCTATTGAGTTCCTCATTTAAGGCTATACGAGCCATATGAGAATAGGAAAATAATAATTGTACTATAAATTTTATATTATGTTTGTACTACCACTAACAAATGTGAGCAATCCTTTTTTAAAAATTGTCAGGAAAAATTGCAAATCATCATGAACCATATTCTTTTATTTGTGGGAATTTGTAATATGGTCATCATTGCTCCTCTGTATATAACTTAGAAATGAAAAAGAGAATAGGAGTAAAGAAAGTCATTTCTCCCACTTCTCTCTCGTGTTACCCTACACAGATGACTTGTACATTGCATCCATCAATTACCATACTAGATCACAACATTTCATATACACAAACCCATGAATGGCACAAAAGGATTAACATTTGTATTAGACAAGAAGTTCTTATGCCTACATCCGTGTGACTTGTTGTATCCCAGAATAAATAAATAATTAAACAAAAAAATTGAGAAATAAATATATAGGCTAAAAGGCTAATTTGGTCCCTGTGCTGGGGCTTCATACTCAAATTAGTCACCAGACTTTATTTTTTCTCAAATCGGTCTCTTTACTAGTGTTTCATACTCAAATTGGTCTCTCTATTTTATTTTTTTCTCAACTTAATCTCTGTATTGGGGCTTCATACTCGAATTCGTCCTCATACTTTATTTTAACTTTTCAGCGTTTTGCAGTAAACTCCCAATAACTTTCAACATCACACTAAACTCTCCAAGAACTTTCAAAAATTACCCTACAAACCTAATAATTTTCAAAATCACACTAAACCGCCCAATAACTTTCAAATCACAATAAACCCCTAATAAAATTTAAAATTGCAAAAAATCTCAATAAGTTTTCACATTTTGTAGATAACTCCCATAAATTAGATCCAAAAAACAACATAAAAAGATATTTTAAAGGACAATTTCAACAAAAGAAAAAAACAATTGAGGTTCGTGACCCTAACCTAAGCAAGCAAGAGGAAAACAAGTCAAAAAAAAAAAGAGATTTCTATTTTTAGATTTAAAAATATAAAAAGGTCATAAAGGGTTTTTTTATATAAATAATTTAAGGTGTGTTTTGATCTTTTTAAGTCGCGTAGGTTGCATGTGTCACGTCAGATGTAACAATGTTAACTTTTAAGGTTTTCTATAAAAGTCACCAGTAGAATTCGGGTCATTCTTGATTGGCAATCACGTCAAGGATGTCACATCCTTGATGGGAGCCCATCAAGGATAATCATCACTAACGGCATATTCTTGAGGCAAAGCACATCAAGAATGTTTTCACATCCTTGACGACAAGGATGTAAATAATATCCTTGACGCCAAAGCCGTCATCCTTGAGAGCAATCCATCAATAATGTTATTTACTTTCTTGACGGAGTTTACCGTCAAGGATGTACATCCTTGACTACTATGCCATCAATGATACGTATAATCTAGGGGGAAATACGCAGAAAATCCAGATATTTTTCTGTATTTTATAATTTCCAGAATATACAAATATTTTTCCTGTACACAATAATATTTCAATCGAAAATATACACAATCACATCAACAAACACAATACGCAGTTAGATATGGAGACGTTGTTACATTCTAAAGGATCCTTCTTGAGAGATAAAGAGTGCAGCAGAGTATGGTTGATCCTTTTCCCTACTTTGTGTTGGTGTGTATGGGGAGAGAGAAATAGCATGATATTCAATGGTGATGTGTGCTCCTCCTCGAAGCTGGCCTCTAATATTGCACTTTTTTTGTTGGTCTGGACAGGAAGCTCCCGCAACAAGAAGAATGTCAAGCTCAAAGCAGCTTTGCAGGAGAGGGGATTCGAGCAGTTAGTGAGCAGCAGTGATTCTTAATTAGCAGATTTTGCTAACTTGAAAGCTGTTAGCTTATGATAGATAGCTCTTTTTTTGTATGAACCTAGTGGTATATTCTTGTCTTTTGGTTCCTGGTGGTATACAAACTGTAATTTTTTGTTATTTGATACCTCTCCGTAGAGATTGAATCGAAGTCTGCTGAAAGAGGTGACGGCTATGGTCCTCTCCCTATTTCCTTTCTTTTGTTCAATTTCTATCTTATTGGTATCTTGTCTTGTAAATATTACACTTCATTATATCTACTTCTTTTGAATAGGGCATCATGCCCTATTTTTACTTCAAAAAAAAATATTCTCATTATAATAGTCGAAATCAAACCACAATTTACATATACCAAAGACCCAGCCAACTACATCCATAATTCACACACAAATATCTCTCATACATCCGAGATACACAATAGAAACATGATCATAAAACCCACAAACATCCAAATAAATCCATAAAATACCCACAATTGAAACATGATCATAATACCCACAAATATGTGTAGGATATAAAGCAATGCAAGATCCTACAAATATGTCACAATCCCCACAAAAAAGTCTAGGATATATAAAATACTGCAAATGATTGAGGTGCAAAAGTATATATCTCCATACAAGTATGTCCAAGATACAAAATGATAAAACTCACTAATTGAGATCTTCTTCCTCGTTTGTGTCCTCATCCCCATTGTCGGTGGCGGATCCACTCCTACGACTTGTGCTCGGCTCGACATCATCTCCATACTAACAACAAAACAATTCGTATAAGAATCAAGCATTTTATGTGTTGTGTATATAATCACATATGTTATGTATATAAGCATAAACCTGTCCACTAGCTTGTCCGCTAGTCTGTCAGCAGGCAGTAAATGCCTTTTGAGAGGTGATAAAATCTATAAGCGATATTTGCAGCGGAGTAGGACTTTTATGTTTACAATATTTAATGATGTGCATGGAAACCATCCCGTACAATGTAGTAGGCTGGACCACTTTCATGCACTCCTCCATAATATCCTCCCACACCTCCTCGAAAATCTGAACATTTAAATATCTCATCACAGACGAAACATGATGCATCGCCAGCTGAGTGCAGTCCTCCAGCGACATGTACAGTGCCGTCATCAAGGGCACCATAGAGGGCGTCGTTGCCATTGATGGCTGAAATGATATAGACAACCTCTGAGCTCTCACCCCTAACCACCTGGTCCTTCCCTTTTTGGGAAATCCACAAAGCAAATGACTCACCTTGTAATTCTCTTCTACAGCAAGGGGCCCTTGACTCTATGCAAAAATCTCTGCATGCGTATTTTCCAATGCTTCCTAATAGACAAAAAAGATCAATATAAAATTTAAATTATTAGGTACATAGATAATGTCAATGATATATCATAATTTAAATTCAATTTATCATAAGCTTAAATTACCTGCATATCATTAATCATCTGCAGCTTATGCTTCTTTTTTTTAGCATTGCAATCATACCCCTTCTTTACTATAGCAGAAGTCCTCTTATATAGTTCAAAAAGCAGGATAAAAGAGGAGTTCCGAGATTATGGTTAAATTAATTTAACTAGAGTCAATAGGGTTAGGATAAGGGTTCCCAAAGTGAAATTAGTTTTTAGATGATATTAAGGTTAAAGCTAGATGGAATTAAGGTTTTTATTATTAGGGTAACAATATTAGGGTTATTATTTGAATTATTTTGGATAGATTAGTTTAATTAATTAGAGTACATAGATTTAGGGTTAGGGTTAGAGCTACTACAACAACAACAACAACAACAAAGCCTCTATCCCAAGTGTTTGGGGTCGGCTACATGAATCATATTCTTTCATTCCGTTCTATTATGGGTCATCTCCTCTATTAAGCTAACCATAACCATATCTTTCTTAATTACTTCTAACCAAGTCCTTCTAGGTCTACCTCTAGATCACTTTGCTCCATTAACTATAATATTATCACTTCTCCTAATAGATGCACCAAGAGGTTTATGTTGTACATGGTCATACCACCTTAATCGATTCTCTCTCATTTTATCCCCTATAGGTGCAACCTCTAATTTACTACGGATGTATTCATTTCTTTACCTATCTTTTAGTGTATACCCACAAGACCATCTCAACATTCTCATTTCTGCTACACTCATTTTTTGCACATGTTGTTTTTTAATTGCCCAACATTCTGATCCATAAAGCATCGTTGGTCTTATAACTATCCTATAGAATTTTTTCTTAAGTCTAACCGGTATTCTATGATCACATAAGACTCCCGAAGCACTCCTCCATTTTAGCCATCCCAATTTAATTCGACTAACAACATCATCCTCAATCTCACCATCATGCCGAATGATTGATCCTAAATAGCAAAATTAATTATTTTTAGATATTTCTTGGCCATCAATATGTACTATAGGCTCTTTTCTCCTTCTAGTTTTACTAAAAATGCATTCTATGTATTCTGTTTTTTGTTCTACTAATTCTAAAACCTTTAGTTTTAAGAGCTTTTCTCCATTTTTCTACTTTAGAAATTATACATGTAACTAATGCTATATCATCAACAAATAACATACACCACTGTACTTCATCCTGAATATGTCTAGTAAGCTGGTCTATAACTAACGCAAAAAGATAAGGGCTTAAGGCTGATCCTTGATGTAAACCTATGGTTATAGGAAATGACTTAGTCTCTTATTTATTAGTTCTTACTTTAGTTGTTACTCTATCATACATATCTTTAATCACATCAATATATATACTAGATAATGTGTTTTTTCTAAAACCCACCACATTACCTCTCTAAGCACTCTATCATAAGCTTTTTCTAGGTCAATGAAAATCATAAGTAGATCCTTTTTTTTCCTCTATATTTCTCCGTCAACCATCTCAAAATATGTATAGGTTCCATAGTTGATCTCTAGGGCATAAAACCGAATTGGTTTTCAGATACACCTATCTCTTTTCTTAGTCTTTGCTTAATTACCCTCTCCCAAAGTTTCATAATATGACTCATGAGTTTAATACCACGATAGTTTGAGCAACTTTATATATCTCCTTTATTCTTGTATATCGGTATCAACGTACTAATCCTTCACTCATCGGGCATTCTCTTTGTCTGAAAATTTTTATTAAATAATTTGGTCAACCATCCTAATCCTAGATCTCCAAGATATTTCTAAACTTCAATAGGCATATTGTCCAGTCCTACGACTCTTCCACTTTTTATTTTCTTTAGAGCATCTTTGATCTCACTGATCCTAATTTTCTGACAATATCTATACTTTTTATCCTTCCTTTGTATGGACAAATTCTCTATATTGCTCATCTATTTGGTTATCATTAAATAATTTATGAAAGTATCTCCTCCACCTCTCTTTTATTTCCTCGTCGGTTATAAAACTCTTTGATCTTCACTCTTAATACACCTAATATCACCCAAGTCCCTACTTTTCCTTTCTCTCATCTTAGAAAGCTTATACATATAACTTCTTCTCCCTTCTTAGATTCTAACTTCTTATAGAAATTTTTATAAGCCTTGTATTTAGTCTCACTAATCGTTCTTTTTGCTTCTTTCCTTGCTAACTTATATTTCAAAGTTTTCCTTGCCCCTAAACTTTTGCTAATTTTTATATAATGTTTTCTTCTCCTAATTATTTTTGCACTTCTTCATTCCACCACCAACTCTCCTTACTATCTAACCTACAACCCGTAGATTCTCCTAGAATATCCTTAGCCACCTTCTTAACATAAGAGGACATAGTATTCCACATAATATTAGTCTCATTATCTATATTCCATATATCTTCTTCCTTCATCTTATCTTTAAAAGTATTAAGTTCTCTCCTTTTAAATTCCACCATTTAGTTCTTAATCTTTTGTTCATATTAGTTTTCTTACTCTATTTTTAATAGAAAAGTCTAATACCATCAACATATGCCATGTAGTTAAACTCTCTCCGGGTATAATTTTACAATCTTTGTATGTTAACCTATCCACCCTTCTAGTAAGAAAAAAGTCTATTTGACTACTATTAGATCCACTTTTAAAGATTATTTAGTGTTCATCCCTTTTTCTAAATTGTGTATTTGCTATTATCAAATTATACGATGTTGCAGACTCCAAAATTGATTCTCCCATTTCATTCTTAATTTCATACCCAAACCCTCCATGTATCCTATCATATCTATTATTATCCTTACCAACATGCCCATTAAGGTCTACCCCTATAAATAATTTCTCTCCAAATGGAATTTCTTGAATCAATTTATCTAAGTTATCCTAAAAACCCCTTTTAGTATTCTCGGGCAACCCTACTTGTGGAGCATAAGCACTAACAATATTAATAACCTTTACTCCCAAAATAATTTTTATTAGTATTATTCTATCTCCTACTCTTTTTATATCGCAACACTATCTTTTATTATGTTATCTACAAGTACTCCCACTCCGCTTCTATTTCATTTCTTTTCCCGTGTACCAAAGTTTATATCCCGTCTTTTCAATTTCTCTAGATTTTCACCTATCCATTTAGTTTCTTGTAAATAAATTATACTAATCTTTCTTCTAAGTATGATATCTACTAATTCCATTGTCTTTTTGGTAAGTGTACCTATATTCCAAGTAGCTAACCTAATTTTATTTTCCTGCAAAAGTCTCCTATCATGCCCTCTCTCATGATGCTCTAGTCTATGCCTAATACTATTTAGCAATCTATTAGAGGATTGTAATATCCTAGAACACCCTTGCTTATTTGTCATTACACCGGGGTAGCATCGATGTAACGCGTCACTTCTGGGGAACGCCCTAGCAAACCACCCTTCCTTGCTTATCATTGCATTGGGGTGGCATTGATGCAACGCGTCGCAGTGGGGATGCCCCAATGAATATTCTATAGGATTCATGTCATGTAGATCCGACTATGTTTTACGCATCGGCTACCTAACGCAATCCTCCTCCTTTATCCTGACTTGGGATAGGCAGTACTTGCAATAGAATAAAGCACAGCACAGGCAGAGTTAGGGTTAGGGTTAGAGCTATTAAAGCTATATTAGTTAATTAGAGTTAGAATTAAGGTGATATTTGGGTTAAAGTTAGTTGAATTAGGGTTCTAGATTTGGGTAATGTAATTAAGGTTAAAATTAGGATAATTTTAGTTAGATTTGTTAAATTAGGGTCATTAGAACTAGAATTATGGTTAGTAAAGTTAAATTAATTTTATTAGAGATGAAATTAAGGTGAAATTAATATTAAAGTTAGTTTAATTATGGTTCTAGACTTATTGTAATGTTATTAGCGTTTAGGATGAGGATATTTTTGTTAGATTAACTTTGATTAGATTTATTAGGATAGAATTTGGGTCTTTAAAGTTTGGGATTGGATTAGGGTTTTGGTTAATTAGGGTTTTGGATTTGAGAAATTCAAACAAAAATAAACAATAAACCATAAAACTTGCTTTAAAAAATAAAAAATAACATAAAATCATACCTTAGAATGAAGGGGGAATGAGGAGGAGAAGTAGGCGGCGACTAGGGGTGTGGGCGGCGGTAGCGACAGGAAGTGTGGATGGTGGTGACGGTGACAGGAGGTGGGGGCGGCAGCGTGAATTATCGATTTGGCTGAGAGAGATCGAAAGTTGGGAGAGGAAAAGGGGGGGGGGGAGAGAGAGAGAGAGAGAGAGAGAGAGAGAGAGAGAGAGAAGATAAGATGGGATATTTTAGTGTGAAAATTTTGGAGGGAGTTTCCCCCTAATTTTTCACTGTGGGCCATAACATCCTTGATGGGCCCCTGTCAAGGATGGAAAACTCCCGTCAATAATGCATTCTTGACAGCACTTTGCCATCAAGGATGTTGCAGTCAAGGATGACCCGAATTCTACTAGTGAGTTATTGGGGGTTAGTTTGATTTTGAAAGTTATTGGGGGGTTTTGTATAATTTTTTTAAGTTCTTGGGAATTTGGTGTGATGTTGAAACTTATTGGTAGTTTACCGCAAAGCACTGAAAGTTAAAATAAAGTAGGGAGACCAATTTGAGTATGACGCCCCAGTACATAACAAAGTTGAGAAAAAATAAAGTACGAGGGCCGATCTCAGTATAAAGCCCCGGTCAGAAACCAAGTTGAGAAAAAAAAACAAAGTAAGAAGACTCGTTTGAGTCTCAAGCCCCGATACATGGACCAAATTGGCCTTTTAGCCAAATATAAATAAGGATAAATTGCTATTAAATGCCCTATAGTTTGCCCGACCTTGCACTTAAGTAACCTAAAGTTTTAAACCTTGCCCAAAAATACCCTAAAGTTTTGAGGCCCTTCAATTAAATACCCCAAAGTTTCAAAATTGCACTTAAGTGCCCCCCGTTAGAATATTCTGGGAATATTCCCATGTGAGCTGTCACATGGTTATATGCTATAGTTTTATACCCCTATAGTTCATACTAATTATAACTAAAACACCCTACCTTATATTTCCCATTTCCTTCTAAATCTTACCAAACGTAAACCACCCTACAATTAAATCACCTTACCTTATATTACCCCTTTCACATGAAATGAGAGAATTTGGTAAGACTTAATGTCTAATTATAGCAATTTAGCCATTTAATAATTAAAATTTTTCTTCTAGTCGCATTAAAGAAAACAATTTCTTCTATTAAATTAGACATTTAAAACTTTAAACTTGAGTTTAAGAAAACAAAATTGTTTACCATGATAGCGATTTAGTATTTTTTAATCCCATGACCAATCTCTTGATTCCATGATTTAAAATTAGCCTAATAAGAATCTTAGGAACAGGTTCTTTAGGTATATCAACCCGCAGAACTTCTGCTTTTACTACACAAGTTAAAATTGCCAACAACTAGAACAATACTAATTCATGATTATTAAGTTTTGATTTAAAGAAATTTTTGCACATCATGTTGCATAAAGACATGTATTTGTTCAATAGTTTGTCAAATATCTCATGCTCTTATGCTCTGAAAACTTCTAACATCTCTTCATTCACTGAACTTGCTAGAAACTTGCCAACTAAATTGAGCTAACATTATTTGTCAAGTATAATTCACATATTGGCTATAAATATTTATGATTAATGCACCTACATGGAGCTTGAACAAAATCCTTAAGTGCAATTTTAAAACTTTTGGGTATTCAATTGTAGGGCACTTAAGTGTACTTTTATAACTTAGGGAATATTCTCAGAATATTCTAATGGCTAGCTAACGGAGGGCATTTAAGTGCAATTTTAAAACTTTAAGGTATTTAATTGCAGAGCGCCAAAACTTTGGGGTATTTTTTAGCAAGATTTAAAACCTCAAGTCACTTAAGTGCAAAGTCGGGCAAACTATAGGGCATTTAACAGCAATTTAGCCAAGATATATAAAGCACTATTTGACCCCCAAATTTGACCTCTAGACCCTACATCCATATGACCCACAAATTTAACCATGTGGCTTTCTGTCAGCGGGAATCATAACTCTCTGACTTGACCGACTAATGCTTCTTCCCTTGGCTCTAATGTTTAATGTCAAGTTCAATGAACATAAAATTAATCATTGACGTCAAGATCAACGAAGATATAATAGCAATTAGTTAGAAATTATCTTGCACCACATGTCTAGGATTCAACATGCATAGCGGCAGTTTAATAATTAATTCAATTAATGTTTATAGTAATCTATGGGAGCAAGCTATGTAATTGTAACACTCAATCAAGTTAATCCTCATCACGGTTTCGAATTATTGGTTTGACGTGGGAGATCTTAATAAGAGAACACACGTTTAAAGTAGACTTCAAAAACTAAATATTAGCACAAGTTAGGCTCTTTTTTTCAGGTTGGGATTCTCAACATTCTTGATTCTTGATTGTAGATAATCCATTTAATGATGAAAAATTATCGGTGGATTGTATGGATTCTCTACAATCAATGATATTTCTTTTAGCTTTTAACACTGAAGAAAAGGTCCCTCAAAAATATATTAAAAATAAAAATAAAAAAGGACAATGGGAATAACGTATGCATCAGTTGTTTTCCTTAAAAATATTAAATTAAAATTGTTACATGAACCAATCGGGTTTCAGTCTATGAAAAAGATGTTTAGAGATGTAGCAATATGTTAGAATAAAAATTATAGCTCCTAATCCTTTGCCATCACAGAAAGTTTCAGAGTACTAGAACTAAGTTTAAAGAAATTTTGTTAAACATGCATCCATTTGTATTACTATAAGTGGTTTAGGAGAATTAATCGAATAACAACGAAACAAAGCCCTTGTCCTAAAATTTTGAAATAACTACATGAATCATATTGTTTCATTCTATTCTATTAATTATCATCTTCTTTGTGAAGTTAATTATTATCATATAAACTACTAAAAAATATTTTCGTATAAACTACCAAAAAATTATTGTCATATAATTCTTAATTGTTTCCAACATATTAATTGCTACCATTCATATTAATTTAGAAATATGAAAATTTGGAATATAATATAGAATTGATAAAGATTTGGGTGGGTAATATGATTAAAAACCTAAAGCAATGTTTTTCTTAGGGGCACCAAGTATTCCAACTCATTCAGTGAAATGACTCAGCATTAGATAAGAGTGTTGGGGACTCATCTACTCTGATCTAAGTAGCAAAATGGTTTTTATTGATACTTTTTTATCTCTTGATAAATTATTTAACAAAAGAACTTGTCATCTCCTACTAGTTTTTCCATTTTTTGATGTACTTTGTTTTGTTGCACATACAAGCAGTTATGCAGAAGCTGCAAATGTTTCTTTTTACCATAGAAATTTGAGGAGCATTAGTAAATTAAACTAGATGTCAGTAAATATAATGGTTGTTTGCCAGTAACTTTTGCTCCCTATAACTTCAAACTAGAAGATAATTAAAAAAAGATCCTGCTTGCCATGGGCCGATCACGGTTCCGACCTTAGACTCAATTTTGACATTTTCTTTAGGCGCAATATTGAGGCCAGGTTCAGACCCTTGCAGTATCCAGGATGAAGTTATTATGTCAGATGGCCCAAAGCCCAAACCACAGTCGTAAGAACCCGTTAACTCATTATTTTGCATTATGTAACTTAACTTACGGTACATACCTTAAGCTATGTTTGGGAGTTTACTTATGGAGGAAAACTGAAAGAAGAGAAGGGAAAATAAGGTAAAGGAAAGAAAAGAAAGAGAAGAGGAAATGTAATAATCATGTTTGGGAGTTTAGTAAAGAAAATGGAGAAGTATCATTTCTTAGCCATTGTATTCGTATCATGATGGTCCAAAATTGTTAACTCCCTCTACATCCAATATGGGTGGAATCAAATTATATACAATGGAG
Source organism: Asparagus setaceus (assembly GCA_012295165.1). Lineage (NCBI taxonomy): Eukaryota > Viridiplantae > Streptophyta > Magnoliopsida > Asparagales > Asparagaceae > Asparagus > Asparagus setaceus. Next base: position 29,015,403 of record CM022707.1, read on the forward strand.
GTTAACGGATGTAAACTTTGTTAACTCTCTTTCCCTCCATTCCCTTTTAAAAAACTCCCAAACAATGTGAACATATTTACCTTCCTTACCCTACTCCTCATTCACCACCATCCAAATAGGGCATTAAACATTACGTAACCTTTTGAAACACTTAAAACATCATAGGTCTATGTTATTATAATATAACGTGTTATTTCAATCTAACCTTGGTTATTTCAATATAGCTTAAGTTATTTTAGTAAAATTTATTATAGAGACAAGAGAATATTTTGTTTCTTAAGACTTGAAGTAATTAAGTAATTAACTTTAAATTATTTATTAAACCTCTATGGATTATTTTTATGACATCATTATATGATTGTAAAATTATAAACATGACTAATAGAATGAATGTGAAATTGTGAGCTAGATGTAAATTTGTGATTTTATATTTGACTATTCTATTGTGATACTTGTTAGTAAATCATATATCTTCTATTAAATTAATATATTTTTATTAAAATATCTAAAAATTTATTACGAAAATTTATTATTTTAAGTACATAATAAAAATACATAAAGTACATTATGCTTTAAATTATTGAGAGAACTTAAGTTATATGTTGTCATATTTTTCAATATTATTTAAGGCTTGATAGCGTGTTCTTGCTTTTTTTAATTTTAGTTATGCGTGCTTTTGGATTGATTGTTAAGCACTCATGACAATTTTTTTTTGAGAAATTGAGATGATATTTGATAATTGTGATGTCATATTTAAAAATAGGCGATGATTCTATTTATTAAAACAAGTGTGAATAATTTTTATTTATTAAATATTTAATTAAATAATAAAACACGTGATCGTTATCGTTATGTTATTTTGCATTTTATGCTATCGAGTTGCATGTTATGTTATGTGTTATTGTTATTTTCAACATTGGCCGAAACTACTTCGAACTAAACTTTAGTAACTTTATCAACACAAGTACCGAACTCCTATATCTTCGATTATGACAATGGACAACTAAAATCACTGAATTATGACTCAATTTCACAAAATAACACCGTCAAATCTCCTTTTGTAACATTTAACTGTGATTACCAGAGTATTTTTCTCAGTAGAAACCATATGCTTAATCTTTTAAAGTTGGCAATTGTAAACACTCACCAACTTCGCTGCAGAGAAACATATTTGAGAATAAACTAGGATTCTGCATTCAAAACTTCAAACGCATAGATTCACTGTAGAAATTCAATTTTGAGAGGGAAAAAGCTCTCATAGATCAAACTTCCAGAGATTAGTTACACTTAGAAGTTTTTCTTTGAGCAAACAGAGATTAGTTAATTGCTGACAGTAGATCCTTCACCTAATCCAAAGCTTTTTAATCAGCAAAATTCCAAAATTTGGGATCCCAATGGACCACTTTTTGAATGTTCTTTGGTTCCTCAGTTGCTTGGATCACGTACTCATCTGCTCCATTTGCAGGCCACGCTTCTCTGCAACTAGAAATTATAATTAATATAAGCGTCATATCATTAGAACTAAGATTCTGATAAGAGTTGTCATATAATTTAATATATATCCTTAAAGTTGTTGGTGAGTATCTCACTTGTTCTTAGAATATTTAGGGATCAAATTCAAACATTCTTATTATTAATTAGTGCTTAAATGACTATGGTCTCGCTGTTGATCATTATCTCTATTTATAAATTACTAGTTTCTATACAAATTGATTCAAATTGATGTACTAAAAATTGAAGGAGGAGGACCACTATGAATTAAGATATCTATATATCTAGCTACCAAATTAAGATTCCATTTATTTCATCTATCTTGGATCTATCAATTGTCTAGGATCCAACAATTTGATGGTTTCAAGAGCACACATTTCTCTTGTATTAGCTCAAAATTAATTTTGTCGAAATCCTATATAGGGCATTTGAATGCAAACCCGATAAACTAATCTCGATTAGGTATGAGTTTTGGCGGGATACAAAGCTTTCTATTTTTTTGAATAAAGACACATAACTACTTTCCAACCCATTGATGATTATATTTCCTTATTAGGACTGAACAAAAGTTTTTGTAAACTTGTTAACAACTATGTGATGAAGATTAGGAAACGACACATGCAACTTTTGTTATGTTATTGTCTTCTTGCATCCAAAGCTTTCCAATAATGCAAAATAGGGGTGAGTTGTAGCATAATTGACTATTGCAACCCCACAAATTCCCTTGTACAAAACCCCTCTCTGTTTGAATTAATTACTTGCAGAGCAGGAACATTCAAACTTGAGAGAGAATAGAGATCTAGTGTAAAGATTTGATACTGTTGCTTTAGTGGCAGGGAGCATTTAATACTGAATCTCTCCTTTTTTTTCCTAGTATTTATGACATTATACCCAAATATTACACACAGAGAGATAGCAAATCTTGTCATCACAGATAATTCATTTCCATTATTTTCATATGACACATAGGTTCATAATTGCTCTGATTATAGATGAAGAAAGCATGAAACTGGCTTATAGAGCTAACATTAACTTATACCTTAATAGATTAAGCATCATGGGGTGCTTTCTAGCACATTGTTTTTGAATTCATTTTCTGAAGTAACTACATAGATAAACAATACAACATAGTTATTTAGTTGATGGAAGGGTTTCGTTACTTTCGTATGCCTTTGGTTCCTTCTTTGATTTGAGCATATACAGCTCAATTGATGGCACCATTGACCTCAAATTTTGGCTATCTTTTTTCATTGATAATTAAGGTGGTGATAGTCAAATAAAAGTTTTTCTTTTTTTGCATAACAACCCAAAACTTTTTATCCGCAACTGACTCAATTCAGCAATCACTCAACCAAGTGCATTTCAGTAGTTTTGACATATAAAATTTTTTTATTGTAGAGTTACTATATGCGACCGTAAGTTGCTATATTTTGATGTAAGTTGTTATATTTTACGGTAAGTATATTTTGGTGAAGTTGTTGCATATATACCAAATTGGTTGAAAACAAAGAGCAAGTTTAAAAGTAATTCAGTAGCATTTTGAGTTTAACTATGACTTTTAATTGTCCGGTTTAAAATTAAAATGACAGTAAAACTTTAGATGTATAGAGAAAACCCTATATAAAACTAAACTTGGATCTAGTATTAAATCATCTACAATAATAATATCTATGTTATGATTAAATTAATTTGGCAGTGTTATAGGGATATTAGTTGGCAACGTCCTAATTGTTATAAATCTAGTAGAAGTTATATCAGAACATGCGTGTATAGTTTTGATGTCTGGCTCGCTAAAAAGGGAGGATATCAAAATATCTTTATTAAGATGTGCATTTAGAGAAAACTTCCAATTTATGTGATTGACGTCTACCCAACTGCCAACTAATTTGAAGCTAGAAACTCTAGTTGCCAAATTCATGATTAGGATCTTAATTAAGCCATGAAGCAGTATCCCCTTTGTTGGCCTACAAAGTTCGAATGCCTGTAGTTCGTTTCCCTTTGTTGCATCTTCCTCAATGTCTCACAAACAGGGGCGGAGCCACGGGGGGATGGCCCCCTGGCTTTTGGCTACTAATATGCATATTAGTCCTTATATCTTTCACATATTGAGATTACTCCCTCCACTCACCAAATTTGTTGTTTGATACTTCAACTCTTAGGTAGTTTCAAATTAATTCCTTTAATAGCTACAATTATTCTTAATTGGAGGGACTAATTTCAAAATAGCTTAATATCAATTTCAAATATTTGAGGGACTTTTTCAAAATATGAAAGATTTAATGGGGGTAATATTGAAAAAAAAAGTATTTCAAATTAATCTCTAGTGAACTCATTTCTCCGGTGTTGTGAGTTTGCATTTTGGTCAAGAGTGTTGTAATTCTCAATTTCTCATGATTATTATTTGAAAGGTATTTTCATTCCATGTTTCTTTTATTCAAGTTGTAGCAATCAGAATGAGTTTCTATTTAATATTTTCATGTAAATTGTTTTACATTTAATAATAGTACTATGAGAGGAGGTTATATTTTCATGTGGTTTTATATTTTATGTTTTTATGGAGTTTTTATATTTTATGTTGGCATTGTGAGTACAGTTCTTCCAATTTCATTAAGTTTTAAATGAAGAAATAATTTGTGAACATGTATAATTTACATAATATTGTCAATCTATCGTGTTTAAAAGCATTAGAATTTGAAGTTTATGATTAAGGAAAACCAACTATAATTAGGACATTAAGAAAAAGACTACGAAAATTGGAGCGTGTTGATTCATGATAGCTAAATATGTTGAAATGATTCGAGAATCCATGAATTTTTTTTTAAAACTACTAGCCCAAATTATTTTTTCACCTACTTAGATATGTATAAAAATTTATTATGTCCTGTCATATTTTATCACTTTTTGAGTAATATGGTATCATAGTTGTACTTTGCCCCCACCAAGAACCCCGAAGAAAATCTGGCTCATACTTGCTCACAAAACCCTCTGATCTTTCACACTTTTTTGACCAAATTTCTCGGATGTTGCTATTTCAAAATGTAAAATAACTAAAATATTCTTTTGAATATCAACTCATTTCAGTTACAAGGAAACTCCCAACATGTAAAAAAGGATCATGACCAATTTACAACACTTTTTCCCTCACTTTACTCTTTTCCCCAACTAGTTTAGTATTTTCTCAGTCATCTACTTGTCATGTGACATGTTATACCTAACAGTGTTAATTTTCGGGGATTAAGTGAGAAAATTTCGGGAGATTTTCTCACATTTTCAAACTTGAGGCGAGTTTTCTCAAATTAAATTAGTCGATAAGGGTTAAGTGAGAAAAGTTCAGAGGGTTTTCTCGAATTTTTGAAATTGAGGGGGTTATCTACTATATGCTCAAAAGTGAGGGGCTTTTAAAATAATAGAGGGCGGATTTTTTGAGACACCCCCATGGTTTTTTTTTTTTTTTTTTTTTTGGTTGTAAAATTTATCCGTTCTTCTATCTAAGAGTGGCAGAACTGTCAATTAGTGCAATGACAAGCCCATTTCTTCACTAAAGCAAAAGGGACCCACATATATGGGTCCCATGTACTGAGAGATCGTGGTTTTTTCGCTGAGATGTTCGATCGATCTCTTTATGTTTGTTTTTTCCGCTAATTTATTTTATTATTTATTTTTATTTCTTCCTATTTATCGTCTTTATTTCCACTTATAGTCTTTTTATTTCGCTGCTCCTTCTCGTGATTTGCATTTTACTCTTTCCGCTCTCTCTCGTTTCCCCCCTCTCTCTCTCTCTCTCCAAACCCTAGCCCTAACCAATAAATCTCCCAAATTTTGCCATTTTCGATCTCGAACCCATCTGAAACCCTAAGCTCGAGATCTCAGCTGAAGCGGCTCCGGTATGCCTTCGATCCTCGCCTTTTCTCGATCAGCCTGTAGATTCTAGGGTTCCGCCATTGATTTCTTGTTTTCATTTGGTTTATTTGATTGATTTTGATTTGGCTTGTTACTAGTGAAAGTAAAGTCTGTCGCTTTTTTTTGACTTGATTTGATCGGTTGTTTTTTGCGGGGTTTGATTATTTTAGATTATATATGTAGCTATCAGTCACTTTTCTTGCGTCATTGAAGTTAGATTAGTATATAATATGATTATATTGTAGTTGATCGTTTGGGGATTTTGACTCGGTTGACTGTTGTAGAGTAGACTTCGTAGGTTCTAAATTGCAATTATAACTTTTGAGGAAATTTTCATGTTTGAAATTGGGGTTATTTGATGAAGAAACTAATGGGATACCTTGGCTGGTCTCTGTTCTTTCATCATTTATCAATTTAGAATAAGTGTTACCGATTACAGTATTCAAAGGAATCTCGTGAAAGTGATAATTTCTGTTGATATATGCATGTTTAAATAGTTATTTAAAACTTTCTAGTCATTGTTTCAGATGTTTAAGTTTAATAATGAGCTTTAATCTCCAAGCACTTGACAGTTTGAAGACCTTTCCTTTGATATAAAGCTGAATTTTTGCTTAAAAGAACATCATTTGGCTTGTGTCATACTTGTTTCGCTTGCTCTAGGAATTTGACTTCCATTAGCAAGTTTATAGACTTTGAATTTAAGTTTTTTTTATTTTGAGGCTTAAATAGAGAAATAGTACACAAGCCAAGTAGTGAATATCATTTCAAGTTAGTCTTAGTGTCCATCTTTTTTTGTTTCATGTTATAGTTTTAGCTGTCATTATGTGGCCATTTAAGCTAATAACTTGTACTTCTTTATCACTGAACTTTGCTCGAGTGATATTCTAGAATAATGTTAGTGCTGAAGCAGTGCACTGGTAATAAGAAACAAGAACTTGGGCTTCATAAGCAGGCTTGTGATGAGCTTAAAGGAAAACTCTTCTGTGCTCCTTGAAATTTTCATGAGATTTTTCTTAAACGTAATAGAATATTCTATTATTATCTAGTGCAATATTTTAGTTATTTACCATACTCACTTTTTCTTTGAACTTCTACTAATATTTTGTTATTCCACAGGATTTTGGTAATGCTCATACTCCTAAATAACAGCAAGGTGGACCTTTCCAGTTCCACTGTCAATATGCTTTGAGAAAATCAGTTCAAGGTATCTTTCTGCCTTGTCTAATATCCATCCATTGCAAATGAGAGGCTTCCTGGGTTCATCTGGTTAGATTAAACAGATAGCCAAGTGCTTTAATAAATGGGTTCATCTGGTGGAGTCTCTGAGATTGTTGAGTCAAAGGAGGATGACTTGATTGATCATTTTAAAGGATCTAATACATTAAGCATTAAGGTGAAAGGAGAGGGTTCCAAATCACAAGGTTACCCTGCAGAAGATAGCCTTAATAGACTAATAAAGTCAATTGATTTAGGATCTTCCCACGAGATTGCTACAAAAATGCTGCGGAATAATGCTCAAAAGAAGCCTATTAAAGCTGGGGTATCCCAAGCATCAGGGATAGGGATCTCTGAATCTGTAACTTTGAAGCATGCACTCAGAAAGTATTGTATTTCGCATGCTTCAGAGATGGCTGCTATGAAGAGGGTATCAAAACCATCTGCCGTATCTGATGTCTCTGAAGCTGGGACAATTAAAAGGCTTTTGGCATCTGTAGTGGTTCCAATGGGTGAGTCCGGAGAAAATGGAAAATTGGTAGAAATATCCCTTGTCCATGAGAAGGCTATGAAGGATTCGGAATCATCCAATGGATCCTCTGTCCCTTCTCCGCATCATGCAGCTTCACCCACTGCCAAGGTACAGAAAACCAGAATCCAAGATGTGATAGCATCCAAAGAAAATGCAGGCTATTCGTCCACTCCTAAAACAACTGGGGTAAAAGGAAAACCATTTTTTAAGAATTATGTACATAGCTCCAAGAAAGCTGTTGATTCAAGCAAGCTTACCACAGGTTCTCGCCAGATTAAGCCTATAAAAACGAACACCAAAAGGAAAGGAAAACAGGAATTAGTTTCAGCACTTGGCAGTTCTAATAACCGTACCCAAGTGAATAAAGATGGTGGTTCCCTAACTGAAAGTAAATCAGGTTCTCGAAAAGAACCTATTTTTCCAGCAGCTAGCAATACGCATACTCCTGAAAGCAAGATGAATGATGGGGCAGCAACCAAACCTGATGTTACTCCAAATAGCTGCAAGGTTGGTGTAGATGATGGTGTTAAGGTGACCGGAAACTCAAGAACAAGAGAGAAGGGGGAATCTTCTCAAAGCTCGAAAAGCAGCATTGCGGATTACAGCAGCAGCACTAGCATGAGTGATGAGAGCCATCAGAGTTCTATCGGTAATGGGAGTAGACCTCATATGTCAAAAGATGTTAGGTGGGAAGCTATCCATTATGTTGTGATGCAATATGGGAACCTAGGGTTGAAAAACTTTAGACTTCTCAAGAGGCTTGGTTGTGGAGATATTGGTACTGTTTATCTTGCTGAGTTGACTAGTACAGATTGCTTGTTTGCCTTGAAAGTGATGGACGTTGAGTTCTTATTGAGCAGAAAGAAGATGCTGAGAGCACAAACTGAAAGAGACATCCTTCAGATGCTTGATCATCCATTTCTGCCGACTCTTTATGCTAATTTCACAACGGATAACCTTGCTTGTTTGGTTATGGAGTATTGTCCTGGTGGTGATCTCCATGTACTTCGACAGAGGCAACCTGGCAGGAGTTTTTCTGAACCTGCTGCTAGGTATGTTTCCTTTTAGCTAAACAAGTTCTGTAGAAACTCTAGAAGTATGCTTTCTATGCTCTCAATTTCTGTGATATGGCTGGTTTTATTTTGCATCCTGATACGTTGATTATTTGTCTTGTATTCTTTGTGAAAACTATTTGCTGCGAAGTTTTCATCCTATACTTTTGATTTTGCATAAATGGAAGGATAAATTGCACATAACCCACCTTATCTATACCTTGAGTTGCACTAAGCCCACCTAAACTCATTTACTAGCACTAAGCACCTCTGAAATGAAACTTTCAGGAAAGATACATTGCAAGTAACACCCCTCTTTCTCATTCAGTGAAGGGGATTATGTGCTAATAATGAGTTTTTTTGGGGTTGTGCAACTCTAGGTATAGATGAGGGGGGTTATGTGCAATTTACCCAAAATGAAAACTAGTATATGTAAAGAATTGCTAATATTTTAGATTTCTTTGAAGCCTAACTAAATTAAGCATTTCTTTTTGAGGGAAAATTATATTTAGCAGTTACCTTGAATAGTTGGCTGTGTCCATTGAACATTGATCAAGAGCATTCTAAAAGTGTCTCCACAATTTAAACACAAGACATTGATCTAATGTCAGCAACTAGTCTATTAGCTCTTATTAATGCTGAATAATCCACATGTCAACATTTTTAGTATTAATTACACACTACTATTCTCCAGGTTTTATGTAGCAGAAGTCCTCCTCGCTTTGGAGTACCTACACATGCTTGGGGTGGTATATCGAGATCTCAAACCAGAAAATATCCTAGTTCGAGAAGATGGTCACATCATGCTCTCCGATTTTGATCTCTCACTGAGATGCGAAGTGAACCCAACTCTTCTCAGATCCTCATCATTGGGCTCACAAGTGCCCGTGAAGAAGCTATCAGGACCTTGTGCTGAAAACAGCTGCATCGAGCCTCTTTGCCTCCAGCCATCTTGGGTTCAAGTTTCTTGCTTCACACCCCGTCTTGTATCTTCAACAACACAAAAAACCCGCAAGCTTAAATCTGACCAAAGTGGTCAAGTCAGCCCACTTCCACAGCTTGTGGTGGAGCCTACAGATGCCCGCTCCAACTCTTTTGTTGGGACCCACGAGTATCTGGCACCTGAGATCATCAGAGGAGATGGGCATGGGAGCGCAGTAGATTGGTGGACCTTCGGGATTTTCCTTTACGAGTTACTGTATGGTAGAACACCCTTCAAGGGACCCGGGAATGATGAAACCCTAGCCAACATCATCTCACAAAGTTTGAGATTCCCTGAGAGTCCAGCTGTTAGCTTTCATGCTAGGGATTTAATCAGGGCATTGCTAGCAAAGGAGCCAGAGAACAGATTGGGATCAAGCAGAGGTGCAGCAGAAATCAAGCAGCATCCATTCTTTGATGGGATGAATTGGGCTTTGATACGGTGTGCTGCACCTCCAGAGATTCCTGCGAGTTATGATGTTGGAACCCCTCTCGGAGTGCGAAAGAAAAAGGAAGGTAAATGTTTAGATTTCAGGAGCAATGGAGATGATGTCGAGTTTGAACTTTTCTAGTGAAAGTCGTCGGTTTGAAGAGTGAAGAAGAGTGAAGAGCTTGTGCGTGATGATTTGCTGCCAATTTTCTCTCTTTTTTTCCTTAATGTATTCGATAGCAGTTTCATGTAAATGTAGATCCACAATTGCGGCGGTGAAGTTCAATTCCTTGTCAATAACATGGATATGATTTTCGTGGAGGAATGCCAATTGGTCACCTACTTGCTCTGGATGAGATTGTGCTTCTGTAGCTCTGTTGTTTGCTGTTTCATCCATTACTACAAATCATGGTGAAATGTGATGGTATAACTCCCGTATTATGTGATGAAGATTTTGCAAAATCTTCCAATTTGTAATGTTGGTGATATAGTGATTGCTCCGTAGAGGATTACATGTAAAATATTTGTTCCGGGATGTATCTGGACTTCAGTGTAGGAGAGGCCTGCGCGCTGAAAGCAAATGGTTGCTAGATTACCGGAGAATGAGGCTTAATTTTCTACATTGTTAGCTTTAGTTTTTTATTTTAAGAATTTGCCTGACTGCGTCATTTGCAGATGCCAAAGATGTTCTTGGTTCATGGTTCTGGAGTAAAACTAGACAAAGGATTCAGTTTTCACTCTTTTTTTGTTGGATCACTGAGAAAATCTCGCTTTTCGTTCCTCTAGATGAAAATTCTCTCCATTTATATTAGTTCTCAGCTCTATGTTTACTGTAAATTCCTTAGTTTCTTGACATTGTCAACAATACAAGTCAAAGCAAAAAAACATTGTCAATTGCATATTGTGACAATGTTTTCTTAGAATTTAAAACGGCTTGTGGGATGCTACAGTGTTGGCCACATTATATCATGGCTGTTGAAAATCAACATTCGACTTGATGTACATTTTCACTCAGTTCTGCTTTAAAGTAATTGTAGGAATTTTAGCATCCTCTCCGTGCTTAAACATATATCCCTTACATAATTGAGTGCAAATTGATGATGAACTGCTGACAAAATATATTGCAGTATCATCAAACTATCAAATTACATAACACGACAAGCAATTTCCTCTCACCCACTGTATTTAAAAAGAATATAAGCAACAAATATTTACAATATCACCTCGAGAATGAGTACATATAATACACTACAATAATGAACTTGCATCAGCAGAAGTCTTCATCGCGCATCCTTATACTATGTAAGTCTTCTTGGGTTTCCTACCTCTTTTCTTCCGTGGGTTTGAATCAAACATGATACTGAAGGCGTGGATGATCTCAGCATCTTCCTCATTCCACAAAATTCTAGCAGCCTCCGGTTTGGCAAGCAGTAGTTTTGCCACTAGGAACCCTGCAATAGACCATGTTTGGTATAAACGAGCTTGCTTCCCAATGAAACGTCCACGTTTAGTGTCATAATATTCTGGCCATTTTTCTACTGACAACCGCTTCTCTGCAACCTCCACTGCTTTTGCAGCAATCTCCGGTCTATCCATTTTTATGCACGCAACAGTAAGCTGAAACGAAAAAAGAATATGTCAGAATTTAGAGTATCATGTGCGTTAGGGACATCAGAGAAAGAGTACAATTGAGCTTCTGCAAGAAAATTGGTTTGAATTAGTAATTACTAATGATGGTCCTGTGAAACAGAAACCCATGAATATGCCCCAACAGACAAAAGTGCCTGAAACACAACCTCTTGAGTCTCTCTCAACCTCTCCTTTAATAATTTGCATATGATGTATCTGTCTTAAACAACTCAAATTGAAGATTCAGTAACATGGTTTCTGGTTTCTTGAGTATATCTAGCCTGCCCACACAGTTAAAAAGACACGCATCCTCCAGATGAAAGCCTTGCAGGCATTTCAAAATTCAGCCCAACCTAAAAAATGTTCTCTCACAACTTTGAAAAAATAAGAGAGAAGAATAAAAAAGGTGGGAATAAGGCGGTTTCCCCCTGTTTTTTCCCTCCTTTTCTTGTATTTCTGGAGCAAGTTAGAATGATTAAAAAGGTAGATAATTCCAAAATCGCTGACAAAGAGTTCATAAAATTTAAGGATTCATAATGTGATTTGGAAAGTATAAACTGAATAGATTCAGACTTGTACATAAACAAGGTCCTATATTACCCATTTGAAAAGAAAGACAAGTCACGACTCACACGAATTGGTTCCTTCTTCTACTTCTAGATGGCTGCTCTATGGCGATCCTACCACTTTTTCTTGGGCTATGCTCATTCATCTATGCTCCAAAGTACCAATTTCTCAACATTCACAATCATAAAGTAGCTTAAATTCTCAGCTATATGGGACTAGGATGGTTAGCAGAACCAATCGATCAAGGAGCTGGGCAACTTTTGCATGAAAGATTAATAAAAAGACAAGAATTTATACTACTGTTCGTAAAGCTTTCCCTATGTGTTTGTGTGCCCATGCGGGTGGTGGAGAGGGAAAAAGTTCATGAGGCTATAGAAGCCTATCGACTTCCTTGTGCATTAACATGAATGCAGATGTTTAATCATGAGGGTGCGCACAAACACCCACTACAACAAAAATCAAAACAAAGTACCATTCACCAACAAGATATAGAGGAAACTCCATAGAACAAAACTATGACAATAAAGATAGCCAACTTGCCAGAGCAGTGAAGGGTACCTTAAAAAATTAAGGATTCATAATGAGTCTAAGAAACTGAATAGGTTATCCCTTATACATAAACGAGCTACTATATTTCCCATTTGAAAAGAATGACAAGAATCTGGTCATGTTTCCTGAGAAAGACGGCCTTCTATTGCTCCAGCAGTCTTCTACTTATAGTTGGCTGTTCTATGATGATCCTACTTCATTTCTTCAGTTCTGCTCACTCATCTCGCTCCAAAATATCAATCTCAACATTAACAATTAGAAAGTAACTTAAATCCTCAGCTATGTGGGGACTTGGATGGGGAGCAAAACCAATCGATCAAGGATTTGGTCAACCTTCCCATGAAAGATAATAAAAAGACAAGAAATTATACTACCGTTCATCAAGCTTTCTTCTATGTGCATGTTGTTGGGAAATAGCCTTGTATTTCAGGAAATCCTAGTTGGACTTGGATTGGGGATTGAATTTGATAAGAAAGATCAATTATAATTGAAATTAAATTCTAATTGGAAGAGAATTAGAATTGATAATCCAAATCAAATTAGGAGTTTACATATATTCAAGAGAGAGGAAAGCTCTTTAAATATCCCTTGAGAGGTTCATTGTAAATCAAGTCATTGGGTAAAAGCTAAGGAGTAAGGAGAGTTGCATATTGTAAAAGAGAGCTAGAGAAAACTAAGGAGAGAAATCAAGGGTTTTGAGAGATTATTTGGTCAAATTGAGAGAGAGTTTCTTGTGGAATCTTTAGATATCACAAGAAAGATTATATATTTGTAATATCTGATATAAAGAAGACTCAAATTTCTCCCAGTGAACATAGACAATTGCCTAAATCATGTGTCTTTGTCTCTTGATCTATTTTTCTGCGGTATATTGCTATTCTCTTTTGTTCAAATTAGACGTTTCTCGGAGTTTCCCCACTGCCCGGTGATTGATTGGCCTACGAAGAGCGAGAAGATCTAATCAGTGTTTTGCTGACTCTTCCGCAGGCTACGCTTATGCATAGATCGCCAGTTAGTGCATAACGATTGGTGTCGAGTTCTGGTTGCATGCGCCAACACTTGTGTGCCCATGCGATCAGCAGAGACAGATCCAAAAAAATTTTTCTACGAGGGCACATATATAAGCATACATAAATTAATAACTTATATAATATAAATCTTAACAATAGAAAAAACTTATTTATTTGAATCCCTTTTTTGACGAATTGTTTTTTTATATGATTCTTCAATCAAAAATCATAGAGAGTCTTAGAGACGGAGACTTTAAACTAATTATCTAGTTTGATTCATTATTACTCTATTCTCATATATATATATATATATATATATATATATATATATATATAGAGCGAGAGAGTAAAGCTCTATAAACTTAAGTGGATAGAGTCATTTGTCCACCAACTTTTTATTCATTGATTTTGCATTGAGATTTGTGCTAGCATGTGATACAAATGAAGGCACAAATCTCAAAGAGAGCATTGATGTGTAGCACAAATCTCAAAGCATAATGAAGGGATTAAAAGTTTGGTGGACAAATGCTTCTATCCACTTAAGTTTATAAGAAATTTACTCTATATATATATATATATATATATATATATATATATATATATATATATATATATATATATATATATATATATATATATATATATAATGAATATACTTGGTACCAAGTACAAAATTGGTGCTTAGTGACCGACTACTTCTCATGCACATATTTAAACTTGTCCACATTAAAATGGTTCACATGATTACTCACCCATTGAATGAGTGGATGAGAATTGACCACATCACTACCAGTACCAAACTTGATGCTTCGTATCAAGTATACACATATTCCTACATATTTCTATATATAACACTATTATAAAAGTGTGTAGAATGATAAAATATTTTGTTCCAAAATGCCCTTAAATGCACATACATACATCCATTAAACACATACATGCATACATATAACACATATATGCATACATAGATTATACCCTTAAAATTAAACACATACCTATACATACGTAAACTATATCCCTCCAAATTCTTCTCATACCCACGAATCCTATATAATCACATCACATTAATTAAATTAAAGGCTATTATATGTGTATATGTACAAAGTATGCACTAAACTTTAGAAATATCAGTTAGACGTTTGCACGTGTTGCAAAGTATGTGAAAAATATCATCTTACTTTGCTACTGTCACAAAAAAAATCTCAGACCCATTAAGCGCCCTCTAAACAATATATCAAAGTGCCCCCCACTCAACAAATTCACACTCATCTCACTTTGTACTGTCGCTATGAAATATCAGACGCATTGACCATCCCTCCAAGCGATATATGAAAGAGGCCCCCACTTAACAAATCCACACCCAGTTCGCACATAATCTCCTTGGTAAAACTGGTGAGCAATATTATAATTGAATTTTCATTGTTTAACCCCCGTAACCCCAAAACTATTATTTACTATCTTTCTTAATTAAATCCATCATATACCTAATAACCCCACCCAATAATAATACCTATCAATCCATTTGAGTTCTTGTCATAACCTCCCAATCCTCAATTAAATCAATTAATGGTGTTTTTATAGCTTCCATTAACAATAATATATATTAAAGGTCTATATTATACTAAACTTTGATATTAATAAATTTATATCTATTTTATTTTATATTATACATCAAATAGTATAACTTGCATATAGACCATTTGTTATAAGCATAACTCATTGGTTTTGCACGTGCACCTGTATAACTTGCATATAGTACATTTGTATGGCTAGGATTGGAGCACACCCAATTAAAAACTATTTACTACCTATATCTATTATAACCCCCACTCAACAATAATACATATTAAGCCTTGGAATTCCTATCATACCCCCCCCCCCCCAAATGCCACGTATGTCCCTATGCTTTTCACTAAACTATAGGCTAAATATATCTACAGCCGATTTTCACATACTATATTACCTGCACCTGTGTTGCTTATAAAATGCATATTTTCTCAATATTCTTGAATTTTGTATTAAATTTTTAGTTACTGAAATCATTATTCTCGAATTTTGTAAGGTGGATTATTTAGATTTTGCACTCTAAAACAACAGCTATAATGTCAGAACTTGAAGTGAAAAAAATGCAATTAAGCAGTTGAAGTACACTCAACGCGATGCTTCCAAGAGTGGCTCTTCCAATGAACTTCTTTTTATAACGTGCTTTTATTTTTATTAGCCATTTCTTTGCGATGATTTTTTAGTTTGATTCTCTACAAGTTAGCAAGGGTTTGGCTATTGATGACCAGTGTTTTAAATGCGACTCTAGCGCCAAGACGCGCAAGCACTGGGCTGCCATATGACAAATACCAGATTGCGCGGGCGCTTCACTTGCATCAAGAGGCGCCGACAATACTTTGAGTTTGCGCCTTTGCGATCGCCTCAGTAATTGAAGTGTTATTTCAGATTTTAATTGAAATTTGAGGGTTATTGGGTATGAACCTGGTTACCACTTAAACCCAAAACTCAAATTACCTGATCCAAATAGTTAGGGCTTGTTTCTTTTTCATCAACTCTTCGTGTTCCCACTTTTCTCTTCATTGTCGAGTTGCACCAGCAATCAGACTTCAGAAATTGGCCAGCGGCGATCAAAATCCGACAGTGAGGTATGTTTCTTCTCTTTTACCTTCATTTTCTTTTCTTTCTTTTTTTTTCTGTCGGTCCCATCTTTTTTCTGCTCGGTTCACTTTTTTTTTTCCTTTTCTTGCTTTTTTTCTTTTTCTTTTTTTGTCTAATTTCCTGCTGGTAATCAGTAATCGTGACTCTTTTGTTTTATTTTCCTTCTCTTTTTGCTTTCTTTTTCTTTTGTTTGAGACTTTTCTGATAAATATTCACTAAAGTTTGGTTGATTGATAGATATCTGAAACTTATGCTTTCTACTACAAGAATTATTCACTAAAGTTTGGTTGATTGATAGATATGCGAACTTATGCTTTCTACTACAAGAATTATTCACTAAAGTTTGGTTGATTGATAGATATGTGAAACTAATTGTTTAATTTTATGTTTGTTGACTTTGTATTAGTAAATATTTACTTTTCAAGAAATTCATGCCTCATCCAAATTTTCTAATTTTTATTCTTTTCTCCTTCTCTTTTGCTTTCATTTTCTTTTGTTTGAGACTTTTCAAGAAATTCATGCTTGCTACTACAGTAAGTATTCGCTCATGCTCTAATTTGTATACATCCAAATTATGATTAATTAATAATTAGTAGTCTAGTACTATAGAATGCAATCTTTCATAATTAACTATTTCTACTTTCTACTCATCATTCATCTTGAGTCCTTGACATTTTTTATGTGAAATTTCACAAATATATATATTTTCATGCATGTTGTATATCTTGAAAAATTATGTGGTTTGGAGTGCGCCTCGCTTCACTCAGGCGCGCGCATCGCATTGTGCCTTGCTCATGTGCGCGTAAACCAACTTTGCGCCCTGCATTGCGCCTCGCGCATTGAAAACACTGTTGATGACAAGCTTTCAAGCTGGCTTTTCATCATTGGATTGAAGCTGTAAGCATAAATTTCCTGTCATTTACTTTGTTATAAATAAATTTTTGCAATGTGGATTTTTATTGTTATTTAGTACTCTCTATTATAAGGTCAATTTTGACCTAAGTAATTGCCACATATTTTGCATGGAATCTTAAAATAATTCTACATTTTCTTGAATTATGAACAATCAGCCTTTTCTTTTACCATGATTTTGATGGAATATAGTATATCTTAAAATATAGTTAATTTTCATAAATATTATAAGATAGTATAGTAAATATTACTTATCAGAGAGTTGAGAGTTATTATAAAAAGATATAATGAGCATTTCAAACTTCTGGATAAGTCCTATATTATTATTCAATTAGTATTTTACAATTTTAAAGTAAAGGAATATAGTTTCCTTTAATTTATTTGCACATGGGATTGTTCATGAAAGCATACCTGCATGTTCACTATACTAAACTTCACTATACTAGGTTATCTTTTCTAAGATTATTGTGATCATTTTTAAATTTATTTGCACTATACCTCAATCTATTAAACACATACCTGCATGCTCACGGGACTAATGTATGTATATGGAAAATCAACCAAATACTTCAAGGGACACAAATGCATGTACATGGAAATTGTTCAAGAAAGCATAGAAAACTTATTCGTGTGAAATTGCTCTCAATCCATACTCTTGAGTTTACTTTTTTTTTCCTCTCTGCTAAGGATGTCACCAGAGAAAGATGAAGCTGAAACTGTTGACTCAACAACTCAAGGATGTCCAAGTGTCGAGGAAGCACCTCAAAACTTCAACAAAGGAGAAAATAGATGTAAAAAAAAGTTGTTTCAAAATTTGATTATACAAGAATTTATCTAATACCATGTATAATCGTAGTTGATACTATTTTCCATGTACGGGTGTTACAATGTCCTGCACTAATGAAAGCAAATATGAATGAACCATTTATATTAAAAAATTGAAACATTTGAGATAAATTTTAGATATAGCAAGCATAGAAAAGAAAAAAAGAATAAAATGAATATAATAATAATATAGAAGATATTATTTTCAAGAAGCCATCAATCATTCTCAAATTGTTACATTGAGAACAAAGTGATAAAAAAGCCATTATTTGACGGAATACTATTAAGAAGAAGAAAATTGTGACCACATGGATTGGATAATGGATACCAAAGACAAACCTCCCAAAGACATCAATCTATTCCCAATTGTTTTGGTATACATCATTTCTTATCATGCAATTTGTGGAAATCAATTTTTTCAACTCACATTGTATTCTACATTCATTCAACCAGTCTTATATTTTTTGGTCAAGATCTTACAAAAACAATCAAATGCACAACACGTGTAGAAGATTAATATGCACTAACAACCTAAATATAAACAGGAAAATGGGTACACATGCAACGCACGTGAACCGTACTAGTATGTATGAATGTCTACACACACATACATATACATATATATGTTCAATAAGTACTGTACTGTAATGCAATATGAGCTAACGAATTACTGATTGTGAAAACCCACGAGTGAAGTTAGCCCACGAGTGAAGTGGTGCAAAGTTAGTGAATCCCGGGGAATTATGAAGTATAGCTAAGAGGGAGTTGTTGAGGTTATTAATATGTGAGTATAGACTTACATCGATAGGATAAGAAAGATGGATGAGTTTAAAATAGGAGTTGGGGCCAATACCTAGTAGGTATAACTTTTAGGTTAAAATTGGTTGCTAGTCTATGTTTTAATTGATCAGCTTCGATTGGGTCTGATTTCTCCCTAGCAGAATATCAACAAAACTCATCAATTTTTTAAGTTAAATTGTTAAGAAAAACTCAAACCTACAACAAGAGAATTGTCTTTGAGATGAAGCCCTCGAAGGTTAGACTAGACCATTTTCCTCTATTGCTCCGAACCAAGGTAACTGCGAAGCCCTAGGTCCATTGCATTTTTTGTTTGGGTTTTTTTATTATTATAAATGAATAGTAAATTTATCAATTAAATTAATTAATTTGAAACAATTTACGAGCATTGGGGAATCTAATGAAAATTTTGATGATTTGAGAGACTAATTTCCTTCGAGTTGCTATTTTACTCTCTAGTTGAGGGACTAATTTCAAAATAACTTAAGAATTGAGAGACCTAATAGTAATTTTAATGATCTGAGGAACTAATTACAAAATAACTTAAGAATTGAGGAACCTAAAGCAATTTCAATGATTCGAGCGACTAATCACCAATTATGGAAGATTTAAGGGACTAATATGGAAAAAATCCTTTTTGTTTTCATGGGAGAGGGAGCAGTTTTGTCTTTCGTAGGGGCATTGGCAGGGAAAATTATGTTGGAAAGAAGGATTAAATAATGTAGGGATAGCTTTCAACTCTCAAATCAATTGAGCTCAAATAAAATTTATGGTATGGCTTGTTGGGCTAAACTAATAAGTATAGGATATTTTTTATTGCTAAGCTAAAATGGTGTGGGCTTAAATGGGTTAATTAGGCTAGGGGCTTAGGGGCACCACTCAAAAACCTACGGGGGGCACCTACTACAATATGGGTGACTATAACAAATTTTGGCAAATTTGTGAGGGCACGTGCCCAAAACTTACTACCTAAATCTGTCCCTGCATGCAGTGAGTGGAACGAGGATACGGCTAAAACTCATGGGCTGTAATCTTACTTCTTAGCTAGTATGCAAAGTACCGTTTAAAATTGTACTTCTTAAGGCTGAAACGAACTCGACCCTTGCCCAACAAATTTAAAAAATGGATGTGAAGTGTAGGATATATGTCCAAGAAGTGCATGACGAGTGTTTTGAATTAAAACATGTAGTGTATAATTGAGTACACATCTAAAATTTGAATAAATGTAGGCATATACTTAAGGAGTGTCCATGAAGTGTTGGGTAAGGGTACGGCTTCATGATAGAAATATCCAGATAACATAGATGAGGGCACACACATACACACACAGTAACAAAAATTAAAACAAGTCACCAAGAGATATATACGGAAACTCCATAGAAAAATTTATGAAAATAAAGATTGCTGACCTGCCAGAGCAACGTTGGCCACGAACCTCCATTGTGGTATGACCATGGCCTGCAACAGAAGAATAGTATAATGTAAACAAAGAACTGACAAAGGGAAAAGTTAATGAATATTAAGGGCTTGAGGATTTACGTATTTTTAGGATCACTGCCTGTAATGATTCGCCACTCTTGACCTTCAAGAGCAGGGTAACATATCTTGAAAGGCATATCAGCCACTAGATCAGACCATTTAGCCTCTATAAGATCTAAAATTGCATGAGACTGATGTGTAGTTGCCAAACTGTTTACTATAGACCACAGGTTTCCTAGAGAAAAGAAACGGAAGTCCATGTGAGCAGGCTGCAGATTTCCAATGAAGTAGCCTCCTTTATCAGGCATCCACTCCACAAGCCATGGAGAAATTTGGTCCGGGTAGATGTTGAACTTATTAACAGCGTCATAAGAATATTCCTCGGTTTTGTAGCGGTAAACCTCATTGAGCTTTTTCATGTCCACCCAATAATATTCCCTTATATGGAAAGATAATGCTAACAGTCGGTTATTTAATGCTCGGATAAGGTCCTGGTCAGCAGATCCATCCTCATGTGCAAGCATCTCACGCGCACACAAAAGTGCTGAATAAAAGAGCGCCTGCAGCAGCATGAGATACTATTTATGAGCTTAAAGAGTACAGAAATACATTACTATCTATTTATATACTATAAAAGCCACATGAATGATTAGGAAAAAAGGGTATTGATTTGACTTGTCTGTATAGTGTCTAGAACAGCATTTACTGGAAAATGTTGAAGCATTGGAGAGCATTATTAATTTGTCTTTAGCAGCTAAGTCTGATATCCAAAAACAATGAACTGACACAAGCCTAACAATATCTCAGAGGTAATCAAATTCAGGTGTGAAACAAGAACACAAGAAACTGTATATGCAAATATTCGCACAAAAAAACCTAGAACCACAAAATGTTTCTCACTCACCTCACCTCTTATTTCTTTGTTTCAGCAGGTTAAACTACCAAATGTTTATGGGTCTCAGCAGCCTATAAGTCTATATTCATAGTATAGGATTCCTAATCACGTGCTTCATAATTGGTCACTAAACTACTTTTCACTGGTTGTTTTATGCCCATGATCCCATATGACTGTAAAAAATAAAATGGAAGGTCGTGATACCTAGCATGTCCAATTCCCTAATCAGCATCATCAGAAAATCCTATGTAAAAACTTTCAAATGACGGCTTCAACAAGTGATAGGCATATAAGACCAAATTTAATCTCGCTTGTTAACTATTAAGCTTATAGCTTTCCTATTCTATTTTTTGTTATCATTTATTCAAGGGAGATGTACATCATGTGGAAGATATTTAATATAAAAACAATTAAAATATTCCTTGCGCATATGAGTACCTAATAGTATGGTTAAACGAATAAGACTTGAATAGACATCTTAAAACAATTTCAAATTGGTGCTACTGAAACTATAGCCATGCCACTAGATCAGTTTGGATATTGGGCTTTCTTTCAAACTGGTACTTGCCAAATTTGTAGGTTCAATAGGGTTTCACTGTTCTTTATTCAACTAGTTATCAGTATCGACTAAATTCATGGCACACATCAGGTTTTAAGATCCATGTTTCGATTGGTTTGAGCTGAGTGAGACATACATTTACTTTGGAGTTTTTGTTTATGTTTGGATAAGAAAAACCGAGCAAAATCTAGGTTGTATGCTAGATTAAGCCTAGGTAACAGGTCAAAGCGACCATCATTACCGAAAGAGAGATCTTGTAAGAGGAAACAGTTGAAGAAATATAGTTTTTTGCACTCCTTTTACTACTGTATACTCACCCCATTAACATAACATTCTACACGCACACCACTTTGAAGCTCTGTTTTAAAGGTTGTTATGCTAGAAATTTACAGCTCTTAGATTCCTTCACATGTATTTCACATACCAAAAGAGCTATAATGAGGTGAGTATACAGCTCTTTAAAGACTTATAAATCATATATGTAACTAAAAGTAGGACGCGTTAGCATCCAAAACTTTCCTATATTAATAATCACTGATTTGGTCAAAGAAAAGAATTATGAAGACATTGGACTTATTTGTTATTGAATTGTGCAGAGAGTTTATTGCATAAGTTTGTGATTGAGTTGGTTTAAAAGCGAAATGACTACATAAATAATGACTGAGAAATTTTAGAATATACATATATGTTTCGGTTATGAATATTGAAAGATTTTATTTGTAATCTTTTTATGATTTCATAGTTCTAACTAAATGGTCTAATGAGTAGTAGGATAGCATGCATAAAGAATGTATGAGTGTAAATTAATGTATTACCATATTATTTTGGTCCTTTGCTGACTTAGTAATACAACGCTATTTCCTTTGGTTGTTCTAAACCTCACAGTTATAGTATCAGAAAATAACTATGTTGAGCTTGTTTCTGTTAGGATTGTGTAACCATTAAGCAAAGAAATTAATTCCTGTGTGATAAAAATGAAGTAAAAGCATATATTAATTAAACTTTACCTGAATTTCAAGAGGGTGCCCATGAATTCCCATGCGACGATCTATCATGCATGAACCATCAGTCACTAGTAATGTAGGGAACATATCAAAACCATCAGCAAGGCAAAGCCTTAAGATCATCTTAATCCCAGTCTGGACATCAATCCTCTCTTGAACTGAGAGATCTCCTGAGCATTTTCCATATGCTCTTAGCAATATAATCCACCATAAACCTGAAGAGAGAAAATAATATATAACGTACAGCGAAGGATCTGGAGTAAGGAGAAAGGATGATTTAAAAACAAACAAAGGGATTTAAAAAAGAATATTTGAAGAAATTACACATACATGCTTGTGGTGGCCCGGCATGTAAAATAACGACAAGAGTTGGCAATTATATATAAATAACTTACCTGAATCAACTGGCGCTACACGTCCTATTGCAGCTTCTCCAAAATCAGGATCCAATACTTCCTCAGTAGCAGAATCATCACCATCAAGTGGAACCGTCCGCACCTTAAAGCTGGCAGGCATCAGCCCTTGACCTGGACTATGACAGTCCATGGTTTTCTCCCAACTCTATGAACACTCAAAATCAAATACCAATAAAAGATTAAGGAAATCAATATCTATCATTTATATCCATTGTGTATGTGTGTGTATAGTGTATAGTGTATACTAATACAATATAGTCTGTGTATAATTTAAACTATGAAGTGATAATTCTCCTATAAATGGTACTGATAAGAAATGTTACATGCATTTATTCAGAAGCAGTAGTCAATGGCACTGCTCTGTATCCAAACTCAAAAATGAAGGATGAATTAATGCCTCTATTTAGCATCTACATCTGGTTTACAATAGAATAAGGAAAGTACCTGCAGCTGAAGAGTGTGAAGGATGAAGTTCCGAACAATATCATACTCTCCCTTCAACAGAAACGCAATGCCTGATGGTATAAAGTCCCGAATGAAGACATGATCATAGTTCAGAACATTACCATCGGTCGGGTCCTTGGCAGCAATTGTTCCAACAGGACTACCACAATAATAAACCATTGATTCCTGTAAAAGACGCCATGCCTCATCTTCCACAGAGGATCCTTTCTTCTTATGTGATGTTGGTGTAGCTGATCCTGAGAGGACAGATTTATCATCACTCGAAATGAGGTTCCCGTTTCCAATCATTGACGGATGCAACTCCTCATTCTGAACCTGGCTGTTGTTAGTAGCCGCTTCCTTGAGCCAGGACCCATTGCCATTATCCTCACCTTTTATACCCGTGATCCCCTCAATTCGTTGGCATTGACATTTAAGATGTAGAGATCTTTTTATTAGTTTAATCCCGTAATAACAAGCATTAACGGGTATCTTATTTACACTCAAGCAATTTGAGGGTGGTCTTGCATATAACTGATACTTCAAGTGAACTGAACTTCTTTTCTTCTTAGATTTCACATGAGATTTCAAGGGAGCTGTCAATTTTGATGTGCTTGCAAATAAGCCAGAATGGGTAGGTGCCGCCCCGCAAAGAAATTGTAAAGATATATCACAAGTTCCCATCCTGATACTTGTAGCGCTTCACTGATGTAAGCCAATTGAAAACTCTAGTGCATCCAATAAAAAAAAACCTAAATAGAAAAAAAAAATCATGAAAACAAACAAATCCTTTCTCGAAAATTTTCATTCAACCTAAGCTAATTCACAACAAAGAAGCAAACCTTTTCAGATAATACTGTAGAATTCGTAAAAAGATGGAGATTTTATTCATTATAATTCAGTCTACAAAAAAGAATGCAGAGGGGGCAAAAAAACTAGTTTTTCCTCTCCTCTCTATTTCATCACAATTGGAATTGGATCTGCGCTAAATTATCAACAATTTATTAGAAATGAACTCATCAACATAACTTGAAATCTCCGATCGATCAAGATTAGGGGTGTAATTGGAATTGGTCTACGCTTCATCATTTAACCTAATTCAGTAATTTCTGTAATTAACATTTCCAGTTTTAAACCATTTCACTAAGATAGAGATCCAATATCTATAGAAAAGGGGAAAAGCCCCAAAATTTTGAGATTATGGGCAGTTAAATCATTATAATAAAGAGAAAATGCCCAAAATTTTCAGAAATCAGAGAGAAGAGAAGAACTCTTACCTAGAATTTTAGGAGCCCTCGAATATAGGAGCTGCTATCAAATATCCTCTCGTTTATTACTCTCACTTGACGATGAAAATTGAGTATACAAATGAAATGGAGGAAATAGATGAACTCAAATCACATGCACGGATTTTTTTTTTTTTTTTTGTTTAATTATTAATTATCTTTATCTTGGTTTACTTATCGAAGTCGTTGATTTGGGCCTTTTTTTATCTCTAAAAAAGTGCTACAGGGCAAATCTCCAACCTCACACTTCGCGCTTTTTGAGTGGCCCACGGCCCATCATGTTGGTTGATTATCCGAATACTATTGAACCTGCTGCAATGTGACTTGAGCTCTAACCCTTTTTTTCCCCCTCATTTTTTCGCTTTTCTTTAAATTTTTAATCTTGTATCTTAGTTATTGTTTCTCTTAGATCAACATTTTGTAAGCAAGGAAGAAAACCTTTGGAATGGTGAATAAATATTCTGACTAAAAAAGAGAATTCTTGCTCCGTACACACATATTGTACATTATAGACTTGAGGGATTAATTAAAGATGAAATTTTAATTAAAACAGGACTAATTGTAGATAGACCTCTTGTAGTATTGTTGTTTTGAACTTACTAGCCATCTACTTTTATGTTTGTAGATAGATCCCTTCAGTGAAATCTTTTTGACTTTTTTACCGTCAAAGAAAGAGAAAATAGTCTTTTTATAATTTGGCCCCCAAAGATAAAAGAGTCAAAGAAATTCACTCGAGGAGTCTATCCACAAAAATAAAACTAGAGGGGTAGCAAGGTTAAACTAGTAATACAAAGGAATTCTATCCACAACTTATCCTAAAATAAACTAGGATTAGTTACATTCTGATGCCTTATGGAATGATGTAACTACATAGATAACCCCAAAGTTTGTGTATCAGCACGAGTAACCTCGAGTTTACTGATCGCCGTGAAATTCTTAACAGAACATAGCATTGCACATGAAAAGACAAAATACCCTTTAATAACAACATATTTTCTCATTGTTTTGATCGAATTTAACTGCAAAGGCTGCTGACCTGGAATGTGGGCACCACTCAAAGTTGTGTGCAATTGAAACGAGCTCAACAAATTAAGAAACAAAACATTTTATAAAGGATTACTTAGATATTAGTCCCTCTAATCTTCAATAATTCTATGTTAGTCCTCAAATATTTGAAATTGCTCATTAGCCCCTCAAATCCTAAGCGGTCTTGTAAGTCTGATCCCTCTATGACCAAAATGTCCCTCATTTATACTTTTCCTCCCAAAATTCATCTTGTTCACAAAAAAGGTTATTTGCAGTTTGATACCCTAAAATTTTCATTTTTTTTATTTTTAATACCCGAAAGTTTCTTTGACATTTTGGTACCCTAAAGTTTACACCTTGTTTAAATTTAATACCATAAAGTTTTTCTCACATTTTGATGATAAAGTTTATACATTTAGCTTTCATACCCTAAATTTTTATTTTTGACACTTTAGTAGTCCATTTGGATATCAAAGTTAAAAGATGTGTAAATTTTGAGGTAACAAATTTGAAAATTGTGGAAACATTAGGATATAAAGCTAATGTGTAAAAGTTTTAGGATATCAAATTGTTAGATAAAACTTTAGGGTATCAAAATGAAAAAATTATAAACTTTAGGGTATCAAATTGCAAACAACCCTTAAAACAGCTGAGATATACTAAATTGCAAGACCTCTTAGGATTTATGAGCAATTTCAAAGATTTGAGGGACTAATATAGAATTACAGCAGATTTGAGGGACTAATGTCTTAGTACCCTTTTGTAAAGTGACTTTACCTCACAGTTGCAATGAGTAAATGAAACCTGCTGAAAAACTTCATGTCAGCATCAGAAAAGAAAAGTAAAAAAGAAAGAAAAATAATGAAAAAGCAGTGTTAACTTGTTGTCAAGGTTTCTTGTGTAGATATGTAGACCCTCATGTGTAATTACATTATACCACAAGGTACCTAAATATAAAAAGGGCATTTTAGGAATTCCAGTATTGTGTTAGTTAACATGTTAGCACAAAAAAAAAAAAAAAACGGTGTTAAGTGACCGTTAGATTTTATGCAACAGTGAATACAAGTCAACGAGGTTAGGGTTATTTGTGTAGATACAAAGACCCAAGATCACCTGTGTAATTACATCATACTACAAAGTACCGGAATGTAATTAATCCACAAAAACTAAAACCTCATGACACTTGCGCATAGACTATTGATTGCAAATCTTCACAAAAGATCACAACGACCAATTTTGGACCACATGACGTCATTTACCTCCGCAAGTCACTGGAAAATTACATTTGCTCGTTATCCAAAACTGTTGGATATCAAAATATGCACGTTTCTCATCTAAATAAACAAGATAGTGATGTGCTTCTGCCAGTCGAGATCCCTCTATGGATTTCAATACCATCTCCACCGCAATATCCCAGTAGCAGCACCACAGAGATTTATCCTCGCAACAACGTGTCATCAATAAGCAGATTGATCAACTAATCAACGGCCAACTAAGTTATATCCCTGACTTTTGAAACAAGTTTGCAAGCCGTGAATTTGTTACATATAATTTGTTATGAGAAAGAGTACATGCACAGTCACAGGAATCAACAACCCAGGAGTGATGTATATATGGTCTTCAGTAATTGGTACAAAAACTTTCACCTCAACCGCAGCTTGTCTTGACACATTGACAACTAATCTACATGACCAATACACTTCAGATGCATCCCTTGTAATCACCATGAATACTTGTTTTGTACATTAGACATGACAAAAGAATTCCTCGATCAGAAGAATGTTAAAGAAAACAAATAATTATAGGCCATCTTCTGCATGGTCATTGTCGTTGTCCCCTTCATAATACTCGTCATCTCGCTGGATTTGCTTGTCTTGGATGTGCTCTGAGTAACAGTTGTCAAAAGATGGTTAATTTCTAAACCAATGATGAAGAGAAAACAGTACATGCTGACCAAGCAATGAATCTAAGAACAATCTGCCTTAATGAAAAATCCGGAACGACAGAATGATGTTTTTTTTTTCTTTGAGGAATAAAACAAAATGATGTTACTATATATCTTTTGATCCCAAAGATATCACTATAGATATCTACCAATAACAATATTGAGGAGGATAACTCTTTCAGTCTTGACTGATGTTAATTTGATTGCCAAAAGATACGAGTTTTTGCAACCTAGATGATTTTTCTAGAATAAGGTCTAGGACAGACATGTGGAAGTTGTCAGATTGATTTTGATGTTCGGTGCAACAGTTACCAATTATGCTGTTGAACCTTCTAAATGCAAATTATTGTGTTAACTGGACTTCTTGTCAGGATATTTGATTAAATCTAGGGCTTCAAATATGGGGCGTACTATGTTTTGATAACTCTTTTACATGTATAAGGTAAATTTTATGCAGCTATCAGCTAAAATTTTAGTATATTATCATGGATATAATCTTTGTCTCAGCAAAGGTCGTAAGTCTCTTATCTGCTAGGTCCTATTCCTTTACGAACAAATTTCTAATACTTCAGGGAACAAAATTTTTCAACTGAAAAAAAGTAGAGTGGTTTGTTTGTATGAACTAAACAACAGGGAACGGCATGTTATTATTAGTATTTCAGGATACATTAGATTTAAAAGCAGGATATGTCATATGTGTTTATAGAGATAAACCAGGTTGTATGTAAAGTTTACTTAATTGAATTGCTAGAGTCACAAACACTTCTCCATATTTTCTTCGCCAGAATTTTAATTTATTTGCTAACACAAGAACACATAAGAATTTTGAATTTTTTTTTTAAAATGTTAGTTGAGTTTTCGGATACAAGATCTGTTCTCAACTATTTCCCTAATCATATGACCTTAGTTTATTGTAATGCTTGTAATAATGTGTCATAATTGTCTAACATTACTTATTTGAAGTACTTCTAGGAAAACGGTGACCAATTCATAAACCATTACCATGTCTGTGTTTGTTGGGACTAAAAATTCTACACTAGGACTTTCTGTATCGACCTGTCTCTTGCAGAGTATCTGATTAGGCATTAATTTTGAGTTTCACCGCACTAACATTACTTATTTGAAGTACTTCTAGGAAAACGGTGACCAATTCATAAACCATTACCATGTCTGTGTTTGTTGGGACTAAAAATTCTACACTAGGACTTTCTGTATCGACCTGTCTCTTGCAGAGTATCTGATTAGGCATTAATTTTGAGTTTCACCGCACATTATGATATTGGTTTTGGGGGATTTACTAGTAATTTGTGTACTATACTATAGTGCCACAAGCTTATTGTCCGATATGTTTCCCAGTATACTAACCCATGCCTTCTACAAAGGGCTAATAAACTAATATTTTGGAGTTCGATTGAAACTTGCAAATCCCTGATGATTCCAATGGTTTACACTTTACTCTCTGGTTTACGTTTGTAAAAATTTGTCAAGTAGTTGACTATAATAATGAATTTTTGCAAAACAAGATGATTCATGCTGACAACCTTCTGAAAGTTCAATCTGAAATTCAGATTGCCAAGTTGGTCCCTTTCATACTTTGTTACGTGTAAGTCGCTTTTTCTTACACTTTTGTCCATAATGTAACAACCTTTTGCTACATGAAAAATCGTCCACCCCCCTCCCACCGTTTTTTTTTTTTTGGCGTACAACTAGACTTTATTACTGGGGCTTAACTGAGCTAAGATCAGAAATGCAATATGTTTTAGATCATGTCATATTTCTATTATTGGGGATGTACCTAAGCTTGATGATAAATCATTATTTGAGATTACATATGCTTGTTCAGAAAGTTCACTTACGATGTACTCGCTCATCTGGGTTCTGCTCATCTTCATCAAAATCTGGAATATAAAAATCTGGTGGAACCTGTGAAAGTGAGGGCAATCATTAATTTTCAGTTACAATTACAAAAACAAGGTTCTTTTCCCCCTTATTTCACCTTCTGTTCACTTCACCATTCCATTAAATAATCAACACCATCCATATTATTCTTAACAATGTAAAACATAGATATCCCACAAACTTGGTAATTTCCTACAATGATCTTACAATGGGAATATATTTCAACTTATAACATTACGGCTCAAAGAGATCGTCCCTTTTTTTAGGAAAAGGAATGTGAAAACGGCCGAAAGAAGTCACATGGACATGCTTAACATGTTATGGTGCAGTCAAAAGACAAACAATGTTTTATTGTTCAGAATGTTAGGAAAATAAGAAAGTTGTGCAAAATGAGTGGCAAAAATGAGAATGGTATGACAGACGTGTGGATATTCAATACCAGAAGGGATAGAAAATGAGTTCATGTTGTAGGAATTCAAAGATTGCTCCTAATGAGGATTAATGAGAGAGAGAGAGAGAGAACTGATTAAGATGGTTCGGGCACGTGCAACGGAAGCAACTTAATACACCAACTAGGAGATTTGATAAGAGTATAACCAATGGAGCAAGGACCAGAACTTGGCCTAAGAAACTTGGCTGCAAATAATTAAGAATGATATGATCATGGTGGAGTTAACAGAAATAGATAGTCCTTAACCCAATGGACGAACAGAATCCATGTAGCCAAACCCCAAAATTTCGAGGCAAAGGCTTAGTTATTGTCATCATCGTTGTTGTACTTACTAGCTTGCCTATTTGATTATCATGTTTATAGGAAACCAAACTTTTTGGTTCTTTGTTAATATGGCGACCAAAAAAATCACCAAAGCACTTCTAAATAAATGAGTCCTTCGTACTAGCAATTATCATCTGCATCCCCCCAACCCCCACCCATTAAAAAAAAGAGAAAAAGAAAAAGAAAAAGAAAACAACCCACACTGACACATGCAGCCATGCACTCATCCTCAGTGTAATAAGGCTGAAGCTTGTTGGAGGGTCATGCAGAAAGCGTGTTATATATCTTAAATAAATAAATAAAAAGTTATTTACCTCTTGCATCTGTACACCAGGAGCATGTTGTATGCACCTCAAACTTTCAAGAACTTGCACTTTGATTGCACTCAGATATGATTTACTATTCAAGTTCTCCTGCTTCATAAGAAAACAGAAAGGCAATGGAATCTTTTCTCTCTAAACAGGTAAACTTTCAAAATAGAAACATCAAAAACTAAATGCTAAGAATCAGAGAGTTCAACTGTGGTGTCAATCTGGACTGGACCAAACAAATTGACTCCAACTGGAACAAGAGTCATTGAATATTGGTCAGTACAAACAATTGATCGTAATTGGATCAATTCACATAACTTGATTAATAAATGGGCCCGATCTGGTAAATGATATAGATACTACCATCCCAGTTAGACAAGAAATCAAAAACTAGTTTCTCACAAAATTTTCATTGTACTAGTGATATATTGAGGTTTGAACCTGTCATCTGTCTTCAAGTCCACACCTCCATCACGCCCTCACCCCACACACAAAAGTAATATAAAATAAATTCCATTGAGCCTTACATTTAGAAATTTATATAGTACTTTACTTACATTACATATAAAGAAACCAATCAAGCCCTAACTCTATTCATCATGTTTCTCTTCTCCTAAATCCCTCCGTCCTGGCAGCAGAACCCATGCAGACCTCTGTATTATTCTAAAAGATACTTCTTTGTTATTAACATTCTGTTGTTTGGGATGTGAATATCTATGGATTTCCTTTGCCATTTTTTATTAAAATATTTTTGTTCCGTATTGATTAACGAGGAGCCTGAGTTTTGATGTTTGGTTAACTTAAAACCTAACAATCTAAACTCAATCAGTCCAAGAATCAACTCAGTCATGCTGGTTGGCACTTACTAGCAGGGAGGATTAGTTTTGACCCGAAGTTAATCATGTCAGGTTTGGGTAAAAGCTAACCTGAACCAACCAAATTAACACCCTACAGTTAAATAACACAGAAGCTAACAGGGAATGGTGCTGTAAGATGAAGGTTTACCCTGTCTTTGTTCCCAAAAAGTCTTCACAGTAAAATTTTGTTTTTCTATCTTTCTTTACAGTTAGATCATTGTATTAGTTAGTTGAGAGATTGATATGTCTACAGTTTGGTTTTTGAGAGCTCAGTTTTGGTGTTGAGCAGCTCTATGATGTACATCTGATGTTGAGCTTCATTGCTATTTGGTAATAAGATGCTATACTTACCTAAAAAACACAGACTAAAATACTGATATGGAACTGCAGTTTAGGGTACCAAGTCTACAATTGATTCAATTGGAAAATAAGCCTGAAGGTCGAAAAAACCAAGCCCAACAACCATGAACTAAGAGTTGGGGAGAATTAAAGAAACAGTTCATACCAGATGACCACTCTGAATCTTCAAAGAATAATCTGGGCCAAAGTATTTGATGTACTCGTTCTCTGGAATTTCTGCAAGTAAGATTACGGCTTACATTTGTTGCATAATCTACATATACTTCTGAAAGGTGCCAGATAAATTAAAAAAAGATGAAAACAAAGTATTTCCTTTGGAATCTTCTAGAGGATGTGACTAGCCCATTTGAATTAAGATTAGTCTATTCAGATGGATCATCCACTCTGCTCAAATTTTGAGTAACACATAAAATTAAGTGGATTTGAGTTTTCTACGCAATGCATCCAATAGCACTAAATGTGCAGTTGAAATTTGCATAATAGTAAGGTCTATGCTTCACACCATGCAAATTTAAAATCCAAAGTTTGAATTTTGGTCATGACATAGATACTTCAGAACTCTTGCATACACATTTGTGTGCAAATTTAAAATTCAAACTTTCATTGTGGTAATGATGCAGACCTAAAAGTACAGACCGATTATAAAGACACAGACCCAGTGAAATCAGCACAGAATCAACTTCCTCTTGAACTTCGAAAAGTGAAACAAGAAATTTGAAGTTCTGAAGGACCATTCTGTTAGGTATACTAGTGGTGAAGAGTATAAATACTCAAATCTCATTTGAAGGAATAAGGTCGTAAACCATGCGGTAAGTAAATATAGTAGTTCTATGAACACTTTGCATAAACGAGAACTTGGACCTTCAGATGGTAGGTTGATCTTATTTTAGACATTAGTTGCAATCTAACAGCCTAGTCCCCTAAATGCAGCTACTTTCACTTCAACAAAGCCTTTTTCCACACATCTGACCTCTTCCTATACAACCATGTTAAGATTTAAGAAATCTCCATGCAGACTATTGTGTCTAAATTATAACCGGATGGACTTTAAAACAGTTTTGTTTTTCAGACCTTTAAATTGTAACACTCTTGCAAAAATGAATGTTTAAGTTCTCAATGATTGGATTGCGAGAATTATAACACTTATAGTACCATTTGGAAGCTCTGTGTCTAATAGTACCCCAGTTTCAACAGTCCAGCAACGGGCTACATTTTCTTTTGTGTACCCCCCTCCTCCAGTTACCTGCAGCAAGAGTAGCATTATTAACCACTAAAAACATAGCAAGTTAAAAAAAAAAAAAGAGGGAAAATCATTAGCTTTTCAAATTACCAATAGAGGAATATTAAATTTCTTCACAAATCTCACGCATTCAGCATGCCCTGTTAACAGAAAAACAACATTTATCACCAAGCTCCAACAACTAAAACATAAAAAGGGACTTAAGAAACCATGTTCTGTCATTTTGTAAATTTAGCCAATAGCCAGTTATAGCTGATACGTATATTCCCCAATGATATATGGGAAACTAGAGCAAGATGATCAATGTGTGTTGCTGAAATAAACTACTGATCATATCCTAATCTAATTTGAATGAGTATAAAGAAATATAAACATATATCAAATGCCGAAATACTTGAACACCACAAATGGGGCTGAAACATATCCTACGTGATCTGCAGCTAGGATGCTTCAGCCGCTTATACCTGATGAAAAGGATCTAAGCGATGTCCAGACAGGGAATTAACAATCCATGTTTGTCATTAGAAAAAAACAGGCACTAATAGATTATGGGAAGGGATTTCTCAACATAAATGGGAAGTTAAATTAAGAAGATCAACATGCTTTGATCCATTAAACTACTCACCATGGCACATCCTAATGTAAATTGAAATGTTGGAATAGAAAGCCTTCCTGCATGGAACTATCTTAAAATTCTTTAACAACTAATATGCATTAAGCTAATTTTACTTTACTTCATTTCTAATAAATGAGTATATGCTGCTGGATACACATCTTGGAGAACAAAAATATAAGATGTCAAATTCACTTGAAAAAAAAACCACGTCAGGTAACAAATATTACAACCATTTAAATACCTTCAATGGAGAGGCTGAAGCATCCCAAGCGATCTCCAGCTAGTGAATCAGCCCCACATTGAAGCACAATTGCTCCTGGTAGATATGTTTCTACGACCTTGGCAATAATCTACAGTATTAAAAAGCTGTGAGGAAATTTCTCCCATCAACACTGTGAAAAAGATTGCTTCAATGGGAATAGATTAAGAACTAGATCATGGTAAGTTATCACGTACAGTTTTGAAAAGACGAGTGAAATTGTTGTCATCTATCCCATCCTTGAATGGGACATTGATAGCATAATACTTCCCTTCTCTTTCACCTATGTTCTTTGAGAAAGAGCCGACTTAGTAATCTCATCACCATGAAGATGCAGGAAAATTTATCCACAAGGTAGGCAAAGGATAAAGTCTCATCACTAACAAACCATTTTCCACATTTAAAAACAATATAAAAAATCACATAGTGAAACTAACAAGATAAGAAAATATAAACTAAAAAGATAAGTCAAATAGAATAGGGAAATAAAAATATTTCCATTTCCACTGACAGAAATTACGATCATAATTCAATGATTATCTATCATCCTTTCGTCTATAAGAAATTGAAACAACTCAAGGGCAATGCTTCTTCAAATGATAACCGTTGAGGTTGAATGAAACAATGATGTAGTCATGCATTAACAACTGCAAGGAACCATTGAAATGCATGTGCATGTAGTAATTGTATTTAAATACCACTATAACCTCAATAAAATGAAATGTCAAATTTCTTATCTCTTGGAAAGATTTTCCATGAAATCACTACTTACAGTGGTGGTTCAAAAGCACATTCTAGCATCCCTCTAATTTTGATGTTTTCGGATAAAAACTAACAAAAATGTTATAAATATAGGAAAATGAAATTGACTAGAAAAAGTAGTATTAAAGGTCAACTACGCAAATATGTAAAAAATAATTAAACCCAATAACATATTATAATTAAACTCCTAGGGTTACAAAGATCTGATGTTTCTAAGCTGTTAGATTGATTTTCTACAACTGCAGTTAGTACTTAGCAAGGTTACAGAAAGCGCTAGGCGGCCTAGGCGTTTGACCCAACGCCTAGAGCCTAGACGCCTTGGCGGAGGCCTAGGCATTTTCATATTTTTTTAGTTTTTAATTATAATTACTGATAGTAAATGCCAATGTTATAGAAAACTTAGGCGCTGGACTGACACCTAGACAAATTTCTTAAGTGGTGGTGGAGGAGGTTTGCTAAAGGTCGGGAGAGGTAATGGAGGTGTTCATAGTTGGAGTTTGGAGGAGGTTGGAGGACATGGAGACTGCAATGGAGGAAATCACGATTAATGCGTAAAAGGTGCAGTCCATGTAGGTAGTCATGCTCTCCTAGACACTTTTAAAATCTAGATGGGCAGCCTAGGTACCGCCTAGGCGCTAGGCGCTAGGTAGGCAGCCAATGTACCGCTTAGGCCTAGGCGTACGCCTAGGTGGGCTAGCCGGAGGCTTTTTAAAACATTGGTATTTAGTACTGTTAGAATATAAAATAATAACCCTCAATTCTCACAACTTCGGAGATTTGGTATAGTGGCACGGACTTTAAGTTGGTACCAGAGCAATCCAGGTTTAAATTCTGCTGGCCACAAATTTAAAAGTGGATTTATAAAAAAATTGATACCGCTCTATGAGTCCAGATTTTGGCCCATAATAAGGGGGCTCAACCAGCGAGGCATGTTCGAATATAAAAATAATAACCATCAGCCCTCACCACAACTCTGGAGTTTCAGTGAAGTAGAAAGGATTTTAAGAGGTACATAGTCACAACAAATGCACGCTATGAAGAAATAAATAAATAAAGAATAATAGACTACAAATTATGTAATCGCTGAGCTATCATAATGTCATTATACTGTGTTCAACGGTAATTTGGCTTTGTGGAAAACACGTAACGTGAGACTCAATCAGGCACGCTGACAAGAACCCAAGCAGTTAGAAAGAGCATTCTAAATTGTACCTCCAAAGCAACACAAACAGGTTTTAGCTTTTAAGATCCAAGCATACACTACAAGATAAAAAGCTATGTTGAATCTAGGAAAAATTACACAGACGATAAACCTTTTTTTCTTATCTATAACAATTAAGAATCTTTTTCCATCAAAAAAAAAAACACCAATTAAGAATCAAGTCAAACCAAACTAAGAATTAAGGTTTAACAACAAATATTTAGTTTTGATCGCATGGAACATGAGGGGTATTTTTCAAATCTTCAAGTAATGGGTTTTGATTTTCGGGTTCAAAAACCTATTGGTTTTGAGCTCGATATACAAACAAAACTAATTTAGAAATCAGATTTTGCTTTGAACCACAAGTGTCCATGGCGTGTTCGCGGCGAATTTGTGTCTGACACGGATACGGCACCTAAACGAAGTGTTCAGATAACCTAGTGTATGAGCATGATAAACTTTTTTTTTTTTTTTGGCTTACATCAATCAAACATGTAGATGGTAAAAGGCAAATTGATGAACACAAACTATGCATGATAAACACTAAAACATATAATGCTTATTAAAAAAATAGCCACAATACTAGATACCTTAACATCACCAGTACCAGGAAAGAACATATCTCCATACTTGTGAAAACTAACAGTCATCACCCTGTGTAACAAAGGTTGTCAAAATCTGTAAGATGGTCTCATAATGCATCATGAGCATAGATATTATAGCTTAATTATCACAACGTAGGCACTGAAGACAACCAAATGGAAAATTGTTTAAAAGGTAACGAGTTACAAGTTACCTGTCAGTGAAGTAGAATGCTTCTTCAACTCCGTCACCATGATGAATATCTATATCTATATATAACACTCGAGCATGATACTTGAGAAGCTCTAGAATTCCCAAGACTAAGTCGTTGATATAGCAAAACCCTGATGCTTCACATTTTTTTGCATGATGCAAACCACCAGCCCAATTTATAGCAATGTCGCAGAGTTGATTGTTCAATCTACGCGCAGCATCTACAAAAACAGAAAAACAGTAAGAATAATCAATGCACCATCTGATTAGTAAAGAGAAAATCAGTTACCTATTGTACCCCCAGCATATATTTGACAAAACTCGAACATATTGTCGAACACAGGGCAATCTTCTCCGAGATTATCTGATAGATTTTTTGTCAACAATATCCTTCAGAAGTGAGTAGTCAAAGTGAGAAAATTAAATAATTAAGAAAAATCAAACGACGAATTATGTTAAAATATACTCATTTTTAACTCTTAAATCATCCATGTAAGAGGGCAATTCTAGACGATTAAGTGAAGGAGATGAACATGTGAAATTTTTTAACCTACATCAGTTTTGATTTCTGAATTTATGAGCATTGAACCTAAGGTAGCTACATGCTTTGAAAAGTTATGAGATATCAAGGATTCATCATCAAGTGAATAGCAATTATAGCATGCATGTGATACGTGCCTGATACCAGGGTTCTCAATTTGAACAAGTTATTCCCAATTCACTATGGGCTAGTGTACAAGATTATTAATTTAGCTTAAGAAGTCAATATTAACTTAAGTTCGTTTCTGGAATAAGTTAAGCTAAGTCTTTATCGCGTTTGACTTATTTACGATCAAGCAACCTCAAGTCATTTCTTGAATAAGCTAAACTAAGGTTATTTTCATGTTTGACTTGTTTATGATCAATAAAGCTCAATTAGATCACAGTTTTCATCTCATGATATTTAAAGCCCATGTTACTGGGGAGTGTGTGCGGGTTCTGGTACGGATATGAGACAGCAAACTTGTGAAAGTTAGGATAAGGGGTGCTAGAAATATACATGTTGAAATTAATAATTTACATGCCACCGATTTTGTTATTTCATTCACATGTTACGAAAACTAAAATTCTAATAACATTTTTATGTTCCATTTATCAAATAGATTATAAATTGAAAAACCACTCATTTTTAACTAGATACTTAAAAGATCCTTTAAAATATTACTTCTGACATGGGTATGGGCTAAAACGAACCTGACCAGTGTCCAAGGAATTCCAAGAAGTGGACGTGAAGTGTGAGATATACGTCCAAGAAGTGTATGAGGAGGTTAAATCAAAACATGTATTATATAATGGCGTACACATCTGAATAAATGTATGCATAGTCCAGGGGTGCCCAAAGAGTGTTGGAGTTAGACTCTTATCAGACACGGGTATGGAAGCCCAGACGAGGTGTTGGGGTAACTTAGTTTATAGCTTTTTTGTAGCATGAGGTTCATAAGTAATGATAGATCATGAACAACTAGCATCGAAGATTATTCTGGTTTCGAAGTTGGCAACATTTGCAAGGGGAGAGGAGAAGAACACGAAGAAGTTTTTAATAAAACAAAAGGAGATGTCTAAATAATAAGCATACTCTACTTTATGAAATGGTTTTAAACAAAAAAGAAAAGCAGCACCTCAACTGCTGATGTTGATTTTTGCTTGACAGATACCAACAACTTTCTACTAAATGAACAGATATGAGCATCACAATTGCTCTAATTCCGCAACAATTTGTATTGTCAAGTTTGATTCCTTATGCAGTGACATACAGTAGAATCACAAAAGTCAAATTAAATTTAACATGCATATAGTCACCACAAAACAATCACGATAATGAATAACAAAACCACAAAAGAGTCCAGGATGTACTTGGCAACGTAAGATAAGCAACTGTATAGAAGGAAAAAAAGGACAAATAGAGTAAAGAAATCTATCTGTTTTTCGTCAGTACATCTAGCTAACTCATTTGCAAATAGATGTTGTGTGTTGGGAGTGATCCGATGCAAGAATTCTACATAATCCGCAGAATGAAACTGAGCAAGCTCCACTGGATATGCCTTGTGAGGCCGCTGCATATATAAAGTAAGACCTTTAGAGAAGAAATATATTTTAGTATGAAAAAGGAACATCTTAAAATATAAATATATCCTAAAACTAACATATATCTCCATCTTCTTGTGAAGTTCGTATGAGAGCACAAGATGATGAGTCATACAAAGACGATGAGGCTTCATGGGATGATTTGGTCCGAAGTAAACATTACCCACATCTCCTGCAAAAAAAAAAGAAACATTGGTGTTGGTGCCGTCACTAGTAAAGAAACAATAGGTAACAAAGGGACTAATGATAGGGGTGATTTGCACAAAACAATGAACTTTAAAAATTAGAGGGAACCCTCTTAACTTTCGTAATGTTCTGCATAACGTACCATTTTTATTAAAAAAAATAACCTTAACTGTTTCCCTAATTATTTTTGCCATTTTGCCCTATGCTCTCGTCCCCGACAAACCTCGTGTGTGCCCCGTTGAATTTTCGAAAGTTCAAAAGAATTTCGTGAAACTCCCCAAAGTTTAGTGTGCTTTCTCTAATTTCTGAAGTTCATGATAGTCTTGTACAACAACCCAAAGTTCAGGGGGCTTTCTGAAATTTTCCCAAGTGACTAAACCAAAATAGTAACCTTTACAATGTTAATTTTGAGCAATCTCCAGTGTTTCCACAGGAGTAATTTTTTGATATTGAGGTCAACCTCGTAACAAGGATTAACAAAACAATAACTAAGAGTAATTAGATAAAGTAGTATATAATAATAACAGATTAGAAATAAATAAACCCTAGAAATAATTATAATCCCCTCTAGGGTTTATCTCTAAATTGTAGACGGAGAGTTATCTGATTAGGGGAATCTGAAGAGATGAGAAGAGAACTACCGTCGTAGAAGTAGGATATTCGATCCTTGGAAGGCATTTGTGAGTTCTGATTGATTCTTTAGAGGAGACTCGCCATGGACGATGAGCTTTGAGAGAGATTATTGTCAGTTCTCGAGAGAGGAGAAGACGATGGGGGGGGTTGTTAGGGCTTTTTCGAGGGGTTTTTTGTCGGGTCGGGTTCGGATCCGACTAGATGCACCTGCGGTCCATTATAACTTAAATCAATGGGCTTTTTCCATTTGGTCCTTCAACCTTTAATTTTGAAATTAGTTACTCAATTTTTGTTGATTCTGTCGTTTAGTCTCTCAATTCTTATTAGTTATTTCAAATAGGTTGTTTACTTAAAACTTCCACACATATTTATAGTTTACTTCAAAGTTTACATTTATTTTTCTCTGTTTACATTATAATCTAGATATTGTCAGATTGTCACAGAATGCATAAAAATACTTTCATCTTTCAGACACGAAACTTGAGAAATGAAATTTGGAGAGAAGATCAACCGAAGGAGGCGCCTAATTTGAGACTAATCGAAGAGCAGACACAATCTAATGTAGCTCCATGGAAAAAGATGGGACAAAAGAATAACTGCAACAAAGCGCAAAAGAAAATAAGAGAAGGACCGACGTCAGCGTTGCAGGGGTCTTCCAAAACAATGGCATAGCCGTGTTATAGAGGAGCATGTGCTGTTGCGCGCAAGACAATCTTGTTTCTTCAATAAATGCGGTCGAAGTTAAATAATTTATTAAATAATTATATTAGTTCAATGGATTACACTACAAACTATTTAATTTTGAGGGTCTAGGTTTACAAATTAAAGAAGATTCGGGGGTCTAAGAAAGAAATCCAAGTTAAAATAGAAGCGGCTGAGAACCCTCCGATCCCATTTCACCATCATTCACGTGGATTTGAGGACAGCAGCGGAGCGAAGCGGCGAAGCTCTGCAATGGAGGAAGACAGCAGCGGCAGCGGAGTCCGGACGGTGATCTGCGTCGGCGACATCCACGGCTACGCCGACAGGCTCCGCCGCCTCTGGTCCAACCTCGAGGCCGCCGTGGGCCCCGCCGCCTTCTCCACCGCCCTCGTCGTCTTCCTCGGCGACTACTGCGACCGCGGGCCCCACACCCGCCAGGTCATCGACTTCCTCCTCTCCCTCCCCTCCCTCCACCCCCACCAGCGCCACGTGTTCCTCTGCGGAAACCACGACCTCGCCTTCGCCGCCTTCGTGGGGGCCCTACCGCCGGCGCCCGACGGGTCCCACCCCAGAGACACGTGGGCGGAGTTCGAGGCGAACGAGGAGAGGGAGGGGTGGTTCAAGGGGGAGGGTCACGCGGCGATGCACGTGCAGGGGAGGAGGTGGGGTGGGTGCATAAAGGACCGGTGGAACGCGAAGAAGGGGATGCCGTATAAGGGTTCGATTTACGATGCTGGGCCCACTTTCGAATCGTATGGTGTTCCTCATGGATCAGCTGGTGAATTTTGGATTGGATTTCTTGATGATTTCTTGTATTGGCTTTTGGTTGTTGGTGACTTTGAGCTCTAACCCTAACTCTTAACTCTTTTCTTTTTATTATGGCTATGGGTTCTGCAGATTTAGCAAAAGCCGTGCCTGATCTTCATAAGAAATTTCTTGCCGATTTGGTATGGGTTCATGAAGAGGTATTGGATTTGACATATTTATTTTTATCTATTTATTTTTATTTTTTGTGAGGAAATAAGGCCCAAATTATTGATGTATGTAAATGTCTGGAAAGTACGAGATATGAGATTCTAGTTTTTACATGTGCGATGCATGAGATTAGGTATTACAATATTGTCATACTCATAAAGTTTATTGTAAATAAATGATTAAGGTGAGGGAATAAGATTTTAGTTAATTTTAGATGGAGAAACAAGCGTACGAAAAAGAAGCAAAAGGAAAATTAACAGTAGAGAAGTCTAAAGGTGACATAGCTAATTATAGCAAGTGTTGCAATTTTGCGACCAATGGAAGCTACTTTATGTTCTGGGAGAGAAATAAGTTTCTTTGTCGTTTCCATTCCAAAACGTTTCAAAAATGAAAATAAGTGAAAGATTACACGTGTAAATCTCTCGATTACAAAGAAAATAAGCTCACTCTCTTACAAACACGAACAGAAGTCGCTACGTAGCAATCTCCTGCTTGCGTGGGTTCTTTGCCTGTGTCGGGGATGCGTAATCCGTGGACCACCGAGCAACGATCGTCGAATTGACGAGGTTGAGTTTATGCTTTCGCAAAGAAAATAAGAACTTAAGTAAATATCTTAGCAAGGTAAGATATCTACTCTTCTCAAGAATTAAGGCAAAGCTTAATCTCGAGAAATCTCCACGTGGATGACGTTCTTGAAATCTCCTTTGTTGCTTCGAAATCTGAAATCTCCTTCTCTCTCTGCGCAAATCTCTAGCTCAAAATCTCGTGTGCAAGGCTTGATTGTCAGATCATTCCTCTCCCCAAAAATCCGATCCTCAGTCAGATTGTCCCCTCCTCCCCTTCCCAATGGTGAATGTAGGGAGCCATTTATAGGCTTCAAGAGGTGAAACTGCTGAAAAGAACGTGCGTTGGATGTATAGTGGCGAGACGGTTGAGTGTCTTTCGCCTCGAATCGCTATACATAGCCGCCTGTCTTCACTAGAAGTTCGTCGTGCTTTCGGGCGCGACAGCTGGCCTGTCTCGCCAAGAGGCTGCTCCTTTCTGTTATAACCGCTCTCCCCTTTTTAAGGCACGTTTAAATGTCCCCATTTTGTGCTTAGTGGACGTATTTTCAGCATGTAACCGCCCACTAATGTAGCTGAACGTCTTAATATGTTGAAAAGATTAAATGGGCCCCATAACTGACAATAAAACACTTAGGAGATGTGTTAGGCCTTTTTGGTGTCTCGGCATTGGCGAGACACATTTTGGTGTCTCGCCGATGGCGAGACACATTTTGGTGTCTCGCCAATGGCGAGACACATTTTGTCTCTCCATGATTGATTCCCTTGGGGTTTGATGATGTGGTTCTTTAATCTCCTTCTGATTAATTCCCACTTGGGGTTCCTCAGCAATTTTCGATGCCTACAAATACCTCCTCCAAAATTTTCAGACCCTGCTGTATTTTATCGAGGAGTCTGGAATACTTTGGATAAGATAAGTCCTGCTTCTGCCCAATGTTGGACTTTGTTGAATGGACTCATGAATTGCTTCTTAATTTCTGGCTACGCGACGTCGTTGACCATTTTTTGAAATCAAGAGCTGGAGTTATATTTTGAAATTGATTGATATTGATGAGAGTTGACGTTAAACTGATCATCTTCGTCCGGAGGCTTGCGATTGAGTCGCAGTTAAACTTCCAAGGGCAATTTCGGAATGAGAATCTTCCTGAGCATGCTTGAGCTTCTGGAGGCGATGTAATGGCACATTTGCACTAGCAATGAGCTACAAAGTGCATTAAATCACGGTGGGAGAAAGTGTTCAACCCCGGCTGGAGGAGTGAACCCACTGTTACAAGTTATTGCTTGTACGATAGATATAGGATTTTTGGCACACCCTCAGCCATCAACGGATTTGATGAGCATTTACCAACTACCGTTTGAGTTGGGCTAGCATGTACTTTGTCTAAGTCCGTTCTACGTGTTACGTTGTGCTAAAAAAATGAACTCTCTTAGACTTTGTGCTACAATATTGAATATGTAGGCTTGGTCAATTATCACGAGAATTGACTACCCGGCGGCGTGTGTTAGACGCTGACCTATTCCTGATTTAAGGACAGGAATAACACCTACTACGCATAAATAAGCGTAGATTTAACAGATCATTAAGTCAGTAATGAGACTGACTATGTATTGAATACATAGACTTTATTTGCTACGATGCTGAATACGTAGACTTGATCAATTATCACGGGGATTGACTACCCGGCGGCGTGTGTTAGACGCTGACTTATTCCTAATTTAAGGACAGGAATAACACCTACTACGCATAAATAGGCGTAGATTTAACAGATCATTAAGTCAGTAATGAGACTGGCTACAAGTGTAGGCTTTTGAAGTTGTGTCTTCTCTTGGGGCAAAGACGGACCCGTTTTGTCTTCTTTTAGGGTAAAGACGAACCCGTTGTGTTGAAGAAGAAGAAGGTATTTTCTTATCCCCTGCTTCAATTGAGAACTCCTTGTTCACGTGAACTGAGAGTCAAAAGATTCCTGACGCACGTGTGTCAGGAAATCTATAAAGAAACTCAAAGTGGGATCTCCACTTCGAGAATCAAATCAGAGTCGGGCCACGTGGCTTTGACTCAGAATAAAAGAAGGGGCCTTTTAACTCACGTGAGTAAAATATAAAATTTAGAGAAACCTAACTTATTCAAAAGATTTGGTTGCTCAAGTTTGTCTCCTCTTGGGGTAGAGACGAACCCGGACTTAAGAAAAGATTTTAATATTGTTGGTGGCCCTAACTGTTGGGAGGTTTGGCCAAGTGGGAGTAATGATAAGAAAATTTTGACTTTGATCTTAACTGTTCAAAGATTTGACAAAGTGGGATTTAAAAATATAAAATGACCCTAACTGTTTAAAGGTTTGGTCAAATGAAGAACGACCCTAACTGTTCAAAGGTTTGGTCGTACTGGCCCCAGTGGGGGTAGATTTGATTTCTAAAATATATTAAGTGGGAGGGAAAGAATTAACTATCAGATGTAATTGTTAACATGATAGTTCTTTTCTTTGTGGTCTTACCATCCTATTGAAGATGATTGGTGGGAGATTTTGATGGAGTTAGTAGAGATAACTTTTTATGGACCTACCATCCTGTTGAATAGGATTGGTAAGGGATTTTGGAAGAGTTGGCAGAAGGTGAAGGAAAAAAGGTATTTTCTTATCTTTCGCTTCACAGTGAGAACTCTGGTTATAGGTTGTCTTGAATATACTAAGGACAGTACCTCTTCAGGAACTTCCTATTAATCGACATTGTCGTCTTGCTACCACCTTTGGTGAGCAAGCGGGATCTGCCTCGTACCCATGAGGTTGCTCTTGTAAGTGTCCGGGCCGTAGTACGATAGGCCCGAAGAGCTTTACCAAGTTC
This sequence comes from Asparagus setaceus, assembly GCA_012295165.1. Classification (NCBI taxonomy): domain Eukaryota; kingdom Viridiplantae; phylum Streptophyta; class Magnoliopsida; order Asparagales; family Asparagaceae; genus Asparagus; species Asparagus setaceus. Next base: position 29,060,108 of record CM022707.1, read on the forward strand.
GTCATTTTGATATTATGATCCCGACGTCAATTAGAGCCTGGATACTGTCTTTAAGGATAAAATAACTTTTAGTAGGATGATGGACCCTCCTGTGATACGCACAGTATTTAGGGTCTGAAGTCTTGTCAGCCTCCTCCTGGTTTGTAATAGGTGATAACTTGATTTTGTTGCTGTCAAGGAGGTGCTTGAAAATGATCGGAATTTCTTCGTCTCTGAAAGAGTATGTCCCGTGGAATTCTGATTTAGAAGTTTTTTGTTCCTCTCGAGGTTGTTGGCGCGGTCGTAGTTGCGACGTTTGACTTACGTCAACAGCAGTCACAAATGTCTTTCCTCTATTGTGAGAGGCAAAATTTACTTCTGAGGGGTTAGCCGTCGTTTTACCTCTTTTAACTTTCTTCCTTCTGAGAAAACGTTCGGCTTGTTCTCCTTGTATTTTCAGATCTTTCCATGTAGTTGGTGGGACAACCCCCATGACCTTCAACAGATTAATGGAGAGATTATTGTGGCACGTCTGCAATATAAACTCCTCGGTGATTGGATCTTTGCAATTTATGGCTTTATTGCGGAAGCGTTTGACGAAATAGTTAATTGACTCTCCACTTCTTTGCTTTTCATCCAGAAGGGTTCCAATCGAGACTTCGGTGTCGTCATCGAAGAAGTTGCTGAGGAACAAGCTTTTCATGTCATTCCAGCAGTTGATGCTGCCTGGCTTGAGACGTCGATACCAATCGAAAGCGGCTTCGCGAAGTGTGCCTACAAATGATCGAATCATCAAAGGCTCATTTCCGGAGATTATACCCAAGTGAGACTTGAAGTAGATTAAATATTGGGTTGGCGAGCCTCTCCCGTTGAATGGCGTGAAGTTGATCAGACTAAACTTCGGTGGGTATAGAATTGAATCCCACTCCTTTGGATATGGACACGGAATGCCAGTCTTTTTGACTTCATGAGCCGATATTAAGGCATTGACTTTACTTTCGAGCTCTTTCATCATTTTGTCTTCACCCTCATCCTTCTTTGGAAGATGTTGGGAAAGTTCCACTGCACCACCCCGATGCGGTGGCGGGTGACCTCCAACTGTAGCGTTATTGTTGAGAGGTGCATTGGTCACAATGACTTCGTCCTCTTCTGTATTTTGAGCGGGTGTGTGCGCAATGCGACGATTAAACTCTGCTCTTTGGCTGGACTCAAATTGTTGAGTTCTCTGATCCTGAAGTTCCCTCATTTGCTGCATGGTTAATTTCATTTCTATCTTTATTTCAGCTTTGAACTCTTCTCTTTGCTCAGCCAGGGCTTCTTGAAGCATTTGGGCCAAGGATTCAGAAGTGATAGTGAGCACTTCTCTGGTTAACCCTATACTTGACATCGTGTCATCAGAGGCAACGGCAGCAAAGGCCGATATTTCATCATCTCAAGGAATTCCTTCATGCATTCTTAAATAATCTGCGTGCCTTGACTCATGGCCTGAGACATTCTTCGAGAAATATCTTCATCAACCCTCCTGTCTGGGGTGAAATTGGGATCGGAATCAATTTTCTCCTTGTCCCTGCCAGTCATGTTGATGGTCACCTCTGGGAACTCATCATCTCGGACGGTAGATCTTCGCCTTTGGAAGTGTCTTGGCACAGAAAGTCTCCGTGAGGGTATTGTATTGATAAGCCTCTCACACGTGTAAGGAGGACTTGTTGCTTCAATGACCCTCTTTCGGACTGAAGAAATACTCGCGCCCCCAGTTTGATAGTCCAACTCATCAGCATGATGACCGGAGCACTTTATCACTTGTTGGTGCGGTCTCTTATGGCTTCCACCCCCAAGTATAACGCCATCTCCATTCGAGAGACACGTCTTCTTTTGGGACCGTGGATTATACAGCTTCGAATGAACCAGAGTCATATGACGATCGTTCCTCATCACGTTATAAGCCACACGTTTAGAACCACCCCCATGCGGGAATGGAGTCTTAACGGGCTTACGGACCCCCTGAGGAATACTCAAATGAGATGCAATAGAATTTCGCTGAGAGGTGTAGGCTTCACGGTTTCTTAGTGGCACGATTACGCGGCGGTTATATTGATGTGTCTCAATTTGCTTGAAGGCGGTGGGACACTTTTGAGCATTCGAGAGGCGTGAGCGACTCGGTCGAGGAACTCCTTGGGTGTTGATCAGGACCCGATATTCTTTCATCGGTGTTTTGCCTCGATTTACGTGTAAGGGACCAAGGCAATTTGACAAGTTAGGGTCAATCGGACTTCACTAATGGCATGATGGAAGGAGATGTGGTAGGCGAAAGCGGAGCTTGGCAGACAAGGCAAAGCGTCGGCGGAGGAATCCCTTTGGCGAGACGGTTGAAAGTGTCTGTTGAAATCTCTTGTAGCGGCGGCTTGGTATCTACATAGCTGGCGAGCAATTTGAACTGTCTCACAATTGGCCCGACAATTTGAACTGTCCTTGGTGGCGAGGCGGTTTGAAGCTGTCTCTGATTGGTAGCAACGATTCATTGTCTATTTGTGCATGAGTGTTGGGCCAATTCTCGTGTGGATTTTGGAATCCAAACTTTGTGGCATTGATTTGATCCCTTGGATGATTTCAATTCTTGTGCCTTGCGTATAATAGTAATGCGAAGCGACACGCGTACGATGCATTGGCATGACTTTTTTCGTCAAATGCATCCTCTTGACGAGAACTCATTCCTCCTTGGCAGAGGGGTTGATGACTTGCTGTTGAGCTAACTCAATTGCTTGACATCTTCTCGTTTGCAAGTCAGCGTTGTAGCATACTCCATCCATTGATTCCAAAGCCTTTGCAAGTCGACGAGCTTTCTTTTGGCGCCGTCTTTGATGAGCTCTCTTCGTCAGAGTTGTTGCACTTTGGTGTGCAGAGTCTTCGGCTTTGGGGGACGCCGAAACGATGTTGTGAGGTGAAGCCTCAACAACAATTGGGGGGAAACCTTCACGTTGAGTCTTCCTTTGAGATAAGATCTTTTTGCACGAGGAGAGATATTCCTCGAACTTGGCTTGATCGAACACGTAATCCAAGCCATCGATCATCAACTCATCTTGAACGTTGCCTGGCTGCGACACAATAGCCTCAACGTTGAGACTATTGGCTCCCAATGTGGTCTCCAGCGTGTTTCGGGCGAGAATAAGTTTCTTCATCGTTTCCATTCCAAAACGTTTCGAAAATGAAAACAAGTGAAAGATTACACGTGTAAATCTCTCGATTACAAAGAAAATAATTTCACTCTCTTACAAACACGAACAGAAGTCGCTACGTAGCAATCTCCTACTTGCATGGGTTCTTTGCCTGTGCCGGGGATGCGTAATCCGTGGACCACTGAGCAACGACCGTCGAATTGACGAGGTTGAGTTTATGCTTCGCAAAGGAATTAAGAACTTAAGCAAATATCTTAGCAAGGTAAGATATCTACTCTTCTCAAGAATTAAGGCAAAGCTTAATCTCGAGGAATCTCTACGTGGATGACGTTCTTGAAATCTCCTTTGTTGCTTCGAAATCTGAAATCTCCTTCTCTCTCTGCGCAAATCTCTAGCTCAAAATCTCGTGTGAAAGGCTTGATTGTCAGATCATTCCTCTCCCCAAAAATCTGATCCTCAGTCAGATTGTCCCCTCCCCTTCCCAATGGTGAATGTATGGAGCCATTTATAGGCTTCAAGAGGTGAAACTGCTGAAAAGAACGTGCGTTGGATGTGTAGTGGCCGAGACAGTTGGGAGTGTCTACCGAACCTGTTCGCCATAGCGCCACAGTCAGTTCGTCTCGGAACCGTCAGCGCCATCGGCACGCATTGGCCTATCTCGCTAAGAGGTTGCTCCTAGCTGTTATAACCATTCTCTCCTTTTTAAGGCACGTTTAAATGCCCCCATTTTGTGCTTAGTGGGCGTATTTTCAGCTTGTAACCGCCCACTAATGTAGCTGAACGTCTTAATACGTTGAAAAGGTCAAATGGGCCCCATAACTGACAATAAAACACTTAGGAGATGCGTTAGGCCTTTTTGGTGTCGGCATTGGCGAGACACATTTTGTGTCTCTCCATGGTTGATTCCCTTGGGGTTTGATGATGTGGTTCTTCAATCTCCTTCTGATTAAATCCCACTTGGGGTTCCTCAGCAATTTTCGATGCCTACACTTTATTCGTACAATAAGTATATATAAGTAAGATCTATGTTGCACGCATACAGGTCTGGGTGCGGACACGGACACGAGTGCGGATATAGGACACGGCAAACTTGTAAAAGTTAGGATACGGGGACGCAGCTATATACATGCATATTCAAATTAACAATCTATATGAGATCGATATTGCTTCTCATTCACCTGTTATAGAACTAAAATCCTTATATCATTTTTATGTTTCTTTTATTGAGTAGATTGTAAATTGAAAAACCGCTCGTTTATTAACTAAAAATCAAATAACTCTTTAAAATCATACTTATGAACTAGGTATGTGCTAAAACTAACCTATCCCAAGTCCAACGAGTTGCATGAATTTGAGGTGAAGTGTACGATATATGTTCAAGAAGTGTATCATGAGTTTTCTAAACTAAAACATGTGTTATATAATTGAGTGCACGTCTGAAAAAATGTATGTATATATTCAAGAAGTGTCCAAGAGTGTCCGACATGGACACAGATGTGAGAAGCATCGGACACAGAGACGGGAGCCTAGATGAAGTGTCCGGTAACCTTGAGCACTGTTTTAAAAAGCCTCCTCCTAGTCCGCCTAGGCGTCCGCCTAGGCCTAGGCGGTACGTAGGCCGCCTAGGTAGCGCTTAACGCCTGGACGGTACCTAGACTGCCCACCTAGATTTTGGGAGTGTTTAGGGGAGCATTGTCTGCTTACGTGGACTGCACCCTTTAGGCATTGATCGTGATTTTCTGTGTTGCAGCCTCCACGTCCTCAGACCTTCAACAAAACCTCCTCAACCACTGCTTAAATGAAAAAAGAAATTCGCCTAGACACCAGTCCGGCACTAAGCTTTCCATAACATTGACATTTATTATCAATTATTATAATTAAAAAATAAAAAAGAAAACCTCCTAGGCTCTAGGCGTCGGGTCCAACGCCTAGGCATCCTAGCACTTTTCTATAACCTTGTTAGTTATTATTTTGGCTATTTAGTATTTAAGTATGTATGGTTTGTTGTGGATCTAAGATTGCTATCTTTTTTTGGCAAATGTATATGAATTTAATACATATTTTTATCAATTATTATAATTAAAATAAAAAGAAAACCTCCTAGGCTCTAGGCGTCGGGTCCAACGCCTAGGCATCCTAACACTTTTCTATAACCTTGTTAGTTATTATTTTGGCTATTTAGTATTTAAGTATGTATGGTTTGTTGTGGATCTAAGATTGCTATCTTTTTTTGGCAAATGTATATGAATTTAATACATATTTTTATCAATTATTATAATTAAAATAAAAAGAAAACCTCCTAGGCTCTAGGCGTCGGGTCCAACGCCTAGGCATCCTAGCACTTTTCTATAACCTTGTTAGTTATTATTTTGGCTATTTAGTATTTAAGTATGTATGGTTTGTTGTGGATCTAAGATTGCTATCTTTTTTTGGCAAATGTATATGAATTTAATACATATTTTTATCAATTATTATAATTAAATAATTAAAATAAAAAGAAAACCTCCTAGGCTCTAGGCGTCGGGTCCAACGCCTAGGCATCCTAGCACTTTTCTATAACCTTGTTAGTTATTATTTTGGCTATTTAGTATTTAAGTATGTATGGTTTGTTGTGGATCTAAGATTGCTATCTTTTTTTGGCAAATGTATATGAATTTAATACATATTTTTATCAATTATTATAATTAAAATAAAAAGAAAACCTCCTAGGCTCTAGGCGTCGGGTCCAACGCCTAGGCATCCTAGCACTTTTCTATAACCTTGTTAGTTATTATTTTGGCTATTTAGTATTTAAGTATGTATGGTTTGTTGTGGATCTAAGATTGCTATCTTTTTTTGGCAAATGTATATGAATTTAATACATATTTTTATCAATTATTATAATTAAAAAATAGCCAAACGCCTAGGTAGCGCTTAACGCCTGGACGGTACCTAGACTGCCCACCTAGATTTTGGGAGTGTTTAGGGGAGCATTGTCTGCTTACGTGGACTGCACCCTTTAGGCATTGATCGTGATTTTCTGTGTTGCAGCCTCCACGTCCTCCAACCTCCTTCAAACTCCTTTAACCTCTAAATATGAATACCTCCACTACCTCCTCCGACCTTCAACAAAACCTCCTCAACCACTGCTTAAATGAAAAAAGAAATTCGCCTAGACACCAGTCCGGCACTAAGCTTTCCATAACATTGACATTTATTATCAATTATTATAATTAAAAAATAAAAAAGAAAACCTCCTAGGCTCTAGGCGTCGGGTCCAACGCCTAGGCATCCTAGCACTTTTCTATAACCTTGTTAGTTATTATTTTGGCTATTTAGTATTTAAGTATGTATGGTTTGTTGTGGATCTAAGATTGCTATCTTTTTTTTTGGCAAATGTATATGAATTTAATACATATTTTTATCAATTATTATAATTAAATAATTAAAAAAGCCAAATTAAGCGGCGCTTATGTATGTATGAGGCGCTTAGATGACGCTTCTAGGCTTCTAGGCGCTTGCTCAAACGCCTAGTCCGCCTAGCGCCTTCTGTAACATTGACCTTGAGTAAGATACATAGTATATATTCCACTATACAAATGCAGGTATCGATAACCTGTTGTTATAGCACCAGATATCAATAAGTCGTGTTAGTTTTTGTATCATTTCTGTTATTGAATACTATTTTTCCCATTAAAAAAACCTTTGATTTCTCCTTACAAATTGACCAAAAGAATTCCATGATAGAACAATCTCATTTACTTTGAAAATTGTATGGGCTTGGCTGTCCTCCAATGAGATGGGCAAAGAATGAGGGCACATCTCAGTGATCATAGGTTATCATGCCTCTCTTATGATATTAGGTTTTTGAGATATAGACTAGCTGCTGCTTTTTCTCTCTTTTTAATTAGGTTAATCGTTGTTGTGCAGGAGAATGTGTGGATTGATACTAAGGAAGGTAGGATGTGCTGCAAACTTATTGCTGTTCATGCCGGATTGGAGAAATCAAAAGGGGTGGATGAGCAGCTGAAGCTTTTAAGAGAGAGGGATACTAGCATACCAAAAGTGGAAGACCTTAGCGGGAGGGCAAATGTTTGGGAGATACCACAGGTAAAGCAAACATTTAATTTGGTAGTTTTAATTTTTAAGATTAACTTCTTTCGATCTGTGAGCTCTTTATGTTTAAGAAATACATCACTTAATCTTACATTCTTTTTCCTTGCTGGAATTTTACAATTCTAGTTTTTAACTGATGAGTTATTTGCGAGTGGGTGAACTTATTGCTGTGATAGTTGGACGTAGATTAATCTTTAAATAGATAGTAATATGCTTGCTTGTTTGTAGTTTTAATCATAAAAAATAGGCGTTTGATTAGCTGGGAAGCATGATTGAAAGTTTGTTTTGAAAGGTACTGTAATAGACAATGCGAATCAACATTAAGAATATAGCTAAAAACTTGGGAATGAAGTTTATCGAGGTTTGTTTGCATGCAGATGTGCTGATATTTAGGGTTTCTAAACTTATGTTACATCCCTTACCAACCTCAAGATATGAGTTTACATCTTTCCATGTTTGGATCTGTGACTTGGAAGTACCTGAGGTTTAAATTCAGTTTATTTATTTATTTTTTTTCGGTTGTTTAAGTCGCCCGCATGAATGATGGTAATGTGCTTGCATGACAAACACTGGATGTTGCAACATCTTGGATCTAAGAATTATTTCATTTCTTGCTTGGTGACACTACACCTTAGATCTTATGATCACTTCATCTCTTGCTAACACTACACTTTGTCTGGAGGAAGTTTTAGTTCCATTTACCACTGCAGGGATTCATCAAATTTCAAGCTCGTGCTCCCGTGTTGCTGTGTTTCCTCCAGAGTTTTGGTCAATGAAGTTTGATGGAAAATTAAACTTGATTAATTTTCAATCGAAGTTATTGTACAGAAGTCTTTCTAAATTACCTTGAATAATTCTCATGAATGATGGCAGTGTATTTTGATATTCTTCATTCATTCATGGAAAGCGATGTTATCAGCAAGGTGAAGTGCAACCTTGATCGTCAGTGTATAAAAGCATAGGATGTGGATAAAAAATACCAAGGTCCTGAATTAGATAATTCAACCTCGTGAGTTCAAATGTAGTGGTAGCCATTGATCTATATTATGTTTCAGTAGAGTAAATTGTTTCATATTCTTCTAAGATAATGGACTATCACCAAAGAAATACAATATTCAGTCATTCGATGATGAGCATTAGGACTGACTCTGCAATCAGAATTTAACTATGCTTTTATTTTGAGATAGGAACAGAAACAGTACTTGATATGTAGGATTTAGGAGATGAACAAAGGAGATGCATTAGCTGAATGAAAGCTGACAGAGTGATTGAAAAGTGGAACAAAAACTGATGAACTTGTAGAGGATACATACATATAAAAACAACAAAGTCTTTATCCCAAATGTTTGGGGTTGGATTCATGAATGTAGTGGATACATGCTTGACAATAATCTTTCATAGGAGGGATAGAAAACTAACCTCAATGATACATTTTAGATCTAAGGATCATTTCATCTCTTGCTAGGTTGCTAAAGCCTAACGCAGGACAGTGGGAAAATATGAATACAATTGAAGTCAAATAATCACACTGATGAGTAACTTAGCAAACAACTACGTAAATGTAACTAGTCGTGAATGCAAGAAGTCTAACTGTCAAGATCCTAAAATGATGCAATCCTAACATATGAGTGCAATGATCAATCAAACAAGATCCACATAAATGACAACAACCAGTGATTCATAAATCAACTACAGACTATAGAATTGCGGGAATAAAGATTGAGTCTGTGGTTGTGTTTAGAGATCACTTGAGGATGTGAGGAACCCACACCCAAGTCTTTCGAGGACTGATCTTGGACTGTAGATGATTGAACTCCTTTGCAAACAAAGAGAGATATCCCACAGGATCAAGAGAACAACATGTTTCAATTGATCAAGCCTGAACCTTATCAAGCACTTGAAACTATAACATCAACAATTAACTAAAGCAACACTCGTAAAATAGCAATGATAACTTCAAATAAAATCGGTTTAGTCTGAAACAAAGGGATTGACTATCTGTTGCAAGTATTTGCAGGTCTGTTGGATTCAAACATAGCTTGCAAGGGTCTGGAGGGGGATGGCTGAAGTAAAAAATTCGTTGTTGAGTAGCTGTTGGTGCTGACAGATGATAGGACTTCAAATAAGCAAGGAAGGGCTGGCTGGAGTTTTCTGTGATATCGACGAAAGCTTGAGGACTGACTGAAGATGGTCGGAGGAGGCGATGATAGTTCTTTGCGGTGTCATGGTCGAAGGTGAAGGGGATGGACAGTAATTAGAATACTGTTCACGTGAACAGTGGTTGAGGTAGGCAAGGTACGGTTTAATCAGTGTGGGAGTTGAAATTTGAGGAAGGGCTACAATGCAAGGCTGAAATTAAACTTGAGAGGAATCTAAGTAACACGGGTTTCACACGCACAAATAAGTAATTCACATGCCAAATCAAATCTCGAAATTATAATCTCCAAATAGTCTTGCTTTCTAAAGAGGCTTTACAACCTTATTTAAAGAGAAAAATTACAACTCAAAAAGATCAAATCAAATCTTCAAAAATCCTATCAAAAGGAAACTAACATAGAAATCTAACAAATAAAATCTCTAAGATATAGAGAATAAATCCAGAATCGAGCATATCTTCCTAATCCTATCATGTGCTTCTTTCTTTTGGAATATACCCTTCATGGATTCCCATCAATCTCATCATGTTATGCAGCTGTAGGACCTACAGAGACACTATGAGTTCACAAGATAACACACGAGCACAGATCACCGTGCTCACTGAGGCCCTTAACAAGTTCATGGAAGATAACACACGAGCACGGATCCTGTTGAGATGTGGGATGAGATGAAAGAGAAGCTCAAGGAAAAGTATCTCTCACCCTCATATCTAGATAGATTGGTGGATCAGCTGTCCACATTGTGCGAGGGAAGCTTATCTGTGAAGGAGTAGCTGGATAAATTCGATGACTTAGTATACCGTTGTAATATCCAGGAAGAATCTCGGTTCGCCCTTTCTAGATTTCGCACTAGATTGAGCACTGATATCTAGCGTGAGAGTGCCCCGCATTTGGTGACTTTTGTAGATAAAGCATATCATTTGGCTCTAAAAATGGAGCACTATCTTAAGACACCTACCCACAAAAAATTCACATCTCCTGTCAGGGAACAGCCTAAGCGATAATTCGATAAAAATACTAAGTTTAATAACGTTGCCGCTCAGGATCAGAAGGATAAGTTTGTTACTGGTGAGTTGTCCAAGCAAGGCCCTAAAGGACCTAAATGCTATAACTGTTAAGGGTTTGGACAAGAATATCCTAATGGCATTGGAAGTAGGTCTGTAGGTTTCATGGGTCGACAATCTGTAATAATCTCAAATGGACTCAACCCGGTAGATCTACTTACCGAACTATATGTGTAGGGCTGGTAAATGACCGAATCGAAGCGAACAGCTACCTATTCGAATTCTAATTCGGTCCATTTTCATATAGTCGAATTCGTCATCATATTCGAGTTGAATACTAAATGACCATTCGAATTCGATTCGACAACATTTATTCGCGTTTGATAATTATTCGCGAATATTCGTTTAACAACATACTGCGATTTTCCCTGCATTATTCGTTTAATATTTGATACCTATTCGTCAATTATTCGAAATAAAAAACAGATATATAGTGCATTCTATAGAAATATAGACATTACACCTGAACAATTTTGGAAATTTCAGTACAAATATGTACATTACACGAAACAAAACATATCTGCAACAATATAAAATGAACAAATATGGAAAAACAAATTCCTACATAATAAAGCAAGAAAAATATAGTTTCTTCAAATATAAAAGTCAAACATCAACATAAACGTTTCCCATACAATAATCATATTCAATACTACAACACCGCTTTCATAGAAAAGAAAATTCAGTCTGAAGGTTCAATTTGACATACATCAACAAGATCACATAGTTCATTCATGACAAAAATATTAAATTCTCCAAAAACACTTGTTAAAGGGAAGTAGGCTCCAAATGACTATTTGTTGCTTAGTCTTTCGCCCAAGTACAACTTCTTTGCTGAAGAGATCCTGAGAAAGCACAACTCAAGACTAAATTCACCTTTTGGAGCTGAAATTATAGAATAGAAGCAAGCAGTTAATAAGTGGCGAGGTACATTAAGTGCCTTAATTTTTGAAACCTCAGTAAAGTAATCAGAAAGATAAACTGTAGAGAGCATGACTTACTTACAAGATTCTTACTAGCAAGTAGCAATAATAGGTTACCAGCACCATCAACTTCAATATTATACACCGATATCTGTACTATCATGTTCTCGTGTGCATTTCAAAAATTAATATTTTTTAAAGAAAATATTAAGCTGAACCAAATATGATCACAAGCATTTTCCATGATTAGTTAAAGAACATGTGTCATATCTTGTATTCTATTACTCATTAAAGTGCAATATAAAATAAGCACACCTGGCAATCTATACACTAAAACTGAAACTGACATTTGAATATTTTTCGTACTTCAACAAGCATCTAATAAGCAAACATAATCTTGGATGAAAACCGAAACTATCTATTTTAAAAGACTAACATGACGACACTAGGTGTAGTTCTTGAATGAGACCCAATACCATGACAATAAGCCCTCGAATGGTATCTACAGTTCTTAGAAAGCCTCTTAGTCATCTGCAGGTTCCACTACCCTAACCCCAAAAGATCCATCATACTAATACATCTAGAATTTAGCTATTAGATCAAAAAGTTTAGTTAGAAGCAGGAACTATATCTAAAAAGGTATTCATTATCCCGACCACATTGAAACAAGTAAATAAATGACTTTTTTTTAAGGTTTCAAGTATATGAAAAGCCAAAGAGATATGCTTAGGCATTGAGAACCATTCAGTTTTCATGGAAAGCCATAGCACCGACAAGGTGACAATCGTCCATACTTATATTTTTGAGCAGCCATAACATAGGAGTATCAGGGGTCCTATCTCAACTTTCGAGCAGAAACCCAAACCACACTTTCTGATGATTGCAATATTTTTTAAATCAAAACACAAAAGAAAAGGAAAATGAAAGAAACAAAGAGTTGCAATCTTTACTCTCCTTTCAAACTTAGCCAGCAATCACATGTTTCTATGATGTCGAGAAAGTAGCAACAATAGGTTACCAACAACATCAACTTCAATATTATACACCGATATCTGTACTATCCTGTTCTCTTGTGCATTCAAAAATTAATATTTTTTAAAGAAAATATTAAGCTGAACCAAATATGCTCACAAGCATTTTCCATGATCAGTTAAAGAACAGGTGTCATATCTTGTATTCTATTACTCATTAAAGTGCAACATAAAATAAGCATACCTCAAGGATCCAGCAACAATATCTCTAGTTCTTTGATCTCATCTTCACTCTGCGACATATAAATTAACATACAATTAGTAAATCATACGAAGTTTAATTTATGCATTGAATTAATTAAAGTGCAATTAGCCAATTACCTTCTTTTTCTTTATCTCATACACCTTTCGCATGCAATCTCCTCCACAAATCAATGCTTCAACAGTTTTTGGATCTAAACATGCTCGATATGGATCTATTACCCTCCCCCCTGCACTAAAAGTAGACTCCGATGCCACTGTGGAAATGGGAACTGCAAGGATATCGACCGTCATTCTTGACAAGATTCGATATTCAATTGATTGGGTTTCCACTAATCCAAATCACTAAAATTTGATATTTCTTTTTCCTCGCATATATATGCATGCTCCTCCAAGTACATCTCCAACTCTGATTTAGAAGTAGGTATATTGTCTACACTTTTCACAAAATTAAGAACGTCGCTCCATGAACTCATAGTAGATAGTGAGCTGCTTGTACAATTAGATGCCTCTGAAGAAGCTTGTTCATCATTACTAGCATTATGTAAAGCAACATACTCACCATATAGCTCCTTCAAGGCATCTTTCACTTTTTCTATATTTCTCAAAGCGTCTACTTCTGAATATATTTTTGGATAACAAAATTGCACCCCACGCATTTTCAATCTAGGATCCATAACAGAAGCTACTGCCATCAATAAATTGCATTCCCCCCAATATTTTTCAAATTTATCTTGCATTTTACTAGTCATTTGTTGAATGCATAGCCATTTGTTGAATGCAAAAATCATCATCAAGAGTGACTTCTTTATAACTTCTTTAATCTTATAGACTTCAACAAGATATAAATTTAAAGTAGGATAGTCACTACCGGAAATAAGATTAGTTACCGAATTAAAAATGGCCAATAATTTACAAATCTTCTCTACTTTATCCCATTCTTTAGGTTCTGGCATGCAATCATAACTAGACTCCCTTTCCTTACACATTGGGAGTGCATCTTTAAACTTCATGGCAGTGATCAACATCAAATATGTTGAATTCTAATGAGTAGGCACATCGAGAATCAATTTTTTGTCTCTTAATTGCAACTGTTAAACATAAACATAACTAAATTATTAGTACTTCAATATAAAAAGTATGAAATTTAACACTTATAATAAATTTTAAATCTTGCATACCTGTTGAACAACACTCGAAAATGTTCTAAGTCTTGCTTCACTATGAGTGATGAACTTGACGCTTTCCCGCACATTCTCAATTATTGGTGCGATTACACTTATCCCGTCTTGGACGAGAAGATTACGAATATGGGCACAACATCTCACTTGAAACACTTGCCATCACAAATTAATTTTCTAGTTCTAGAAAGGTTGGTTTTCAAGTTTCTTAAACAAACATCATTGTAGGATGCATTATCCATTGATATAGTAAACACTTTATTTTCTATTCCCCAATCTTTAAAACATTTATTCATAGCATCGGCAATATCAATACCACGATGAGGAGGCAACACATGTACAAAACTAAGGACCGCCTTTTGTAGGTCCTAGTTGTTATCAACAAAATGAGCAGTAATGACCATATATTCGATTTTTTGATTTTCAGACTTCCAAAGATCGGTCGTTAGACTTATTCTATCCATGTTTTTAAGTTGTTGCTTGAACTTATTCTTCTTGCTATCAAAGACTGTCATGCAATTATCTTTTAATATTTTTCGTCCAATCTTATCAAATTGAGGTTGTATAGTCTTTATTGCGAAAACAAACCCCTCAATTATTGTAAATGGATGTTCATGCATCATGACCCAATGAGCTAATACGTCTCTAACTTTCAAATGGATATACTTGCCACTAGGTGGTAACATAATTGAATGCTCTCGATAGTAGAACCATCTCGTTGAAAGTTAAGAGTTTTCTATCTTTGATCATTCAACTTCTTAGCAATGCAATTGTTTAAATGTGCTTTCAGGTGGGATGTTGTTCCGGTTGAATTATAAGCATAGTCATGCTTGCAATGGTTACATTTCCACATTTTTTTCTCTATTAGAACGAATGAATTTGACAAAGTTATCCCATATCTCAGAAGTCTTTTTCCTTTTTCTCTTTGCCTGAATAAGATTTGTGTTCCCCTCAATTTCTGTATTATTGTCAGAGGGTGTGACTGCGACTTGAGGAGCAACAGCAGCAGTAGGATTAGGAGAAGATGATATTGATGTAGGTTGGGAGTCACTTTGTTGATTCATCACGGGAGATGACATTCTGTAACAATAAAGATTACTAAAAGTCTATTAATATGGATTCAGATTAGTATAATTAATATATTAACTTTGAAAATCAAGTTAAAAAGACCAAAATTAACATATAAATCATTATAGTCTAGTGTTCACCTTTGATAATTAAATGAAACTAACTGAAATTATAGATCCACAAGGGATCAGATCAGATTTTTCTGCAAAATTATCTGTAAAAGGCATAAAAAAGTTATCTTTAGCGACTAATTTAAGTTAAAAATCAAGAAAAATTATAACTTTAAGCCTCAACTTACATGTTGATGAAGGGGTTGTAGGTTGGGAGGTAGCGACTGATAGAGATGTTGATGGTGAAGTCGAGGGGACTGAAGTGCTGATGAAGCGCTCGATTCGGAGATGAAGAGAGTCAAGACTCGAGACTCGAGGAAGGATTGAGAGGGAAGAGACCGTCGAAACTCGAGAAAGGACTGAAGTGAGGGTTTCGTCGGGGAGGGGGAAGACAGCGGAGCTTGAGAGAGAGCGTGAGGGCTCCGCCGGCGAGGGGGAAGAGAGCGGAGTTTGAGAGAGAGAGAGAGAGAGAGAGAGAGAGAGAGAGAGAGAGAGAGAGAGAGAGAGAGAGAGAGAGAGAGAGAGAGAGAGAGAGAGAGAGAGAGAGAGAGAGAGAGAGAGAGAGAGAGAGAGAGAGAGAGAGAGAGAGAGAGAGAGAGAGAGAGAGAGAGAGAGAGAGAGAGAGAGAGAGAGAGAGAGAGAGAGAGAGAGAGAGAGAGAGAGAGAGAGAGAGAGAGAGAGAGAGAGAGAGAGAGAGAGAGAGAGAGAGAGAGAGATCTCAGATCTCTCTGGAGGCGGAAAGGGAAAAGAAGCCCTTGCCCTAGATTCCATCAACTTAAGTATTTTTATGGGGTAATAGTTGTAAATAAAAATTTCGATAGTTAATATTTGCAATAAATTCAATTAATAGGACTGAAATGTAAAAAGTTATCGAATAGTTAATAATCAACCGAATCGAACATACCTTTGGTTAAATTCTATTCATTTATAAAACGAATACTAAAAATTATTTGTTTAGTACTAAATGAACGATCGAATAGAACTTGACCGAATATCTGGACGAATAATAATCGAACAGTTTATTAATTATTCGGTTCACTTCCATCCCTAATTATATGTAGTCTGCCATATGTAACACCAAATCCAACTCCGACACATGATCACCAACTAGACACCGTCTCCTAGACTACAGTTCACCACCTCAGTCTATCCATTAGTCTGGAGATGGTAAGCCGTCGAAAACTATAATGAAATATTGAGCTTCTTTTAGAGTGTCCTCCAAAAGTGGCTCGTGAGCCTCACAAATCTATACGAAATAATATTCAGGAAGACCATGCAGTTGAACCTCTTTAAGGAAGAAGTGTGTAACATGGGAAGCATCTGTAATTTTATTGCAGGGAATGACCATCTTCGAAAAACGATCCACTACAAATAATATCGAATCATGCTTTCTAAACGTGCAAGAGAGACCTCGAACAAAGTCCATGCTAACATCCTGCCATGGAGCAAAAGGTATAGGTAAAGGAGTGTATAAATCTGTGTTTTGCCTCCTACCCTTAGCAACTTGACAGTATGACAACTCTCGCTACATCTCACTTGACACTCGGCCAGTAAAATCTATCCCCAATCAATATCGTCATCTTATCTCGGTGAAAGTGTCCAGCAGCTCTTCCCGCATGCATGTCCCAAATCCGATCACGAAGGAATATGTTGGGAATGCACAAGCGGCTACTCCTAAAGAGAAAATCATCGGCAATAGTGAAACCTACTATAATAATAGGAGGTTCCTGTGTCAAAGAGGCATAAATCACACCAAAGTCCCTACAAGTAGGATAGTCCTGGATGACTCGATCAAATCCTACCACTTGTGCACTCATGGACTGCAAAGTGACGACCTTCCTACTCAAAGCGCCAGTAGGTTTGGTCTCAACACCTGCACAATGTTTGAGAACAAAAGTGTATTTTATAAACTGAACACATTTGACATGTCGGTGCCCTAACTTTTTTTGAGAATTCAAGTACCGTAGGGCCTTATGGTCGGAGTATAAGATGAACTCCGCAGGTAGTAAATAGTGACGCCAATATCACAAACTCTGGACTACAACGTAAAACTCTCGATCATAATTGGAATAGTGTTGTCGACATTCATTCAACTTCTCGCTAAAGAAAGCCATAGGATTGCCCTCTTGACTCAATACACCTCCAATACCTAGTTCTAAAGCGTCACAAGCTACCTCAAATACCTTTGAGAAGTGAAGAATGCAAAGGATTGGGGCAGTTGTCAGCTTCTTTTTAATCTCCTCGAAAGTTTTAGCAGCAGATTTAGTCCACTTAAACTCCCTTTTCTTAAGACAATTCGTGATGGGAGCCATGATTGTACTAAACCCCTTAACAAACCTTCTATAAAAGTTGGCCAACCCATGGAAAATATTGGCCTCATAAATAGTAGTAGTAGACCATTCCATGATGGCTTTGACCTTGTTGGTTCTGCTGCTACACCATCAATAGTGACGGCGAACCCTAAGAAGGGCACAGATGATGACATTAAAGCACACTTCTCCAAATTAACATAAAATTTCTCCTTTTGGAGTCTTGAAAGTTGAAACCTATGTCAAGTGAAGATGTTCTTCTTTGGTTCGACTTAAGATCAAGATATCGTCAAAGTACACGACCATAAACTGGCCTAAGAAAGGACGCAAAATCTGAGTCATAACCCGCATAAAAGTGCTAGGAGCTTTTGATAGTCTAAAAGGCATGACCAACCACTCATATAGGCCGTCCTTAATCTTAAAGGCAGTCTTTCATTCATCGCCTTTGTGGATGCGGATCTGATGGTACCCTGTACGAAGATATACCTTCGAGAAGATAAAATACTCTGCCATCGTTTCTAAAAGATCGTCAAGTCGAAGAATGGGAAACCTATACTTAACCGTGATTTT
Organism: Asparagus setaceus; assembly: GCA_012295165.1. Classification (NCBI taxonomy): domain Eukaryota; kingdom Viridiplantae; phylum Streptophyta; class Magnoliopsida; order Asparagales; family Asparagaceae; genus Asparagus; species Asparagus setaceus. The sequence continues at coordinate 29,077,968 of CM022707.1, forward strand.
GTTGATAGCTTTACTATCCATGCACATCCTCCAGCTACCATCTTTCTTGGGAGTGAGTAATGCAGGAACGACACAAGGACTCAAACTCTCTAATAAATTCCTTATACAATAATTTATCTACCTGGCGTCTAACCTCAGTGTGCTCTGTGGGGTTCATTTTATTGTGTGGTAAGTTAGGTAAAGTAGACCTTAACACAAGATCTATGACATGCTGGATGTCTCTAAGGGGAGGAAGTTCATCAGGTACCTCATCAGGTTTGATATCACTGAAATCAGTGAGGATCTGACGAACTTCAGAAGGGAAATCTAAAGACTGACTAGCAGAAGCAGAACTAGTGGCGATGATCATATAGACAATCCCTTCCTCCTTGCTCTCCTTAAGAAACTGACTCTTGCCTAAGAAATGGACATGCTTCTTACCAGCCTTGGTAGTAACCGACCCATTCTTATTATTCTTATTATCTGAGGGTGCTTTAGGTCTAGAGTGAGTTAACACAATCTTCTTTTCATTAAACTTGAATGCATAGGTGTTTGACCTCCCAAAGCTGGTCACATCTAATCGTGCAACCACGACCTACCCAATAAAACATATGCGGCGTTCATGGGTAAGATGTCACACCATATATGATTCTGGTAGCTCGAAAGCGGATAGGCGCTAAACAACGCTGGGTGACGGGATGTGTATTTTTGTCAATCCAGGTGACATTATATAGTTGTGGGTGAGGTTCAGTCTTTAAGTTCATCCTCTCTACAGCTGACTTGGCAATTATGTTCACAAAGCTACCTCCATCAATCAACTTATAAAACTTATCTCTATTCTTGAAGTAGGTATGAAAAATATTTGTCCTATGCCGATCTTCCTCATCCCTAGGTGAGGCTAGAAAGCACCTAACAACATGTAAGTGGGTTGTAGCATTTGCGAACGCATCCTCGGCGTCGCTGGTACCACTATTAGGAGCATAAATCTCTTCGACAATCCCGGAGTCATTAGCATCATCCTCGTGACCCTCATATGATCCGTCAATAAATAAACTCCTATTGGGACACTGGTAACCCTTAACAATTATAGCATTTTGGTCCTTTAGGGCCTTGCTTAGACAACTTACTAGTAACAAATTTATCCTTCTGATCCTGAGCTGCAGCGTTATTAGATTTAGTATTTTTATCGAATTATCGCTTAGGTTGGTCCTTGACAGGAGATGTGAATTTTTTGTGGGTGGGTGTCTTAAGATAGTGCTCCATTTCTAGAGCCAAATGATATGTCTTATCTACAGAAGTCACCAAATGCAGAGCAATCTCACGCTAGATATCAGTGCTCAATCTAGTGCGAAATCTAGAAAGGGCAAACCGAGATTCTTCCTGGATATTACAACGATATACTAAGTCGTCGAATTTATCCATGTACTCCTTCACAAATAAGTTTCCCTCACACAACGTGGACAGCTGATCCATCAATCTATCTAGATATGAGGGTGAGATACTTTTCCTTGAGCTTCTTTTTTATCTCGTCCCACATCTCAATAGGATCCTGATGTGACCTAGCCAGCTGTCTCTTGACTGAGGTCCTATAGATATTGTCCGATCCTATCAACTTTATCCTAGCAAATTGAATCCTACGACTCTCAGACATATCGTACCAATCAAAGTAGTGGTCCATGTGTGCTATCCAATTACTAAATTTTTAGGGTTTGTGACTATCGTCGAAGGTTAAGGCCTCCATCTTCACTTTCCTAGTGATATCGTCTTCTCTAGGCCTAAAATGGGTCATACGAATCAGAATACTCATCGTAACCCCTATGTGGCCTATCGTGTGTCATGTCCTCTAGTAGCTTGGGGTCTATGTCCACGGTCATCCCTAATAAGTCTTATGTCATTCTTTACTGGAAGGTCATCCTGTGGCTCACAAAATCGGGTGTCTAACTGATCTAAACGTGCTATGATTTGTTCGTGTTTAGTGTTTTAAACTTGTTATCTTCCATGAACTTGTTAAGGGCCTCGATGAGCACTGATCTGTGCTTGTGTGTTATCTTGTGAACTCATAGTGTCTCTATAGGTCCTACAACTGCATAACATGATGAGATTGATGAGAATCCATGAAGGGTATATTCCAAAAGAAAGAAGCACATGATAGGATTCGGATGATATGCTCGATTCTGGAGTTATGCTCTATATCTTAGAGATTTTATTTAGTAGAGATTTCTATATTAGTCTCCTTTTGATAGGATTTTAAGATTTGATTTGATCTTTTTGAGTTGTAATTTTTCTCTTTAAATAAGGTTGTAAAGCCTCTTTAGAAAGGCAGACTATTTGGAGATTATAATTCTGAGATTTGATTTAGAATGTGAATTGCTTATTTGTGGGGGTGAAGCTCGGGGCGTGATACCCGTATTACTTAAATCTCTCTCAAGTTTAATCTCAGTCTTTCATTGTAGCCCTTCCTCAAATTTCAACCCTCACACTGATGAAACCCTACTCTGCCTTCCTCAACCATTGTTCATGTGAACAGTAATTCCGATTATTGTTCATCCCTTCACATTCGACCACGACGTCACCAATAACCACCATCGCCTCCTTTGACCATCTTCAATCAATCCTTAAGCTTTTGTCGACATCATAGAAAACTCCAACCAGCCCTCCCTTGCTGATTTGAAGTCCTATCATCCATCAGCACCAACAGCTCCAGCTCCTCAACGAGTTGTTTGCTTCAGCCATTCCCCATGAGACCCTCGCAGACTCTGTTTGAATCCAACAGTCCCGCAAATACGTGGAATAGAGATTCAATCCCTCTGTTTTCAGACTGAACCGATTTTATTTGAAGTTAAAATTGCTATTTTGCGAGTGTTGTTGTGGTTAATTGTTGATGTTATTGTTTCAGGTGCTTGATAAGGTTCAGACTTGATCAATTGAAACCTGTTGTTCTCTTGATCCTGTGGGATATGTCTATTTGTTTACAAAGGAGTTCAATCATCTACAGTCCATGATCAGTCCTCAAACGACTTGGGGTGTGAGTTTCTCATATCCTCAGATGATCTCTAACGCAACCATAGACTCAATCTTCATTCCTGCAATTCTATAGAATCTGTAGTTGATTTATAAATATCACTGGTTATTGTTATTTATGTAGATCTTGTTTGATTGATCATTGCATTCATATGTTAGGATTGCATCATTTTAGGATCTTGACTGTTAGACTTGTTGCATTCACGACTAGTTACATGCACGTAGTTGTTTGCTAGGTTACTTATCTGTGTGATTGTTTGACTTCAATTGCATTCGTATTTTCCCACGCCCTGTCCTGCGTCACATTTGGTATTAGAGACGAAAAATTCACCATTTTAACTTTGACATCATCAATGAAGCAATTCAAAGTCTATGTCATTGCTATCCAAATTTAAACTCGTGGTGAGTTTCTCAAAGCGAGGAAATTTGATGCAGGACGTCGAAGATTAGATTTTTAGGATTTGATTTTCTTATAATCATTTGAATTTTAGTTAAGATGTTTTGGTTGGACTTTTATCTGTTAGTTAATATATTTAGGTATGATTTTTTTTATCTTTCAGTTAGGAGTTTGTTTGATTTGATTAGAATTTTATCCTATAAATAATGATGTATTGCTTCATTTAAAGATGGAGAATTGATGAATAAAATTTGAGTTTCAAGATATGATTTTGGAGTGATTCCATAGGTGTGAAGCCACATTTTCTGATTAGGCGCTGCGAGTGAATCCGGCCTCCTTCAAATTTATCTTGTTTCTGTTTTTGCAATCCTATCCTACTCTTCATTCCTCAAGAAAGCAAACCATCCCTGCAGCCACAACCTGCCATATTTTCTCTGTTTTCCTAAGTAGCATCAAATCGCCAATGTCGATCTCCTTCAGCGAGCTCCTCCCTCATCAATCATCGCCATTCCACATCATTTGCATTACATCTTAGATCTAAGGATCACTTTATCTCTTGCTATGTTACTACACTGTCTAGAGGAAATTTTAGTTGCATTCACCACTGCAGGGTTTCATCAAGTCTCGAGCTCGTATTCCAGCATTCCCTTCATAATCAGAGTTTTGATCAATTAAGTTAGATGGAAAATTGAACTTGGTTACTCTGGAAATGGAATTATTATATGCCAGTTTATCTGGATTACCGAAAGTAATTGTCATGAATTAGATGATAGTCTTTCAATATGCTTTGTTGGTTAAGGTTTGCAGCAACGTCATTGGTATGAGATATTGTTTGGATCATAAGTTATTAAGTCGATTTAGGGGTAATGATACTAATGTTCTCACTTCTCACAGTAGAAGCATAGGGTTGTGGCTGAGGATTGCCAAGGTCATGAAGTACAACCATGTGAGTTCGGAGGTAATGGTCCCCATTGATCTACAATTTGTTTTAGCTGATTACTAGTGAGAGAGAGTAAACTCTTCCATACTCTTCTGAGATGGACTATCACTAAGGAAGATACAGTCTCTTGTGGTTGAATGACGATCATAAGGACTGACTGCCTGCCCAATCAGAATCGTAGTATGCTTTTATTTCTTAGTTTTTCTTTTGTTTTTTGGGGTGGGGTGGGGGTCACAATACTTGGTATGTCGCATTTAAGAGATGAGCTGCATGAGCATGGTACACGCATTAGCTAACTGGTGAAAAAATAAGCGGGGAATAGCGATTGAAAAGAAGAAAGTAAACAATAAGAATGTAATGAACATTGTTTAGAAAAAGTTGTTAAGTAACTCATTATGATGTGTCGTGCAACCTAATAGACCTTAAATGTTACGTAACCTTATGAAATAACTCGGATACATCATAACTCTACGTTATTACAATGTAATATGTGTTATTTCAATATAATTTACATCATTTCAATATAACTATGTGTTATTTCAATATAACATCGTTATTTCAATATAAGTTAGAGACTTGAGAGTATATTCTTTCTCAAAACTTAAAGTGGTTAATTAATTACTTTTGAATTTTTGTTAAGCCTTTATGTTTTGTTTTGATGACATCATTATGTGATTGTGAAATTATGGATATGAATAATAAAATGAATGTAATTATAAATGAGCAGTAAATTTATGATTATATATTTGAGTTTTGATTGTGATACTTCCTAGTAAATTTATTTATCTTGTATTAAATTAAAGAATTTTTATTAAGATATTTTTGTTTTATGCTTTTATTTGGAGAGAGAGGGGGGGGGGGGGGTACAATACTTGGTATATCACATTTAAGAGGTGAGCTGCATGAGCATGGTACATGCATTACTGATTGACTGAGTATCCAGACAAAATAAGTGGGTTAGACTGATTGAGAAGAGGAAGTAAGTAATAAGAATGTAAGGAATACATGCTTGACAATAATCTTTCATAGGAGAAAGAATACTAATAGATGAGGAATTTACTTCTCACTTGATGCACAACATACATTAATCTGGAATTTGAATACCAGCTACTAGAGGAAAAACACAACAGATTTATTTGATCCATTTACTTAAATTAAGAAAATCACTTTCTTTTTTCCTTTTGTGGTGTTGGTTAGCGTAATGGGTGATGGGGTAGATGGTACTAAATCTCCATTTCAATCTACAAGTCAGGGTGGTTCATAGGTGCATTATCAAGGAGGAATATTGCGAGGGTCATGGATATGGATCCTCCTAATTGGACAGGATCTAATTACTGCAATCATACCATTCATTCCAATTTCAAGGGATGAGATACGCCATGTAGGATTTCCACTATTATGATAGTGGTTTCACCTTAGTGATTTTTAAGATAATAGTGGAAAAATCTTATGTGACTTAATCTCATCACTCGAAATTGGAATTGGAATGTACGGTAATGATCGCGGTAAGTGGACTCTCCAATTACTACCTAACTGGAGAGGATCTGTATCCGAGGGCCTTTAAGACCCAAATATAAGTTCGCACCACGCTAGCAACTACAATCTTATGGAGCATGTCATGCTAAGAATAGTTCCTATGTACAGCTATCTCATTCTAAGATTTCCTACACAGTAAGTAATACGCTATCAAATCTAGCTATTTGGTTTTTGAACATTCCATTGGACTTAAACCTCCTTTTTTCTCTTTTCCACTACACTAAAAACCATTAAGTCTATAGCCAGTGATACATGGATATTGGTCATGGGTATCAGTGTCTATACGCTGAGAAGTGCCTGAGACCCCCAAAACAAAAAAAATCCCATCCAGAAATATTTGATGGGGAGGTTATGATTTATATAGCTGTGTGTTTTAGTACACACATTTAGAATGACTCCATTTTAGAAAAAAAAAATGAAAATAGAGTTCCAATTGAATTATGGCTTTGATTCGTCCATATCATCTGAAGCAGAAACCACGGTACCATTTGGATATGATGACTTAACATGTTAATGTTATGATGTACTTGTTTTAAATGTCCCCAAGGTGTCCAATGCTTGGACCACCCAACATGTCATAAATTTGAAATCTAAAGTGTATAGTTTTCACTGCTTGTATGACTTTGAGAATACAAGCGAGCACAAAAGCACCTTATTCATCAAGTAGTTACCTAATTGACTTCCTGAATAATCCCAATCTGAAGCTTCTGTACACAAGCGTGAATATCTCGGCAGATACGAACTTGGGGTTTATTTAGTCCATTCCACTTCCATTCCGTTCCCTCATGTCAAAGATTTGTCAAACATCTCAATGCAAAAAGTCTAAATTTTTGGGGGAAATGGTCATGTGTTGTGAATGCTCTCATCAACTCCTTTAAAGGTGTAAACTTTGTTTAGTTAATGGAAGTTGGTGCGTTGATGCAATAGAGTAAGAAGCACAATTGAGTATATGTACACTAACAACAAAACCTTTATCCCTTTTTTTTCACTACCCAGCTACATAATCCAGTTCTTCTACTTAGTTTTGTTAAAGGCTATCTTACTCAACTAAGTTTACCATTATCATATCCTAGTCGCTTTCTCAGTTGGTTCCGACCAAGTTTTCTTTAGACCTATTTCTGCTCCTTTCTTCATTAATTAAATCAAGTGGTCTCCGTTGCACATGTCCAAACTATCTAAATTGATTCTCTCATTTTACCTCAATAGAAGCAACCTTTAACTTCCTACAAGTGCACCCGTTTCTCATCCTATCCACGTTTACTTATGAAACAGATAAACTGCATAAAATGGAGGTATTTTTTTGGAAATCTGTTTGGTTTTATATTAATTATGCATCTTACTGAGTATTTTGTGATTTAAAATGAAACCTTGACTGGTTCAATTGATGCGGATCCTCCAATATGTGAATCTTGGTTATTCAGTTTGAATTATCACAAACACAATTTGTATGTGATATTGTTGGGATCTGATACCGGGATGGTATGGGAAGAGGGGTGAGCGGAAATGAGGATAGGATGTTGATTGCTCTAAGGATACATATAACACCACCTTAGGATAAGCAACGGATAAATATGGACTGCTGACCACTCTAGAGATACAAATATCACCGCTCTAGTCTAGATAAATGCGATCATCTTGCCATTTCCATTAGGCCTTAAGATAAGCTTGAAACATTCCTTCAAGTGTTAGAATTACTGAAAACTAAAAGACTGATTAGTAAGATAGAAAAGTTAAAAGGCATTTGACTAACATAGATAAATTAAATATACTAGAAAACACCAAAGTCTTCATGCAGTCCAAGCTGACCACCCCTTTGTATTTGGATGACGTCTTTTTGCAGAGAGATCCGAATCATGTAAGACTAGTCTGAAATGAATGTAGACTCGAAACCTATCCAACACTTCAAAAGAAGAGTTATTTGAGTTTCTCTATAAAAAGTTATGACCAAAACAATCACTGTTATGCTCTTAGTCCAGAAAATCTGAAAATGCAAGTGTGCAGCTTTGTCTCCTTGTGCTTCTGCATCAGGATCATAAGTCGTTAAGTTGATTTAGGGTATACGATACTAATGAGGAAGCCAAAATTTATATGTTGATAGTTCTCTTTAAATACTTTAGTAAATTGCTTGCAACCTTTTCCTACACTGTTCTTACAGTCATATATAAGCTCCATAAGCTGACTGAATCGTGCTACTAACTTGTTTCAGGAGCTGACTAAGGAGCCGACCATACTGGTGAGTGGTCATCACGGGAAGCTTCATATTAATGGTCTTCGCCTTATCATTGATGAAGGTGGTGGGCTTGAAGCCAACCCCATAGCTGCTATAGTGCTTCCTTCCATGAAACTTGTTCGAGATACTGACAATGTTGTCGCCCATAATTGATCATTTCTCACAAACCACTTCAAGTGAAGAGAAACTAAAGCATAAGACCAGTTTACGTTTGTGAGCTTAATGTGGACATGATAATTCCTGGGCTTTCAAGCTTGAAGATCATAGGTATCGTTTTTCCTGAACAGAAGTTTTCTTTCATGTGCAATATTCACGCTAATTTGTTTATTGGCGTTTCAACGCATATGATCCTTTTTTGTGCTGATATATTATTATAGCGCAACGCGAAGGTGGCTTTGAAACACTATTTCTCTATGTTTGCGCTGCTTATGATCCTTTCTTTTGTTTTTCTGTTAAGGGGTAATTGCGGATAGACCGCTTGTAATACTGTTGTTTTGAACTTACTACCCCCTCTAGTTTATTTTGCATATATACCCCTGACTGAAATTATGTTTGACTGTTTTACCCTCATAGAAAGAGAACGTCGTTTTTTTTTTGTTTTGCAAGTAGACCTCATGAATGTAAAAGGGCTAAAAAAGCCACCTAGACGGTGGTCTATCTGCAAAATGAGAACTAGAGAGCTGAAAAGTTCAAAACAACGATACTGCAAGGAGTGTCTCCCAAATTAATCATTAATATGCCAAACTTTTGCCACCCTAATGTGAATACAAAAGGGATGTTTTTATAATATTTTCCGTAAAGCTTTGTATTACTATCAGAAAGTTCAATCAAGATTAGACTCAACAGGAAACTGCTCATTCATTCATGGAACCTGTAGTAGAGTTGATGGTGGTAGCAGGAGTTGGTTGTTAGGGTGCAGATTGTTTTAATGCATCTTGGACATAATACTTACTATATCCTTATTTCCCTATCTGCTGCAAAGTGTTTGGATGCGCGTTGGGCACGATACTTACTATATTCTTATTTCCGTATCTGCTTGCTAATCACGAATACTCTACGGATACAGACATGGATGCATATATTTTTTTGGCACCCCTAGCTGGTTGTGTTGGCAAGCAACACTCCAGCAAAAAAGATATAATAAATATAGCCACGTTTATGTTGCTATCAGCCAATCACTAGTGGTTATTCCACTTCTAGAAATTTAGAGTAAGAAGAAGAGAACCCATTTACTAATTCAGGATCATACTAGATTAGCCTGAGAATAGTTACATTTATTGCTAGAGACCCAAAAAAAAAAAAAAGGTAAACATAGAGAGTGTATGAGAATATGCTTAGCTACAAGTGTTTTCAGATAGAACTACATATCCTCCTACTTTATATTTCCCCTCTTTTTCACGGTCATTTTGCACATCAGTCATATTTCCCCTCTTTTTTACGGTCATTTTGCACATCAGTCTTTTTTCATCTCAGTGCTCTCACCACCAAGAATCTGAACTTATTGACTCTTCATTTAAAAACTTTGGGAGAAATAAGTCCCCAACTTCACAACGAACTAGAACTATATGACTCTGCATCAAATTGTTAGTTGCATGTTTGTTTGATTTCCTATTTCACAAGTTACTTTGATTTAGTCAGGAAAAGCGAGCAAATCTCCTTTAAACTTAAGTTTATAGGGAATAGTATACACCAACTTTTTTATCCATTGATGTTGCCTTTAGATTTGTGCCATCAAGAGATGCACAAATCTCAAAATGGGCCTCATATCTTTCATGGATCCCAATGCAACATCAATGGATAGAAAAGTTGATGTATGATTATTCCCTATAAACTTAAGTTTATCGGAGATTTGCTCCAGGAAATGCTCTATGAAGAACGGGTAAAAATGTTCTATATTCTTGGTTGTAGAGAACATCTGCAATTCATCAATCATATTTCTTGGACATCATGAATTCTATTCTTTACCTAAATGATACAAAACAATATTTTACTTGTGGGACCCACTCAAATGAGTCAATACTATTCATCAACATAAACAAGTGTAGAAATTCTACTTAGTCAAGAATATTGAGAATTTGATCTCGTGAATTGTAACTGAGAAAATTGAGGACTCATCACCTTTAGATTTTCCTTTTCTGATCTGACTTTTGTAGCAAATAATTCTGGTTTGAATTTTTTTGTTCTTTTACTGTAATGGCTTTGAAAATATTTGTTTTCTATATAGCTTTGGCTTATCCTTAGGTAAGAATGCTTTCTCATGAGGGCTAACTGATAGTAAAGGTCTATCTTAAATATTTTTTTATTTACTTTTTACTTTTTCCAATTTTCCTTAAAGTGATTCTCACTAGAAAAACAACACTTCTCTTTTCCTAATGAAGTTTGTATGCATATTTTGTTTGTTTTGTTCTTTGCTAGTTACAGATGCATTTTTCTAGAACAATATGGTGTTGTTTGGCAACAGCTTAAGTGAGCTGTTAAGGAAACTTAACCCCTTCTTAACCCGCTAAACACAAAATATCGTACAAGGATTAATATGAGTTAGTCCTTCATAATTGGCCAAACGCAAAAGTGTATAAGGGTTAAGTTGACCCCTCTAGAGGGATTAAAATGAGTTAACCCCTTAAAATGAGGGGTTTACTAATACTCCTATTTAGAAGGACTAAAAGTTAACCCCTCTATTTTAAAAGAAAATAGTCAAAAATCTCGTTATTCCCAAACACTAAAAATGATCGCAAGGACTAGAATAAAACTTATTTAATAGGTTAATAATTTAGTCCTTCGAATTATCGAATGGGTTAACTATGTTAATCCTTCTCATTAATCTCTCTTTCTTAACCCTTTGCCAAACAGGGCATAGGAATTGTCCAAAGATGGCATTTGCGTTTTTTCAATATTGATCCCTTAAATATCTATTATTTGAATTAGTCCCTATATAATCATTGAAATTAATATTTAGTTCCTCAAATCTAGGAGTGGGCATGGGCCGGGTTGGCTTGTGGGCCAACCAGACCCCGCCTGTTGTGGGCCGAGCTAGGTCTGAAGCTAGGCAAGGGACCAAAGTGCTTGGCCCAACCTGTGGACAAAGAGCTATTATAACTCCACATTTTACATTATGCCACATTCATAATATGACATTACATCCAATAATCTATTCATTGCTCTCATATGTAAATAAAGAAACAAAGCGTAGAGAAGGATAAACAATGAAAAATCTCATAGCTCAAGTTTATGTCCAAACATGAGACCTTAACAATTGGTACACTTATAAACATCATTTATCACAATATTTAGAGTTTAAAATAATTAAAAAGTAAATTAAATATAATCAAATAAATATGAATACAAGAAAATATAACCAAATAATAGTAATGAAAAAAAAAAAGAAATGACAAACTCATGGGCCGATCCGCAACCCAAACCGAAGTGGACCGGGTCCGACCTAGCCAGGACCTATGTAGGCTATGGATCGGGTTGGGTCCACGGCCAAACCCGAGCACGATCCTCGCCCAAATTCGAGCACGATCCTCTGCCCATCCTATATTGACTGCATGTTCGGGTCCCACCCGCCGGTAAAACCCGGCAAGCCAGTCGTGAGTCGGGCCCAAACCCTGCCCATGCCCACCCCCACTCAAATCATACTAGTTATTTTAAATTAGTCCATGTATATTACTTTTGGAGGAATATTCCACTTAAAAACTAACAATTTGACGCAGAGTCGCATAGTTCTAGTTCATGTAAAATGGGGACTTCTTTCTCCCAAAGTTTTTAAATAGAGAGTCAATAAGTTTGATTTCCTATTTCACAAGTTAACTTTGATTTCGTTAGGAAATGCTCTGTGAAGAACGGGTAAAAAGTTCTATATTCTTGATTGTAGAGAACATCCGCAATTCATCAATCATATTTCTTGGACATCATGAATTCTATTCTTTACCTAAATGATACAAAACAATATTTTACTTGTGGGACCCACTCAAATGAGTCAATACTATTCATCAACATAAACAAGTGTAGAAATTCTACTTAGTCAAGAATATTGAGAATTTGATCTCGTGAATTGTAACTGAGAAAATTGAGGACTCATCACCTTTAGATTTTCCTTTTCTGATCTGACTTTTGTAGCAAATAATTCTGGTTTGAATTTTTTTGTTCTTTTACTGTAATGGCTTTGAAAATATTTGTTTTCTATATAGCTTTGGCTTATCCTTAGGTAAGAATGCTTTCTCGCGAGGGCTAACTGATAGTAAAGGTCTATCTTAAATATTTTTTTTATTTACTTTTTTACTTTTTTCCAATTTTCCTTAAAGTGATTCTCACTAGAAAAACAACACTTCTCTTTTCCTAATGAAGTTTGTATGCATATTTTGTTTGTTTTGTTCTTTTGCTAGTTACAGATGCATTTTTCTAGAACAATATGGTGTTGTTTGGCAACAGCTTAAGTGAGCGGTTAAGGAAACTTAACCCCTTCTTAACCCGCTAAACACAAAATATCTGTACAAGGATTAATATGAGTTAGTCCTTCATAATTGGCCAAACGCAAAAAGTGTATAGGGTTAAGTTGACCCCTCTAGAGGGATTAAAATGAGTTAACCCTTAAAATGAGGGGTTTACTAATACTCCTATTTAGAAGGACTAAAAGTTAACCCTCTATTTTAAAAGAAAATAGTCAAAAATCTCGTTATTCCCAAACACTAAAAATGATCGCAAGGACTAGAATAAAACTTATTTAATAGGTTAATAATTTAGTCCTTCGAATTATCGAATGGGTTAACTATGTTAATCCTTCTCATTAATCTCTCTTTCTTAACCCTTTGCCAAACAGGGCATAGGAATTGTCCAAAGATGGCATTTGCGTTTTTCAATATTGATCCCTTAAATATCTATTATTTGAATTAGTCCCTATATAATCATTGAAATTAATATTTAGTTCCTCAAATCTAGGAGTGGGCATGGGCCGGGTTGGCTTGTGGGCCAACCAGACCCCGCCTGTTGTGGGCCGAGCTAGGTCTGAAGCTAGGCAAGGGACCAAAGTGCTTGGCCCAACCTGTGGACAAAGAGCTATTATAACTCCACATTTTACATTATGCCACATTCATAATATGACATTACATCCAATAATCTATTCATTGCTCTCATATGTAAATAAAGAAACAAAACTGTAGAGAGAAGGATAAACAATGAAAAATCTCATAGCTCAAGTTTATGTCTGAAACATGAGACCTTAACAATTGGTACACTTATAAACATCATTTATCACAATATTTAGAGTTTAAAATAATTAAAAAGTAAATTAAATATAATCAAATAAATATGAATACAAGAAAATATAACCAAATAATAGTAATGAAAAAAAAAAAGAAATGACAAACTCATGGGCCGATCCGCAACCCAAACCGAAGTGGACCGGGTCCGACCTAGCCAGGACCTATGTAGGCTATGGATCGGGTTGGGTCCACGGCCAAACCTGAGAGCACGATCCTCTGCCCAAATTCGAGAGCACGATCCTCTGCCCATCCTATATTGACCTGGCATGTTCCGGGTCCCACCCGGCCCGGTAAAAACCCGGGCAAGCCAGGTCGTGAGTCGGGCCCAAACCCTGCCCATGCCCACCCCCACTCAAATCATACTAGTTATTTTAAATTAGTCCATGTATATTACTTTTGGAGGAATATTCCACTTAAAAACTAACAATTTGACGCAGAGTCGCATAGTTCTAGTTCATGTAAAAATGGGGACTTCTTTCTCCCAAAGTTTTTAAATAGAGAGTCAATAAGTTTGATTTCCTATTTCACAAGTTAACTTTGATTTCGTTAGGAAATGCTCTGTGAAGAACGGGTAAAAAAGTTCTATATTCTTGATTGTAGAGAACATCTGCAATTCATCAATCACAATATTTCGCTCTGTGGACATCATGAATTCTATTCTTTACCTAAATTATACAAAGCAATATTTTAATGAGCAAATACCATTCATCAACATAACCAATGAAAGAAATTCTCCATAATCAAGAATATAGAGAATTTGATCTTGTGAAAAATTGTAACTGAGGAAATTGATAACTCGTCACCTTTAGATTTTCCTTTTCTAATCTCACTTTCGTAGCAAATAAATCTAATTTGAATTTTTTTTTTACTGTAATGGAGTTGCAAATAGTTATTTTCTCTTTAGCTTTGGCTTATCCTTAGGTAAGAATGCTTTCTTGCGAGGGCTAACTGATAGTACTGGTCTATCTATCTATGAAGTTTGTATATGAAGTTTGTATATAGTACCCTACATGTTTTATTTGTTTTATTCGTTTTTCTAGTTATAGATGCATTCCTTAAAGTGATTCTCACCTGAAGAACAACACTTCTCTTTTCCTGATGACACTTGTATATGTCTTGCATGTTTTATTTGTTTTGTTTTTTGTTTTTTTTTTTCTAGTTACAGATGCATTTTTGTATATTCGATACATGAATCTTTTTTTTTTTTTGGTTGCTTTTTCCAATTTTCCTTAAAGTGATTCTCACTTGTAAAACAACACTTCTCTTTTCCTAATGAAGCTTGTATATGCCCTGCATGTTTTGTTTGTTTTGTTCTTTTTTCTAGTTGTGGATGCATTTTTCTAGAACAATATAGGAATTGTCTAAAGATGGCATTTAGATTTTTTTTGATATTGATCCCTTAAATCTCTCATATTTGAATTACTCCTCTTCCTGATTTGAAATTAAAATTTAGTTCCTCAAATTTAGGAATGGGCATGGGCCGGATTGGCTCGTGGGCCGACCCGACCCGGCCTGCTGTGGGCAGTAACTTGGCCCGGCCTATACATTATCGGGCCCAATCCGAACTGGGCTCTACCGGGCCACGGGCCGGGCCGGGTCCAAGGCTAGGCTTGGGACCCAAGTGCTTGGCCCGGCCCACATGCTGATCGGCGCAGCTCGGCTCGCAGATAAAGAGCTATCATAGCTTCACATTTTATATTATATGCCACATTCATAGTATTACATTACATCCAGCAATCTATTCATTGCTCTCACATTACATAGAAAATAAATAGAGAAACAAAACCGTAGAGAAAAGGAATAAACCATGAAAAATCTATGTCTTATGGAACTGAGATGCAAGCCTAGAGGGGGGTGAATATGTTTGCTACAGATTTTTGCTAAAACACAGATTTTGCAGGGGAAATAATATCAAAATAAAAGCGAAAAATCAAACTAATCACAAATCAGAGAACACACAATATTTTATAGTTGTTCAGATAGAAATTCTACGTTCACTCTTTCTTCTCACGAATGGGCTTCCTAACTATGATCAGAGTTCACCTGAATCACAACCCAATTTAGTAGGCTTATAAGCATCCTAGATTCTACCCGAAACTAGTCACCTAACCGAACTCCTCACAGATGAGTAACACCTAGCTCTAGGTAGTCCCAACTCTCAACTATCACCGGCTTCTGTACACCATAAAAACAAGATATGACAAACCAACCAACACAATTTAAGCGCAAATCAAAAAGATCTTACAGGTCTTTTTTTAGCAAACCGTTCTTCAAAAGAATTGAAGCGAATCTCCATGAAGAAGCGGCGATGATTTTGAATCCAAGGTCAGCTCTCCTCATTGAAATGATCCGAAGATGCTGAGCGGGACGATAAATAATTTGAGGAGGCTCCGGGGATTGAATCACAAATCAACTCTTTACATAAACCTAGAGTAAAATCTCTCTTTTTCTCTCAATGTAAGAACCTCTCCAAAATATGATCTATTCCTATCTTATATAGCCTTTGATAATAAAGAAAAAATATATAGGAATCATAGTAGAAATTGGAGATGAAAGGGAACGACGAACGGTTGAGATTAAAACTTTAAATCTGCCAAAATACGTCGCCACCATCAATGGTGAAACACAACCATCGATGGTCCCCTATGCACCATCAATGGTACCCGATGAGCTAAAATTTGGTTTCTGAAATTCATTGATTGTGCATTATAGTCCATCGATGATATAGCTTGACCATCGATGGTCTCCTGTAGTCCATCGATGGTTTTGAATCATGTTTCTATTTTTCTCCAATTATGCACTGTAATCTATCAATTGTATCATGACCATTGACGGTGTGGGCCGGGTCGGACCTGGCCAGGACCTATGAAGGCCACGAGTCACGCTGGGTCCACGGCCAGACCCGAGACCATGGTCCTCGGTCTGGCCCACACTGTTCTAGCCAGTGGCCCGGTAAAAACCCCTAGCGAGCCGGGTTGTGGATTGGGCCCGACCCGCCCCATGCCCACCCCCACTCAAACCCTACTAGTTATTTTAAATTAGTGCATGTATATTACTTTCGGAGAATATTCCATATAAAAACTAACAATTTGAAGCAAAGTCACATGGTTGTATTTCATTGTAAAGCTGGGGACTTCTTTCTCCCAAAGTTTTTAAATGAAGAGTCAATAAGTTTGATTTCCTATTTCACAAGTTACTTTGATTTCGTTAGGAAATGCTCTATGAAGAACGGATAAAAATGTTCTATATCCTTGATTGTAGAGAATATTTGCAATTCATCAATCACATTTCTTTGGTCAATGGACATCATGAATTCTATTCTTTACCTAAATTATACAAAATAATATTTTACTTGGGGGACCCACTCAATGAGCAAATACTACTTATCCACATAACCAATTATAGAAATTCTCCGTAATCAAGATTATAGAGAATTTGATCTCGTGAAGAATGGAAACTGAGGAAATTTCATCACCTTTAGATTTTCCTTTTCTGATGTGACTTTTGTAGCAAATAATTCTGGCCTGACTTTTTTTATTACTGTAATTAATGGAGTTAAGAATATTTGTTTTTTATTTAGCTTTGGTTTATCCATAGGTAGGAATGCTTTCTTGTGAGGGTTAACTGATAGTACGAAGAATTAAAGCGAATAAGCCAAGATGATTGATTAAAAGTCGGCTACAACGAAACTAAAGAGAATATGAAGTTTGTTTCTAATCATTAATAGACTTCAAAAAATCATAGTTAAAGATTAATGCTCACTCTAGTATACTTTTATATGATAAAAGTATCCACATAAGCATATAAAAGTATTTAAAAAAGTTTATAAAATCCCTTCTAAAGATTCCTAATTTTACTAAAAAATTAAATTATTCTATAAAATATTTAGAAAATAGATCTTTTATTCATTCTGTTTTATTTTTTATTGAGTCAAGATCAATCATTGTCCACCTTTATTTTTTCCTGGATAATTATAGAATAGTGTCTTCATCTTCTACATCGTCCAATGTTATCTCCAGTCATGTACCACTTAACAACTGTTAATGTTTAAAGTCAACATTTCTTACGCAGCATAAAGTGATTCTCATTTGAAAACAACATTTCTTACGCAGCATTTTTTATATTCTTTTTCTAGTTATTACGGATGCAATTTTCTAGACAATCTAGGAATTGTCCGAAGATGGCATCTGGATTTTTTTAATCGGTATTGATCCCTTAAATCTTTAATATTTTGAATTATTCCTTATCATCATTGAAATTACTAATTAGTCCATCAAATCTTACTAATTAGTTTAAATTAGTTCCCGTATATTAATTTTAGAGGAATATTTAACTTCTTTAATGAGTTTTCAATTATAGCTAGCCTTCTGTTTATGTTCCTCCAAACTCAACTCCGTGCCTCTAAACCCATTTACACCTCCAAATCTGAGTTTTAAACTCGCTTCTTTAAACGCATTTCTTTAAATTATTCGGGATTTAGGGAGGGGAACGAATAATTGAGGGTAGAAATGTAAATCCCCATGTGTGATCAACTAACCCGAGCTGAATTATTAATTTAGATAGAATACCTAACGTAGGGACTACTTTTGGAGGGACTAAGAATAAATTTCAATAATGTGAGGAATTAATTTCATAACACTATAGGTTTAAGGGACCAAAGTGCAAAAAGAAACCCTAAAACTAAAAGATCTTGCCCCTAGTTGGGTTTTGGATGTAGACTTGATCCGAAAGCACTACATAGAGATAGAGGCATGAAGGAACCAAATCTTTGAAAGCGATATATGGCGAAATTTTGTCTTACATTAACCTACATTATTCTTATCCTCAATAGTCAATACGTGGATATGACTCCCTCATGCCCTATTTCCTGATAAAATTGTGATGCATATAAAGGGGTCGATGATGGACCCTTATAAATGCCTGCTCACCAATTGTTCTCTCATTTTTGGTAGATCTTTCCGTCTCACCAACGGATTATTTTTATTTTTATTTTTTTATGCAGGCGTTTTCTCCCCCTAATTAATTTTTTGTGCGCACGAATTTCTCTGAAGTGCTACGTTTCTGTAGATGACACTGAGATCTTTTGACATCCAAATCGAGTCTTTTTTTTCACTAGTCGTATTAGTGTTAGGGGTTGTTTGGTTGGATGAAAATGGAGCTGCCAGAGTAAATAGAATAATTAGATTTGTAAATATATTGTCTAGTTTGCAACTTATATAGTTAGGAAAAGTAAATGAACTTGTATTATCTACAGAACAATTGCAACACATGTTACTGCCAATTTAGTGGCAGGAAAAACTTCAAGCTTTAAAAAATTTAAAAAAAATAATAATTTCACTCATCAAAAAAAATCTTTTAAATATAAATAGGAAAACCATCTACATCCAAGCTTCCTCGCATGGCAAAACTATGTAGTTTTTGCATTAATTATTTTTCAACAAACCATTGAATTTACATTGGAAATATATTTCCTACGGTATAATTGCAAATATCCAAGCAACGAATTTGAAGTTGATTTCCTGCAAGAAATGTTACAACATTGTTGATGCAAAGTTTGCTGCAATTTATGCTTGTAGCAAACCAAACAATCCAGTAGTGATAACTACATGATAACTACACTACTCCATCCAAACTACTTCTACACTACAAAAGAAAAAAGTGTGAGATCAAATCTCTTCTTTGATAACTCATCAAGAGAGTCTATAATTCTCTATCTCTATTGTAATGTAGGATTAGTTAAGAAAAGTGGAGTGTAGTTAGAATTATTCTTAGTATTATTAGTCAATGTAGCAAAAATTTCTGGTATTTCAATGTGTTGCGAAAAGACCTCTATTCCTTATGTTTGGGTAGGAGCAATTAGAAACCTATGTCGCTTCAATGAGATCTAAATTTTGAACATACATGGTCGACTAAATGTTGTTATAACACCAAAAAATTGCAGCAAAAACAAAACAATATAGACTAGGAATAAAGGAGTTACAATTTCTTTCAAATTGAACAGTGTTTAAATAAGAAAATATGTAATTAAGTGATGTTTCATGTGCATTTACTTTTATAATTACACGTAAGACACTACAACAAAAGTTGTATTTATCCACACTTATTTTATGACACATATAAAAGTGTCATTTTATTTGCAAAAGATTAAACAATAGTGACACAAATAAAAAGTGTGGCAAATCACGACACATATTTGTGTCATTAGATATACAATTAAATATAATTGAAATAGGCTAATAGTCCAACATGGATTGTGAGAAGATCTATGTTCGCGGGGAAAGTTGGGTTCTTCTTCATTGCTGAACTCATTACACTTTTATGGGATTACAAATGAATTCGAGAAAAGATGGCCTTTTTATAAGGCTGATTACAACGAAAAAGAGTAAAAATTATAACTTTTCTCCTAAACAAACGCGGGCTCCGTTTATCGGGTCCTCGCTTGCGTGGGTGTCTTTGCCTGTGTCGGGGACTCTATTCCGCCCGTAGACCGCCGCGTGATCCGATCCGATGAAAGATCTACACGGTAAAAAGGGGATTATTTCACGAAGGAAATAATAGCCCGAAGCGAATGAAATCGACTAAGCGAAATCAAAGCTCTTCTCGGGATCAAAAACAAAGTTTTGATCCGGAGGAACCCGTGTAGATCTGAGATCCGATCTCTCGAACTTGCTAAGGGGATTATCTCACGAAGGAGGATAATAGCCCGAAGGGTTCGCCGAGATCTAGATCTAGTTGTCGAAAAAGAAGATCGTCGAAGAGCCTCCCTTTCTCCCGAGTTTAGACCTGGAACTTGATTTCAATTTGGCAGAGCTTCAGCCTCTTGTTAAAATTTCGGGTCCTCTCAAATGAGACCCCCACCTCTTATTTGCAGGATTGGAAAGCGGATGCGGGTCAGAACTGGGCCCAAAGGCCCAGTAAACCTAGGTGTCTCGGCTATGGCCGAGACACCATTTGGTGTCTTGGCATTTGGCCGAGACACCATTTGGTGTCTTGGCATTTGGCCGAGACACCACTTGGTGTCTCGGCCAACCGAGACACCATTTGGTGTCTCGGCCACCGAGACACCATTTGGTGTCTTGGCATTTGGCCGAGACACCATTTGGTGTCTCGGTTTCGGCCGAGTTCCGCGTGGCTTTTCTCCGCTCCTCTTTCGGGTCCGGGGGTTGATTCGCTTGCTTTCGAGCTTGATTTGATTCTGACCCGGTTGGATTTATTCCATCGCTTGCACGCGATTCGTCGCTTTGCTGGCTTGAACTTCAACGGCAGTATTGGGCTCAAGTAAGGAAACCCAATACAGAACCTGATGTATACCGTGGAAGCGCGACTAGATTAAGAAGTGCAAGTCAGAATTGGGTTATCCCATCGCTCGCATGCGATTCGTCGCTTCGCTGACTTGAATGCCTTGTCGACTCGCTTCATGTGTTTCATCGACTCACTTATCTGACTTGGACGTTTCGCTTTATGCGTTTGCATCGCGGTCACTTGTCGTGTTGTCAACGGTTCCTTGTTATGTCGTCGTATGGCCCGTCGATCGTTATCTCATCGTCACGAGCTACGTTCGGGGACTTATAGGCAATTTTCAACGCCTACAATCTATTAATGGGTTTAAATAATAAATCTTAGATTTTAATTATAATGATGATTAAAAATTTATGATAGTGTATAAACTAAAAAGCTCCATAGTTAATTGTGCTTTGGTGAGAGTAATCCTAGGATGGGTGACCTTCTGGGAAGTTATAGTGTTCAATGATGATACTCTTTATATTTTTAATGGTATAGACATAACTATATGTCACCATTCTTGACACATATATGTGTCACGAGTTTTGTGACACTTGTATGTGTCACCATGCTCGACATATATATGTGTTGTGACTTTGTGACACATTCGCACATGTGTAGAAAGACGCTCTCCACACATGCTCTAACCACACTTTTGTTATGTATCGCGCTCTATTTGTGCGACACAAAAATATGTCGCGTAGAGACAAAAAATGTATCATAATTTACAATCTTTCTTGTAGTGAGAGAATCCCTTTTTGGTCTGTGAGTCACATTTTTCGAGTATGGGAAATGCCCTCACTCTTTAGAGAAAACTATAGAAATGCCCTACAACATTTGGAAAAAACCCTAAAACAAAGTTTCCCTACTCTCGAAAAAAAAAACTACGGAAATACTCGCACAGTTGGAGAATCAACGAAAATATTACATTTGAAAATTTCCAAAAAAAATCTAACAGACTATCTGGTCTCTTAACACCTTGAATTACTATGCTTCTGCATGTTATGTAACAGACTATCTGGTCTCATAACTCTGTTTAGGTATGCAAAGTCTAAATTGCAAATAGAAAAAAGTTTAGAGGCATACGTGATTAACCCTCCTCTTATCTCTAGAAACAAAAAGAGAAAAAGGGGGCCACGCAAACAAGAGCTACACAACGACCCTCATTGCCTGGATTAACTACTTTCGTCTCGTCATAACGTCTCTTCCGGTCGTATTTATTCGTGGCCATTAATAACATATATGTCTATGGCCCACATTATTTCTATGAATATGCTCCGATCAATAAAAAGTTCCATGCTTTATTTGAGGATGAAACAGTACAACAATAATAGATACGTAATCATGGCCGCTCTTCACAGAATAAGGCGTAAGACAGAACAGATAGATTGATTCAACAGTTAGAGAAAAATCGTAAATTCTAGAATGATAATTCTTTTATCATACTTATCGTTTAGCAAACGGAAGGAGGATTCTGAGTTAGAGTTGGAGGACTAGCATCTGCATGATGGGATAACAGAGTCTTTTCCACCCGGATATCTATATCAGCATCATATTTTGTTCGTCTTTTTGTGATTTGGATGTCTATGTATCATCTCAGTTTTTTAGGCTTTCGCTATTTATGTATTTTGGATCTTCACACTTTTCACTAGGAAAAAAAAAAGATGTGAGGCAGTTTTCACCCATAATAGACCGGTTGGTCTTTTAACCTAAATCAAGGGTTTTCACCTGCAAAAGGTTAACCACTTTGTTGGTTTATAATATTGTTATATGACCATCAAAATGAATAGTTATGAAGACTTTTTATTTGACGGATGAGTTTGGAGACCAAACCAAACTCATATCGATGGAGAGCTTTAAATCTTCAAAAATCAACCGACCTAGAATAGAGAGTGACCTCATCTTTGGCCACACAGAATTATTAATTTAATCAAGATATGGTGCTCTTTCCTTAAATCCGAAGCAAACCCTTTCCACACATTAGGAACAAATTAAGCACACTGTTTATTTATTTCAAGACAAACTGAGATGTGGAAGTCAAAATTTATTAATACAATTTCTTCCTCCTTGGTGCTAATTGAGATGCGCAAGTCAATTTTTATAAGGTCAAACTTTTCCGCTCACCAATAATCCTTATATCTACGAGATTGCATTTAGTGATCTACACTTATAAGAAGTAATTATAGCCATCAAATCTCGTAGCACTGGTTTTCTCTTAAGTTAACGGACTGTAATTTCTAAATATAATTGGAAATCAAATAGCTATGTCTTGAATTCCTCAAAAACAAAGTAACTATATTTGTCTACAATGTGTTTTAACTAAAGTTACTTCATGCAAAAATATTTAAGTTAAAAACCAAATCTATACTATATATATATATATATATATATATATATATATATATATATATATATATATATATATATATGAGGTGTGCTCATTTTCTTAAATGAAATTTACTAAGAGATAATTTGTATGGTGAGGCCCATTTCATAATACATCAAAAGGTGTGGACCTCACTACTCTATCTCTTGATAGCTCATTTAGTAAAATGAGTCGCCATTTAGTAAAATGAGTCGCCACTTCATATTCATCATTCATATATATATATATATATATATATATATATATATATATATATATATATATATATATATATATATAAACATGAGGATATCAGGTAATGAGCCGGTACCATTTTACAAATGAAGTGCCAACATCAGCCATGTGAGCCCCACCTCGATGTGACTAGCGATGGGGCTCACATGGCATTGAGTCGGTACCCATTTTGCAAAATGAACTATCACCATATACATTTTTTCATATATATATATATATATATATATATATATATATATATATATATATATATATATATATATATATATATATATATATATATATATATATATATATATATATATATATATATATATATATAATCCACTCTTCTGGTGTGTTAATTTTTAGAAATTTCAGAAATGCCCTCGCACTTAAAAAAACACCCTCACACTAGCAAAAAAACAACCAAAATGCCCAACAGTTAGAAGAATCAGTATAAATATTCTCATCCTTGCAAAAATCAAACAGAAATATCCAAACATTTGTTGATGTCAGAAGTTAAGTAGTGGGATTTAGGGTGGATTTTGAAGAAATTAAGGTCCCTTAATCTCCTTTAATGGCTGATTGCTGAGCAAGAGAGACTCCTGCATATATGCAACACGTTAGAGGACCGGTGTTGGGTTCTCCGATGGTTCCTCCGATGATCAAGTTAGTTGTGATTTCAAGGAAGAAAATAACTTAGTTCTCTTAAGTGTGCGGAATTTTGCGTACCCGCATGCAGTAGGCAACGTGTCTATTTATACTAGGTCTAGAAGGATATTTGCATAACTTTGGCCAAGTCCAAGCAGTCGGCTTAGTCAGTTGATACTTTACAGGTGTTGGCAGCTAGTGGTCCGAGTCATCCTTATATTTATTGTGACAGCGACAGAGGTGCTGCGGCGCTGGCGTGATCCGATGAGTCATTATGACTCCATGGGAGGTGTAATTATGACTTTGACCATGCATTTAATATGATAGCGACTGGCTGTCGTTGAGTTCGAGAAGGAATGCCTTTCGTCTCGGTCTTTCGAGAGAGGTCGAGTGAAGACGCCTCTCGACTCGACCTACTGAGTGAGGACGCCTTGAATATCTAAGACGGCTCGTGTGAGGACATCTTTCGAGTTGGCCTTCTGAACGAGGATAAGTGAAGATGCCTTTTGAGCCGGCCTTTATAAGACTCGGGTCGCGTTGATATCCAGTTGATCATGACACATGTCGCTATCTGGAGCGAGATTTACACTTAGTAGTTTCTATGATATAACAACATTCATGCACCAGAATACTTGTAAACTCTTAAAATTTGTAGCAAGTATCAAACTAACTACAAGTTTATATATATATATATATATATATATATAGAGAGAGAGAGAGAGAGAGAGAGAGTAATGATAAAATGAGATAGTGAGATGGGATTCTTATCGTAAGATGGACCAATAGGCTACCCGAAACGATGAGCGGCACCACCTATAATGATTTGCACTCATTATGATCTATATACAGAAAAAATTATATCATTTTAAAATTTCTAATTATTATTTTAGCTTTGTGCTAAATGGACGCCTATTAAGTCGTCTGAAAAATCAACAAATTAAATTAGTTTGATTCATATTCTAGAAGATTCCAAACTATGTGAAAATTTGACCATATACATTTGATGATGTTTTGAACAAGATGTGCAGTGCAGATCATGAACCATCTCACCATATCATTACTATATATATATATATATATATATATATATATATATATATATATATATATATTAAAATCATCTCTATGGATCGAAATCTAATGTTTATGTATGACATTTTCTTAAAATAAAATCCATTGTCAAATGTGCATCAGTATTACTCTGAAAAATATTTGTTGATTTATATCGGGTTTGAATCTGAATAACTTTCAATACTAATTAAACATCCAGTTCCTCTCTTGGACAAAACCCCACTAAAGTCCAAAGTAGAACACAACTCACGCTCAGACAGAACTTAACAAAACTAGGAGAGCTGGCTTCATTAAAAAATGTGGGGAAAACTAAGAACTATAATATTTATATACGTATAGTCTCTTTATGTGCGCAGCTCTGATCGAGTTAAACTAATGGAAGAATGGGCAAATTGTCCCTAATTTTCAAAGTTATTCCAACTCCGAGTCCGATGTATATGATAAACTTGCTTAATTAATTAAAACATTATTATTAAGCATGACTCATTGCAATACTTAATGTCTATCCACGATACTAACGATGAGGGGAGGAAAAATATTCTATTGTTATCTTCTCTCCAAAGCAACTGTGATTGATTGAAACTCGTTGAGATGACTTGTTCACGGAATAGGATTCCTGCACCCAAAATTATTTAGGTTTTTTTTTATATATTGGTACCTGACATCTTTAGCATTTGGAAATTGGGTAAATTGCAAATAAGACCTTTTACATATACCTTAATTGGCTCTTAACATCCCTCAATTAATTTATTAGCATTTAGACCCCCTCAATTCATGAGGGATGTTAAGAGCCAATAGAATATTTTTTTTTGATAGCGCGAAGTGCGAATAAACTATTTGATGAGTGTTAAGTGTTCTTGAATGTATAGTTGAGAGGGATTGTGTACAATTTACTCTCAAATCCTATTAATTATTTCAAATTTAGTCTTCATAGTAACGTAGCGTGAAAATGATAAACCTCGAAATCCACTAATTTGTGCTCTTTGAATCTACAAAGAACAATCTTCGAATCCACAAAGAGACAACCTCGAATCCACGAAGTAATGTAAAAAAGAATTTTATTGATAAAAGTGATCTAATAATTTTGGGGTTACATGTCTCTTTTAAATAGAAAACAAACTAGACTCCAAATAAGATTAGAATTACAAAGAAATAGAAAGTATTAAATCCTACCCTAAAAAACTCCTTATAATATAAGAAATAAATCGTGAATCAAAATTGAATTTGTTTCCTAATCTAAATTGACTACAACATTGAATTTATTTCCTAATCTAAATAGACTCTAATTTTATTACTAAAAATAAACTAAACATTAATTATTTTCAGATTTTTGCTCAAAACTGGTGATACTGATGAGATTTTAGAAATCTGATAATTTGGTTGGCTTCATCTCATCGAGATAGGCGATTTACATATATAATATATCAGAATCCGCCTTCCGAGTTGGAAGATATAATCGTTTCTTTTCGAAAGTCAATAATATGTATGTATCCGCATTTAGCTTGTGATTGTCCCGATCCTCCATAAAATTGTCCATTAAGCATCCTACATCAGTCTCCCCTTGTTGAAAAAAACTCGACCCCGAGCTTATATTTATTTAAATAGTAACTTCATCTGTAAGTAATTTTCTTCTCCTGTATCGATCAGCATCCACCTTGTACTTAACATTGATTTTCTCCATCTGTTGTTTTACCTCCTCGGCTAGGGTTTCTTCTGAATCAAACTTTTAAATGAATCTTTCCCACACCATGTTTATGTGACTAACGGCATGTGAATCTACAGATGGCTTGAAAAACTCCTCAAAATATATTCCATGTTGTTTCTCATATTCTAGTGCCAGAAGTATCATCTCAATCTTCTTAAAATTATTCACAACCTTTACTTTCAAAGGAGAAAATTCTCCCTCATACTCCATGCACAATTCTTTCATCTCCTTTGCCTCGAGCCCTCCACCAAGCAAGTTACACATATCATCAATTGCCTCGCTCGCTATTATATATTTCTCCTCCATCTGGACAACATCAATATGTGTAATATCACTAACAATCTCTTTGAAAATATCATGCATAATATTCATTTTCACTATCATATCACCATTAGCATCATGACTCATGACTCATAGATAACGAGTGTTTGCATCTTAAGAGGAATTTCAGTTGGAGCAAGTTCTTTTTTCCCAATTACAACCAAGTCATATACCTCTTCAGATTACTTCAAGTCTTCTGCTAAAGTTTCATTGTCTGCCACTAAAAGCTTAGTCGAGGTGATAAAACAGATCCATATGATTTCTATGGATATCCCTGTGGAGTTGGATAACACATTGAGCTCGATAGCTACAGTTCGCTGGGGGACTCCTTAAGTGGGATGGATAAAGTTCAATATGGATGGCACGGCAAGAGCAGGCCTATCAAGATTATGGGCTATTCTTTAATTGTTTGATTTAGCTTTGGGAGCGACACTGTTCACGGGTGGTGTTCGAAACAGACTGTAAGGATGTGATAAATGTTATTCAGAATGTTGTCGATGATGATATTCACTGTAATATCATCATTAGGATTTGTGAGTTTTGAAAAAGTCATGATAAGCCCAGGCGCGACGCATTTACAAAGAAACAAACCATGCAGCGAACTTTCTCGTAAAGCTGGGGATCTACTGAATTTTGTTCACGTAGTTTGTTAGTTCACCAATCAAGATATTGCAGGCAATAAATGGTTTTAGATGACGTCGTCTAATGATGATTTTCTTGAGGTTTAGTGTTTTTTAAGGGGTTTTTCCTTAGTTGTTCTACCGAAAAAATTATCATGTATTTCAAGTTATATCTCTCTTTTAAGTTACTCCAAGTCCAAACATCTATATCTACACTACATATAAAAGAGGACTAGGGTGTTAAAACTTTTGAATGCCCTTTTATCCCTCTTCAATTTAATAATTCCAACTTTATATATCTATGTATATACAATAACATATATACATCTTACCATTCCATTAGAACTCTTAATATTTTCTCAGTAATGTACACCTCTTCACTCATCCATTATCTCCACTAATCATCTTTAATATCCTCATGACTAATCACAAATATAATTCTCCATCTCTTTAAATTCTTATATCGTAACCTTCCTTTTCTTTCCTATAAACGTCTCATCAAACTACATCGTCAATATTTAGGGGGGATCAAACAATCTTAAATAATCTTTTACATGTGAAGTGCAGTCAAGAAGGAAGAGGGGAGTCATGACATCATCCTCTATTTCTAAGGTGCAAATATGTTGCCCATGCAAGTTGTTGACTTTTTTTTTGTTGATATATTTTATTTTTTTATTTTTTATGCTGATATCATGTGGACTAATATTGATACATGTGGTTAAAAAGCAGTGACCCTTCTCTTACACTTCCATACATCTATTATGTTGTAATTAAACCTCTCCTCCTATCTCTCTCTCACCTGCCACAGTTTTGAGTTTTTAAGAGAATTTTTGTTATGCATTTATTTCATGTATCTCATACTAATATCCATTTCCTTTTATGACGAAGGGTTGTGATTGCCAATGATTATTGTGATAATGTGATAGTAATTTGGGAAAATTTTTATCCTCCTTACTTTTGATTTGTACTCAATTTACTATTTAGTTGCCTAAATGTTTATATTTACAATCTTTTTGTTCTCTTAGGTGAACAGTTCGAACAAACATGAGATTCTCTTAGAAGTTCATTATCCAAAACTTCATTGGCTTGAACCTGATCATAATCAAATCCTATATATCTTTAGATGACGGTTGGTTCATGGTGGTAACCGGTAAGCCTATAGCCTAGAACTAAAGCATATGCATGTATACAAGCTCAGGTTAAGAATTGTAGCTAAATATTACTTTTTACTGTTTAATATCATAGATAGATATGAGAACAAAATTTGGATAAAGAGGTCATATATCATGTATATAAACAGAAAGCTATTCTCCTCTTGAAATTTAAATATTATATATGCAAACTAGCTAGCTCATATCGTGTGTGTGTGTGTGTGTGTGTGTGTGTGTGTGTGTGTGTGTGTGTGTGTGTGTGTGTGTGTGTGTGTGTGTGTGTGTGTGTGTGTATATATATATATATATATATATATATATATATATATATATATATATATATATATATATATATATATATATATATATATATATATATATATATATATATATTTTAATAAATATTATCATGTAAGCAACCTTATTCCTCAGTTGAATTATGTACATACTTGATAGATTTAAATCATGTTCATCTCATACTTCTAAATTCTTTTTCCTTGGTACACTAGAGCAATATCCTCTATGAGAATAATGGGTATCATATGTCATATGAGAGAATTCTCTCATATACAATAATATGGCACAATCTCCACCAAGTCAATAAAGGAGAAGAGAGAAACCCTTATAATCCTCTATAGCCTCTGTTTTTATATGCTTATATATACAATCATGTCTTATTATTATTTGTAATTTTACTTTGATATCAGTCCATTGAGAAGATACATATTTCTTTTCCTCCATTCAAAGAAACTGATGTCGGCATTTTGTTGTACAAAGACTATACTTGAGCTCATGAGTACTGACCACTAACAGACCCAGGCTTCTACCCGAAGTACTCAAAGCAGTGCTCAATGATCTCAAGAGCTATGTTGTCAAGGCCGAAATGTGGACACACAACAAAAATGGTAGCAACTCTTTTTCATGTTACTAACAGGTCAACTTGGCTTCCAACTGAGGGTCCAATAAGATTTTTCAATATCAAGTGCTCTTATGCAATGTTTTAAAGGGTGATGGTGGTTCACACCCTCTATAGTTTTGATGGGGTCAAACACATTGAGAGACATTTGCACTGGCTTAGATTTTATAGGAACTTTAAAAAGAGTGCAAGAGTAGGAGATGAGAAGTCTAGATCTCAAGCGACTGGTACGCATTATTTTAGGAAGGAATATTGGGTGGTTATTATGAGGGTTCAGGATCGGCCAAGCTTCTCTATTTGTACTCCAACTGATATGCAACATGTTGCGATTCAAGCATTTATAGTTTTTCCATAAAATGTTTATAATTCATTGGTTGTACAAGTCAGGTTTATGTTAGATCCAAGATAATAATAACCCAAAATTGTACAATATTATTGTCTTGTTCGCTGTTATCATAGAGCAAGCTCATCTGTTTGAATAAAAATTAGAGCGACAAAATTCAAAAATTGCTTGAAATTGACACAATTGACAAATAATATGTAATTGAGGATATTAGGTATCTCTAATTAGTTTTAAATCTTTTTTTTAGTAGATTCCAAATTTTTATTTTTTTAGTTCACAAAACAAGTTCATAATATTAATATAAGACGAGTGTTCACGTGCAAAGCACGTGCATTATACTGTGTTATAAAAATCATTTAAAACCTGAAACCCCATTAATTCCCTTTCCTCCCCACCCCAAAATCCGTTTTATAACCTGAGGAAACAAACTATGATGGACTAAATAGCAATTTTAATGACTAAAAGGATTGATATCAAAATAGTAAAGATTTAAGGGACTAATATTGAGAATCCCAAATTATTTTCCAGGTTAATTACAGAAAACCCATTAACTTTTGAGGAGTTACAATAAGCGCTCCATCAACTTTTAATTACTGTAAACCCCATAAACTATAAAGTTGCTACAACCATCATGAACTATTTTATTTTACTAAATTTCACATAAAATTTCTCATTTATTCTCCAAATTAACATAATCAATTCTAACATCTCATGTTGTAAACATGTCGAAAAAGATAAAAATAATTTATTACTCTCAAAAATTACCTTTTTTAGTAAAGGGAATTTTTGGGACTAAGAATGAATTTTTTGTCTTATTTTTATCTCGTGCTTACCAGTTACACGTTAGAGTTAATGATGCTAATATGAAGATTAAAAGATAAATTTTCAGATAAGATTTAGTGAAATAAAATAATTTGTTGTGGTTATATGGAGCAACTCCTAAAGTTTAAAGGGTTTAATCTAAAGAAAAAAAGTTAATGGGGGTTTACTGCAACTCCCCATAAGATCATGGGGTTTTATGTAATTAACTCTCATTTTACAGTGTCAGCTCGAGTCATTGTTTAGTCTTTCAAAATAATATATATTCCTTTAGCAGGTAGCAGACAGCTAAGGGCACGTTAGTTTTATCCCATTGGCGACGACTTACTTAAGTCCTTTAATATATTGCCAATAGGCCCCCGTAAATTCCTATAAATCAACCCACAGAACCCTTCACAACTTTACCAATCCTGAGGAATCATTGGACTGCAGGTCGAAGATCAAAAGCAATGGTGATTCCTTCCCTTTCCTTTTCGTCTTGATGATTTGTTTCTTTATAAATACGCAAATTAGTGATTGTGATTTAGGCTTGGGTGATGCTTTACTTGCTGCTGGTGTTTCAATTGTGCTGTTTTCAGACAGGAGAGCCTACTGACGCAGGGGGGGATATGGGAGGGAGTTACAGTACTGGCGCTGGAGGGGGTGGTGCTGCTGCTGGACAGCCTGGCTTTGGTTACGCTTATGGCTATGGTTATCCGCCACCTGGCACAGGTGGGGCCGGCGGTGTCGGTGGGTCCGGGGGATACCCCGGGATGCCCGGGCAATCGGGGATGTCCGGCCAGCCTGGAATGCCGGGGTATGTTTTTACTGCTCATAATATCCCGATAGAAGGAGGAGGCGGTGGCGGGGGTACCGGTGGCGGCGGAGGAGGGAATACCGGGGTGCCAGGTCAGCCTGGCATGCCAGGTCAACCGGGAGGAGGAACCGGGGGAGGAAGCGGTGGTGATGGTGGAGGAGGGGGCAATACAGGGATGCCTGGTCAGCCTGGAGGAGGCAGCGGTGGCACCGGTGGAGGCGGGGGAAATACCGGGATGCCCGGCCAGTCTGGAATGCCTGGCCAACCCGGAGGAGTGAGCGGCGGAGGAGGCGGCAACACTGGTGGAGGAGGAGGGGGCAACACCGGGATGCCCGGGCAAACCAGAGGAGGCGGTGGTAATGGTGGGGGGGGAGGAGGCAACACCGGGCAGCCTGGATGGTACCCGGGAATGCCATGGTACCCTGGGATGCCATGGTATCCGGGAATGCCTGGATGGGGTGGACAAGGCGGTGCTGGAGGTGGAACGGGAGGAGGTGGAGGAGGTCCGTATTATCCGGGAATGCCTGGAATGCCCGGTGGTGGTACGGGAGGAGGTGGCGGAGGAGGCCCTTATTATCCGGGAATGCCGGGAATGCCCGGTCAAGGTGGTGGTGGGGGTATAGGAGGAGGAGGTGGTGGTTATTGCCCGCCAATGCCTGGTCAAGGTGGACACGGCGGTTCTGGAGGTCTGGGAGGAGGGTCTGGAATGCCTGGTCAATCTGGAATGCCCGGTCAGTCTGGAATGCCTGGAGGAGGTAGATCAGCAGGAGGAGGAGGAGGAGGAGGTGGTGGTGGTGGTGGTGGCGGAGGCGGTGGCGGCGGCGGTGGCGGTGGAGGGGGCGGCGGCGGCAGCAGTGGCGGAGGAGGTGGTGGACGCCGGTGGTGGTGATTATCGTCGAGGATTGGCAAGATAACTATTGGCATCAGTAATGAATCCTTCTCTGCTTCCTCATAGTTTTACATTTAGCTTTTGTGTCTAAACTCTTTCATGCTTATTGGTGTGTGTCTGTGTGCGCTTGAGTTTTAAATAAATGAGAGTGTGAAACTCTCTCTAGTGAAACAAACTTGTATTATGTTCTATTTTCCTCCATAGGTGTCTACTGCCTGTCATGTTAGAACTTTCATAAAAATCTGCTTTCCATTTTCCTAATTTATCTTTGTAAAATGCTTTTGCTAAAAATATGTATAAATTGTGTGCAGAATACATCCTGTGGTTTCATATGCAAGTCCATTTTGTCAGTTGGAGCATGATATTCTTGCTGATCACATTTACTGGCAGCAAAATAACCATGCCTAAGACTGGATTCATCATTAGAAACTAGAAAGCAAGAATAAGAGATACCAGGGTTTAATTTTAGTTGCATAAATTCTGAGAAAGCCATTGCAAGTCACCTCTAGCATGTATTCCTTCCCAGATGCTGCATTTCCAGCTTCAGATATGGTCTTCAACCAAAAATTTCGACATAGAACAGGATTCTCGAGTCGGTAGTCAATTTTGATTTCAATGCTAGGATACACTTTCGTATGCAAACAACCCATTTTGTATCAGAAATAAAATGGCAAAAGGAAACATGTCAAAGAGAAATCTTTTCAATATTATGCCTAGAAATAACTTGAAATGAAACATTTCCCTTCTTCAATCTGATGTCTGCAGAGATAATCAGATAAATGGTATAAGGGACCTTAACAATGTAAAAACTTCGGATAACATCTGAGTACATCCAGTTTGCTGCAGCCGTCTTCACCATCCACAACTAGTTATAGAAATATAGCCATATGCTAGATATCATGTCAACTATTAATTACCTCACCCAAACAACCTCAATAGCAGTTCTATCTCTTAGCAGTAACATTGGAACCCTCTGTTCAATAGTTTTCATATTAGGCTGTTATTCTTGGTGCTTTTAGACAATAAATCTTCTTGTTTCCTCCAAGGGCAGTATCCAGCAAGAACAATCTTATAGTGACAACCTGATTGGTTTCCAACTCCAATATTCACATTACCATGCCCTAATTTCACTGTCAAGAATAATCGAGTTGGTGTCACGATAGATATGCATTGTCATGTTTCTCATGATAAATATGCTGTGTCACGATAGATATGCGTTGTCATGTTTCTCATGATAAATACGCTGTGGAATCAAATTTTAACCTTTAAGATCATTTTGGCGAAACTCCTTTAAGAAAGAAACTAGTACAATACTTTACCATAAGTTGGAATCAAAACTTAACCTTTATTATTCCAACTTGTGGTAAGGTATTGTACTAGTGTCTTCTTTTTACACGAAATTATCGAAGTTCACTGGATCCAAATAGATGTAGCACCAAGATCATGGTTAGTTCTATGGGTTTACACGTACATGTTCGTTATGGTGCATCATCAATGTCATGTTTTGATCAATACACATTCATCAATTTACAAGTATGTGCTTTCTGTTCTCTTGTTAATTCCTTTATTGAATATTTAGCAACCAATTTGAACACTGGGGGTAGCAATAGCCACTTCCAGGATTAACTCAGGCAAATATTCAGTCAGTAAATGATTCAAACGTAAATACACATTTTTGAAGTAAACATGTAAGAGTATTTCGATATGTATTCTATTCTGTTTACACTGCTGTTCTTAATCAATTTAACTACCCCTTAATACCACTGAAACCCTATGAAGCTTCACAAAATATCCTGAAAAGTACATTAACAAATGAAAATATGTACTAATATTACGTTGTTCTTGCTTTTCCTGTAACAGCATGAAAAAGGGATGCATGCTGCATACACTATCCATGGAGAAACCACTCCTTTTTAAGCGATACTTTTAATTGACCTGTTTGTTCTCTACAATGGAAAAACCTAGAAATTTTCTAAACACAAATTGGATAAACTTGCTGAGTACTGAAATGGGACTGGTGACATCGTTTGAGATATCTTTTGAATAACAATTCGAGTTAATTATACTTATCAGTACCAGATACCTCAAGCTTTTAAGTTATAGTCATGCCTCAAGCTGTAAAACTATTATATTAAAAAAAAATTTAAAAACTTTCATTCTCTTCATCTGCATTATACCGCTCAGCACTACAGGATCTCTTACATATATCAGTTAAGGTCATGGACAACAAGAGATCACTAGAAAGCAAATATTGAAATCAGATGGCATCTACACTTTAGAGCTTGCAAACAAATCTAGCATATATAAACTATTTCGCCGTAATGTGCGCAATAAGTATAAGTTAAATCATATAAAATCTACGATAAAATGTCAAGAAACATCTATCCATGCACAAAACTTGGCAAGAAAACAGGCTTTTCAAAGAGGTCCTTTGAATCTTATTTTCGAAACGATATATTGTAACCAACTTTTTCTCCTCGCCGTTTCCTTTAGCACCCTCAATTGCTTCTTATCCATCTAATAATCCCTCTTCTTCCTGGTGGGATCAATACTGAGGTTGAAGAAGGAAACTAGCACTACTCTAGCCCACGACAACAACCGAAGGTGTCGTACGAGGAGGTCCTGGCCTGATCTGTGCATTTTAATTTACCATAAAATTGTTATTGGTGATGTATCGTCGGGTCACACCCCACAACCCTCGGACGCTAAGACCATGACCAGGCCAGCAGTATATATACGAAGTCCTACTTGTATACACCTAAGTTAACGCTACTCTTTGACCGGTTAAATGTCAACTATTGACTGCATCAGCAAAACGATCTCAATACAATTGTACATGTTAACAGTAACATTGGAACCATCTCTTCAATAATTTTCATATTAGGATGTTAGGCTTGGTACTTTTAGACACAAACTTTCGTGTTTCCTCTGATGGAAGTATATCCAGCAACAACAAATTTTGTACTGCCAGCCTGATTGGTTTCCAACTCAGATATTCAATCATCATGCTCTGAATTCAATATCGTGAATAATTGAGATGCCATCACGATATATATGTATGTATCATGTTTCTCATGATAGGTATACTGTGGAATCTAAATTCAACCTTTAAGAAAGCAGTCACTGCTCGATCGATATGATTTAAACTACACACATGATCACTTGTGGTAAAGTTTTGAACCAAGTCTCTTCATCCATGTTATATATACTACTCAACAACTGAGGACCTTCATATAAATCAGTATCACACAAAAGGCTATGTGAAAACAAGAAGCCAGTCAAAGCAGAGATTGTGCTTATGTAAAGTGCACTTTAGAGCTTGCAATCAAATAGTATACAAATTATGTTGCGCTAATGTGCACGATAGGTATAAGTTAAATCATATAAAATCTAAGATCAAATGTGAAGGAGCATCTGTTCATGCCCAAAAGTCGGCAAGAAAAGGAGCTTTTTAAAGTGGTCTCTTTGGATCTAATCTTTTCGAAAAGATATTTTTTAACCTTTTTTTTTTTCTCCTCCTCGACGTTTCCATTAGCACTTTCAATCCCTTCTTATCCATCTAATTATCCCTATTCTCACTTGCGAATCAATACTAAGATGGAGGAAAGAAGCTTGATATCGGTAACACCAGGTCAATTATGATGATAACATTTTTATGATGGCAATTATATCTTTTGTTCTTAATATATGTATTGACTTTTATACTGGTGGTTTCACATTAGCTAAAGAAAACAATGTGCTTAGAAATTCTGTTGTTGTTATACTTGTGTAACAAAGTGCTTTAGATATTGCATACTTTCTACAGGAAAAGAACTGTTAATTCATATTCTAGGAACTTATAACAGAAATACAAAGAGAAGAGTGCATATTCTCTCAGAACCCCGCGGTCGCGGGGTTCTGAGAGTCAAGACATGGGGCAGTGAATTTACTTCACTGCCCCTCTACTTCTAGGATTGTGCGGCTCAGAACCTCCCGCACCGTGCGGGAGGTTCTGAGAGAATATGCACTCCAAAGAGAAAGCATTTCAGAAGAGTGATTCAGCTTTCTGAATTTCCCATAGCTTTCGAAGTTGAAAAAGCACTACTACCCACTTCGAAGAGGATGAAGAAGATCCTCCACGTTATCGAGAAAACAAGGAAATTAGGAGAACAAAAGGAAGCATATGCACTCCTACATTGCTCCTAAGATTGTCATATTCCTTTCTCCAAGCTCCTTAAGAAGTATATAACTCCTACATTGCTTTAGATATCTTGATAAAATCATTGTTTTTAGCTCCTCATCGACGTTTAAACAGATACTTTATTATGTCACATCTCACGTTTAACAATTTTACCAAGTTAATTGCATGGATTTTATGAACTGTCTTCTGATGTAGTCCCGAGTTGTTAACTGAAGAATTGGCTACGTGCAGTTAGTTCATCTGTAAATATGTTGACAGAGAGAGGTCGCTAAGCTGTTTGCCTCATTTGACGCAAGTCTAGTTTGTGCCAAATATCCGGGGAAAAAAAAAAGACATGAACTGGACTAAAAATTTTAAAATGTAGAAGAGAACTAATAGTGCAACTGTATTAAACCTGTAATAGATCATTGTATAAAGGGTCTTATCTGTAAAACTGTAATATCTTTTCATATATATACAGTTTGGCTTTATGCTAGGGTAATGCCGAACCCTGTTACCCAATTCTCTCTCTTTTCTCTCTCAATACTTTCACATGGTATCAGAGCTTCAGGTTTGAAACCCTAGAATCATGGCGTACTCTTCTTCGAGTTTCTCAGAGACCTCGACCTCGACTTTGACACCTCCTCTGATCTCAGCTTCATCTTCCTCCTCGACCTCGACTTCGATACCTCCTTTGATCTTGCCCTGTTCGACCTCTGTTTCTTCGGGTTTAACAGGGATACCCGACCCTGTTCCTTCGAGTTCAACAACAGCGCCGATCTCATATGTTCTTTCCAAGATCACCAACCCTCTGCCCCCACCTGCTACTCCTTCCATTGGCGAATCGCACCCCCTATTCTCTGTTTTGCAACAACAACAACCCTTCCCGATGTCGCACACATCAGTTTGGACCCAACCTCAACCTGCGATAACTCGTGCCTTGTTCTCGACGATCACACAACCAATTGGCATCGATCAGATAGCTTCGGGACTACATGGACTGAATTTATCAGGTGGTTTTCATGCTCCTATGCTTAACAATGGTGGCCTCCTTCCCTCGCAGCCCTTTCGAACTCATTCTTTCCTTCGGCTTTGACTGCACCAAATGTGACCAATCTCGTCATGGTGAAATTGACAACTGTTGAAGACTATTTAACCTGGAGATGCAGTTCACCGCGTGGCTGATTTCTCATAATGTACTTGGCTTTGTTGATGGTTCGTGCCCTCCTCCATAGATGTATTTTGACGGTGCTCAACTCAATCATCATTACATATCGTGGATTCGGATAGATCAAAGCCTTCGCTCGTGACTTTGCGCTACTTTGTCTCGAGAAGTTTTAGTTGAAGTTTATGATCTTGCACACTCCTTTCAGATTTGGGATCGCCTTCAACGTCGATTCTTGACGAGTAGTCTTACTCGAATTATGGAATTGAAACGCACCATTACCACTATCAAGAAGGGTGAAACTCAATCCATGGAGATCTATTTACGCGAGATCAAAGTTGTTGTGGACTGCCTCGCTGCGATTAATTCTCCTTTGAGTGATCAAGAGCTCGTGCAACACACCCTTTTTGGGTTGAATATGACTGTGAATCTCTCATTACGGCGGTGA
Organism: Asparagus setaceus; assembly: GCA_012295165.1. Taxonomy (NCBI): domain Eukaryota; kingdom Viridiplantae; phylum Streptophyta; class Magnoliopsida; order Asparagales; family Asparagaceae; genus Asparagus; species Asparagus setaceus. The sequence goes on from CM022707.1 coordinate 29,116,269, forward strand.
CTTATTTTGGCAACTCTATCACCTTTGATGATCTCCGCTCCAAGTTGATTCTCCATGAACAACGCATTCGTCACTTGAAGGAGTGCGATCCCGATGTTCATCAAGCCCTTGTCGCCGGCGTCACAAATTCTGGTAGTGGCTCGGGTACTCAGTAGTAGCCCGCTGCCTTGCCGAGTCTAACCTGCCCCTAGGCGGGTGCCCAACAGCAGCAACAGACCGCAGGGGGCTAGGGCGGGCGTGGGCAGTGGTGTGGTGGCCGCAATCACGATTTTCGCGATGGTCGAGGCCGCACGTCTAATGGTGGACGGGGTTTTGATGGCAATCAACAATATCATGCACAAACTCGGGGTCCTCAACTGAATCACGTGAATGGTAATCTCTCCTTTAATTGTTCAGATATTGTTGACACCAATACTTCTTATCCTTCGCGATTTGCTAATAACTTCGACGCTAATGGGATAGTGGGCTATTGTCCATCTACAGTTGTTTGTCAACTTTGTTTTAGTCCAGGTCATATAGCTCCAGCTTGTTCCTGATTTGTTTCGCAAGGTGGTTCTCCTAATTCTGTGTCCCATCCTCACATTGCTCCATCCTTTGCTGCTATGTCTCATGGTGGCGATAATGAGGCATTGTGGTATCCGGATTCAGCCGATCTTCTCATATGACACCATTTGAGGGTATATTATCTTGCTCCTCTCCTTATACTGGTCAAACTAAAGTCCTAGTAGGAAACGGTAACCTTTTCCCTATTGCTAATATTAGTGATGTCAAATTAAATTCTTCTATCAAATCAATTCATCTTAACTCTGTGTTTCACGTGCCTAATTTAAAACACAATTTAATATCCGTTAAACGCTTATGTGATGATAATAATTGTGTGGTTAATTTTGACTCCTCTTCTGTGCATGTTAAGGACAAAACCACGGGGAAGGTTCTTCTTCGGGGTTCCAGTAGAAATGGTGTCTACCCTCTTTACTCCTCCATCCAGTCTGATTTTGCCACAGCTCTCGTTTTCCTGAATGATAAACCGGACACATGGCATCATCAATTAGGTCATTGTGGTGGTCGAGTCTTTAATCAGCTTAGGTCTAATAAAGCCATTATGACGGCAACAACTTTTGAGAATAAGTGTGTTTCATGTAAACTTGGAAAATCGCATTGATTACCTTTTTGTGATGTTGAGCACTCCTATAGTACTCCGTTATATTTGATTCACTTTGATGTTTGGCAATTGCCTGTTCTATCAAATTTAGATTTTCAATATTATGTTTGTTTTGTTGATGATTGCACTCGTTTTACTTAGCTATATCCTATGAAAAACAAATCTAAAGTTTTTACTCACTTTTGTAGCTTTCAAAAATTGGTTGAGAATATGTTTTCTTTCAAAATTCAGATATTTCAGAGTGATGGTGGAAAAGAATTTGATAACAATGCTCTCAAATAACATTTTTTGGTGAATGGAATTTATTTTCGCAAATCGTGCCCCAACACACCACAACAAAATGGTGTGGCGGAGCGCAAATATCGCCACATTATTGAGATGACACGTACTTTTTCTATTGATACTCAGATGCCATCTCAATTTTGGGTTAATGCTGTATATACGGCTATTTTTGTGATAAATCGACTACATACTCCTCTTTTAGACGACATCTCTCCATATCAATGACTTTTTAAAAAGATACATGATTATGATTTTCTTCGTGTTTTTGGCTGTGAATGCTTTCCAAACCTTTCGGCTCAGGTTTCCAACAAATTTTAGCCTTGATCCAAACGTTATATTTTTTAGGATATGCTCCTCATTATAAAGGATATCGTTGCTTTGATCCGGTTGTGGGTCGTGTCTATGTTAGTCGTCATGTTCGCTTTCATGAGTCTATTTTTCTTTTTTTCTCTATTGTCATTCCCACGTCACATGACTCGTCTCCTCTCATGTTTGTCACAAGCTCGTCTTTGACTTCATTGTGTTCTCCTCTCGAGTCATATTTCTCTACGCCCTTCTCCACACTGCAGGTCACCCCTTTGGCGGCTACACCCTCTCCTTTGGCAGACTCTCTTTTGCCACATCCGCCTCTGAGGCTCTGTATCGCGCATCGCTTCGCCAGGAGCTGCTGCTTCCGCCCTTCAATTTATGCTCTCAATATTGCTGGCCTTCCGCCTATTCAGCGTAAGGCGGCGTTTCTCTTCTCCAAGTGACCTCGATACTGCTATTACTTTCTCCATCGTTCTAAAGTAATCCGCTGATCAGCTGCGGTGCATGGGATACTTCCGCCGGCGCACTTTTTCGCCAACATAATTCCAACTTCATCTTCTTCCACTCTCCCTCCAAATTCCCATCCTATGTAGACTCAATCTAAGTCGAGTATTGTGAAATCACGTCAACTCTTGTCTCTCCATACAAGCGTCGTTGCCTCTGAACTGACTAATTTCACACAAGCTTCAAAAGACTTAACTTGACAAAACGCAATGGCAGATGAATTTAATGCACTCATCAATAATAACACATGGCAACTGGTTCCGTTTGATGAACAGAAAATTTTGGTTGGTTGTAAGTGGGTTTACAAGATTAAATATAATTATGATGGTTTTATTGAGCGGTACAAAGCTCGTTTGGTTGCTCAGGGTTTTCATCAGCAAGCTAGCATTGATTTTCATAAAACTTTCAGTCCTGTTGTCAAACCTACTACTATTTGTCTTGTGCTCTCTTTGGCCATTTTCTTTGGTTGGGTTATCCGTCAACTTGATGATAAGAATGCTTTTCTGCATGGTCTTCTTATCGAGGAGGTGTACATGAAACAACGTCCCGGCTTTGTTCATCCACAGTTTCCACATCATGTTTGTAAACTTAATAAGGCTATTTATGGCCTCAAACAGGCTCCTCGTGCAGGCTCCTCGTGCTTGGTTTCTTCGCTTTAGCAGTTTTCTTCTCTCCCTTGCTTTCCGCAGCAGCAAAACTGATTCTTCCATGTTTGTTCATCGTCAGGGTTCTGATATTATTCTTCTTCTTTTATATGTTGATGACATTGTTCTTATAGGCAACTTCATTTGTCAAACATAACTGGACTGCTGTTAGAGCTTTATCATCCAACTCGTCCCAATCTTCCGCTGTCATTGAAGCCTGTTTCTTCCACTTACCGAACAAAGCCTTCTTCAATCCGCTTTGTGTCAACACGGCGATCATCCTAACTTGTCAAAGGCTGAAACTGATGTTGCCGTCAAACTTCTCGATATCCCACTTCATAGTGGTTGTCGTCATCTTCTCGTTCGATAGATAGCTGAGGGCTCTGATACTAATTTGTTAGGACAAACCCCGGGATAAACTAATATCAATCACACGAAAGCACGAAAAATATCAAGAACACACGAACACAAAGATATACGTGGTTCGGCTTGTAATCTACATCCACGGGCAAAGGAGGAGAATAGCTTTACTAATTGTGAGGAATACAATGTTGAATCTCTCAATCACTCAATCCCAAATAACACCCCAAGATTCCCGTACAATCTCTCTAAATAAAAGGAACAAAAGGAGAGATAATTCACGACGACGGGATTCCAAAGAAACTTTGTTTCTCTCTGTATTGGTACTACAATTGATGATGTAGCTTACCCTAGAACCTGTCAGGCCTTCTTCTTTTATAGGAGCATCACCGAGTCATTTGACGGCTGCGAACAAGCATCACGTATTTGCTGGAAGCCTTAGCCAATAGGAAACCAAATAGGAATACAATTCTAATGTGAGTCCACTTCGTGACAAACCAAACTCCTACCAACTCTTGGCTATGAAAACTCCAGCAAGGTTCCAATTGGATTAAGACTTAATTAAGATGTCTACACCAACTCAAATACTAATGACTACCGCATGCAGTCATGATTGAAGATTCCGAAGCCGAATTACTTCGGTATTTGAGTCACACCATAACAATATATTAAGTGAAGCCCTCCTTTTGACTATGTGAGCCATAATTTTAAAGTGCCCAAAATGCTCTCATACTTGAAAATCTAAGAAAATTCCTCACTTGAAAAAAATTATAGAAATGCCCTCACAATAGGGGGGAAATGCGGAAATGCGCTTACATTTGGAAAAATCCAAAAAAAAAAATCTTACAAATTATTTTTCCTCCTAATAATTCAACTACAACACTCATTTATATTCTGTGTCATGCATGCATTGTGTGCACCGAGATACTAGTCAATAAAAAAATTAAAAACTAAAAACGAAGGAAGAACGGGAATCAAATAATTACCTCACATTTAAAAACTCCGGCCTTTTTCAAGTAAACGTTTGTGGAAAGTTACCGTCCCTGCTGGTCACCAAATCGGTAGGATGACCATACGTCGTTTGTCCCCGATGATGTCTCCGACTCTCCGTCGCAAAATTACGGCAACAAAAACTGAGCATTGGGAATTTGGGAGTCAATATTAGCGCATGAATTATTAGGCAGTTGGAAACCAAAGCCCATAACGATTTGCCGGGCCATGTGTTTTGTAGGAACTTGTGGGCCCTTATATTCTTGTTTTTTGAATTTTCATGTGCGCTTTTTTCACTTTAGTACCCCAACATTTACCTCATTTCTCACTGCGAATACCACCTCCCCCCCCCCAGACCCAAGTATTTTTTTATTACATTTTGATACTCCAACTTTGATATGAGTTCACTTTAATGCCACAAAATATTAAAGTATTTCTTTAGCATTTTAATATGCTAAAGTTTCAATCTCATTTTACTTTGATACCCTCGTCTAGATTCCATTAGATTTTCTATTAATGCTATGTAAACTATTTAATCGCTATCCAAAGTGCATCCTCATGCATATGCAGGATTACTTATGTTTAACTTGTCAATGATATGTATATTGTTTTAACTACATGAACTTATATGAAATTTGGGAAATAGAGTCAACACAATAATTTTCATCTATAGATGTTATTGGCAAGATTTTTAAATAAAACAGGAAAAAGAAAAAAACATGCAAAACTTTATAGGTTGATATTTGGCTCCAATAAAAGAGTAGAAAATGAAGAGAAATTGTTTGTCATCGTTTTTACTTGCAACTCTAGTTTTGATGATAAAATATGTAAAAACGAAAAGTTAGGGTTTTAGTCGAGTTTGAAATGAGTTCATTTTGATACTCCAACCTTCCCCAAACCCAAGTATTTTTAAAGAATTTTGATACTCCAACTTTGAAATGAGTTTACTTTAATACCACAAAATATTAAAGTATTTCTTTAACATTTTAATATGCTAAAGTTTCAATCTTATTTTACTTTGATACCCTCATCTAGATTCCGTTAGATTTTCTATTAATGCTATGTAAACTATTTAATCGCTATCCAAAGTGCATCCTCATGCATATGAGGGATTACTTATAAACAAACTTGTCAATGATATGCATATTATTTTAACTACTTGAACTTATATGAAATTTGGGAAATAGAGTCAACACAATAATTTTCATCGATAGATGTTATGTTATTAGCAAGATTTTTAAAATAAAATAGGAAAAAGGAAAAAAACACGCAAAACTTTATAGGTTGATATTTGGCTCCAATAAAAGAGTATAAAATGAAGAGAAATTGTTTGTCATCATTTTTGCTTGCAACTCTAGTTTTGATGATAAAATATGGAAAAAAAATGGAAAGTTCGGGTTTTAGTCAAGTTTGATATGAGTCTCAACATGTTTTATTTAATTTTCACTGTATAGCGATTAAATTTGCTCCGATTTTTTTATTATTAAATTATAAATGTGAATATAGAAAGTTTCACATAATTAGAAGCCTAAATATTCAAAAAATAATTTAGTAATGATATAATGAATATTTACAGTCATCACTATTTAAGGAGAACATGACAACTTACACAATTGTCTAAGTGAAAAACAAGTTCTATTGATGCCAATTTGAGAAGTTGTCGCCTGAAATAAATAGTCACTGATAATGGCCAGTTCAAGTTGGGCCGGTTAAAAGCCCGAACGGAAATGGACCTGCCACCAGACTATGGTTCAACCGACCCATATGCTAGATAATGGTCGCGCACACTAATGTGTTTTGTGAAAAATAACTCATGCAATATAAATGCAAAACTCATATAGACGCTAGATAAATAATTTTGAGTGTAGTTATAAAATAATAATAATAATAATTTTGAGTGTAATAAGTAGGATAGATAGTTTTAGCTCTCAGATAAATGATTAACAGAAAAAGGCTATCTCCCACATCTTTTCTTTTGACTGAAAATCTTTTCTTTTGAGTTTTGGGATATGGGATATTGGAGCATTATTGATATATAGCAAGGCGGGTAAGTCAATACATGATCTACTAGCAAAATTAATCTTCATCCCAATTTTAGGTGAGAGGGATCAATGCACTCAAATATTATAGTATATAAAAGCTTTGAAATATTGCAGACCGTGAATTCTGATACCAAGAAAAGTATTACAATCTAGTCTCAAAATTATGATGTGATTCTAGCAAATAAGTATGTTCATCTCATAGAAAAGTACTCTAAAAATCAATATTAGATATTCATGATCACTGGATTAGTTATTAAACTTATTTGTTTTTGCTTACATATAATATAGAGAACTGTGCATCTGCTTATGTTGTCAGCTATGGGTACAAAACTATATCCGTATCCACAGATATATCCGTAACCATATCCGTTAGGATATGGATATGGTTACTCAAATCTATAAGTGATAGGATATTGGTTAATTTATTTTATTGCATTTTTATACTTTTATTTCATCTAAACTTTCATGCAAATAAATCATTAATATTGTGTTTTTATCTTTTTTTTTTAAAGAAAATAAAGATATAAAGGAAAATCATCAACAAAATAAAATGGAAGAGCACAAGAAGAAGCCCAAGAAGAAGCACAAAAGAAGCCAACTCAACAAGTCTTGGAGCACAAGGAGGCAAATCAACTGAATTTGGAATTGGAGTGAACTGATTATCAGTAGTAGCATCGATATATCGCTATGTATGGATACCCAGTCAACATCTATCAATTCCGTTAGAAATTAATGGTTAACGGTATTTTGAGTGATGCAATGGTTTATATTGGCTGATGTAACCCTAGTTTTTTTTCTATAAATAGGGGGTGAGACTTGAGAGTGACGGGGGTTGAAATTTTGTAATCCCTTTTGTGTTATAGGAGGGTGCTCTTTAGTGCCTTCCAAATTTATAAAAATTTTAATTTTTGCTATAAATACAAAATTTTCCTCTCTAAAGTTCTTCTATATTTTGATGATGAAGACTTGAAGAATTTTTTGAGTCCACAAGAGGGGCCAACCCCTCTCAACATGAGTTTTTATTTTTGCCTTTTTAATTCTTGATTTTTATCAAGTTTTAGGGTAGATTTAATTTCAAACTTTAGTTAGTTTTCTTGCTTTTTTCTTAATTAGTTTAATTTCTTGCTTTTATTCATTCTTTCTTTATTTGCTAATACTTTAGGAATTAATATGAGTAGCTTAATTTCTTAGACTAATTAGGATTAGTGGAAGCTAGTATAATTTATTTATTAGATTTAGAATTGCTCTCTTTATGCTTTAATTGTTCATGCTAGAATAATCAATTAATTAGTAATTGGTAGAATAATATAAATTAATAGGTTGTATTTTCTTTAAATAGATTGATAGTCTATGCTTTTAATTATTCTGGAGTTACTTTTAATTTGGTTAGTTCTATCCATGAAATCTAAATTTACTTTTAGAATTTAGTTTAAAAACTTTAAATAGATTGATAGTATATTTTTGTTAATTCTAGAAGTAATAAATGAAAAAGAGAATAATTCCTAAATATAATAATGAGTTATATAGTGGAATCAATCCTAATTGTGTAGTTTATTACTCTTGCTTCTTCTCTTTAATTGTCCTTATCCTTAGTTTAATTTTAGTTTGTTCTCTTTACTTTTATTTTCTTTTTCTATTTAGTTTGTGCATTTAATTCTAGTCTTTTTACTTCTTTGTTTTAATTTTCTTTCCTTCTTTTCTTTGTTTTATTTCTTTATTTTCTTGCAATTTTCTTCTCTCCTCTCTCTCTCCTCTTTCTTGTTTTCATTTTCTTTTTCTTAAAAAAACAAATCCCAAAGACCCATTTACACTCATTTTCTCAAACCTCTTTTCAATCTATCTTTCTTTTTAAAAAATTCTATTTTAAAAGTAACTCCCTTCATTGTGGATCAACACTTGTGAGTACTACAACCAAGTTGAATACTTGCAACACTATTTTCAAAACTCTAAAGTTTTCACAACATATATGATTACGGATATGGTTATGTAGTGAAATATTCGGATCTATATCGAATATATCCAAATATATGTTGATCTACTGTTGCTATTGTTTCAATCCTTAGATTAATAAATTTGAGACTAATTTTTATGACAAAGAGATCCAATCTTAGCTTTTCAAAATATAACAAACATATTAATGAACTCACTTGTATCATTCGAACTATATTTTTCTCGATATTATTTCATTTTATCATATCCGTTTTGTATTTGCATTGATATCCGTATCTGTATCCAATTTTAGCAGATATGGATATGAGTTTTTCTGTATCCAATTTTAGCGGATATGGATATGAGTTTTTCTTATCGAGATATATCCATATCCGTATCTGTATTAGTGATCGGCAAGCGGATATGAATGTGATAAGTATCAAATCTGAGCCGTATCTGGATCGTTTGCCCCCTTATTGTCAACACTTCTTGCCCTTACTACAATATGGCTACTAGTTTCTCACTATTGTTTAGATGAGATGAAGTTGACTCTCACCATCGGTATACGGAGTTCATATATATGTGAAAACTTTACTAGACCTTTGTGCTTTAACGATATAAATTTCTATAAAAGAATACTTTGTGTTTTTTGTGATCTTGTCTGATTTTTTAATGTTGTATTTCTACATGATTATTTTATGGGAAAAAACTGTTTTAACCCAAATCTTTACCACCAATTATTAAAAAACCCACTCGCTTTTCCACACTTCAAAACACCCAATACATGTGATCCAACTTATTTTTAAACCCAATATGTACAGTACCCCCAATCTTTGTACTGTATTTCCCCCAAAAAATATAAAATTCTAAAATTACCCTTCTTCCCCAAATAAAACCCAGCTCTCTCTTCCTCCTCCTCTTCCTCCTCTCCCTCTGCTCACTTCCCGTCTCTTCATCGTCATCCAGCGAATGGGCCGATCACCTCCTCCCCGACTTCGACTTCCCCTCCACCACCGCCTCCTCCTCCGCCATTGCCGACTCTCCTCCGCCGCTCCTCCCTCTCATCCCTTCTCCACCCCTCCCCACCTCCGATCGCACCGTCCCCCTCCCCATCGATTTCTACCAGGTAAAATTTTTTTTTTCTCTTTTTGTTAATTACATTCTTAGGGCAGTGTTTGTTATTTTAGGTGCTTGGGGCGGAGACCCATTTCCTTGGGGATGAGATTCCTTGGGGCGGAGCGCCATTGGCTCCAACCGCGCCGACTGGCAGAGCAACTGCGCCATCCTCTCCAAAGAACGCCAACAACAACAACAAACCCGGATCTTTGAAGTCGATGACATCGTCATCAACGGCCACAAGCCACTGTCGTCGGCAACTTTCGATCTATGAATTTCATCAACAACAACATCGCTTAGCAGTGGATGTCCAAGAGAAGTTATGCGATATTGCGGTTAGTTTCGGAGGCAATAGAGGTGTTTGATGAAATGTCCAAGAGAAGTTCAATTTTGTGAACCGCCACGATCTTAGCCCACTGCTATGCCTTCCTACGCCCTCCGGTTGCTCCTCGCCATGCTCTATTATCGCCAACACCCAACGTAATGCACAACTAACCCTCAATCAGAAACCATTCGTCAATGCACACTAACTTTTTGACCAAATGCCTGAGAGAATCCCCCATTATTGGCATTCGCTCAGATCTTCAATTCTCTCACATTCATTAAGCGGCGGATCGACTCTGACACGCAATATGATGAACCAAGTAGTATCCAATGTATCGTGTTGTATGAAATTTTCTATAATATATATGTATAGATGATATGTGTGTGCATTGTATCAAATGACACCAAGTAGTATTCAATATATCGTGTTGTATTAAATTCAGATTGTAATTATTGTACACCAGTTTAATGCTATGTGCTTGATTGCTTAGTAGTAGATGTGTGATTATATGCACAATGTGCTTTTTGGTCTATTGTTTATGTTGAGGAGAGGTTGGCTCACAATTTTTTATATTTTTAAGAAGTATAGCACTTTATGAAAAAGAATAGCACATTATGATAAAAGTTTAACACTTTACTCTAAAGTATAGCACGTTATGGCCAAAGTATAGCTACTTATCGCAAATGTATAGCACTTTATGGCCTCTAGATTTTCTGAAGTTACGTTGAATATATCAATTCAGTTTTTTTCTGGACAATATATCTTAGTGATTATGTATACAATGTGAGCTTTTTGGTCTATTGTATATGTTGACGAGAGGTTCGCTCACAATTTTCCTATTTTTGAAACGTATAGCACTTTATGAAAAGAATAGCACATTATGGCATAAGTATAGCTACTTATCGCAAATGTATAGCACTTTATGAAAAGAATAGCACATTATGGCATAAGTATAGCTACTTAACGAAAAAGTATAGCACTTTATTAAAAACGATACTTTTATGATAAGTAGCTATACTTTGGTCATAAGGTGCTATATTATCTCATAAAGTGCTATACTTTGGTCATAAGGTGCTATATTATCTCATAAAGTGCTATCGTTTTAAAATGTGAAAATTATGAGCGAAACTCTCATCAACATAGACAATAGACCAAAAGCTCACATTGTATACATAATCACTAAGATATATTGCTCGGAATAATCTAAATTGATATATTCGACGTAGCTTTAAAAATTCCAGAGGCCATAAAGTGCTATACATTTGCCATAAGTAGCTATATTTTGGCCATAACGGCTATACTTTAGAGTAAAGTGCTATACTGGTCATCGGTGCTATACTATCGCATAAAGTGTTATACGTTTAAAATGGGAAAATTGTGGCGAACCTCGTCAACATAAATAATAGACCAAAAGCTCAAATTGTGCACATAATCACTAAGATATATTGCTCGAATAATCTAAATTGATATATTCGACGTAGCTTTAAAAATTCCAGAGGCCATAAAGTGCTATACTTTTATGATAAGTAGCTATACTTTGGCCATAGCGTGCTATACTTTAGAGTAAAGTGCTATACTTTTATGATAAGTAGCTATACTTTGGCCATAACGTGCTATACTTTAGAGTAAAGTGCTATACTTTTATGATAAGTAGCTATACTTTGGCCATAACGTGCTATACTTTAGAGTAAAGTGCTATACTTTTATGATAAGTAGCTATACTTTGGCCATAACGTGCTATACTTTAGAGTAAAGTGCTATACTTTGGTCCTAAGGTGCTATTCTTTTCATAAAGTGCTATACTTTGGTCCTAAGGTGCTATTCTTTTCATAAAGTGCTATACTTTGGTCCTAAGGTGCTATTCTTTTCATAAAGTGCTATACTTTGGTCATAAGGTGCTATATTATCTCATAAAGTGCTATACTTTGGTCATAAGGTGCTATATTATCTCATAAAGTGCTATACATTTGCCATAAGTAGCTATATTTTGGCCATAACGGCTATACTTTAGAGTAAAGTGCTATACTTTGGTCATAAGGTGCTATATTATCTCATAAAGTGCTATACATTTGCCATAAGTAGCTATATTTTGGCCATAACGGCTATACTTTAGAGTAAAGTGCTATACTTTTATGATAAGTAGCTATACTTTGGCCATAACGTGCTATACTTTAGAGTAAAGTGCTATACTTTTATGATAAGTAGCTATACTTTGGCCATAACGTGCTATACTTTGGTCATCGGTGCTATACTATCGCATAAAGTGTTATACGCTTTAAAATGTGAAAATTATGAGCTAAACTCTCATCAACATAGACAATAGACCAAAAGCTCACATTGTATACATAATCACTAAGATATATTGCCCGTAAAACTGAATTGATATATTCGACGAACTCGAAAAATCCAGACCATAAAGTGCTATACTTTTATGATAAGTAGCTATACTTTGGCCATAACGTGCTATACTTTAGAGTAAAGTGCTATACTTTGGTCATCGTGCTATACTATCGCATAAAGTGTTATACGCTTTAAAATGGGAAAATTGTGGCGAACCTCGTCAACATAAATAATAGACCAAAAGCTCAAATTGTGCACATAATCACTAAGATATATTGCTCGAATAATCTAAATTGATATATTCGACGTAGCTTTAAAAATTCGGAGGCCATAAAGTGCTATACATTTGCCATAAGTAGCTATATTTTGGCCATAACGGCTATACTTTAGAGTAAAGTGCTATACTTTGGTCCTAAGGTGCTATTCTTTTCATAAAGTGCTATACTTTTTCAAAATCTGGAAAATTGTGAGCCAACCTCTCCTCAAAGATAAACAAGAGACCAAAAGCTCATTGCACATAATCACACATCTACTACTAAGCAATCAAGCACATAGCATTAAACTGGTGTATAACAATTACAATCTGAATTTGATACAACACGATACATTGAATACTACTTGGTGCATTTGATACAATACGCACACGAATCATCTATACATACATAATATAGAAAATTTCATACAACATGATACATTAGATACTACTTGGTTCATCATATTGCATGTTGTAGTCGATCTGTCATTTGGCGCATCAGCAGGAAGAGGTGGTTCACGTCTCACACTACTGTATGCAGCAGCTCGGCTGTCCATGCCTGCAATAGCCACCAGCCGTGGATCATCAACTGGATGAACAGGAGCAGACATCCTCTAGGTAAAGGCCTAAAAGCACATACAATCCGCAAATATTACCAGCCATAGGGAAAAAAGACTGAATCTCAAATGTACCTAACAGGAGGCAACATTTTCCAGCTTATCAGTAATTACAGATAATGATTATATTATTAACTTTCTACCAAAGTTTACTAGCTATTTCTTAAGACTCAAAATAGCTTTCCATGCATCTCAAAAGTTGAATCCAGAAGGCAATTATACAGCCTGTAAAATTAATATATTTCCACAACACATAGAGCACTCAAAACGTGCTCTTTGTGACATCCATGTACTTGATAACATTAAGTTTCTTAATTTGATGGGGGAAAAAACTCTAAACTAATTATTATGTGATTTGTAAAAGCTTTAAAGTGCAGGTTTGATCATATCACCATAAAAATGAGGCCGTCCCCATCCTAGAAAAATAAAGAAAAATCAAATCACATTTATTCAATGCTCTTGCATCATGGATAATCTGTGCGAGGACGCTTCAATGAAATCAACTATAAAGGTTAAAACTTTAAAGATTTAGACAATATTATGAGTTATGAAATTAATATAGAATGATTTTGAAACTTTACATCATGAAATAAGTTAATCAATCCATGTTAACAACCCCTACTAGATACTAACATGAGCATCAAGAGTTAAATTCTACCATTTCAGGCACCTGTAACCCAGACGTTTGCTCAAAACTTCACTGAAAACTAGCTGAAATTTCATCAAGAGTTAAATCCAAAATCAAACCTTGTCCCAAGGAACAATGGTAGTTCGTGTGGACTCTGGCTCATCGAGAAAGTCACGGTTGTAATCCCCTCGCAAGCTAGGGTTAGACAATGTGTCACAAGCTGCCTGCAGAATCTGTCGCCCGGTAGACAAGGGCTTCCTGGCTGAACCCTAGCTGCGGCGGCTTCGATACCTTGGCCTCGAACGCCCTCCGAATCCCATCCCCAAGGAAATGGGTCTCTGCCCCAAGCACCTAAAATAACAAATACTACCCTAAGAATGTAATTAACAAAAAGAGAAAAAAAAGAGAAAATTTTACCTGGTAGAAATCGATGGGGAGGGGGACGGTGCGGTCGGAGGTGGGGAGGGGTGGAGAAGGGATGAGAGGGAGGAGCAGCGGAGGAGAGTCGGCAATGGCGGAGGAGGAGGCGGTGGTGGAGGGGAAGTCGAAGTCAGGGAGGAGGTGATCGGCCCATTCGCTGGATGACGATGAAGAGACGGGAAGTGAGCAGAGGGAGAGGAGGAAGAGGAGGAGGAAGAGAGAGCTGGGTTTTATTTGGGGAAGAAGGGTAATTTTAGAATTTTATATTTTTTGGGGGAAATACAGTACAAAGATTGGGGGTACTGTACTTATTGGGTTTAAAAATAAGTTGGATCACATGTATTGGGTGTTTTGAAGTGTGGAAAAATGAGTGGGTTTTTTAATAATTGGTGGTAAAGGTTTGGGTTAAAACAGTTTTTTCCCTTCTTTTAATTGATTTTGAACAGTCCGTAGAGAGTGTCTCTCTATCAGTTGCCTTGCGGACTTTTTTCAAGAGTGTTTTTCTGGTCCATATTCTGCGCAAGGTCCTTTGAGGAAGTTGACGCTTATACAATTTCTAAGACGTATTTCTCGATTTGGGCTAGTGCAATCTTTATTTCTCCCTACTTATACGCCTATTTTATCAGTTGGCTACATGGGTGTTTATATTAGGTAGATTTTAGGGTGAAATTGAGGGTGGGGAATTCATTGATATTCTAACTATTACAGAATTACTAGATATATACTAGCAATAATAAATATATATATGATAGTACTTTGCTTTTGATATATGAACTTTGCTTTGTAATATGCTAGTTTTATTATTATTATTTTTTGGTAATGAAACTACCGAAAAACGAACCCAAGACCGTGGGAGCTGTATTGATACCTCCCAACCATTCTTCACGTCATCCGCGGTGCTCTGCGATATACTAGCTTTTACATATTGTTTTTTTTTACAAAATGTATAATGTTAGTATTCATTGATATACTAGCTGTTACAGAATCTTTTTCGAGCAAAAGAAATCAAATTCAATATTTTCACACTTTATTTTCAAGATGCAATTTCAGCAATTAGTAAATTTAGTTTATTAAAAAGATGTTGTGCACATACATTCTAATACCTTACAAGATAGCTTCCTTATGTATCGAACAAACTTATTGATGTAGGACACTTAACAGACAATTTCATGGAGGAGCGAGATAATCACAAGCTAAATACGGATACATACATATTATTGACTTCCCCAAAGAAACATCCATATCTTCCAACCGTGAAGACGGATTTTGACATATGATATATGTAAACCACCTATCTCGACGAGACGAAGCCAACCGGATTATCAGATTTCTAAAATGTCATTAGTAGGACCAGTTTTTTTTTGTAGAAATCCAAAAATAATTAATATTTAGTTTATTTTGAGTAACAAAGTTGGAGTTTATTTAGATTAGGAAACAAATTCAATTTTGATTCATATTTGGCTGATTTGTTTCCTTTATTATAAGAAGTCTTTTTTGGGTAGAATTTGATACTTTCTATTTTTTTTAATTCTAGTCTTATTAGAAGTCTTGTTTATTTTTATTTAGGCAAAGAATTGTAAGCCCTAGAGGCATAACTTTTTATCAATAAAATTCCTCTTTATTTTATTTTCGTCGTGGATTCAAGATTGTTCTTTGTGGATTCAAAGAGCACCCCTTGATAAATTTTGAGGTTTCTTACTTCCGCATTTCGTTACTTATTTTGAAATTGCTTTATGAATTCATAGATGATATGATTTGATAGTCTGAATGCTGCAAGAGGAAGATATTGAATATCCACATAAGAGATTAAGAGTTTAGAGATCATTTATCCTGTGGTAACAAGCCAAATCCAAATTTCCCTTCAAAATAAAATATTGGAGATAATAGAATGAAGCCAGTATAATTATAATAATTTAGATTAGAGGCTAAAATGCATAATTATATCATAAACCATACTGCTAATGTCTTTTTTTAAAGAGGTCCACAAAATTTGTTTTCAAACTAAAACCTAAATTCCACTTCCCATAACCTAGACACTATGAAATTAAGATGATATTATTTGCTTGTACCCTCATTGAGAAACCATTCTAATTCAGTGTATGACTTTTTTACCTAATGTAAACTAAAATATATGTTTGTAAAATTCTGATAGAGCAACACGACAAGAAGGTTAACGACGTATATGTAGATATCTAAAAATATGGAAGTCTCCAGCAGAACCGTTAGACTCTATTTTCTTTGGATGACCTATAATATCTTATGATAAGTTAGAGTGTAGAAATAAAATTGGTAACATTTATATGACATAATAGATGCACAGGATAATGGAAATAACATGTTCAAGTCATATCATAGAAAAACTATTAATATGAACATCGCTCTTCAAAATAGCGTGTGTTTATCTCAACCCGTCAAATAGCATGAGTTTATATGAGGTTATCCAATGTATAAATTATATCACTACTAAAGAAAAGATTTACTCTACCGGCTAATTTTATTTATGAAAAAATATATTTAGCTCAAGTTTGAAGAAACAAAATAGCAAAAATTGTATGCACCGTATGGAAAATTAAGGGTCAGTTTTAGTTGGGATTATCATCATCATAAAGTAATAAGAATGTTATATTCAATTCTAATTAGGATTAGAATGTAATATCAAAAAGATCAGGAGTGAGATTGACAATGGATAGATTTATAATGACTAACACTTTTAAAGGGAATTATAATATGACATGATCTACTAACATTTCAGATTTATAAAAACATCCAAAGGTGCCTCCGTTACTTCTAAAGTAACTTGTTACCGATATGTACGCTATTTTAAGGCTAAATATCAGAAAACCCCTCTTAACTTTGGACAATTATCGGAAAAACCCCCTTAACTCCCAAAATATCAGAAAAACTCCCCTTAAGTTTCGGGATTATCACAAAACCCCCCTTAACTTTCTGATTTTATCAGAAAACCCCCTTTATCTTTCAGATTTTATCAGAAAGAAATAGAGACAGCATAATAATTTATCATCTAAATGCTGTTGACAAGGTTTCTGCAATTGAAATTTACACTTATTTACACTTGTTTATATTATTTTCCTAAAACTGCAATTGTGTAAGCAAGAGAAATGAATTTACCCACACCTTTATAGGTAGACATTTTGGTGGGCTCCAATTAAAAAAAAAGGGTGTAGTGCAGTGGGTTTCAGCAAAACTCCGTGCACTATAAAAAGCAAAATTAGTTTAGTAAAAATGATTAAAGATAAAATAATAAGACAAATAATCATGACACCTGTACAAATTACCGTTAATAATATTTATCCAGTGCCATTAATTAAATTGAAAAATGAAAAATCCCGATGGCTGTGAGAGAGAGAAGTAACTTCCTTTCAAATTCCACCCTTCTCCTTTTCCTCTTTTGGAAATGATTGGGTTATCCATCGTCGTCGATTAGGGTTTCATCAGTGTCAGATGTAGACTAGTTCGAGATTTCGAGTACAAAGTTAGGGTTTTTTTTGGGGGGAAAAAGTTTGGGAGTGATGATTTTGACGGGGACGAATCTCGTGATGACGGTGATCGGATTCGCCGTCAGCACGATGTTCATCGTGTTCGTGTGCACGAGGCTAATATGCGCCAGGATCCAGTTGCGGGCTTCTAGAAGGAATTTTCCGACCGCGGCCGGATCCGATCTCAGCATCGTGAGTTCCCTTTTTGTACTTTTTTTTTTTTTTACTGTTTTTGGATGTGAGTGGAAATTCTCAGTGAGTATTTTCTTCGTTCAGACTCTGTTGGTGAAGTTGTACCAATCAATGAGTCATTCTATTTGCTAAAATTTCAATTTTGATTCCGAAAAATTAGTAATTTGGATCAAGCAATTCACTGTACTTAGTAATTATATGTATTTGTTCCTCAACATTGATGCAGGTGGGTTCTATCTTGCCTCAAGTTTGATGTGTTGTTGGGTAAATTGCAGATAACCCCCTCATCTACACCTTCAGTAGAATGTATCACCTCTCAACTATTTTGCGGGCGCTTAGCATGCCAAGATTTACATTTTGAGAAGGATAAAATTGCAGATAGCCTACTCTCCTTTACAAATCTAGGGGTGTTAAGTGCTACTGAAATGGTTGAGCGGTGACAAGTGATAGTGAAGGTAAATATACGGGGATTGTCTGCAATTTATCCTCAATTGTATGAGGCAGTGGGTAGAGATCCTCATTTATATTCTGGGTGGGCACTAAAAATTGCTACTTTGGGGTAGGCAGAAATAATGGGCATCATAAAAGATAAAAGAAATAACAAAAGAAACCGAAGTGATTTTTGCAGATATTTGGAGAATTTTAGTGTTCTAGAAGATATCCTGTAGTTACTGACCCTTTCTCATCTGTGGAACTTTTTCCCGAAACAGCTTGAACGTGGGTATCATGGGTTGGAGCCATTTGTTGTAGCAAGCTTTCCTACGGAGGAATTTGGTGACTATTTCTCATCTGGAAAAGATACCCAGTAAGTTTTCCCTTTACCAAGATGTTCATTATATCTGTATTTGGTCTGGGTTGATTGCAGATAGACCCTCTGTATTATCGTCCAACTGCGAACAGACCCCTGTATTCTATTGGTACGGATAGAGCCCCTGCACTATTTGCCCAAGTTGCGGATTGACCCCATGTGTGAATTACTTTTTACTCTTGAAAGAGTCAAAAAGTTTCACTCTGGGGTTCTATCCACACAAATAGAACTACATGGGGTCTATTTGCTCTTGGGGTATAGTACAGGTCGTCTGTCGGCAATTTTCCAATTTGGTTTTTTTGTTTTTTTATTGTATGTTTAGCTTGCCAGGTATTGTGTTGTCAGTTTTTGTTTGCTCAATTCTAAAATGCTCGAGGATTTTCCAAGATGAAATGTTATCTCTTACCGTTTATATTTTTGCTTGTGGAAGCCTGCTTTTACATATCTGTGTGTATTTGGAAGCATGTTGAGTTTTTATTTCAATGTTTGTATAAGAAGTTACTGGGTTTCTGCTTTAGACCAAATTATATGAAAAAAGGATTGAGTGCAGAAACACAAACCTAGATATGAAAAGCAAGCGTTGGCAAATTGAACATCTTCAAGTGTTATTGCTAACATTCTTCATTAATTGTGGCCAATTTTTTCTTGTGTATCGTTTTTTGTCATATACCCAGTCTTCCAGCTTGCAGTTTTTGCACAATCTGCTTTCTCGACTGACTTCTGGGTTCTTCAACTGATGTGTAGCCTAATCTTCTTTAATCATACCCCTCTTTTTGTTACTCCTCCTGACTTATGGTTTATGCGTTTATGTTGCATTGTCACAACTCATGACCATTTCATTTTTCAGTTCAATGCACCAATATCCAACCTCTGCTAGCTTGATTTATGTTTCAATTCATAACTGAGCCTTCTGTAGGAATCCATAGTACATGCATTTTATTATGATATTATCAATAAATTTGAGACCTGGTGATATGCATACAAGTTGAAATTCCATTTGTAACAATCGATACTATACTATCTCAAAGCTTGTCTGCACAGAACTCCAGCTCGTAGGTAGATCAAGGACAAGTGCTCTTTTCTTAGCTTCTTACTATTACATGTGGTCATCTTCCCTTCTGCAATTGTGCGGCACATAATCAAAATGGAGGGCCAGATGCATCATATTCTATTCAAAGTACCTCAAAAAGTTTGGAATGTCAATGCAATTTCGTTGAGTGGTGCAAAATTTCCTCTGCTTTATCTTTTCTGCCTAGTGGAACTTCCACTTTTCGTGCATGCATTCTGTAAAACACCTACAAAGTGTTGCTAGACCATGAAAGCTTGTTTGTAAAAAGCTTGTTTGTAATTTACTTATGATTTTCGATTAGGCCTTTCCAGTTGCTTGAACTTTCTCCTTGTGGGCTTAGATAACCATCTGTACTTGTGACAAAACCGAAGAATAACAGTTTCTTGGTGCAACATTTCAAATTTCAGGTTAACTTTTGCTTATTGTCATGTTGTTTGTACCTCCCTCAGAGTTATTGTGCACTATTTGTGCTTGTAAAGTTTTTTTTTTTGTTTGAATTATCAACAAAAGCTTATTGGATCTTAAAAAGTGAAGATGGGAATTGAGTGGTAGAAATAAAGTATAATGCAAATTAGACAGGGACCTGCACAAAAGACGTGTTGCAACACTTTGTAGGTCCCTTTCTAGTTTGCATTATACTTTGTTTCTACCACTCACTTCCCCTCTTCACTTTTTAAGATCCAATAAGCTTTTGTTGATAATTTTTTTAAAAAAATTCTAGTTTATGAGCACAAATAGTGCACAATAAATCTGAGGGAGGTACAAACAACATGACTATAAGCTAAAGTTAACCTGAAATTTGAAAAGTTGCACCAAGAAACTGTTATTCTTCGGTTTTGTAGCAAGTGCAGATGGTTATCTGAGCCCACAAGGAGAAAGTTCAAGCTTTCAATGGTTACATAGAGAAGGTTTGGAAGTATGATAGAAGGAATATAGGGTTCCCTTAAAGGACACATCAGTGTTAATAACATCTAAGCCTTTTCACATCTTATATCACAAGAACAAGGTGATGGGGAATGGGTAGGCAACCAGCGAAGATATGCTGTTGGGTGGTTTAGGAGATGGGAAAGGGTGGGTGAACATTGGCAGCTCATAAAACCAGAGAGATGGGGACTGCTTGGAGGCTTTCTGTTTTTTGTTTGGGGCTGCAGTTAAACAGAGAATGGGGCTGGCTTCTGCAGTTTAACAGAGGAGGAAATTTGGCGGCTTGATGTGGAGGTTTGGTTCTGTATGCTGCAATACAGATAAGAAATTGACGGAATAGTGTGGTTGTTCTACTAGATGAGAAAGAAGGTATAGGAGAAGAATTGACAAGCTGAGAATCACACACCCTGGTTTGAAAAGAGAAGGAAACACACTTTGAAGGTGTAGGATTTGGCTTCACGCCATATGCAACTCACATGAATTCGTTCCTTGGATTTTCATCAAAAAGGAAATCAATCTCTTTATTAAATTCTGAAAATTTCAAGGTTTATAGACTAAAGACTCAAAGTTAAAATTTAACTCCAATAACCTGTCGTAATTCAAATATAACTAAGAACTTCAAATTCAAATTTCAAGTCTTATAACTAATCTTAAATTCAAATCAGATATCCCAATATAAACTCAAATCAGATATCCCAATGTAAACTCAGATCAAATATCTAATATAAACTCAAATCAAATATCTTATGCTAAAATAGTCTCTTCAATCCTAAATGAATTAGCACTCTACAGATGAGATAACATTTTGACTTTTTCTTCAATTCTCGAAAGCTGTCCAACATGAAAATTTTATTTTCTTAGAAGAGTACTAATTCCTTTTGGATTGCAGACAGAGAGGGAATAGAGTGGTTGTTCTACTTGATGGGGAAGAGAAGTATTTAGTGAAAGTTTGACTTCATCTTCAAGTCTCCAAAGTTATCACGCATCACAAGGCTATCATAAATAGCCTATTTTATTTTATTTTTTACCTACAATGATGATCGCAAGCAGTTTTTTTGGGTTACTTTGTGGGCAAGCATGCCATTTAGTTATTTGTGTACTGTTTTATAATTAACTCAGGCAAATTATTACTAATATTTAAAGCCCAATAGGTTTATACTAAGGGAGGAAAAATGACATAAATGCGTAGGGAGTGCCCCAAAGAAAGAATAAGATCAGATATTGAAGTAAGAAAAGTTCTAGTAACAGGAGAAAGAACCTCCCTTGATGGAAAAAAGAAATCCCTTTAAAGGGTGGAATTATTCTCTCTTAGCAGTTCTAGGTCGGCTCTTAGAGCCTCCAAAGCCATTATTATCCTCCATGCACCATGAGCTCAAGTTGTCTGTAATGTAATGATATGTCCATGTATTTTCATTTGAGAATCCTCTTACCCACCACTGGTAGAGGGATGCGAACACAACCTCCCACAAGGGAAGAAATGGCATACTGCTCAAACTAAGCTCATTTGTTATATTTGGCATACTAAAGGCTGCTACTTCTTTATCTCAAGTTTAGGCATCATACTTGCTTCTCCCGTCCTTACCTTATTCCAGTATTACTATGTCCGTAGAGCACTGTTCAGTTCATTATCCAAGTCATTAGGTAGTGTTTGTGCAGAATATGTTATAAGGGGTGGAAACGAAATAAATCTAATCGAATACTAAGATGTTCATATTTGTATTTATCTAAAACTTTCAACTTAGTATCCAAAATCAAATCGTTTCAAGGTCTTTTTGAATTGGTCGAATACTGGTATTTATTAAATATTCATGAATATTTATTAAATGCTAAAGTATATTTATTAAATGCTAAAGTATATTTATTTGACTAATCATTTAAACTTTTGAGTATTAAACTGTTTCACTAAAAGATACTTTGAGTATATCGAGCAGCTAAAGTATATTTATTTGACTAATAATTGAGTTTTTATTTGGGTAAAGAAATACTTTCATCTTTTCTAAAGTATTTCTTTTAATTAGTATTTAAATTTAACTTCATAATTGAAATTATTCCTTTATAATTATGGTGTGTATTTATCTTTAATTTGAATATTTGGTTAAAAACTAATTTAAGACTCTGTAGGTTTATCAAAGTTAGTATAGAACTTAAGTAGAAAGATGTTAAGTGGGTGACAAATATATCAATGTGTGTGTGTAATACAATTTGTAAGTGATCAAATTTTAAATGAATATTTGATAAGCAAACAAATTGAATATACACATGCTTAAATTCTATTTGTTTATAAATTCAAATGCTAAAAATATTTGTTTGCTGTTACATGAACTACTAAATCGATTATAATTGAATAGATGCTTGAACAATTAACGAAATATTCATTAATTATTTGGTTTGTGTCCAACCCCGACTATAAGCTGTTCTCGTTTGTTTTGGTTTAGTAATACTTGGGTAGTATGTAATCTATAGGCAAGGTCATCGTTGCTGTCAGCAGACAGCTCTAAATCAGCAGAATGCTATGTCTTCTTGCAGAATTTGAATCTTGAAAGCATAGATCACTATAAGGACCTTAATTAGATTGGAGGTCAAGAAAACACTCTTTTTCTATCTGATGGGTGATTAAGGTAACCATATAGTTGACTATGAAGTTAGCAGAAACAACTGGCTGATAACACTATGTAGATCATATAAGTACTTGAAACACATGCCGGTAGTTCATTTCTACATTATATTATTTATATATCCATCTTCAACAATATTTATATACAGGGAGCTAGTATACGTAGTAGGTAGCTCCCTGCTATAAGTTGGTGTATTTATCATGGAATTATTCAGCTTAGTTTCCAAAAGGATTGCATACTATGTTGCATGGACACGGGTATAGATATTGGATGGGTGTGGGTACAGCTACGGGACACATCAAATTTGTAATAGGTAGGCATACGGCGACATGACTGTATACATATATTGACATTAATAATTTACATAAGATCGATAATATTTTTTCATTCACATGTTATGAGAATTAAAATTCCAATGACGTTTTAATGTTTATTTTATTATGTAGCCTATAAATTGGAAAACCACTCATTTTTTAACAAGTACCCAAACGACCTTTAAAATCATAGTTCAGGTAGTGAATGTGAAGGATAAACGTCCAAGAAGTGTATGACGAGTGTTTTAAATTAAATAATCTATTATATAATTGAGTACACGTTGCAATAAACATATGCATATATTAAGGAGTGTCCAAGGGGTACCGGTCTCTGATACTGGTACAATACATGATAAAGTGTCCAAGGTGTGTTCGGTATGTGCCGGTGTTCTGTATTTGTCGGGTACAGGTACGGCTTCATGATAGAAGTACCTAGGTAACATAGACTGCATAAAATCCATGTTGTGCACTTGTCACTATTTCTTGACTGGATAGAAATATCTTGTAATATTTTCGTAGTAATTGTACTTGAGAGGTAAATACTTTTGATGACGCTATTAGTATTAGACATTCAGTTAGGAAATAATATGTTACTCAGGTTGGTCCTTGACTTGAACCATTGAAATTTTGAAAATTCTCTAGATATTCATAATAACTTGGTAATTCGCCTTTAAATTCTTTATATTATGTTGCATTATTTTTTAGTACTCTACTTTTAACGAGTCTTCAGATTATTCATGACTGGATTAGTTAACTCGAAATTGGTTGCAGGTGTACTGTATGTCTTGCAGAATACCAAGAGAGAGACATTTTGCGCATCCTTCCTTACTGCAAACATGCTTTCCATGTCAGCTGCATAGATATATGGCTAAAACAACATTCAACATGTCCTGTATGTAGAATATCACTGCGTGATTCTCCTGATCGAAAAAGGGCAATGCAGCCTCTCTACAGTGGAGCCATCAGATCTCTCTACCCTCGAGAAACCGTTGAGTTGGATGCTTACCACTATTTGTGTGCAAATTATAACTATTCTGAAATGACAGAAGATAGTCAGAGAGCAGTATCTGTTCAAGAGGATCAGTTAACGTCAGAATCATCTGTAGCTCTTGAGTTGCCATCTATGGACAATATGAAGATTGATTGTTATCAGGAAACAAAGGGAAAGCTCATGGAGAGTCCATCAAACTCATAGCTAACCAAGGGTCTGGGGACTGAAGGTGGCTGCTCGAATCAGACTTTTGACAACTGAATAGGGAAAGCGGGAACTTATAGAAACTGATGTCAAAATTCAGCAACCTGCAGGTGCGTAATCAGGATGTACTGTTCCACGTGGGTTTGCTGTGAATGTCACATTTTTTTTAATTAGTGGAGTGAAAGCGTCTGGGTTATGACCTTAGTTCGCATATAAAGTCTGATTCAAGCTTGTTCATGTTTTGTCATCAATGTCTATATTATATTATAGTTAAGTTAGGCTGATTTAACGAAGAGTATCGTGATCTTCCCATTCAATTGTCGGATAACGATATGATATTGTCGGTTCAGGGGTAATAAGTACGAGCAAAATCTCCTTTAACCTTCTTGATTGAAGAATACAGTATATATCAAGAACACGCCGCATGCGGGCTGGTGTTCTGAGTCATAAAGGGGAGCACTTAAGAGGATTTCACTGCCTCCTTGTCCATATACAGTATCTAACAGAACACGGTGTCCTGATAGAATTTGTATTCTCGATTGAAATAAGTACCAGATTTTTGTCGGTTTGTGAATCACGATAGGATTTAGGCCGTAGACTCCGTTGGGCTGGTTCTCAGTTCTGAAGCCTGAGGAGTTGCATAATATAAACTAGACGTCAGGGCTGGTTCTTAGTTCTGAAGCCTGAGGAGTTCATAATATAAACTAGATGTCAGGCGGGATAAGCTTAGGTTGCTGCATTGTGACTGAGAGATCACAGGTTCAAGTCTCGAAAACAGCCTCTCTGCATGCAGGGGCGCAGTCGACTACATCTGGCCCTCCCCAGACCTAACAATGTTGGGACCTCCCCAGACCTAACAATGTTGGGAGCCTCATACATTGAACCACCCATTTTTTTATATGTCAGGCAGGGTAATATAATCACGATTTGAGGGAGATTTTAAAAGAACAGTTACTTTTTCCACCCTTTGTTGCTTGTTATTAGGGGTGGAAACGAACCGAATCGAATCGAATACCATGGTATTCATATTCGTATTCGGTTAATTTTCACGAATTCGAAGTCGAACTCGAATCCGTGTCGAATAGGGAAAGGGTGTTCAAATTTGGTTCGTTAATTAGACGAATATTTATCAAATGTTCACGAATATCTTAATCGCACACTTGTTAAGTCACAAGATTCTCAATCATGAGGTGTTGACTTCAAATTCTATGTTTGACGTCTTTTCTTATTTATTTTCTATAATGTTTTACTTAATTGTTATTATGATATTTCAATATAAGAATTATTATAGTGTACGATATAAATTATTAATATAATACTTATAAATAGCAATATTTATAAAATTATGCACACGTAAAAGATGACACAATATAATAATCTAGAAAGTAGAAAAACATAAGCGAATATTTAATAATCAAGCGAATCGAATATACCTCTGGTCAAATTCTATTCATTTATGCACGAATACTAAAAATATTCATTTATTATTAAATGAACTCTTGAATCGAATATGACCGAATATCCGGGCCGAATAATAACCGAACTGTTTATTAATTATTTGGTTCGTTTCCACCCCTACTTGTTATTCCTACTGATCTATGTCTTCCACATTGATCAGAGTGCATGCAAGGATAGATACTAAAAGAGGTCTTCTAGAGGTTTAGATTCATTTAAAAAAAAAAATTCTTTGAATCAATGCAATTTATTGTATTGCATACATCATCAAAATGAAAAGAGGTCTTCTAGAGGTTTAGATTCATTTAAAAAAAAAAAAGATCTTTCAATCAATGCAATTTATTGTATTGCATACATCATCACAATTAAACTCATAAATGTTAAAGCCTAGTTCAATTATTTCCAGCACATTATTATGCTTTCGGAGATGAGAGCCATCCAACCTTGTTGCTAGCTCTTACTTCTGTCCTTCCCTTTTTGATCATATAATTGAATTCCCTTCGACATCATCACATGATCATCCTCGTGAAATTGGTTTCACGGATAAATCAAAGAACCCAACTTTAACAACGATTTTTTTTATTAATGTGGTTTGAGGTTCTATGTGCTTGTTCAACATAAGGTTGTAATCGTTCTTTACCATCTTTTTAGTTACTTCATGGGTTAATCGCAGGTAGATCCCCTGTAGTATCAATCAATTGCGGATACACCCGCCCCCTAGTTTTATTTGTGCGAATAGACATCCTGTACTATTTGCCCAATTGCGGATAGACCCCCTCTGTGAACTTTTTCAACTGCTTTATGAGTCGAGAAACTAAGAAGTTTTTGAAGAGCCAAAAAAAGGTTTCTCTCAGGGAGATTACCAAATAGAACTAAGGGGATGTATTCCCCCGCAATTGTGATAGTACAGGGGATCTGTCTGCAATTAACCCTTAATTCATTTGTTGCTTCGAAACGACTTTGCTCCATTCACGAATAACAGAATCAAGTAAATTTAGCTTGTTTCCCACTATTTTCTTTTCTTATCGAAGTTGACCAATTCGAATCTTTCCATCAGTTGTTAGCATTATTCAAATACACAAGGTGCAGATAAATTATTGTTCTTATTTTCTAAGATATAAATTTGTGTACACCTTCATGACAAAACCACATGAACATGTGTGTGTGTATATATACTAGTATGGTGTACGTGCGTTGCTCGTAGTTCATCATCTTAATTTAATACAACCCATAAAATTTGAATTTTAACATGTTAATTTAATATAATAATTAGTATAATTTACAAAAATATTAATACCGATTGATATCCAATTATTTCATATATTTTAAGTATTTAATTAATCTTTCATTGCAACTTATTAATAACTTTAAACTATAATTTGATGTGATAATGCTTAAAATCATGCACTCAATTCTTGAAAAATAATATTAATACTCATAATATGATATTTCTAAAGGATATATAATACATAGTTTTTAAATAAAAGGGTAATTATTATGAAACCGCCTCAGATTTGGTCATTTATTATGAAACCCCATACAGTTATCTTTTGATTACCCAACACCCCATGTTAAAAACAGTTAACATTCATTTAGTTTTTTAAATATTCCACAAACACCCTCTTCTTCTTCCTCCAAACCAAGCTTCTCCAACTCTCATTTCATTTTACACCAATATCTTCTTTTTCTCTTCCTACTCTTTAAATCTAGTTTCTTCTCTCAACCTAGCTCTCCTAACCTACACATTCAATTATCCACAAGACGAAACACAATGAGAACTGAAAATACATTAAGTAGAGATTGAATTAGAGGGTTTTAAGAGATTATTTTAGATTACCTCACGTTCAATTGATTCTCTTCGAAAACAATTGAGAATGCTTTGGATTTGATGTTGAAGAGAATAGAGGGTTTTTGTAATATTTTGAGGAAGAAGAGATGTGATATTATTGAAGAGTATTTTAGGTTAAATGACAATCACATATTGTTCACATGCTGCTTTTAACATAATTTTTAACGGTTGGGTGTTTTGTAATTAAAAGATAACATTTTAGATTTCATAATAAATAGCCAAACCTAAAGGGAGTTTCATAATAATTACCCAATTGTTATTAAAAATAATTTAATTAAAAACATAGATTAAAACATATCAATAAAATGTTAATATTTAATACGATTATTAGTTCTAAAAATATAAATATTAGTTAAAATTAAAAATAAATTTACAGACTTGGTGGTGCACTCTATCATGTAGTGAAGAAAAACATTCAATCAATTGTTCTAATGACCTAACTCCTGATTTCTCACTCATTTTCAACTTCAAAGATAATAAAGAAGAAAATGTAGCTTGCACGCAGATACATGGAACTGGTAATAAGGAGATTTTATCAGTAAAATATAGATAAAAGAAAAACATGTAGCATATGGTGCCATCATATGACTAAGTTGGTAAGAGTACTATTTCATAATACTATGCTTCATGTTATTAGATATATGCAACTGCAGACACTTGTTTAATTACAAGCCCATCGTAGCTAAACACAAACAAATCATGGAATAAATTATTCAGCATTTGCACTATATTACACCAAAACATAAGAAGTTATTAATAATCAATATTGCTCAGGAACTCAATTAATCAATACTCAATACCCATTGAAAATAGACCTAAAGAACCTTTTAAAATTAAATCAAGACTTCACTATACCCAAGTGGATTTCTACTTCTAAACTCAATCGAATCCATGTGTTTTTGTTACTGGTTACATGGATTCGATTGAGTTTAGAAAAGATCAAGATATTGCTGACCATCAATCGAAAACTATGATCTTCGCTCAATCCAAGTGGCCTTTATTCAATTTCCCCCCAGATAA
This sequence comes from Asparagus setaceus, assembly GCA_012295165.1. Classification (NCBI taxonomy): domain Eukaryota; kingdom Viridiplantae; phylum Streptophyta; class Magnoliopsida; order Asparagales; family Asparagaceae; genus Asparagus; species Asparagus setaceus. The sequence goes on from CM022707.1 coordinate 29,145,128, forward strand.
ACCCTCGCCTAGCTTCTTCCAAAGATCGTCATTTCGCACTCTCTTCCCTCGGCTATAAAGACGGTTGCTCCTCAAGATTAGGATCGAACAAAAAAGGAATATAGGATCAAAGAAGGGATATGAGACCGTCCCCGAACGAATCAATTCATTGTAATATGGATTGAGATGAAGAAATTAAAGTGAAAGAGATTTCTGAATTTATAGAAGTTGATTGGCACTCCAAGAATCTTGTAATTGAGTTTTTAAGATCAGAGTGGGCATTTAGGGGTAGTGAAAGGTTTTGCTTTGATTGAGGGAAAGAGTGGGAGCGATTCAAGGACTTAAAAGACATCAGTTATAGGTTTTGAGGGGGTGGTGAAAGCTTTTGCTAAGAAAGACCCATTAGATATAATATTATACGATTATATTAATTACCAAGAGAGGCCAAACGTCTGAGTAACTTAAGGTGTATTACATAATATATATTATAACATAAATTGTTAATACTTACTTACAATAGAATACAAATAAGGCCTATAGTGAATGTTAATTAATATGGTATAATTGTATAGAAACGGTGGGTTACTTGCATTGAATTTTCTAATGATAGTGGATATGCAACTTTAAGGTGTACTTATTGCATTTATTTTAATTGGAGGTTGTTGCATTTATTTTAATTGCATTTATTTTCCAATGATAGTCTATGATTCATATATGTATGTATGTGACTTATGTATGCACGTATGTAATTTATGTGCACATGTATGTATTTTAGCATAATTGGAGGGCATTTTGGGGAAAAATATTTTAACATGGCAACACACTTTTATAATAATATTATATATATGTTGATGTATATAATCACAGTCACTAATCTCGTTGCGAGCTTAGCTTTAGGTTGAAGATGACAGGATCCGCTCACTCCCGAATACCTAGCTCGAGTTGGTGTTCTTCCCCCAAGACAGTAGAAGCTCGTGAGAGGACGGGGCTTGGCTCCCCCGTTGTACCTCCGACGATCAAGTTAGTATTTTGAGTTTGAGTGGAGAAGAAAATGAACAGTAAGAGTTCTTAATTTTAGAGTGCAGGGGGAGAGAAAAATGGCTTACCTCGATTGAGAATAGCTCCTTTCTTTGTAGGAATGAGAGAGGCGGTTTGGTCATTTCAAAGATTAGTTTTACATGTCGATTATATGTGGAAAGAGTCACCATTGATTTGATGTGAGGTATGGGGAATGACTACAAAGCCATGTGGTCGCGACAGCCATTAATTGTGATGTTGACTTGTTGTTGGCGGGCTCAAGGCCAACAATTACGTTAGGAAGCACGATCATACCGTAGCAAGTCGGCCCAAACACCGTGAAAGGCATGGCCGCGATATCAGTAGCAGGACGACCGAGGACGCCTTTCGCGTCGGCCAAGTACTGTAGCATCCCGCGATCAGAAGGCCGGGCCACCATCAGAAAGGTGACGACCGAGGACCCTTTCGCGTCGGCCAAATCTTGTAGCATCCCGCATCAGAAAGGGCCGTCCGAAAGTATCAGAGCGCATACCGCATACTGTAGCAGGACGACCGAGGACCCTTTCGCTCGGCATCAGAAAGGTGACGACCGAGGACCCTTTCGCGTCGGCCAAATCTTGTAGCATCCCGCGATCAGAAGGCCGGGCCACCATCAGAAAGGTGACGACCGAGGACCCTTTCGCGTCGGCCAAATCTTGTAGCATCCCGCATCAGAAAGGCATACGGCGATATCAGAAAGGTGACGACCGAGGACCCTTTCGCGTCGGCCAAATCTTGTAGCATCCCGCATCAGAAAGCGCATCACGCGTGGGTAGCCGAAAGCACTTGTGAGGGCGAGAGATCCTCTACCGAAGTTCGCTTACTTTGGCGTGAGATTGGGTTCGTGTCGATTTTCATACATGAATTAATAAAAATCTTTTGGGGTACCAACAATATATATATATATATATATATATATATATATATATATATATATATATATATATATATATATATATATATATATATATATATATATATATATGGTTCTCTTATTATGGTATGCGTATTATATTACATCATAGTTGCTATGCACTTGCCCATGCTTACCCTCCTTTTCTTTTTCTTTTTATTTTATTTAACCATACAACACCATCTTATTAAACTCTTTATCATTATCAGCCATCAATTCCAGCTTTTTTTATGTTTCTATATGTCTGGGCCACATCCCAGCAGCACAAAGCTACAAACCAAAGTAACCACAAAAAGATACCGGACCAGACTATCGGATCCCGAATCCAATCAAGACTTCCTCGGCCTAACCATAGCCAGCAGCGGGGTCTTCATAACAACAGTGAACTCGAGCTTATCGCTGAAGTCGATAACGGGTTGAGTCGGGTGTGCCCGCCACTCGAACGCCTGAACCATCCTCGCCACCATCAGCGTAATGTGCATCATCCCCATCGCCAGACCTGGACATATCCTCCGACCTGCTCCGAACGGTATCATCCGTATCTCCGTTACGCCTGTTATATCCGCATTCTCCCCGCCCGTTAAGAACCTATCCGGCTCAAACCTCTCCGGGTTGGACCAAAGTTTCGGGTCCTCCGCTATGGTCGGCAGGTAAAACTCCAAATTCGCTCCGGCGGGTATGTCATACCCGCCAAGCTTCGCACCCGCTTCGCTCGCCGCGTGCGTGAGCGCAAAGTATGTTGGCGGGTGTTTACGCAGGACTTCCTTGACAAATGCTTGCAGGTACGGCATTTTTTCCGTGTCCTTCTCGTCGACAGGCCTGTCCCCAACGACCGATGAAATGTCGTCGTAGAGTTTAGACTGGACGGTTGGGTTCTCGATGATTCGGGCGACGGCCCACTCGACTGCGGTGGCGGTGGTGTCGGTGCCGCCATTGAGGAACTCGGAGCAGAGGGTGGCGAGCTCGACGTCGGTGGGGGCAGAGTCGCGGCCGTCGACCTTGAGGTCGAAGAGGGAGTCGAGGTAGGAGAAGGGGAGGGCGTCGGGATCGGGATTTGGGTTTTGGAGGATGGCTTGGCGCTTCTTGATGAGGGGGACTAGGGTTTGGATTTGTTCTCTGCGGATTTGGAGAGCATTTTTGAATTGTTTGGAGAAGAAAGGCCGGAGGAGGGGGAGGTAGTCGTCCATTCTTGGAGTTAGAGTGATTAGGACTTTCTTCATCAGCTGATCAATTTCACAAGATTATGCACGTATAGTTGTCAGTTATGATTCAGATAAATAAATATTCACAATTTAAACATGAAGTTTTGAATAAAACCTAGTTAAATATTTTTAAATGTAAGAACTTGTGAAAAAAAAAGGGGCAAAAAAAGAGCGCAAGAGGTAGTCATGCTTTGCATTTGAGATCCGACTCTTTAAATTAAATTTCAAACCATATATAGTTTCTCCTGTACCTATATAATTGCCGGAAATGGAGTATTGTAACTGGAAAGACAACAAAAAATAAAAAAATCATGAGGTATCTTAATTTTAAATTTAACTATAACGAAACGGGTAGTGTTAATCCTCCACATATTAAAATTTTGTCATTGAGAAATATTTCCCAATCTCTTCAAGGCATGGTTTGGTCGGAGAGGACGATGAAAGTAAAAATTGTATTTGGCAGGGAATTTTTAAGAGGGAGGTTGAGGGGAGGGGAGGGGCAAAATAAAATACGAAAGTGAAAAAAAGAAAAATGAACTTAAAATGATTCATCTCCCTCTCACTCTCCCTCCCACCAAACATGAAGGAAAAAGATAAATGTAGACGTTCTTTTCTCCACCTCATTGCACCTTCCCTCCCTTTCCCTCCTCAAAACCTCTTTCCAAGTGAAGCCCAAAAATTTTTCCAGCCTTTATCCCTAGAAATATTTCCGGCCTTTATCTCAAACAAATAGGTTCAAGGTTTACAAGTGACTTTATTTGTATGGTTTTTTTTTTCTTCTACTTCTTTTAATAAGGATGTTAAAAGTCAAATAGTTCTACCTTAAAAACAAATAAAGTGAATAAAGCAAGTTTTGGAAAAGCTTCAACTTCATACTTAACAACAAAAACATCGACCTCCAAACAAATCGACAAGTAACAGAACCTAATTTGTGAGTAATTAATCCATGAACAAGTCGTAAACTTGTTAGTAATTCTGACTGAAAATTTGACCCAAAATTAACTTCAAGCACTTTTTGACTCCATATACATGCGCTAAATACTATTGGCACATAAGTAAGAGAATACTACAGTTTGCAAGTATAATAAATATATATATATCACCTGATCAATCTTGATTATACTCTCCTCATCAAGATGAAGGCCAAAGCACATGGCAAGAAGGATGCAAAACACAGCAAATCTAGCGTTCTTCAGTACCCAAACAGCACCATCGTGGGCCTGGGCCTCGGCCCGAATCCGATCGATGAACCGATCCATCGCTGACTCCCTCGCGGGCCTAAACTGTTTCAACCGGGCTGAGCTCAGCATGCCCGACACCATATTTCGTCGTAATGATCGCCACTCCGGCCCATAAGCTGCAGAATTCACTGTAAATTTGTTGGAGCTGAAAATGGTACGGGTCGGGTTCTCGGCAGGCCGACTGGCAAATGTTGGGCCCTTGGCGATAAGGGCCTCGTGGGCTAAATTTGCGTCAGTGACGATGATGAGAGTGCGAGAGCCCATTCGAAGGGTGAATATTGGGCCGTAGACGGAGCCCACATCGCGGACATAGTGGATAAAGGGCTTGCTGGATCGGGCAACTTGAAAGAGGTTTCCGACTATGGGCCAGCCTTTTGGGCCTGGTGGGAGTTTGAGGGTTTTGGGCCCGGTGGCGATTTTTGGCCTAAGTTTGAAGAGTTTGAGGATGAAGACGAAGGAGAAGGAGATGGCGAGGAGGGAGACGAAGAGCTTGAAGTAGGAGTGCATGAGGGAATCAGGGAGAGAGTGAGACAAGGAAGAGGAAAGAAGAGAGGCCATGGAGTTAACGGTTAGGCTATGCAAAGATACAATAAGCTGGAGTGAGGGATGTATTCATATACTAAAAGTGACAAAATGAAGGCATGAAAATGTAGTTGGTCCTCTAGAAAGGAGTTTGACTAACTAACTTGGAGGCCTAAATTTCAAGAAATTTACATACATTATAGAATGTCGTAAAAACATCTTGAAATTCATATAGCTATTATAATTTTTTTTAAAAAATTTTTTTACAAAAAACTACCATGAATTTGAAGTTATTTGACCTAATGATAAGTTTCTAAAAAGGCTAAATATCATAAAACCCCCCTTAACTTTGGATGATTACTAGAAAACCCCCTTAGCTTTGAAAATATCAGAAAACCCCCCTTAAGTTTAGGGTTATTCTGATAACCCTTAAACTTAAGGGGTTTTCTGATAACCCTCAACTTAAGGGAGGTTTTGATATTTTCAAAGTTAAGGGGTTTTCTGATAATCATCTAAAGTGAAGGGGTTTTTGATAAAATCTCAAAATTTAAAGGAGGGTTTTGTGATAATCCCGATACTTAGGGGTTGTTTCGATATTTTGAAAGTTAAAGGGGAGCTAAGGGGGGTTTTCTGATATTTAGCCTTCTAAAACAACATTAAACTTATTATATTTACTTAAAATTTATCCCTTTTCAGCTTGTTCATAATTACAAAGTAACTTGTACATGTTTCCTTTACGTGTGTGTATGCTTTTTATTTTTTATTTTTTAAATTTTTTATTTTTGCGGGGTGGGATTCGTTCTATTCATTATAAACTCAAACATGTTTGAGTAGATTCTATTTTGTTCTAAATTATACCATACTCAAATAGATTTTTAAATAGACAAATTAAATATTGCTTCCTTTCTAATCCCACCATTCAACTGCTTTATCAGTTGCTGAAGAATGTACTTAGAATGCAATTAGCGCGATTAGTAGTGTCCAAGCCAAAATCAGCTTTGATTACAAGTTTACAACTCAAGAAGCCAAGATATCATGTCAAAAAAAAAAAATTGTGGATTGGAAATTGACATGCACAATATGTTTTTACCAAAAAGGCTCCGTTAACACATTATAGATCAACAACTTATTAAATTTGTGTTGAGTCGTCATCATTCCAAGGTCGCCATAATACAACCCATTCTTTGCCAACTTTAAATTGTTTAATTTTCACTTTTTTTTTCTTTCATTTTCAATGAAAAGGGCCAGTCTACCACCCATTTCTTGTGATTTGAACTGGGCGAGAACATTAAGGCATTAATTAGTACAACTACCTCTATTTCTAGCATTTTTCATCGGAAAGAAAAAGATGGTGAGGTAAGCTCATCAATCTTCCATGCATAGAGAATTAATTTTAGGAGACTTGTACTGGTGTGTTTGGATGGATGGTAGAGGAGGGAAGGGGAAGGGAAAGCGAAATTCGGATTTAACATTGTTTGGTAGTTCTATTAGGAGGGTAGAGGAGGGGAAGGTAGGAAAATTTTGCACTAAAATTTTACCCTCCAAATTGGGGGGTAAAGAAGGGAAAAGGAAGGGAAGGAAAAATTTAACCTTCCTTCCCTTCCCTTGGTGTGTTTGAATGGAGGGTAGAGGAGAGAAGGGTAAGAGAAATTTGGATTTAACCTTGTTTGGGAGTTCTATTAGAAGAATAGAGGAGGGGAAGATGGGAAAAGTTTGCACTAAAATCTTACTCCCCAATTTGTGGGGTAAAGGAGGGAAAGGGAAGGGAAGGAAAAATTGGCACTTCATTTAGTTTGTTTGTTTTTTTTTTTAAATTTTAAAGAGGGGGTAATAAAAGTCAAGATTGGGGAAATTTACTTTAAAATATCATCATTTTGTTCCCCACTAAATTAGGGTGTAGAGGAGAGAAGAGAAGGGTAGTGGGTGACAGATACCTATTTACTTTAAACTTAAAATATTATATTGAAAAAATAATATTCGTAACAAATGTGCTAAATTTCTAACTTAAATGGGGTAAATTCAAATGTAATGCAAGTTTATAGGAATTGGGGTGCAAATATATTTATATCATGGGGGGCGAAGTGTAAATCTAGAAGGTCTAATAATGCAAATCTACATATTCCAGAGGTGTAACTGCAGCGCTAAGCATGTATATAAATCGGCTAAAAGATGTTTGGTCCTCTGTCATTATCGATCAACGACTTAGATTCAAATATTAAACCTTTCTTTTTCTCTTCCATTTCCTTTATTTGAGCTCTCAAACGTGATGAAACAAGTTTCCTTTCATTCTCACTAAACTTTCAAACAATATATTATAGTTTGTTTTCTATCCTTCCCTACCTTACATTTCCATGTTTTTTTTCCCTCCCTACCCTTTTTCTAGTGAAAACTCCCAAACAGGGTGTCGGGCTCACAGGTTGGCAAGAAGCAAACTCATGAGTTTAGGTAGGTATCAGATTGGGGATGTGAAGGCTATGAGGTCATTAAGTTGGCAAGGAGCAAACTCCTGGGTTTAGGTACTAGGTATATAGGATTTGGAGGTGTGAAGGCTATGAGGTCATTAATGAGCACATATTTTCTGTTGTGGCAATTAAATAGCACTTTTCCTACTATCAAAGAAACAAGGCAAACATAGCTGGAACCAAAGTACAACGTATCAACTCACACAAAAGAATTATCCCTTTCAGACCTAAAATTTAGGACAGCTTAAAGGGCCAGGTGAAAAATTCAAATTTATTGTTACGTACTTAATAATTCAAGCTGGCCGCATTGAACTAAGGGTCCTTGGAACCAGTGCCCCCTCGGGCACTGGTTAAGGAATATTTGTTAGAAGCACTGTAATTAATTATTTGATGATTTAATTATCTTTGAAATACTGGAATTAATTATTTTTATCATTTAATTGTCTTCGAAACAAGGCAATTAATTATTTTGATCATTTAATTATCTTGAAAATGCTGTAATAATTATTTTAATATTTTTATTTACTTTTTAATTAATTATTTTAGTTTGCCGAACTAAATATTACCTTAATATAGAATATGTACTTGCAAAATTGTTTAGGAAATATGTACATAAATAAGACTAGAAGACTCCTAATTAATGCTCTTATTAACCTTTTAAAATACTATAGTTTGTCTTTTTAAACAATATCCTGTAAACCACGGAATCAAAAAATCTCTTAGCTATCTACCAAAATTAATTTTAAAAAAGGCTATAATATATAAACAGAAGATTTCACGGGAACATTAATCCTTATTTAGTTATCAGTTATCCACTGATTTAACTATCTCACACTAATTTCACAATAATTATTCACTCAAAGATGTAATTTTACCAAGAATGAAGAACATTTTGTCCGCTAAAAGAAGTGTTAGTTAATTAATTAATTTTATCAGTACCAAATCCCTAAACTTTTCATGCACGACAATAATAGCTTTTCTTGACACGCGCCTTTATTGGAGACGAGGAAAGAAAAGTTTTTGACTTTATTGATCAGAGAGAGGATTTTCTGATCATTCCTAAATGCATATTCTACAATTTCTTGATTGGTATGTTTCAGAAGAAGGTAACCCATGATTAAAAAAAGAAAAGGTAACCCATAGTTTTGTTAGCAATTTCGCGCTCAATTCTTTTTATTTTATCAAGAACAATCGTAGTATGGCTACGCATCACCTTAGAACTGAGCTCATGCGAGCGGTCAGTTGTGACCACTCATTAATTTGCCCCCCTACTATTTGGGGGGAAAGGTCATAACCGACAGCTCGCAGATAAGAATAGTACTCTCGTAGTACAATCATTCATTTGCTATCCTGTTTCTACAATCGTGGTAGAATGATTGGTAGAAGTCGTCGGAGATAGAGGCGAGGAAGCAGTTCACGGAGATGAAAGGGATTCAGCTATTTTTAGTTTTGGAATAGATGAAAGGGATAACTTTTTGATAGAATTACACATAGGGTCAGTTTGGCAAACTTTCAAAACTTGGCTAAGTTCAAACCTTGCCCAATTTTAAAAGAATTTGTGTTTGGCAATCTTTTGGGCCAAAGCTAGCCCTGTTTTCTTAGGCCAAATTTTGGTCTTTAAACTAGTTCTACTTTGGACCAGCTGCACCCTCCCCACCAAAAAAAAAAAAAGAAAAAAAAAGAACTAATTTAGAATAGAACTAGGCTAGGTTCAAACTTGGCCCTAGTTTTCAGTCTGTTGCCAAATATAGACCCTTAGGGGCTGTTTGGTTCACAGCCACTGGAGGAAATACGTGCCTCTGACACCTTTTTTTCATCTGTTTGATGGAAAAAAAGGGGAAAGAGTGTCTACGGGACCCACACTTAGGGATGCTAATAATGCAATGGGTCCCACAAAAACTAGAAATCTATTTCGAGTTATTTTGAGAGGAAATGGGTTTAAAATAATGGAAAAGTGGGCCCCACTTGTGATGTATTGATTTTTTTTCCTTAAAACCACCAAAAAAATGGTTACCATATAATGAACCAAACAGTCCCTTACTTATAATTAATTGTTGCAATAAGGGGATGTTTAGCAAATTGAAAGTGTGAAAGTCATTTTTTTCGCAAGTGAGAAAATGTATCCATGTCATCATGCAAGTGAAATACAATGTTTGTTTACACAAATAAATTACCAATGGAAAGTAGAAAAGTGAAGATAGTGAAGATGATGTGGCAATTCATTTATTTATTTATTTATTAAAAGTCATATCATATTCTAAATGGTTTTGGTAACTGCAAAAGTATTCAACGATTAAAAATACATAACTAGCACGATTAGACACAAAAATACAAAATTTAATTCATAGGATAAAAATTTGAAAAAAAAATCATGTAAAGACCCCTTATCAGATTAAATCAACAGCTATAAATTATATTCTCGAATTAAAAATAAGGATTTTTTATCATAGTCCCTTACATCCTTAATGTTTGGGAACTAGTCTCTCAATTCACCGAAATTGCAATTGTGTCCCTCTATTCTTATATCTTGCTACTACTAACTTTGACTAAAGGGATTAATTTGAAAGAACTTATAAGAATTTAAGGATGTAAAAGTAATTTCGGGGATCAAGGGATTGATTGTGCAACAACTCATAAGTATTGAGGGACTTGATAGCAATTTCAATAATTTGAGCTAATTAAAAAATAGGAAAGATTAAGGTTCTGATATAGGAAACTCAAGGAAAAAAAATGATATTCCCAAACTTTAAATGTTGTGAATTGCCGAACATAAAAACTTGCTTAACGAGCCTAAGAAAGGGAAGATTTAATTAAGAAAATATTTTTTTTAGTTAAAAGTGGTCCCCATTTTTTTCACTTACATGTGACATCCGCACTTTTTTAGGGGAAGTTGAAATTGTATTATATCTAATATGGCAAAAGTATTATATTTCACTTTGGCATGCACTTTCAATAAGACAAATATCAAAAATGATAAAAGTGAGTCACTTTCACACTTTCACTTTTTACTTTTATAGATAAACAAACACCCCCATAAGAACAAGACACGTCATTGCCATCTCAGTGCGCCCACTCACCTGCCCCCTCAACCTGTCACTTTTTTAGGTCCTTCTAACAGCACTCATTAAAGTTAGAACTAGGATGCACAGTTTTTTTTAATTATTATTATTTATGAACAGGATGGATAAGGTTTTGAGACTAGGAAACCTACTGAGCACTGTTTGACTCAGAATAGGAAGAAGACAGAGTAATTCTTGTCGTAAAAATTCAAGAATTGTAAGAAAAGTTTATGTAGCATATTGTAAACATTAAGACATTTATTGCAGTTACTGTGGTCAATCAGATAAAACTATTCGAATGTTCATAACACTAATAGCTAAAAGGCCATTTTTGTCCTGCTACCAAGGCTTCATCCTCAAATTGGTCTTTATACTTATTTTCTTCTCAACTTGGTCATCGTACTTCTGTTTGGATGTAAACTTAGTTTTTCTTTAACTCTCTATTAAAGATTCCGTTAAATAAAATTTGAAAGGACAATACTATCCTTACAAAGATAAAATGACCAAATTTTTCCTCGAAAATCAATTAAATTTTACTGTCATGTGTACGCGCTTAAATTTGGATGGTGCATCTTCACAACTCTATTATTGCATAGTGCATACTGCATATTGCTTCTGATCTTGCTAACGGTTATACACACTTATATAGAAATATATATCATCACGCCTTTGTTACCTTTCAAGTTATATTGTTGCGTGCTTGGTTGGCAAGTCAATATTACCTCCTTTACTTCTGTAGCACAAATTTACATATAAGTATATGAACCCAAGCAATTTCAGGATGATTTTTGCTTTTCAATTATCAGATTACTTCCTTTATAAGTAGAAGTAGCTAGTTTTTTTATATTTGCGAAAGGCACTTACCAAGCGCATGGAGAATCATGATCTATATGATAAACATATTTTAGATGAGATGTTGTACCGGTTAAGAATAGAGCTTTGGGAGAAAAGAGACTTGTTTTATTCATTGTATTGAACTACTTAAATACAAGAGTAAGAGGAGAGGTCCTAGAATTCTAATCGATATGGGACTAAAATAAAGGAAAGTAGATATCCTAATACTACTATATCTAACACCCCCCCCCCTCGGTCAAACTCGCGGTTGGTAGAGAACCGTGAGTTTGGATAAGATGAGTAAAATTGTGCATAGATGGTTGTCGGCATGGCTTGGCGAGAGGTGGTTGAATTGGAGCACATCGGTGGCTGGAATTGCAGGCGGCGAGATCATGTTATTGCAGTGGTGATCGACAGTCATGCACCGTGGTTGCGAGAGGGCGGACCTGCAGTCGCGAGAGAAGGCACGATCACTGGATCTTGCAAGTGGCGAGGTATGATGTTGCAGCAGTGATCGGCGGTCACGCACGGTGGTCACGAGAGAGCGGACCTACGGTCGCGAGAGGAGGCATGGTGACCGGATCTTTGCAAGCATCGGTGAGTGGAAAGCGCTTGGCTGGCCAAGGAGGGAGGAATCTCGCTAAGGCAATTTGTCGAACACCTTGTGTGCATGCGATGAAGTGGATGAACAGTGTTATTGTGGCGAGGTTAGGACTAGGGTTTTGCTGTGAGAGGAGGTTTTCGCGGATGAATGGTAGCCCACGGATGAACAGTGTCATTATGCCAAGCGGCGAGGTTAGGACTAGGGTTTTACTGTGAGCGGAGGTTGTGAGCGATAAGGCGGTGCGTCAAGGTTGAATTCGGTATCGAGGCCGCCGAGGGGAAGCACGGGATTTTCGGCAAAACCCCTTAGGCGGCTCGATGTAGAGGAAGAAGAAAAAGGTTTCTCTAGGATCAAGAGTATGGTTCTGATACCATGTTAAGCATAGAGATTTAGGGAAGAGAAGAGACTATTTTATTCATTGCACTGAAAATGTTTAAATACAAGAGCAAGAGAAGACGTTTTAGTATCCTAAGCGATATGAGACTAAAAGAAAGAGATACAATATGCCTAATAACTATATTTAACACCCCAGTCAAACTCGCGGTTGGTAGAGAACCGAGAGTTTGGATAAGATGAACCATGTTAAGAATAGAGCTTTGGGAGAAAAGAGACTTCTTTTATTCATTGTATTGAACTGTTTAAATACAAGAGTAAGAGGAGAGGTCCTAGAATTCTAACCGATGTGGGACTAAAATAAAGGAAAGCAGATATCCTAATACTACTATATCTAACAGTACCAACTACTCAGAATGTATCGGTAGGTAGATGAAGGATTTTAAGAGAAACGAATTTTTGAGGGCATTCAAAATGCATGGAAAATTTTAGTGTCAGGACTTATTACGTAGTCCAAAAATTGATTATTTAATGAAAATTTTAGATTTTTTTCTTGTGAAATGAGAATCTACATTTTGCTTACGTTTTTCCAAAATTTTAAAATTTTCAAAAACAATATTTTTCTTGTAAAAATGAGATTCTAGCTAAAATTGAGGAAAAAAGCAGTAATGAGACCAAGTGGAGAGAAAAAATTAAACACGATGACCAATTTTTGTATGAAGCCATGCCATTGAGTGTAATGTTGTCATTAATGAAAATTTAGCATCTAGTTTTTAACGGGTGTTGAAAAAGGACTTAGTTTATTGTTGAAGTGTGGTATGAGGACCAAGTTGAGAAAAAATAAATACAAAGACTAACTTGAGTATGAAACCCCAATACACTGACTAAAATAACCTTCTAGTCTAACAATTTTTTTTTGAAGTAAAAAACAGGGCAACGTGTCCTGTTCATTTCATTAAACAGTCATAGAGGATACATACGATAAAATGGGGAGAAGAGGAAAAATATCAAAACGATTAGAGATTAGAGATTAGGGAGAGGGACCTTGTCGTCACCTAATGCACAGTACTAATCATCCGATAAATTCAACAAAACCACATATAAAAACTAACATTAATAGTGCAACATATGAAAATTAATCTTTGATTTATAGATTTATTCAGTGATCAAAGAGTTGATATATCTTCTGTAGATGATTAATCTTATGGAGAGGATACACTGATTACTTCGGTCAAACATTTAGATCTACGGTATCTTCTTTAAAAGATGCTAAAAGGAAGAAAGAAATAGATCTAGAGATGGAATACAAATACATGGTAGTACTCATATATCCAATGATTTTATTACATGGACACAAAGTCTGGGCTCCATCAACCACACTTTCGCAGCAAAAACTATCTACTTAATAATACCAGAGAAGATTTTCAACATAAAAATTGTACACGATAATAGTAATATGTTTCATCAGACCTAGTTTATTTCAGTGAGCTAATAGTTTTGCAAAAGTTTGGCGCCTCGTTTGGTACGCGGGAATGAATGGGAATGGAATGCAATTCCAACTTCTGATTCATGCTTACTAAACATGATGTGTTTTTTGATGTTAGAAATAACATTTCCACTTCTCATCAATTCCCACTTAATGTGGGAATTGCTATTCCCAATGAGTTATCAAGGAATTGATATTCCCACTTAAGTGAGAATGAAAATAATAATATAAATTCCGGATATACCCTTCTTAAAGATATTCCCACATAATTTTCTAATCGCACCCAAACATGAGAATGGGAATGAGCATTCCATTCCCACATTAATTCCATTCCATTCTTACCTTCATTCCATTCTCACTTGACTCCATTCCCGCGTACCAAACGAGGCGTTAGAGCTAGGATATGCAGAACATGTAGATATGAGAAGATTAGCTTAAAAGCTTTGGAAAAAAAAAGTAATCCCAAAGACCCTATTAATCTTCTAGATTAATGATGTCTCAATTTAAATAGGCTAAAACTGACCGTAGTAGTAGCAAAGGCTAGCTAGTTCCTTATTGCTGACGAGTTAATTAAAGTGTTGATTATATATGAACTCCCTGTAGTTTCCCGTTGTGTCACTTATTAATCTCTTATAGTTTGATAATCATTTTTTTAAAATAAATTATAGTTTGATAATCGACACGTGGTTGAATACAGTTTTATGCCCCACGAAATGAATTTAAGTCCATGGCCCAACAAAGCAATGGTCCATGGCCTTTTTTAACAGCTGGCAGCTTGTTCACGTGACGCCCGCTTAGAGTTGGAAATAATGGCCCGCAGTTAGCTTCTCGTGACTAGTGTTAGTAGTGGACCGTCTTAAATCTTATGAAAACTAAACACGCTGGACTTAAAGGGGAAAAAAAATATGGATTAAGGAATTGTCTGAAATTAAACAAGGATATTCTGAACCTCTGTTTTTGGAGAAACTGTAAACGTAAATTATCTAACGTTTCATTAAATTAAATAGCTAATAATTGAACATTTACAATGAGATATTCTCACCCTTTATGAAGTGATTTCTGCATTGTTATTGAATGAGTCTTCACGCAAGAAATCACAGTAACGCCTTGGCTACTAGTAAAGTTATCAGAGCGTTTACTTAGGAGGCAGGAGTATTTAAAAAAAATGTTGGAGTTACTAAACAAGATCATAATAAACAATTCAGAATGGATCCTATCAAAACTACCCGTATAGGAGAGGGGTGATCTAACCATAAATAGAAGAGTTGTAATTCTCAAACTAAGCTTCTAACCATACCATCCGTGAAGAGTATAAATCACTTTCTATAGGGTGTTCTGATAGAATTCTACTCAAAAGATATTATGCATGTGGTTTCTTCTTTTATAAGGATTGTAATGTTTAAGAAAAATGAATAACTTTGTCAAAATATTCATAATAAGTTAATCAGATACTTTTAAAAGGTATCCTATCCAGGTTTTAAAATCATCCTACTCTAATCAATGGTAAAGTTACTTTTAAAAGATGTAACTACTTTTATTAGTTCACCAAAAACCTAAAGTTGGTAAAAAGCTGAAGTTGAAAAGGAAAGAGGAAAAAGAAAAAAAGCTAAGCCCAAGAGCATAACATGGCATCCAACCATTCATAAATTAATAAGCAGCCAAAGTTTCTTAATGCATATTATCATCCTGTTAGAAAAGTGGTCATTAGGAAGATACATAGCTTGAAATCTTGGACAATCCTACAGTAAACTAGAAGCATTTGCAAAGAAAGAAAATCTTCTCCAATACGAAAAGGCAAAAATATTACTGAAATGCCATGAAAGTCTGGTTGCATAGTTTGAATATTCGTGCACAAATCAAACGGTAGATACAATTTGGTTGCAAATTTAATGTCATAGATAGTCCTCGCTGGATACTTCTCGTATGTTCATTACACAACATCATCATCCATAACAGAGGATCAACACAACATGTCAATAGTAGGAAGTGCTTGGTGCTTCAATCCAATAATTTTACAGAGATTTTTACCAGGATTCTCAATCATATCAACTTCAAAAGGTGAGTGAAATTTCTGCGTATGAAATAAAGCAGAGGTTCGCTCATGAGTACCCCAAAGGAAAATAAAACGCAACCCTGGCTACCTTTTATCCTTCAAGACTGTGCAAAAGCAAACTTTTTCCTAATTGGGAATCATTTTACCTATTGAGCCTAGGCCTAGAGGGAACATGCACTCAACTTTCAAGCCTGTGCATGTTTTTTCTGCTATTGAAGTCTGTAAAAGCTTGGCATATAAAAAATAGCTAGTCTTAGTTGAAGCAATAAGTCAATAAATGAGACTTAAGTTAAAACTATGCAGTATATTCACATCCATTTTCATACTCTGTAATATGATCATAATACCCAGTTTGTATAAGATTTCCATACTCTGTTACAATTGTAAAATTTTGCAGGATTTCCTTGAAATTTATCCACGACATCACACCTTAAGAGAGGAGTAATCACATACATACATCTCTACCAAATTGCAAGTAGAAACCATATGTAAGACTCTTGCTTAATATAAAAAAAATGTGATTGGCTTAGAGAAGTTTTTAATCAAAGAGGAGAGGAGTTCCAAAATGGAATTAAGTGCCTTATCGAATGAGTATTTAGTTTTAGTGTAAGTGAGATCAGCAAGCCAAACTTTATTAATCAGAAAGTTAAGTGTTTGACGTCTGATCATATCAATTATTAATATACATTGGGGTTAAGTAGGTCAAACAAGCAATCTGATGCATGAACAGGTTGATAACGCTATTGGATGAAGAGGAAATAACAAAAATAAAAGAGAGGAACATCACATGTTAGACAATTCTAAGCATGTTAAATTATAATGCAACTTCTACAAAGGATCTCCTCTATTATGGATAGCAATTATTTTTTCTTCTCTCTCTCTCTCTCTCTCTCTCTCTCTCTCTCTCTCTCTTTTGGGAAAAAATTGAGAAGATTAAAAGCCTGTTTTTCTGTTTTTAACTTACAAGTTACATAAATTTCAACCCATATTTGAATATGGTTGGATCAACAAGTTATTGCAGTATTGTAAATTTTTATTAACCTGGAATATGCAAAAAGGATAGATGTCACTTCTGAGCAAGGCGATTGTAAGTCAGAAAGATTTCTAAAATCCCCAAGATCATGCCTGCAAATGTTCCGTGTTTGAAGAGAGACAAAAAAAAAAAAATACTGTATTCCCTCTTTCCTAAATATATTCTCTGCGAAATGTGTTCAATAAAGTTCAATTTGACGTTTTTTTGGTCCTCTAAACAGAAGAAATGGCTGGCAATGTATTTTTCTTGACCTTCATTGTATTTTTTTCGGTAACAAGGGAAGACGAACTAACCTAGAGGCACTAATTTGGGAAAAATAATTCCCCTAGCGCTGTCTTCAAGTATCCCCCTCAACTCAATAGGAGGGGAAGAGAGAATCTAGAACTTCGATGAGTCAACCCCGTGCCTCACCAAAATGTCCGCACATCGATTACCCTCTCCCCAAATATGGTAAACCTTGCTCCGTTGAATTCAGTGGAGTACTTAATGGGAGGGAAATTGAATTGCAGAAACTGTATGATGGACTACAGGGGAAGAAAAGAAAAAGACAGGGAAAAGGTAGAATTTAGACAGAGAAAATGCAATCAGATTCTTCATATGATACCTACAATTCACAATTCTTCAACTCAAAATCAATGAGTTTCAACTCTAATACATTATTCACATATCTCTATCCTAAACAATCATATTGAGAAATCCCTCCTTTCACACTTCTCAAACAAAAAACATCAGCAAGTAAGAGGAGCGACCTAAAATAGAGGGGTGTGTCAGTAAAATCAATCAAAGAGTTAGCAAATTAAAACCTGTATCATTTTGTCAAGGACTTGAAAGCTTGAATCAAGAGAGAAAAACCAGAGACCCCCTTCTCACTATTTTGGATCTCCTCCTCGAACCAAAGCCTGCTCTCCAAAGATCTCCGCTTTCTGAACATAAAAACTGCATAACCCTTTGAACTACTAAAATTTCTCAAATCCCACATCAAATCAATAGGCAATCCATCAACAAAAATAGTATAATTCCCTCTAAAATTCCACTGCAGCCTCCTCACATGAACAACCCTCTTCTTATCAATACTCACAGTCATCTCTAAATCCCCATTGCAACTAATAACAATGTCATGCTCCTTCCCTTCTTCACTAAACTGAGCTTTCGTCGAATAAATGTTATGGCCTATGATTTTCTCCAATCGACTCACTAAAAAGAATTGCGCGGTTTGGATTGAGTTTTGAAACGTTTTGATGTAGTCTCTGCTCAAATCTCCAAGCAAAAGGGCGACCTCAGAGTCGACGATGACGATAATGTAGAAGTCAGAGATGGGTTCAGGACCTGAATTGTTTCCATTAATTTCTTTTAGATCATGGTGTTGTTTGTTAAATTTATAATGGCTAAATTGCACTTAAATACCACGAAGTATCCCCGCTCTATCATTTATATACTACAAGGTGTATATTTTGACAGAAAAATATTATAAATTGTTAAAAACTTGGCATGTTAGTATCATCAATCATGCAAACGTGAAAATTTTCAACCGAATGTTTCTGTATGCTTACATGCTAATTTTAGAGCTTTTTAACTATTAATATTTGTTCAATTTGCTATTAAATCAACCAAAATTCTTTTTCTAACTTATCTTAATTCTACTTTAAAATAGAGTTGAGATATGTCTACTGAAAAATTTAACAAATATTAATGGTTAGAAATGTACAAAATCAACATGTTAGTGTCATATAGAAACATTCAGGTGAAAGTTTCACGTTTGCATGATCGAGGATACTAACGTGCCAATTTGTTAACAATTTATGGTATTTTTCTGCCACAAATTACAACTTTTGGTATATAAGTGACAGAGCTTGAAAACATTTTGCTATTTAAGTGCAATTTAGCCATTTATAATTAATATTTCACAAAAACCCATCTTCAACTTTGAATATTTTTCAAATACCTTCTAAAAATGTGAACCATAATTTTACTCACCCATGTGAAAATTCTTGTTGATGCTGTTAGTGGGATTTTTGAAAAAAGTTTAAATTTGACGGGGGTTTTCAGAGATCCCAAAACTTGGGGGGTTTACTGACATTTCGAAAGTTAATGGGGTTTCTCTGAGAAACCCTCAAATTTAAGGGGGTTTTCTCAAAATTTGCTCGAGGAAAATCACAGAATTAACCAAAATTCTGAAAATTGGGCTGAATTGCTTACCTAAATTGTTGAATTTGGCCACGGAGTAATCCCAATGGACGCTGATAATGGAAGAGCCGAGAACCAAGGATCGAGTGCCCTTCGTCTTCTTCAAGAGTTGAGGGTTAATGGAGTCATCGACGGCCATGGAGAGAGTGGGGCCCAGCTCGGTCTTGGACCACGTGACTTTGATGGGGAGGTTCCTTTTGGAGGAGAGAAGGGATCGATAGACGGAGGTGACGGCGGTCTGGACGGAGAAATTGACGGCGGCGGCGGCGGCGGGGGGGATCACGGAGGGCCTGGTGCACGAGGAATCTGAGACCTTGACGGCGTGATCGCTGAAGCAAGAAGCGAAGTCTGTCCTCATCTTTTTTGGGAACTGAGATGATGATGATTATGATTATGAGAACTTTCTCCCCTTTCGAGGATATTTATTGTAAGAATAGTAACTGTAATTAGTTAATTTGTGATGACGATGGAGAGGAAATTAAAAATTGAAGAGAAAGGGAGGGAGGAAATAGCTCCTCAAAAGGAATCTCATGTATTGAGAATTGAAATTGTGAGCATGACACTGACAGCTGCTGCTTTTGGCTTGTGTTTTTTGATGGTGGAAATTTTGGATGCTGGAGAATATCATGAAAGGATTTTTTTTTATTATTATATATACTTCCAAATATAGATTCATTATAACTTTAGCTTGAGGTAATGATTATTTTATGGTTAAATATCAGAAAACCTCTTAACTTTGACGATTATCAGATCACCTCTTATAAATTTCAAAATGTTAGAGAGGCCAACTTAATTTTAGGGGTTATTAGAAAACTTCTTTAACTTCAAGATTTTATCAAAAAACCCTTTTAAAAATATCAATCGTAAGTTTCGCTGGAAAAAAAACACCCCCTGCATAACTTTATCCATCAATGTGAAAATTTACAGTTATTATTGTTACTCTATGAAAAACTTTTATTTTTGCATTAACAAATATATATGAAGATAGATTCATCTTTTTTTAGAGAGTGCATTTTATAGATAGGCAGAGAGAATAACAGTCAAGCAATGTCCCTTTGAACCTAAAATCTTCATTGATTTTCTTTATGTATTAGTATAAATAAATTACGGTATAGATATATGCATAGAACTTTGCTTTTTATAACATAAAATGTGAAGAAAACATTCAATTATGTGAGCTTCTTTTTCTTATGATATTGAATGATGTAGAATATTCTAGAAGCAAAAAGAAAAGAAAAGAAAACACTAATTATTTAAAATTATATTTTGACATTTCAATTACAATTGAAAAGGAGGACTTGTCCACCGCTCATCCAACTTTGAACTACCCTTAGTTGATTTTTTTATAAAGTAGTATAGATTATTGTGTTGTTACTGTAACTGTTAATATTATCATTAAATGGTTAAGGATGGGTATAGCTCTTGGTGTTGGGGCAACTGGGTCCACAAAATAAGACCCACCAACCCAACCCAATCCATGACAACAACTTCCAACGGCTCGAGGTTTAGAGAGGCTACTTTCCATTCTAGCTTTTATAACCCTCAACAAGACTCCCTCATCTCCAATTTATCAAGATGAGTTCATGTGTTGAGATTTACATACATCTATTATAGATTGTTATTAATGGCAACATGTGTATTATTGCAGTTTGTCACATGGCCTGTGCGTGGGAGAGCTCAGGTGGTACATAACTTCAGTGCCTAAACAAGAGGTCAATCAAGCCAGAGGTTATTCAATTTTTTCTTTCTTTCATTTTTTTTTTGAGAATCTCTTAATTTTGAGGGGTACTTTTTAGATATTTTAGGAACAATAATGGGGGCCTGTACTTATAACATATGTATATCCTTGTTTTTAAAAATCCGATGATAAAGATGCTTAGATTTCTATTTCTAAAGAATCATATGCAATTTTTATTTTTTTCAATTTTTACTACACATGTGCCCCTCTCTCTCAACTTTCATGAGTCTATTGTGACCTCCCATAATTCAGCATATTGCAAGATGCAGATCTTACATATTTCAACTCTCAGTTATCCTGCAGTTTTATAGCCTGTTAACAAGTAAATTTTTCTAGAACTATCAATGCATAAAAAATGAAGCTGGTCTTGATGTAATGTAAATAGGCTAAATTACCATATTGGTATTAAAAGTAGTACCCAATGATCAGATTGTTATTAAAATTATCTCCGGCGACAACAAGACATTTAAACTTACACGATGAGACAAATAGGCCCAAAAATAAATTTTTCGGCCAACTTTTCCGGCGACCACTCATATAATCTGTCACATGATACTTATGTGGCATATTTATGATAACATGATAGCTGTAGTTAGCCTAATTTAAATAATTAGAGAGGTATATTTTTAAATTAGTGTAAAAGCAAAGAGGAATTTTTTTAATTTGGGAGCTTCTTCTGCTTCTTCTATCAAATTAGGGTTCTCCATTGCTTGAGAACATGGAATCCTTGAGCTCAAGCAATGAAGAACCGCCAATTTTAAGGAAGAAGAAGGAGTTCCAAATTTAAAAAAATCCATCTTTTTTTTACCCTAATTTTAAAATCACTCATTTTAATGGGTTGAATGAGGCTAACTACAGTTGCCATGTCATCATAAACATGCCACTTAAGCACATGTGGCAGATTACCAGAGTGGTCGCCGGAAAAATGGCTGGAAAATTTATTTTTGGGTCTATTTATCTCATCGTGCAAGTTTAAATACCTTGTTGTCGCCGAAAATAATTTTAATACATTGTTGGTCATGAGGTACTTCTTTTAACGCAAATATGATAATTTATAGGACAAATACAACAAGTAGGCAGTCAACAAAGAACAGAACCTAATCCCAGAGGTGCATTAAAGCTTCCCAACCCCACACACACACACACACTAAAACAAGAAATAAAAATTGAGGCAACAATGATGAGACCAACAGCATCAATAAAAGCTTTAGCATCTTATTCAAGTTTGAGCAGTCAACCCTAAGGGTCTCTTTGGATTTAACCCTAGTGAAGGGAAGTCAAGTTAACATAGAATAAATTAAATTAAGAAAAGTTGAGATAACATACAAAGTTATTTGGGAATTTTGTAAGGAGAATGAAGAGGAATTTATTTCATCATGTTTGTGAAGTTTAATAAAGTGAATAGAATGTAAGGGAATATATGTAAAATTTATATAAATAACCTTACATGTGTGAGGCTCATTTCTTTATAGAAGGGTTAAATTATCTTTGTGTAATAGTTATCTTCACAACCTTTTGATTACATCCCTTTTTGGTTTTTGTTTTTTTGTTTTTTGTTGGGGGCCCCCCCCCCCCCCAAAAAAAAAAAAAACTCCCAAAAAAAAAATATTATCTATCAAAATTGAGTTCCTACCTTCCATTAACCTCAGTCCAAACAGACCATAAAGAAAACCTAGATGTAACTAAGCCAGAGCATTTCATAAACTATAAAGTTCTCAAATAAAAAATTCTGTCTCAATGGTAGTAAAGCAACAAATCAAGAGAATTTAAACTCAGAACCTAGAATTGAATTAGATTACCAACTCTGTATATATTAAACAATATCAAGCTTGCACAATCACGCACAATTAGCTAGATCATTCTCATTGATCTATTTGCTATAAAATCTGAATATCCACGGAAAAGGAGTGTTACTTGAAATTATTGCTGTATTTAAGAAACCCACAATGTCAGAATCTAATTCCAACAACTTCCCTTGCTACTGGATATTGTCAATAAGAATCAAGACCTCAAAAATAGAATATTTGTATAGCCTTGTGAACAACTCAATTAACAGACCATCAGACATCTTCATTGATAATCTAAAATGTCAACCTAATTTCAAATATCTTCAAGTTGAAGGCACAGCTTATAGGATCATCATAAGGGTCCCCCTTCTTCAAGCAGCCAAATCAAAATGCAGAAAAAGATAGTAGAACTACCCAAATTGAATAATTGATACATGACCACAAATCTCAGTTCTCATTGATTCATTGCTAAGAGATGTGCATCCTTTAGAAAACAAGGAGGGTAGTCAAGCTGCCTACTTAAATATTTTGTTTGAATAAACTGTCTTCAATAGTTCCTCATATTTTATAACTTAATATTTGTACCTAATCACTCATACAATTAAAATAAGCATGCGGTTGAGAGAGTGAATTATTAATGCAAGTTATTTTAAAACTGAGGGAACAGGATCCAGGAAAGGGACATAATACTAGTTTACTACGTAAGATATATTAGGTTTAGCTTGATACTAAAAACTCCAAGATCAAACAATGTACTTGTTAAAGAAACAGTGTACTTGTTCTATGTCCTTTGGTTATCTAGCCAAATTCATCTACCCCATGAACAAATGAAGAGGAAAAGGTTAATTAGTAGTGGGTGGTTTCTTGGTGTAGCGAAATCAAAAATTTCCTACCTGTCAATATGATGGTGAAGCGCGCACATCAACATTTGGCGTGGTCCATTTTTGGTGTTCTTCTCCTCTACTTATTGTGCAGCTAAACAAATACCAATTGGTCCATGAACACCAACCCCAGGCTTACTCTCACCTTCCGTTTCTATTACATTTGGTCTCAATAGTGGTTTAGAACGCAGTAGGTTGCGACAATATCGAAGGAGGAGCAATTCTCCGATAAACAAGTACAAAACTCACTAATTTAATAAGTGATAAGACGCCGCATCGACTAATGCATGTTCAAACTAACAAAACTAATGCAAAACAAATGGTCCAGCTAATATAATCACTAATCGCTATATAGTAAATGTTAAAGTCAGCGGCCACTAACCAACACTGTAGCCACGACTCACCAACCGTACTGTAGCAATACTGTAGCGACCTAACTTCCATAGCGTACACCTACCACAATATCGCCTATAAATAACCCCCAAAGCCTTAGGTGGATATCATCCCAGTAGCAAAAGAAAAACAAAAAGAGAGAAATAAAGATGAAAAGAAAAATAGAGTGCTTGTAAAAGAGTATAGTAATGTAGTAATTTGTAGTACAGAGAGTATTTGTATTTGAGAGTATTGCGTGTTGTACTACTAGAGAAATAATAATAAAATATTTATTAGTGCCCTCCACCCTTCTCAACTCGTCAAGTGGTATCAAAGCCACTCTCACAAATCAACAGGAAACCTATATTATAATTTGACAAATCAGGGTGTAAACTATTTTATGTTAGTTCTAGATGATAGGCAATGAAGGAAAACTGTCATATAACCCTTAATTAGCCACCTTCTTGGGGGGAGGGAATTATTAGAGGTGCTTGATTGTTGTGAATAAACCAAATTAGATCCCTAATTCCCATCAAAACAGATCAATTGCAAACACTTGTTTTTTAGAGGTCAGTTCTGTGACAAAGTTGTTCGCAAGATGACTTACTACTTATCCTAAGACGATACCTCTTTATTCGGTACTCCATATTAGTGTCATCCAGAGGTTGAATAATAATTATAATTAATAATAATAATAATGCTAAAACACTAAATTTTCAAGGCACTGGAGATTAGAAGCCGTTTAAAGAAGAAGGTGCACAGCTTCCTTGGGCAATAAATGGGGATAAAAAGTTAATTAGTAGATCTGCCAGCAAGGTTGCAAGTACCAAGACATCAGAAGAATCCTTAATAGAAAAGACTTATTAGAGTTTTAGGGGGGCAAACAATGGTGAATGCTAATATGAGGTGAAAGTTGCCGCATAAAATTTTCAGAGATGTAAGTTTTTGTTACCGTAAGATACCAGAGTAGCAAACTTGCAGGGTGGTCCAAAAGAAAATGACAAGTCTATGATATGCAACTACGCATATTGATATTGAATGTCATAACTACCAAACCTCTGCATCCCTGCCCAAAGCGCAGAGGAATTTTGCAGAGCATCAATTAATGTGCAGCTTGTTTTCTCAACACCCCAAAACAAAAAAAAAAAAAACAAAAACAAAAAGAAGAAGAATTTGTTGCTGCTTGACCAGTCAGCGTGGGCAATCGGCCAAGTCAGACTTCTGGAAAAAGACTCTACTTTCTTTGCTTCAGCTGCTTCATGGCTACTCACCACAAATAAGAAAGAAATTGTTGTGTTCTTTGGTTCTAACCAATTAAAGGTCATTTTGATTGTATGGGTTTTTCAAAAAATCTTGAACGAAATTCTACATAGGTCGCATTAAAAGAGGAAGGAGATAGCAACCAAGTTGGATCAGGGAGGCAGCTAACATGATCCATCGATTCATAGAAGACAATATCATGTTAAGTTGTCAACTGTTAACAACAAGGAACAGTTACAAGTTTATGGTCAACCTTAGAAACTTTCCATATTGGCTGCTAATATAAACATTACCCACCATTCCACTTGCACCCGCGCATTATTTTCATCTTTCTGTCCTGCAAACGTTTTCGAAAAGAAATAATCATCTCTATCACTTAGTAATGCACTAAAAGTTAAGGGTTCTTGTTCAATTTCAAGGGAATGACTCAATATTAGACATAGCAATCATATTTGACTCTTGCAAGTTGTTTGCTATAGGAAAATAGAAGATTTGGATTCTATCCATTGCCAAAATTAAGGGACAACCCACTATTTTAAATCACAATCAACCACTATTTTAAATCACAATTCATTCCAAATCCTAGGTGTACTGCACGCATTCCCAGTTTTCACTAAAGTCAAATTGCAACAATCAACTAAATAATATATATGAATTAGATTAAAATTAGTGGTCTCTCTATTAGCTTTTAGTAGCGAAAGGGATACAAACAAAATCTCAGACCTGCATGCACTTCATTTGCATCAACACTAATGCACGACACTACTGTCTTCGGGATGCATCATCTGGTTATTGTCCATCCTCGACACACATCACAAAAACAAATGAAGCACCTGATTAACTTTAAACATATCTGAAATAATAAATGTGTTACTGAGGATACTATCCATACTGCCAAAACTGGATGAAGTGTGCTGGATTTGTTTAAAGAAAATGTTGATGAATGTGTTATTGTGGTTAAGGTCTCATGTATATGTGATGCAAATTAAGAACAAGCCTTAGAGCTCAAGTGTTTAAGCAACTGATTTTTGGGACATGTGAGGGTGTTATTGTGATAAATCAAGCAATGCACTTTAAATATAGGTCCAAGTTGTGAAAGCTGAAAGCATGATCAAACTTCTATACCAACCGAACAACAAGACTAACATCTTAAAGAACACTAAAACAGCAAAATAAAGGAAATAAAAGAAACTTCCTGTGGTTTGGCATTGTCAACTACTCATGCATCAATTAAGTTGATAATTGTGTAAGCCTAATAATGTATGACTGCTTCATTCAATGATTAATGAATGCTTATGATGTAGTTTTGTGTTCTTTAGGGAAAGAAGTCAAAGAACTTAATGGCACATGCCTAACTTATCTATAAGTTGAATCGTGCTCCATACACCCGGTTTCTAAATGGCTATAGCATATGCTTAAATCAAAACCAATATAAGTTGAATAAAAATACATGTTAATTTCCTAAATGAATAGAACACGTACTTGGTTTTCTTTTTCCAATTGTTGCAATTACAATAACGAGTAGATCAGAGGTACGTAGCATGCTTATATCAGTACATAACCAACATTTAATTTCCTGAATGAATAGAACGTATAATTGTTTCTTTTTGTAATTCGTTGCAATTACAATAACGAGTAGATCAGAGGTCGCATGCTTATATCAGTACATAACCAACATAGCTTGAAGAAAAAGACCTGTTAACTTACTCTAAAACTCATATCATTGCCCACCATTCGACATCATAGGTTGAGCACAAAACTCACGCTGCCAGCAACAAGATCTAAAAGAACCTATCCACTCTGCTGTTTTAACTTCTGGCAATGGAATATTACAGTCTGAATAAAGAACAGCCAACAAATAACATATTTCCTTCTGTTTCTGATTCATTAGATAGTTCTTGAAGCATGGATTGCCAGGCTTCATCTGAATGATTCTGTAGATTTGTTATACGTTCATCGCCAAGGCTATCTAATAACATAGCCATTGTGCTCTGGTGAATGTTTGAAGATATGTTAAAAACTGATGAAGAACTGTTTTCAACTCACATAATCAAAATGGTTACTGAGCAGAGATTGTCTAAGCTAGCTCCGCACCACTGCTGATAAAAAGTAGAATCCAAACATATTATATGATTGGAACATAGAATTCCTGAGTATAACCAGATTGTAAATAACCATGATATGTGGATAACCAGATTCTCACCTGATTTACTCTATGGAGGGAGATATACGGAGAGCCAACTTGAAGTTTTCGAGTGAAATCCAGTACACTCAGACAGTTGCTTGAAGCAAAAACCTGAAGCACTTTGTGCCTAGTCTTCGACAGGTAAATGTTACAACATAAGCTCCAACTAACGACATCATATAACTGCAAATTAGAGGAGTTTAAATGATGTAGAAAACAATTGGTACCTATTGCTGTCTCAACAAGGGCTTGATTAACTGCATCGCGAGCAACGAAAGGGACTTTCTTCGTGAACTTAAATTTCATTCCAGAAGGTTTCGGCTCCATGCCAAAGTTCTTCAACTGGATAGTTACCAATGTGAAAAAATTTGCAGCATCCTTCTGCCACTGGCAGCAGGCCCTGCTGAAGTTCTTGTTGAGAGTTATTTCTTTATGTTAGATAGGAATAGACCCATTTTGTTTAGTCCCACATCGGATAGAGTAGAAGAATGAGACCACTCCTCTTGTATATATAGACCCCAATATTAATGAATAAAATTGCACCTTTCTCTTGATTTGCCCTGTTTCTAACATGGTATCAGAGCCTCCAAAATCCTAGCCGAAAAAAAAACCCCCACTGTTCATCGCCGTCGCTACTGTTCATCACGTCGCTGCCACTGTTCACCGCCGCCGAAAATACTGTTCATCACCGCCGTCACTTCGTCGTCTTCATCCTTTGGCGATTATTTCCTTCGTGAAATAATCCCCTTTGGCGATTATTTCCTTCGTGAAATAATCTCCTCTGGGCTTGACCCCTCTGGATCAAACCTTGCTTTGATCCTGAGAAGAGTGGTGATTTCGCTTGGTCGATTTCACTCACTTTGGCGATTATTTTCTTCGTGAAATAATCCCCTTGATCGTGTAGCCCCCCCTCGTGTTGAGGAGATGAGATGAACGGGGGGACAAGGTGGATGATGAGAAGAGGGTGATGTTTGGAGATGAGGAAAGTTGAAGGCCGGGTGTGGGATCTAGATTTGTGGGATCGGTGTGAGGGAACCGAACACAAATTAGATCGATGGAGACCGGCACAAACCCGATGGCGGAACTCATCAAGAAGTTGAACCCGAAGGATGTTTCAACTATGATGCAGTTCATGAGGATGACAGCGGGAGAGGACTCAACAAAGCCACCGCCCAAGAAAGTGGAGCTTCCACCTATCGACGTGAAGCTCGAAGGGCCATCGACATATCTGAGTTGGTCGCGCCGGGTGAGATATACCCTTGCAGGGAGGAACCTGGAGGGATATCTGACGGGTGAGAAGACTGAACCGGCTGAGGGCTCCGCAGGAAGAGATGAGTAAAAGTCCACTCATATGTTGGTGTATATCTGGCTTCTCAATTCTGTAGTCCAGCCAATTGCAGCCACGATAGATGGCTTTGGGAAGGTGCAGGATGTCTGGGAGAAGCTGAGAAGGACCTATAATGGGGTGGGGAATAACCTGAGGGTATTCCAGATCGAAAAGGAGATCGCCGCCTACCCGTGGAGAGAGGATCAGATAAGAGTATGCCACCAAACCGAGCGCTTGTGGCGGATCACGATCACCGGTCCCTAGCAAGTTGCAAGGACCACGAGTGCAAGGCCTTGAGGCCTCTTTGCAGAAGAGGACCATGCTATTTCTCCGAGACTTGGCTCTATCATTTGAGCAGAGGACGGCGATGCTACTAGCCCAGACGAAGATTCCATCTCTAGAGGAGGCAGTCTCGGCCATAATACATGAAGATAGCCATATCAGGCTACAGGCTGGGACAGGTAGACTTTCGGGGGAGAAGTCAGCACTGGTGGTCTCAAACCCAGGTAACACTGGATTCAGAGGGGAGACTAGGCAGTGCTTTAACTGCGGAGAGGTAGGACATTTGAGACAGATGTGCTCTAAGCCATCCAAGGAGAGGAACTGGGGTGGACGTGGATAGACCGGAGGCCGTGGCCGCGACCGTGGAGGCCGGCGAGGTGGAAGAGGAGACCATCGGGCGAATCTGTCGGTGGCAGAAGAGGAGGAAGAAGCTGAGATGACTTTTACTGAGGAGGATCGAGCTCTCTTGGCGGCACTAAGAAGGAAACGAAGCGATGAAGCGGCGTGTCCAAGGGTGCATCTATCGCTACCGGAGGAGACTATGCCGCCACGCCGCAAGCACACCTAAACAAAGGTATGAACGACACACATGCCCTTATATCCATGGCTGCCACTAGATCCACAGACTGGATAATAGATTCTGGAGCATCCAGACATGTAACTGACAATGCCAGTGAGTTCTCGTCTTATACTCACCTGGCAGAGCCAGAGAGTATCCAGATTATGATGGTACAAAGACAGCCGCGGATCGGTAAGGGCACTGTTAATTGTACAGGTTCTATAACACTATCTAATATTTTGCATGCTCCTTCATTTCCTGTTAGCCTGTTATCCATTAGTGCCATTATCCTTCAACTGAAATGTGTTGTTTCTTTTGATATTTCTAAGGTGATCTTTCAGGAGAAGGGGACAGGGCGAAGACTTGAGACTGGCACATGGCGTAGCGGGCTGTGGTACATGGACCGTGAAGGGATGGACTCAGCGCTGACATCTATGGTTGAGAGGACGGGAGCAGGAGGAACTGAGGTGTGCGCAGAGGATAAGTTGATGCTACATCATAAACGGATAGGACATCCTTTATATAGTATTCTGGGTAAAATGTATCCAATCTTATTTCAGAAATCAAATCAACAGAAGCTTCAGTGTGATGCTTGTGAGTTTGGGAAGCTTACTAGAAGCTCTTATGTCAGTTCGGGTAATAGGAGTTCCTGTAATTTTGAGGTGATACATTCTGACGTATGGGGACCTTATCCAATAAATTCTATAAGTGGATGCAAGTATTTTGTTATATTTATTGATTATTTTTCTAGAGTCACTTGGGTGTACCTGATAAAAAATAAGAATGATGTAGTTGGTTGTTTCAAAGACTTTCATAGGCACATCGGACTTCGGTATGGTGCGATGGTAAAGGTATTGAGGTCGATAATGGGACAACAGACACCAACGTAATATTTAGGGAGTATCTATCAGCTCAAGGGATACAACACCAGACTACATGCACATACACCCCAGCTCAGAATGGGGTAGCAGAGAGGAAGAATAGACATCTCCTAGAAGTTGCTAGAAGTATGATGATGGCAATGAATGTCCCAAAAACGTTGTGGGGACAAGCAGTTTTGACGGCTGCTCACTTAATCAATAGGATGCCTTCGAGTGTATTTAAATGGAAATCTCCGCGTGAGACACTGAAGGGAGCCAACGGGGGGACCCTAACAATAAAGGTGTTTAGCTGTGTGTGTTTTGTGAAGGACAACAGACCATCTATTGGGAAACTGGACCCTAGGGCTGTGAAGTGTATGTTCATGGGATACTCTGGCACACAGAAAGGATATGTCTGTTGGAGCCTAGTGGAAAAAAAGCTGTTTGTCAGCATGGATGTGCGGTTTCGGGAGCTTGAGCCATACTACACATTGGGGGTAACTTCACCCTTTGGAGACTCGCCCGATACTGGAGGTATGAGGCGAGAGGGGGAGAATGGTGAGAGCTCAAGGGGGTCAATCCCAATTTCGGTCCCTTACTCAGAGGAGCAGGAGGATGAAGACGAAGGGGAGGAGGAGGAGACAAGGGGTGCTAGGCCTACAGCTCAGGGGGAGTGCCTACAGCTCAGGGGGAGTTACGCACATACAGAAGGAGGGAGAAGCAGTCAAAGTGTCTAAAGTGCCAGAGGTGCCTACAGTGTCAGAGGTGCCTACAGTGTCAGTGCCCAGTCCTCGTCCCGCTCTGCTTCAACTCTTGAGAAACCTACACCATCCTCCACTTCAGGTGATATCATTCCTTCTACTGCTACCCCTCTGCCCACACCAGTGTCTGTAAGGAGGACTACTCGCAATAATGCGGGTAATCCTCCTGACAGATATGGTTGGGATCTTGCTCAATTTATTTCCTATTCTAACATATCCCCTTCACATGGAGCATTCATTGCATCATTAGATTCTGTTACTATACCTAACAACTGGCAGGCTGCTAAGAAGGACCCAAAATGGAAGGCAGCCATGCACGAGGAGCTGGGGGGTCTCGAGAAGAACCACAAATGGGAGTTGGTGACACTGCCAGCAGGGAAAAGAGCAGTGGGATGTAAATGAGTGTTTACTGTGAAGCAGAATCCAGAAGGACAGGTTGAACGCTACAAGGCACGACTGGTGGCAAAAGGGTACAATCAGACATACGGCATTGACTACATGAGCACTGTTCGGACACTGATCTCTCTCGCAGCAAATAGTGGATGGAAACTACACCAACTAGACGTGAAGAATGCGTTTCTTCATGGGGATCTAGTGGAGGAGGTGTATATGGAGATACCACCAGGATTTGGCACAGGACAGACAGTGGGTAAAGTCTGCAGGCTGAAAAAGTCTCTGTATGGGCTAAAGCAGTCTCCCCGAGCATGGTTCGACAGGTTCAGGAGGGCTATGATTGGTATGAGATACAAGCAGATCAATGCCGACCATACTGTGTTCTTTCGAAGAAGTAGGGGCCACATCACTATGCTTGTAGTGTATGTAGATGACATGATCATCACAGGGGATGAAGAGAAAGAGATTGCCCAGCTCAAGGTGAGATTGAGCAAAGAATTTGAAGTGAAGGATCTGGGTCAGCTTCGATACTTTCTTGAAATAGAGATAGCTCATGGAGTGGAGGGGATTGTTCTCTCCCAGAGGAAGTATGCACTGGATCTTCTTGCAGAGACAGGAATATTGGGGTGCAAACCTGCTACTACACCGATCGATCAGAGGTTCAAACTGATTGCTGAGGCAGGAGAACCAGTTGATCGTGAGAGATATCAAAGGCTGGTTGGTAGGTTGATCTATCTGAGTCACACACGTCCAGACATTTCATTTGCGATGAGCGTGGTGAGCCGCTACATGCATGACCCGAGAAAGGGTCATATGGATGCAGTATATCAGATCCTGAAATATCTGAAGGGTGCCCCTAGCAAAGGGCTGATATTCAGGAGAAGTGACCATGTGAACATTGAGGGCTACTGTGACTCAGATTGGGCTAGCTGCGAAAATGATAGGAGGTCTACATCAGGGTACTGCATATTTGTAGGAGGTAACTTAGTCTCTTAGAAAAGCAAGAAGCAATCTGTGGTGACAAGATCAACAGCTGAAGCAGAGTACAGAGTAATGACCGTGGGGTTTACGGAGTTGATGTGGTTGAAAAGCATGCTGGTGGAGCTAAAGCTAGATCAAGGGGCCAAGATTAGGTTGTGGTGCGGCAACAAGTCAGCTATCAGTATTGCCAACAACCCAGTGTAGCATGACAGAACCAAGCACATCGAGATTGACAGGTTCTTCATCAAAGAGAAGCTGAACAGTGGGCTACTGGAGTTAGGCCATATTCCAACTAAGGATCAGGCTGCAGACTGCTTGACTAAAAGACTTAGCTCAGTAGACCTAGCTAGAGGGTGTGACAAAATGGGCTTAATAGATATCTGTCGCCCATCTTGAGGAGGAGTGTTGAGAGTTATTTCTTTATATTAGATAGGAATAGACCCCTTTTGTTTAGTCCCACATCGGATAGAGTAGAAGAATGAGACCACTCCTCTTGTATATATAGACTCCAATACTAATGAATAAAATTGTACCTTTCTCTTGATTTGCCCTGTTTCTAACAGTTCTCCTTATTTTTTTTTTGGAGAAAAAAGGATGAGGTCTCACTCAGACACCTCAGCATGCTACTTGTTCGCGAGGAAAGTTTAAAGCTGTAAAATAAAGATTATCCCTTCCAATTGATTTTAAAGAAAGAATAAATACAACTCGAATGCAATATCTCTCTCTAGCGACTTAGATAAAAGAAATTACAACTTCCTCGATCGGTCGCCCGATTTACAAAGAGAAGGATCAGCGGAGAACCTTCCCTTTATTTAATCTGGGTTCTTCACGGTGGCGGTGGGAGCTTGAATCTTGTATCCCGTTGACGATCCGACCGTCTTAACTTCGTGGGGCGAGGTTGGAAAAGAACTTCGCGAGGAGCAAGTCTAAGAACTTCATAAAGCAAGTTTATAACTCTAACGAGTTTGATAACTCAAGATATGAGTTTTGTAACTCGCACGAAGTTTGTATGCCAAGCCGAGGCGAAGAGGCCAATCAAAGCCTCCTCTAAGCCAACCCAACTTCCCTCCAAAAGCCGCCAATCGAGAGAAAAGCCCCCTATCTCCCGAGCCTTTGGCTATTTATAGGGTTTTAAGGGTGTAGCCGACCCTATAATCGCTCCTAAATGAGGGTTAATGGCCCTCGGTCGTGCAAAACAGTTTTGGAACTGTTAAGATCGTGTTTGAGCGAGTCAAAGCAGCGTAGTTCGCGTTACGGAGCAAGCCTCGCGTCTGCGTTTTGAGCTTGAGCGGGCCATGTGTGCCGCGTTTTGAGCTTCGAACGCGGGCCATGTGTGCCGCGTTTTGAGCTTCGAACGCGGGCCATGTGTGCCGCGTTTTGAGCTTGAGCGGGCCATGTGTGCCGCGTTTTGAGCTTGAGCGGGCCATGTGTGCCGCGTTTTGAGCTTGAGCGGGCCATGTGCTCGCGTTTGGGGCTTGAGCGGGCCATGTGTGCCGCGTTTTGAGCTTGAGCGGGCCATGTGCTCCGCGTTTGGGGCTTCGGACGCGGGCCATGTGTGCCGCGTTTTGAGCTTCGAACGCGGGCCATGTGCTCCGCGTTTTGGATTGAAACGCGGGGATAAGTCCCGCGTTTTGCTTTGAAGAGATCAATACTTGTGATCTCTTTTCACAAGATTGTCAACTTGTAATCCTTGTACTGGAGACATTAACCGATTCTCCTTTATTGGCGTGAAAGTCATCGACTTGTAACCTTCATTGATAGTGTTTAGCGGATATTGGGCGTCTTGATAATTTTTTGACCCTCTGAGAACCCCTCAAAGTTTTGAAGGTCGCGGTTGACTGGGACGAGCTTTTGGAATACTTTGGATATCTTCTTTTGTTTGATTTTTAGAAGGTATTGCTCCTCATTCTGTCTTCAAAAAAGTTGCGTTCTGCTTTTGTCCACGCTAGTCATTCGTCTTGCATTAGTGAACTCCGGCGTTTTTGCTTTTTTTTTTTTTAAATGCAGGAGTTCATCTTGAAATTTGCTACGTGAGACTGATCCTCGCGATTTGAGGTTGAAACACGGAGCTGGCCATCACGTTCTGTGTTTAAAATGCGGGCGTGACCCTCGCATTTTGTGTTGAAACGCGGGGGTGGTCCTTCGCGTTTTATGAGTAAAATGCGGGGATGAACCCCACATTTCCAACTAAGTCTTTTAGACTTTTCTTTAAGGTGCCAAAAGTATAGTGTCAACTTGGCATGCCTTTCATACCTGTTGTTTGAACAAGCTTTTTGGGGTTTATCACTCTATTGTAAAGAGTTGATAAATTGGTTTTATCATCAGAGGTGGAATTTTTAACTTGATGATGATTTTTGAGGACTTATC
Source organism: Asparagus setaceus (assembly GCA_012295165.1). NCBI lineage: Eukaryota > Viridiplantae > Streptophyta > Magnoliopsida > Asparagales > Asparagaceae > Asparagus > Asparagus setaceus. The sequence continues at coordinate 29,179,842 of CM022707.1, forward strand.
GCTCTATTGAAGAGAGTCGATAAGTTAATTTTATCAGAGGTGTGGGGTTAACTTGATAAAGTTGGGTATTTGTGATTTGAACAAGATTTTGAGGACCTATCTCTCTATTGAAGAGAGTCGATAAGTTGATTTTATCGAGGTGTGGGGTTAACTTGATAAAGTTGGGTACTTGTGATTTGAACAAGGTTTAAGACCTGTGATGTGAACAAGGCTTACGTGGCTTGTGGTGTGAACAAGGCTTTGGGCTTGTGGTGTTAACAAGGCTTTGGGCTTGTGGTTTGAACAAGGATTTGGGCTTGTGGTTTAAACAAGGCTTTTGGGCTTGCGGTTTGAACAAGGCTTTGGGCTTGCGGTTTGAACAAGGCTTTGGGCTTATCATCCTATTGAGGAGGATTGATAAGTTGACTGTCAGAGGTGTGAGGTTAACATGACAAGATTGTGTTGCGATGTGAGTAACTTTGTGGACTTATCATCCTATTGAGGAGGATTGATAAGTTGGTTATCAAACTCTGCTGAGGATGTGTACAGATTTTGATAGAATTGTGTTGTAATTTGAACAACTTTGTGGATCCATCATTCTATTGGAAAGAAATGATGAGTTGATTGACAGGGTTTAGTTGTGATTTGAACAATTTTGAGGAACTTATCTGCTGGGGAGGATTGATAAGTTGATTATATCATCAGAGGTATAATGTTGACTTGATGAAGATACGTTGCGATTGGAGCAACTTTGAGGACCTATCATCCTGTTGAAGAGGATTGATAAGTTGATTACGATTTAAGCAAATTTGAGGACTTATCATCCTATTGATGAGGATTGATAAGTTGTTTGTCGTGATTTAGTTGTGATTTGAACAATTTTGAGGAACTTATCTGGCGGGGAGGATTGATAAGTTATTTGTCGAGGTGTGAGGTTAACATGACAAGATTGTGTTGCGATGTGAGTAACTTTGTGGACTTATCATCCTATTGAGGAGGATTGATAAGTTGATTATATCATCGAGGTATAATGTTGACTTGATGAAGATGCGTTGCGATTGGAGCAACTTTGAGGACCTATCATCTGTTGAAGAGGATTGATAAGTTGATTACGATTTAAGCAAATTTGAGGACTTATCATCCTATTGATGAGGATTGATAAGTTGGTTATCAAACTCACGAGGATGTGTACGATTTTGATAGAATTGTGTTGTAATTTGAACAACTTTGAGGACTTATCGCTCTATTGAAGAGAGTCGATAAGTTGATTTTATCGGGGACAAGCTGTGAAACTTGTGATTTGAACAATTTTGAGGAACTTATCTGGCGGGGAGGATTGATAAGTTGATTACGATTTAAGCAAATTTGAGGACTTATCATCCTATTGATGAGGATTGATAAGTTATTTGTCGAGGTGTGAGGTTAACATGACAAGATTGTGTTGCGATGTGAGTAACTTTGTGGACTTATCATCTATTGAGGAGGATTGATAAGTTGGTTATCAAACTCTGCTGAGGATGTGTACAGATTTTGATAGAATTGTGTTGTAATTTGAACAACTTTGTGGATCCATCATTCTATTGGAAAGAAATGATGAGTTGATTGACAGGGTTTAGTTGTGATTTGAACAATTTTGAGGAACTTATCTGCTGGGGAGGATTGATAAGTTGATTATATCATCAGAGGTATAATGTTGACTTGATGAAGATACGTTGCGATTGGAGCAACTTTGAGGACCTATCATCCTGTTGAAGAGGATTGATAAGTTGATTACGATTTAAGCAAATTTGAGGACTTATCATCCTATTGATGAGGATTGATAAGTTGTTTGTCGTGATTTAGTTGTGATTTGAACAACTTTGAGGACTTATCGCTCTTATCGATAAGTTGATGTTAGAGGAGTTAAGCCTGCATACGTGACATTGTGCTACGATGTTGGATACGTAGACTTTGTCATCTTTTACGGGCAAGAGACTAGCAGGCAGCGTGTTGGCGTTGACTTTAGGGTTATTGGCCAACCCTCAGCCATCAACGGACTTGATGAGCCTTTACCGATTACCATTTGAATCGGGCTAGCATGCAGATTATCTAAATCCGTTGCATGTGGCGTTGTGCTAAAAGAATAAAACTCTTTTAGGCTTAATGCTACGATGTTGAATCGTGAAGCCGTCTTTCTCACGGGAATAGACTACGGTGCATGTATTAGATGCGGGCTTATCTCTGCTTAGGTTTGAGATAAAATTCCCCGATTTGAATTCGGTGTCTCCTTCGATCGGTGAAGACTAAACCCGACAGCGTGTGTTGGCGTTGACTTACCTACTTAGGATTAGGGATAAAATTCCCCACCCACGTGGCGTGGATTGTGGTGTTATTAGAACAACCTTGAGGATTTATCGCTCTATTGAAAAGTCGATAAGTTGATTGTCGAGGTGTTAGGTTAACATGACAAGGATACATTGCGATCGAGCAACTTTGAGGACTTATCGCTCTATTGAAGAGAGTCGATAAGTTGATTGTCGAAGGTGTTAGGTTAACATGACAAGGATGCGTTGCGATTGGAGCAACTTTGTGAACTTATCATCCTATTGGAGAGGATTGATAAGTTGGTTGTCGAAGGTGTTAGGTTAACATGACAAGGATACATTGCGATCGAACAACTTTGTGGACTTATCATCCTATTGGAGGATTGATAAGTTGGTTGTCAGAGGTGTTAGGTTAACATGACAAGGATACATTGCGATCGGAGCAACTTTGTGGACTTATCATCCTATTGGAGAGGATTGATAAGTTGGTTGTCAGAGGTGTTAGGTTAACATGACAAGGATACATTGCGATTGGAGCAACTTTGTGGACTTATCATCCTATTGGAGAGGATTGATAAGTTGGTTGTCAGAGGTGCATTGTTAACATGACTGGATCATGTTACGATTTGAGCAACTTTGTAGACTTATCATCCTATTGGAGAGGATTGATAAGTTGATTTTGGTGGTGGTGTTGCACGTTGAAGTGCTTACATTGTCAAAAGTGTTTTGTTAACTTGACAATATTTAGAATTTATTATTCTACTCGGAATATAACAGATAATCAACCCCCAGTCTGTAATTATTCTAGGTCGATATTAACTGAGTCTTCGGCCTCGCGATTCAGAGCCGGGTCACCAATAGCTAGGTCTTCGGAGTCGGTCTCCTCTTCTTGACTTCAATCCTAGCAATAATTACTTGACTGTTATACAGGAGACTAGTTGTTTCGAAGCGATATTTGGCAACCCCATTCGAGCTAGGAGATTGGTTTGTAAATTGTGCCGACAGTGTCAATCGAAGCGGTATGTCATACATCGAGCATCGAAGAGCCATGCTTGAACCGTTCGGCGAAGACTTTGATAGGCTCTCTCCTTTTGCTTAAGGGCAAGGAGAGAAGTGACGATGATTTCCGTGTCATCTTCAAAGAATCGTGACAGAAGAGTCTCTAAATCGCCCATTTGGATACATCCTGCGGCGGTTTCATGAACCATTCAAAGGCAACCCCTTGAGGGTGCCAATGAACAAGCGAGATGTTATGGCATCGTTTGACATCCCATTCGATCGTGACTTAAAATGGTAGATATGTTGGTTCGGTGATCCCGTGCCGTCGAAAGCTTGTAGCGTAGGGACTTTGAATTTTGGAGGATAAGGAACCGTATCCCATTCTGCAGGATACGGTCTGACAACCCCCTGATCTTGGAGCTCGCACCTATTAACCATGGCATTGAGGCGGGCTTCCAGTTCTCGCATTTTTGCCGATTGAGGACTTTGCTCGTTTTCGGCCTTATTCTCTTCTTCAAATGAAGATTCTACGTGATGAGCTTCTTGATCGGGAGCTTCATTCACTTTTTCTTTTCGTTTTGAGGATCGACCCCTCGCCATTGATGATTACGGTTGAGGTGTTGAGCGAACATGTGAACAGAGCCCTATCGCAACAAGTTGGGCTACCATTTCTCGAAGTTGATCGATGGACTCTTGTTGTGATCGCGGGGCTTCTTGCATCATAGCACGATACTCTTGAGCCTCTTCTTGAAATCTTGACATTCTCCGTCATGTAGGCAGCTCCGTGCTCCAAGAAAGAACTAGAGGATTGAGATTCTGCGATGGCTGAATGCTCATCATCAGACTCAATTCCTTTAGCCAACTTTTGGTAGTTGACAGGGGGTATGACCCCTGTTCGAGTCCGAGTATGTCGGTAAACCCCGTCGGAGTCATTCAAAGCCTCTTTCAAGCCGGGGGACCGATTTTCGTCCGGCTCATTAGAGCTAGAGATTGACGGTCTGCCTACTCCGATCATGTTAGAAGTGACTCCAAGGTATTCGACCTCTGAAGTCTCATTCTTGTGAGAATGCCGTCGTTCGGTGGACCAAATGACATTTATCAATTGGTCAAACACCGACGGCTTGGCCGCATGTGAGCAGCGTCGATATGCCAATGATTTGGCACTTGGAACGCGAAGATCGCGTTTGAGCACTTGAACGCGAGGTTCAGACCCGCGTTTTAGATTGTGAACGCTAGGTCCGCGTTTGAATGCTTGGACGCAGGGTTGAGACCCGCGTCTCAGGATAGGGGCGTGAGGTTCGCTTGTAACCCCTGCGAGCGAGGTTGGCGTTTGAGCAATTGAACGCGGGGTTGTGACCGCGTTTTATAGTGGGGCCGGATCGCGTGCAACTGGTGAGCGAGGTTGGCGTTTGAGCAATTGAACGCGGGGTTGTGACCGCGTTTTATAGTGGGGACGCGAGGATCGCGGCAACCTCAACTGAACGCGAGGTTCGCTTGAGCAATTGAACGCGGGTTGGGACCCGCTTTGACCGTGAAACGCCCATTGAGGGTTGCGTTGATCGGCTTTTCGCGAGCTTCGTATTCGGGCACATAAACGCGAGGCTTGCGTTACGTAAAAAGCGAAGCTTCGGGATCGCGTTTTGGCTCATAAGCGAAGTTAGCGTTGGTTGGTCGATTGGCCATCTCGGTCGTGTTCTTTGGCGGCGGCTCCTTTCCGCTGATTTGAGGCTTTTGCGGCGACATCACCATCTTCAGCGTCGGGTTAGCCACGACAAGCGAATGGGCTTTGGCCTCCTTAGAGGCTTTGTGGATCTTGGCGATAGCTTTGGGGCTAAGGGATCCGGAGGAGAGTGCCTCCTCGAACTTGGCTTGATCGAACTCTACGGTCAGAGTTTCAACAGTCGTCCCAATGAGCTTGACGTCGGATTGCGCCACCACTTCTTCATCTGTGAAGCTAGTCCCCAGCGGAGTCGCCATCTTTTGTTCGCGAGGAAAGTTTAAAGCTGTAAAATAAAGATTATCCCTTTCAATTGATTTTAAAGAAAGAATAAATACAACTCTCGAATGCAATATCTCTCTCTAACTGACTTAGATAAAAAGAAATTACAACTTCCTCGATCGGTCGCCCGATTTACAAAAGAGAGAAGGATCAACGGAGAACCTTCCCTTTATTTAATCTGGGTTCTTCACGGTGGCGGTGGGAGCTTGAATCCTTTATCCCGTTGACGATCCGACCGTCTTAACTCGTGGGACGAGGTTGGAAAAGAACTCGCAGGAGCAAGTCTAAGAACTCGCAAAGCAAGTTTATAACTCTAACGAGTTTGATAACTCAAGATATGAGTTTTGTAACTCGCACGAAGTTTGTATGCCAAGCCGAGCGAAGAGGCCAATCAAAGAAGCCTCCTCTAAGCCAACCCAACTTCCTCCAAAAGCCGCCAATCGAGAGAAAAAGCCCCCTATCTCCCGAGCCTTTGGCTATTTATAGGGTTTTAAGGGTGTAACTGACCCTATAATCGCTCCTAAATGAGGGTTAATGGCCCTCGGATCGTGCAAAACAGCTTTGGAACTGTTAAGATGCGTGTTTGAGCGAGTCAAAAGCAGCGTAGTTCGCGTTCGGAGCAAGCCTCGCGTCTGCGTTTTGAGCTTGAGCGGGCCATGTGCTCCGCGTTTTGGGCTTGAGCGGGCCATGTGCTCCGCGTTTTGGGCTTGAGCGGGCCATGTGCTCCGCGTTTTGGGCTTGAGCGGGCCATGTGCTCCGCGTTTTGGGCTTGAGCGGGCCATGTGCTCAGCGTTTTGGGCTTGAGCGGGCCATGTGCTCAGCGTTTTGGGCTTGAGCGGGCCATGTGCTCCGCGTTTTGGGCTTGAGCGGGCCATGTGCTCCGCGTTTTGGATTGAAGCGGGGATAAGTCCGCGTTTTGCTTTGAAGAGATCAATACTTGTGATCTCTTTTCACAAGGATTGTCAACTTGTAATCCTTGTACTCACGGAGACATTAACCGATTCTCCTTTATTGTCGTGAAAGTCATCAGCTTGTAACCTTCATTGATAGTGTTTCGCGGATATTGGCTGTCTTCAGTAATTTTTTTACAGCCTACACTACTATTAATAAAAGAGGTTGTACATACTACACTACACCTCCAACCTAAAGGTGCAGCTGAAAATCTTAAAATTCCTTACATGTTTGTACATAAAAGCCCCCCCTTACAAAAGATTGCATATAGCAAACAGTAAACCTGAACATAGTGTCATTACAACCCAAAATATTAGCTTTCATAGTACCAAAATATGAGCACATACAATTTACTATTCCAGCTGAGCACTCCCAGCAGTCACCTCTTCATTGTTCTCTGCAGCTCCAAATTGTAGCGTATCATTTCATCAGCTCTGGCAAGACTCCTCATTGGTCTGCGCTTGAAATGCCTCATTGTGCGCTCATTGATGTGCATATTCCCTAACCAGAATTGAACAACAGAGTTAATTTGTCCCAAAATCTGTAATGCATGTTTACTTTTGTGGTTGAAAATTCTATTATTTCTCTCCCCAAATACACCAAACTAAAGCATAACTATACATATCCCACATCAGTCTTGATTTATTTGGTACAGAGAATAACCTCCTAGAAGACCATAACTCCTGTAGACTAATAAAATCACCATTCACATCAAATTTGTGTTTAATTGACCTCCACACAGAGAAAACAAAAGAACAATGTATGAATAAGTGGGAGTGTGTTTCTATTTCTACACCACACAGTGAACAAATATTGTCTACCACAACTCCTTTTCTATTGAGCAAATCTTTTGTATTCAATTTCTCTTTAACAATCAACCAAACTAAAATTTTAATCTTCAAAGGAATTGGCAGTTTCCAAATATCCATACAATCAAACCTAATTCCCCCATCAATCAAAAAATTATAATAGGATTTGACTGTGAAAATATTGGATGACTCCCATTTCCATTTTCTAACATCTTGCTCAGTAGAAAAATTCACATTATTTATTCTATTCAACATTTTCCAATATTGTAAAACTAAATGTTCTGTAAGCTGCCTCTTAAAAGGGATATGCCACATCCACCTATTATGTATTTGTTCTCTACTAGAGAAAATAGTTATGACCTGATCAACAACTAAGGCATATAAATCTGGAAACATTGCAGCTAAAGACATTTCACCAGTCCATTTATCCAACCAAAATAATATATTTTTTCCATTACCTATCTCCACTCTGGTACTACAAAGGAAACTTTCTTATCTTTATAAATATCTCTTCGGAAGATTGATTTTTTCCCATTTGGATTTGTATATTGAACTTGATTATCAACACCAAAGTTAAAGTTCTCCTTGTTGGTACTGGGATGCAAGTCGGGGCGGTGAATAGAATTGCTATAATTTTTTTACTAACTCAAAATAAGCAGCGGAAATATAATAAGCGAAAAATAAAAAGCAAACCAACACAGGAACACACGAGATTTATATAGTGGTTAGGATCAAAATTCTACGTCCACTCTTCCTTTTCACGAAGGGACTTCCTCACTATGACCAGAGTTCACCTGAATCATAACCCGATTCAGTAGGCTTCAAAGACGGCACCCTGAAATTTATCCGAAATCAATCGTCTAACCTAACTCTTCACAATGACCAGAAAAAACCTAGCCCTAGCTAGCCACACCCTCATTGACCTGGCTTGAGTATGCCAACCCTCAATTACTCCAGCTTGAGTACGTCATCAAACTTACAAGTTTGAAATACAAAATCAGCCCAAAATAATTCAAAGCACAACTAGAAAAATCTTATAGCTCTTTTAACAAACCACCCTTCAAACCGATGACGATGAAGATCCGTAAAGAAGCGATGTTGAAGTTGAACGCAAAGGGCACTTCTTCTCACTACAATAATTCTTGGATGATGAGTGCAACGAGAAGAAGTTGAACGAGGCGTCGGGGGTCGAATTCTCAAATCAAACTCTCTCACAAACTCTCTCACAAATTCTAGAATAAGATCTCTCTTTTTATGCAATTGCCTCTCTCTCTTCTTGTTGTCTCTTTTTTTTTATAAATATGATCTCCAACTCCTCTTAAATAGACCTTGATAGCATAGGAAAGAGATACCCTAATCAGAGTCCAAATAGGAGATCAAAAGAATTGACGAACGACTGACATTAAAACTTGAAATCTGCCAAAACATGTCGCAACCATCGATGGTGGATCACGATCATCGATAGTCCATTGATGATCATCGATGGTTGATTGTAGTCCATCGATTGTGCAAATTCTAGTTTCTGGATTTCTGGGATTATTGACTGTAGTCTATCGATGGTCCTTGCAATCATCGATGGTTGACTGTAGACCATCGATGGTTCAATTTCTTATTTCTATTTCTCTGATTCTTTCCTATAGTCCATTGATGACTTAACTTGAACATCGATGGTGCCTCGTGACCATCGATGGTTCAGAGGCTGAAATTAACATTCGTGTTGATTTTTGCATCATTTTGAACCACAACTTGTTCGTACCTATTTATACCTGAAATATATCATCTCACAAATATATCAGTAGCAAATGAGAGTTTGTTATTAATCAAATAGGAGATATTGCATGAACAACTTTCTACCCGAGCAACGCTCTAACAATCTCCCTTTGATAATAACAAAACTCAAAATTTAAAATACGTAATGTAAAACATGGTGAGATATATATTCAGATCAAAATAACTCATGTATGAAATGCAATACAAAGCTCTCCTACAAATATGCATACATGAAAAGAGTACATGTATTCCGAAACTCCCCGAAACTAAGAAACTCCAAATTAAAAAAATATAAATTTCTCCCCACGAAACTAAGAAAAATTTTGAAACTTTTCAAATTGTCATTGTCAAATTTCCACATTTCTCCCCTTTTATTGTTATCAAAAGAAAAATACACCTAGGATATGCAATATACTTGAAAATTTAAATAGACCTTGATAGCATAGGAAAGAGATACCCTAATCGAGTCCAAATAGGAGATCAAAAGAATTGACGAACGACTGACATTAAAACTTGAAATCTGCCAAAACATGTCGCAACCATCGATGGTGGATCACGATCATCGATAGTCCATTGATGATCATCGATGGTTGATTGTAGTCCATCGATTGTGCAAATTCTAGTTTCTGGATTTCTGGGATTATTGACTGTAGTCTATCGATGGTCCTTGCAATCATCGATGGTTGACTGTAGACCATCGATGGTTCAATTTCTTATTTCTATTTCTCTGATTCTTTCCTATAGTCCATTGATGACTTAACTTGAACATCGATGGTGCCTCGTGACCATCGATGGTTGGTGAAATTAACATTCGTGTTGATTTTTGCATCATTTTGAACCACAACTTGTTCGTACTATTTATACCGAAATATATCATCTCACAAATATATCAGTAGCAAATGAGAGTTTGTTATTAATCAAATAGGAGATATTGCATGAACAACTTTCTACCCGAGCAACGTTCTAACAATCTCCCCCTTTTGATAATAACAAAACTCAAAATTTAAAATACGTAATGTAAAACATGGTGAGATATATATTCAGATCAAAATAACTCATGTATGAAATGCAATACAAAGCTCTCCTACAAATATGCATACATGAAAAGAGTACATGTATTCCGAAACTCCCCGAAACTAAGAAACTCCAAATTAAAAAAATATAAATTTCTCCCCACGAAACTAAGAAAAATTTTGAAACTTTTCAAATTGTCATTGTCAAATTTCCACATTTCTCCCCTTTTATTGTTATCAAAAGAAAAATACACCTAGGATATGCAATATACTTGAAAATTTAAATAAAAATTATCTAAAGGTGAAAGGAAGATAAATATATACAATTCACAAAAGAATTTTATAGAAAATAGCACGAGAGATACATATATAATATCAAAACAAGTGAATCACGATGATAACTTATATTAAAATTCACACAAAAACTATGAAGATATCAATGAAAAGTTTGTAAAAATAATAATAAAAGTAATTATATTAGTTCATAAAATAAATTCAAATATATCTTTTCTAGTTTGAGCTTCTTCTTTTATTACACAACTTGAATTATCTCAATCTTTAGAAAATATCTAAAATCTCGATATATCACCTCAACCATATAGGAATTTTTAAGAGGAAGAACGATAGTATTTGGAGGACGATGTACACCATCTCTAAATATTGAACATATTTAGCATAGGATGGATCTTGATTATCACATTTTAATTACATTTTATACCCTTATTACCTATGTTATATGAATAACGATATTACTAATAATCATTTTTTCTTATTTTGCGGGCTAATAAAGAAATAATGAATAAAAGCCCAAATGACTCAAATTCTCGAATTTCTACCAATATTTGAAGCCCAAATCGAAGACAAACCAAGGCCCAAGATACCAAATTGATCCAAGAGAAATTCGTGAAGAAAAATCAAGAAAAGACAAATTCGGTTGGGAACCAATCGGTTGACCAACGGTTGGCCAACCGGTTATTAACGGTTATTAACCGATCGGCCAACCGATCGGTTCCCAACAGATTTCAGATTAATGGTGGATTTCTCTTCCTTTTGGCTAGGTTTGATCCAATGGTTCACATCAACTCCGTTGGGCTATAAATAGGGGTGAAGGTGAGTGTTTTGAGTGTGAAATATTTTGTAAAACTCCATTTGGAGAGGAGGGTCACTCTTAATTGAGAAGACCTTCCAAAATTGTAACTTTGTTACACAATAAATGAAATTTTTCACCTTCAATTTCCTTTCTCTTCTTCTAATCCAAGGACCAAAAGGAGGATTAGATTAAGATCAGGAGTTGTTGGTTTCTATTTTATTTCTCTTTCATTTTCTTTCTTGTCCATTTATTGCTTTGTAGCTTAGATTTACTTTCATGCAATTTAATTTCATGCAATTTAATTCCTTGCAATTTACTTTCATGCAATGTATTTAATTCTTGTATTTACTTTCTAGAATAGATTTTCCTTTTCTTTAATTCACCTTGAGGCTAGAACCCTCTAGGGAATTACCCTTTTCTAAGTGTGGAGCTAATATTCGTGGGATCCCTAGAGATTGTTTGAAACTAGCTAACAAATCCAACTCATTCTCATGAGATTGAGATAAGCTAAGTGGATCTACTCTAGATTCCTCATATCTTTAATTAATCCTCCATACTTTACATTCTTGATTTTGCACTTATCCTTGTCTTCCATTTGTTTGTTATTTTCCTTTATTCTTGATTTTGATTTTCCTCTCCTCTCTCCTCTCTCTCTCAATTTTGCTTTCTTTTATTTTGCACTTATTTTCTCTCAATCTCATTTTCCCTATGTGCATATAATCTCAAACCTAGTTTTGTTATTATGTGCATATAACCACAACCACATTCTCAACTCTATTTTCTCCTCCTTTGCACATAATCCACAATCCACTCTCTTTTATCTCTCCACATCCACTCTCACCATTTTATCACTTTCATTTTATTTGAATAAACTCCTAATTGTCGCGCATAATTTGAGAACCAAGACTTGAGCAAAACTCTCCCTACTTTCCGTTCCTCGTGGGATCGATAATCTTTTATACTATAACTTGATAAGGGTTGTATACTTGCAACTAAGGTAATCACTCAAAATTACCCATCAGATACCCTTGAGATATTGTACAATCATATCCACAAGTGTGAGTCTTTGACCATCTTTAAACGAATACACTCAAATCTGACTGTGGATTTATAGAGTGTGGGTCTTTGATCATCTTTTAATAAATACGCTCTTTTTGCTTGATGTTTTATAGCTCATATGTACTTTCTACATGAATAATAATTTTGGGGCTATATTCAAGTATAGATTGAGCTCAAAACTATTTAATATATCTAAAAACACTTCAAGAACAACATATGAAAACATTTATTCTTACTTTTACAAGACTAAAAATGATAAGATAATACTAAGGTGTAAAAGTAATATGAAACATATCATAAAATACCATGTTTATCAATCAAATATGTATAACTATGTGTGCACATATAATATATAGATGTGAAAATATGTGAATCAATATGGTTAACTCATGCCTATATACCGCCAGATAACCATATCTAAATATTTCATGTAAAAGCACATACATAGGCATGTTCAAGTTTTTTATTTTTAAAAAAATAAAAATAAAATTTTTATTTTTCATAAGAAAACTTAAAGATAGAAAGAAAATTTTTATTTGTTTTTTAAAATAACCAAAAAAGAAAAATCGAATGAAAATGAAATAAGAAAACTAAAAATATGTACATACAACAGGTCGGGTGAGCATGCATAATAGTACTAACTAAACAAATAGACAATAAGAACAAATATGAGTTAGTACATGCCATTGTTTTTGATGCTTCATCTGAATATACAGGTCCAGGATAATAAGAAAATAAAGAAAAAAATAAGTGTAAAATAAAGAAAAAAGAAAATAGACTTGAACCAAGAAAATAAAAAGAAAAGGCCATCATCATCAAACATCATCTCTCTCCATCTCCTCTTGGCCATATCCACGGGCTGCCTCGGGTATAAAATCTTCGTAGACTGGTGGTGTAGGAAGCGATGGATCAGTCGTACAAGCAGCATCCATCAAATATTGAAAAGAAGCGTCATAGTACTGATGTTGAGCAGTCATATCAAATCTCATGGACTCCACTCTCATAGTTAGCAACTCCAATCTCTCTCCTAAAGTATCCAAAGTCCAATGAGAAGCACCACCTCCTGAAGAGCCAGGAAACATAATCACCTGCTGGCTGGGACCCGGCAGGTTGACCAGCTGAGGACTCTCTCTTTCCTCTTGCCCCTAAGCTCTTCCTGGCTGTCTCATCACATAAAGCAGTTCTTCCCTTCTCCATCTAATCAGAAGGTGCAATAGGAATCCTCTGATTCTTGCAGATGCGAGTAATTAGGAAGAAATAGACCAACAGCGTGTTCTGCTGCTTCTTCTTCTCAACCATCTCCCTAGCACTCAAAGCAACAGATGACATCCATACAAAGATAACCCGTGCAGGATCAAATGACTGACCCCTAGCAATCCAATATATAAGGATGACATCTCTAACCGATAAAGTAGTGTGTAGATAGCACTAGGATAAAAATCAAACTTGAGAAAGAGATTGAGAAGAATATACTTAGATTTCAGATAACCTAAGTTGAACACACCAGAAAAAGATTTATCTGTGAGGAACTCAGCCATGCGGTCGTGATCCTCAGAACCGACAGGGATGTTCTCAGAAAATATAAATACATCGTGGCATTCCTACTGTGGTGGTGGTAGACGAAGAATCTTATGAATGTAATCACTAGTAATAGTAATCTCACATCCTCTCACTACAGTCTTAGCTTCTGAAGGTCCATAGGGCCGGTTGTAGTTCATGTAGAACTCCCAAACCCAAGAGATTCTGGCTTTCTCCCCTCCTTTGTCCTTCATAGGACCTAAACCACCTACATCCAAAAGCCCTAGAACACTCCTGTACTCCTGCAAATGTCTCTCATCTAACCCTCTCTCATATACGATATGCAGCTTCCGATACTTCTCAAGAAACTCTTGAGATGAAGATTGTGAAGATCGAGCTCTTTTGCCAGATGACATTCTCTACAAAGTCAAATAAACATGTATAAGTATAGAGAATATACATAAGATTTATAACCAAAGAAAATTAAGTAAAATGTGAAATAGGATAAAAAAAAATAGCAGTTTCAGCCTATATACCATCGATGGATGACTGACACCCTTCGATGGTCCATACACCATTGATGGTGTTCTTCGATCATCGATGGTCTATGAATTGAAACTAACGGGTTTTTGCCCTAAATCATCTAAAACTTATACATAACTCAACAATCAATGATCTAAAGTACTCTAATACTTATTCAACATCCATCCACGCAAGATATACTATAAAAAAATATGTAAAAAACGCAAGAAAAATTAAAATTGAAGATCTAGAGTTTAGAAAGTTACCTTTTTTATTTGTTTTGATTCAAAAAGATAAACTTGTTGATTATGATGATGATAACAGCAATCAAAAGGCAACAAAAACCACCATGAGATTGAAAAATTCAAAGATTTTTGGAGAGGAGAGATAAAAAGGATAAAAGTAAAAAGTAAAAAAATAAATAAATAAACTGCCCCTTTTAAATCTGCCCAGTGATAATGGACCATCGATGGTGTCACCACGACCATCAATGGTTTCCTTTTTTTTATGATGAAAAACTATACATATATACAAAGTTAGGAAACTTACTTGTATGAGGAGATAATATATAAAAATATACCAAACATGTATCTTCTCATAATGCAGACCAAGGATTGGATTTGATAACCTGAATCTTTAAGCAACTGCCATGTATTGCCTCAATCTTTGGTCTACCTGTAAGTCTGCATAAAGGCAGATAATTGTGACCTAGGTATCCACATAGGTCCACGTTGGTTAGCAATAAGGCCTTTCAGTTTTCAAATCTGTTTGACTATTTTAATCCTATATCTCATGCGACAGCTCATCGAAATATGTCCAGTTCTTCCACATAATTAGCATATAGAATGATAAACAACCAAGATTATTACCCTTAACAAAAAGGTTGAAACTTTTTATGTTTTTCGAATATGAATAACCAAGTTCAGTTTAGCTTTTACAAATCATTGATTGGAAAGGACCATGTTAAAACCTTTTGAACCCAAAGAAAATTTCTTTATAGCCTTTTCCAAATCACTAATTTTGGACTTTAGTTGTTCATTTTCAAAAATAATTGTTGTGCATCGAGTTTCAAACTTAATTTGTTCAGATGATAAATCACAAAATAACTCATCTATTTTAGCAACTAATTCTTCTTTTTCACATTGGATATTATCAAGTCGCTTAGATAAATAAGAGATTTGATTTTATAATTCGAACATTGTATGCACTTAGAAGAGGTTGACTCAACTGAATTCAAATTTGAAGAGAAAAATTCAACTTTTTTTGACAAAAAATTATTTTCTTTCTTCAAGTTTGTATTCATCTTTTTAGTTTCTTCATATTTTTGAGCTATATTTTTCAAATTTATTAACATCTCCTTATACTTAGAATAAATCTCATTATAAGAAGGATATACCTCTTCATCTGAATACTCACCATCAAAACCACTTGAGTTACTTTGGTCTGAATCTGAAAACAATACACCTCTCCCCATATGACACTTGTTCGCTTGTTTGTCATCTTCACTCGGCTCATCTCCAGATTCATTCTCATCTGTCATATCCCAAGTTGTAACTTTGAGACTTTTGCCCTTCTTCTTCTTTTCCTTTATGTTCAAAGAGCATTGATTCTTATAGTGATCTGATTTCCTGCAACGATAACAGATAAGTTTAGTTTCAGAATCACTTGAGGAATTCTTATTTACCTGTTTAGTAAATTGATTCCATCTTTCTGAAGATATTTCTGTCCTTTTTTCGACTTAAGAAAAGACTTGAATCCTTTTTCGATAAGCGCAAACTGATCATCTTCATCTTCTGAACTTGAGTCTTACTCCATCTTCTTTGATCGAGATTTCTCCTTCTTTCCTCATAAGGCTAACAATTTCTTCTTTGAATCTTCTTCTGAGGTATTTTCTTTCTCTTTTAGTCTGACTTAGTATGTGATAAGATTACTTACAAGATCATCAAGAGATAGGTTAGAAAATTTTTAAAGTTCTTTAATAACCGTTATCTTTGGTTTCCAATCACGAGATAGATGATGAAGAATTTTTCTGCACAGTTCCTTGTTGTCGTACTCCTTCTCTAAAGCTTAAGACTTGTTCACAATATCAGTGAATCATGTGAACATCTCCTGTATGCTCTCTGAGGCCTTCATCTTAAAGTTTTTATATTTGCTTACCAGTATTGTAAGCTTTGCCTACTGTACCTGCGAAGTTCCCTCATAAGTAACTTCTAGAGTCTTTCAGATTTCCTACACAGTAGTACTATTAGAGACACAGTTAAATTCTTCAGCAGTAAGAGAGCAATATAAAGCATTCATAACTTTTGAATTATAAGAAAAAAATCTTTTTTATGTTGAGGAGTCCATTTATCCATAGGAATTTCAGTAATAACTCCTCCTATCTCCTCAGTAGGATTATGATACCCATGTTCGACACACTGCCAAATATCAAAGTCAGTAGATAATAAAAATATTTTCATGCGTGCTCTCCAAAAAGTATAATTGATGCCGTCAAAAAGTGGGGGACGGTTGATAGCGTGTCCTTCAAGAAAGGCGAAAGTGGTGATAAGGCTTAACATCTCTACCCTAGGTTGTGATACCTAAATATGAGTAACGAGATTCTGATACCACTTATTGGTACTGGGATGCAAGCCTAGAGGGGAAGAGGGGATGAATAGGATTGCTACAATTTTTTGATTAACTCAGAATAAGCAGCGAAAATATAATAAGCAAAAAACTAAAAGCAAACCAACACAGGAACAGACAAGATTTTTATAGTGATTAGGATCAAAATCCTACATCCACTCTTCCTTCTCACGAAGGGCCTTCCTCACTATGACCAGAATTCACATGAATCATATCCTACATTCACTCTTCCTTCTCACGAAGGGCCTTCCTCACTATGACCAGAGTTCACCTAAATCACAATCCAATTCAGTAGGCTTCAAAGACCGCACCCTAGAATCTGCCCGAAACCAGTCATCTAACCTAACTCTTCATAATGACCAGAAGAAACCTAACTCTAGCTAAACACACCTTCAATTGACCTGGCTTGAGTATGCCAACCCTTAATTACTCCGGCTTGAGTACACCGTCAAACTTACAATTTTGAAATACAAAACTAACACAAAACAATTCAAAGCACAACTAGAAAAATCGTATAGCCTTTTAACAAACCGCCCTTCAAACCGATGATGATGAAGATTCGTAAAGAAACGATGTTGAAGTTAAACGCAAATGACACTTCTCCTCGTTGAAATAATCCTGGGATGATGAGTGCGACGAGAAGAAGTTGAACGAGGCTCCGGGGGTCGAATTCTCAAATCAAACTCTCTCACAAACCCTAGAATAAGATCTCTCTTTTTATGCAGTTGCCTCTCTCTCTCTTCTTGTTGTCTCTTTTTTTTAAATATAATCTCTAACTCCTCTTAAATAGACATTGATAGTATAGGAAAGAGATACCCTAATCAGAGTCCAAATAGGAGATCAAAAGAATCGACGAACGGCTAAGATTAAAACTTGAAATCTGCAAAAACGTGTCGCAACCATCAATGGTGGATCACGATCATCGATGGTCCATTGATGATCATCGATGGTTGACTGTAGTCCATCGATTGTGCAAATTCTGATTTCTGTATTTTTGCGATTGTTGACTGTAGTCCATCGATGGTCCTTGCGATCATCGATGGTCGACTGTAGACCATCGATGGTCTGATTTCTTATTTTTGTTTCTTCAATTTTTTCTTGTAGTCCATCGATGACTTGACTTGACCATCGATGGTGCCTCGTGACCATCGGTTCAAAGGCTAAAATCAACATTCATGTTGATTTTTATATCGTTTTGAACCGCAACTTGTTCGTACCTGTTTATACCTGAAATATATTATCTCACAAACATATCATTAGCAAATGAGAGTTTGTCATTAATCAAATAAGAGATATTGCACAAACAATGTTCTACTCGAACAACATTCTAACACTCCTTCTCTAATGCTTCAGAGGGCCTGAATTGGTACGTTAAAAGGAACAATAACTTAATAAAAGCAACTAATTGTAACACATCACAGGAGCTTCTTGATCTAATCAAATAACACCATTTCAATATGAATATCACTACTCAAAAAAGTTTCTATGTGAATATCAAAAGCGTTAACATTCCGAACTCGAAAAGAGTAGAAATCAATATCCCTAGGATCCTATGTTACATGGACTATGCCTACGGGTACTGATGCGGGTAAGAGTACAAGATACAAGAATTTTGTAAAGGTAGGGTATAGGTACGCGACTCTTTGCATGTGCGAGTGCGTGTGCATTGAAATTAATAATTTACATAGATCAATATTATTGTTCAATTCACAATTTATGAGACTAGGATTTCGATAACATTTTCATATTTGTTTTATGTTTCTTTTATAGTATTATTGTATGGATTATAAATTAGAAAGTTGCTTGTTTCTGAAGATTCTTAAAAATCATAGTTCTAAACTGGGATGAGCTGTGAAACAAACACGAGATGAGTCCAATGAAATCCAAGTGTAAAATATACGTTCAAGAACTATACGAGGGTGTTTCTTAATTGAAACATGTATTATATATTTGAGTACACATTTGAATATGTGTTTATATACTGAAGGAGTGCCTAAGGAAGTGTCATGTCCGGTATGGATACGCAGTGTCCATTATGAATATGGCTCCAGTATAGAAGTACTCATGTACAAAGCTAGAATCATATTCAGGTATCAATCTCTCCTCTTGAGCAATACAAATTACCTCAACAATTATCGTTGGCTAGATCGAGAGGCTAAATACAGTAGAAAACTAATTTTCCATCAAAACTAGCATAAAATAACTTACATTCGTCTTAGACTGAAGTTTCCTTACTTTTCAAGATAATAGATGCATAACATATATAACGTATATGCAAACAATTTGGTTACAATTTCGTCATTGCACTGTGTACAAAGGGAAAACAGTTCATGGAATGTGTTCAATCAAACTATGGAGTTGGTTTCCATCAATATTTCAACTTGAAGGTTAATGCTACTTTGAAAATTTGAACATACATTAATTTTCATGTAACATTTCACAATTATTTCTAGCTTTCAGAATTTTGCACTTCAAATCCTCCTCCTACCGCCAAAAATTCAGCATTCTAGTCAAAAATGAAAATGAAGGTAAAGACAAAACCCCTAGGTAAGAAGATATTACCTAGTGAAGCAGACATTGAAAAAATCCATAACAATCATGAATTATGTGTCCAAATTCCTCTCCATATATTCTAACAATCTCCCTCACAATTCGTATTAGTGCTTAGGTCCCAAAGTATGGCAATCGGCAATCCGAAACCCTATAAGAGTGGATATCTGCTGAAGAAATTATTTGGACCTATTATTGCCCAAATTCAAAGACATAATCAAGATGTGACACTAATAAATTGATCCCTAATTGGCTGCATACTTTTAAAGCTAACTATCAGAAAACTCCCCTTAATTTGGAGGATTATTAGATAAACCTCGTAACTTTCAAAAAAAATAAAAAAATAAAAAAAATAAAAAAATAAAAAAAATAAAAATAAAACCCCACTAGTTAGGGGGTTACCAGAAAACCCCCTTCAACTTTAAGATTTCGTCAACAAAAAAAGAAAAAAAGAAAAAGGGGTGGGTGAAATTACAGGTCTATAATCTACAAAAACATCCTAACTCAAATATTGATCCCATACGAAAATAAAAGCTCCACACTCACTTCTCTCACTTCAACTGTAATTGTTCTCCATTGAAAATAAACTTAAATACAGTTTATACAATAAGAATAAAGCTATATATATATATATATATATATATATATATATATATATATATATATATATATATATATATATATATATATATAT
The DNA here is from genome assembly GCA_012295165.1 of Asparagus setaceus. Classification (NCBI taxonomy): domain Eukaryota; kingdom Viridiplantae; phylum Streptophyta; class Magnoliopsida; order Asparagales; family Asparagaceae; genus Asparagus; species Asparagus setaceus. Next base: position 29,199,723 of record CM022707.1, read on the forward strand.
ATATATATATATATATATATATATATTGTTTGAAATAGTAAGCTCTCTCAAATTCACACTGTTAGCTCAGGTTTAAGCACAAAAATTAATAACCTTACACTCTAAAGTACTAAACTAGACTCCTCGCAAAGTCTCAAATTAACATAAAACTCACTTTCTAAACGAATCAGAAGACATTTCAATCCATCTAAACGAACTCGACTTCAGATCCTTATACGGCATCATCCCAACGTCATCCTCGTCGCTCCTCCTCCACCTCCTCGCATTCCAAACCCGATAACCCGTAAACCCGCAACCGGTCACAAAAACCAGCACTCCAACAATTATCAAAACCAATTCTGCTATTTTCCTCCCTTCATTTCCTCCTCCTAAATTCCTCACCTTAAAATAACCAATTTTTCTCTCGTCTCCCACTGCCAGCACCGTCTGTATCGGATACTCGATCGTATAACAATGCCCGGAGACATTATTATACAAAACCCCCCAACAACTACATTTATTTTCACATAACCCCTCGCATTTCTGCAACGACGCAACCTCCACAAACCCGAGCAGCTCTTTATTCGCCAAATCCACGCCCGCTTTCCTTAGCACGCGAAACCCGTTTAGATCCGACCCGCAAAAATCGCCCGAGCCCGCCGTAGGGCTACACCCGTCGCCGTCAACGCAGCCGCCGCACTTCTGCCCCTCCACGTGGCAAAGGCCGTAGGGCCCACAGGCGGCTGGGAGATCGCAGGTCTGAGAAATGGCCGCAAACTCCGAAACCCAATTCGACCCGCTCCAATAGTAAGCCTTGAGGTTGCCGTCTGGTTCCAGAGTTAGTCGACGGAGGGTCTTCTTGATTCCGGCGTTGAAGGTGTCGAAGGAGACGACGTCGACGATGGCGGTCTCGTTTTGATAGAGGCCCAAGAATCCAGTCGGGTCGAGGCGAGCGTAGATTGGGCCTTGGGCCGAGTCAATCTGGGCCTTGGCCTGCAGAGCCGTGCGTTTCCAGTACATGCCGAGGTTCTGAATGTAGAGGGCGAGGTAAGTGGGGCCCAATCTCATGGAGTAGCGTCGGCCCGTGGAGAAAAGAGTGGATTTTGAGGTGAAGTTTTGGTGCTCGACGATGGTGTCCGAAGGAAAGTCAAAGCTTTGCCATAGAACTTGTTGGTGGGTTTTTCCAATTATTTGGAGATTGGAGGAATTGAGGAGGATGAGATTATAGTCGTCTTCGGTTACATTAGTATGGATAATCGTCGTTGACCAAAGAAGCGATGTTTTTGTGGGGTCGGAGAGGAGGAGAGATGAGCCGTTGAAGGAGAGGGAGGTGGAGGGGGACCAGGGGAAGGGAGGGGAGGGGAGGGCGCCAGAGAGGGAAGGAGGAGGGGAGGTGAAGGACGGCGAGGTCGAGGAGAGAGGAGTTGAGGCGGAGGAAGCCGAAGGAGAAGGTGGAGGTCGGGTCAGTGAGAATGGGCTGGAATTTTATTGAGGGCGACGTGTCTGGAGTTGCATAAAAGCCTTTTTGGATCTCGTTGTTGTTGTTGTTGTTGACTGCTGAAGAAGAGGAGGCTGCTGCTAGAAGGAAGAAGAGGAGGAGACAGAGTTGGCGACTGTTGCATGATGCCATAGTTTCTCAATATGAAGATGAAACTGATGATCATTAATAGAAAGGTAGTGCTGCATAAAATTGCGCACTAACAATATAGGACAGTGGAGAGAGAGTTGGAGATAAATAAGAAGAAGAAGAAGAAGAAGAAGAAGAAGAAGAAGATGATGATGAGCATGATGATGATTCTAAAGCCTGCAATGGTTGTTGCTTATTGATTAGAGGAGGTCAACACTACATGGTATTTTTTAAGGGGTTTTTATTTAAAAACCCAAAGTTTTATCCCCATTTACTAAAAAATCCATGTAGTCATATACGTTCCCCAAAATACAAAGTCTACTCACGTTAATATTAGGCTAATTGGCACTTAAATACTATAAAGTTTTTCCGTTTTGGCATTTATATACCATGAGTTCTTTTTGGCAATAAATAACATAAGTTGTTTAAAATTAGCACGTTAGTATCCTCCATTATAACGTGAAAATTTTCACCGAATGTTCCAATATGACACTAACATGTTGATTTTATAACTTTCTAACCATTAACGCTTGTTAAATTTATCATTAAATATATTACAACTATATTTTAAAGTACAATTACAATAAGTTTAAAAAGAATTCGATATATTTAATAGCAAATTTAATGAATATTAACAGTTAAAAGTTTTAAATAGCATGTAAGTATTGTAGAGAAACATTGGAGTGAAAATTTTTATGCTTGCATGATCAAGGCTACTAATATACCAATTGTAAACAACTTATGATATTAGTTGCTATAAAAGCAACTCAATGCATATAAGTGCCACTACGAAAACTTTATGGTATTTAAGTGTTATTTAGCGTTATTATTATATGGCGAATAGTTGTATACCATAGAGTGTATAGCTGTATACAATAAGGCGTATAGCTGCACAAGATAGAGTATATAGCTAAAAATATTATATATGTTGCAGGCTATATATGTATGTCTACATACTTTAGGGTTTATACAGACCCTATAGCATGTAGCTAGATATAGTATACTGTTTATTTTGAGTTTAAAGGTAAGTAAACTTCATATTTTTGTGGTATATCAGAACACGTAGAACTAACTATCTTGGTTTTTAAGTAACTAGGAGTAGAAGTTTGGGTTTATAAGCAAAAATCAAAATTTTAATTGAGTTACTTTTAGAAAAAACCCCCCGCCTGGGTGGGGTTATCTCCAAAAACTCTGCTCAGCTATTTTAATTAAGTAAAGCTCTTTAAGTTTAGGGTGTTGTAGACAATTCCCATCAACTTTGAAAATTTGACTTAACTTTCTTGAATTTTTCTGTCTTAACCCCCTAACTAACACTGTTAGGTCTTACGTGTCACATGCCAAGTACATGACTTAAAAAGACGAATATACCTCTCACCAGAAAAATATTAGCATATATTTTCGCAAGATAAGAAACGAGAGAAGAGAGAGGGAAAAAGCATTGTAAATGCCTTGGACTTTTTTTTTCAATTGTTTGGAAGGTTCTTTAACTATAATGGGTTTGTCCCAAAAGGATGTTTAGATCTTTCATTTTGCATTCTGAAGTGACAACTTCCAAGAATTATACTGAGAAGAGTGTAAGGATCAAGAGGTTTTGTGAGACACCTCATATTTGAGGGCTTAAATCTTTCAAAGTTGAAATAGATTATATAACACCCCAAAAATGGATAAATATTTTTCTTGAATTAGAAGAGCTGAGGGAAGTTTTATGAGACACCCTCCATAATAATTGAGAGGGGTTTCTAAAATTAACCCATTTTAATTTGGTGGTAGCTAGATTTTATGTGCACAATATCAACAAGTTGCCGATTGGGATATAGGTCAAAGTGCGTGAACAGAGACCAGGCTAGTGACTTCTTTTATTAAATTAATATACGAGGGGATATGCGGTGGCCCATCAATTTATTGGATAATAAACTACTGAATTCTGCATCTTTACTCGCACATGACACATTAACATGCGATATTTTTTAATCCTGAATTTATGAAAAAGAAAAAAAAAATGAACATATTCAGATAAAGAGTCCAGTTTAATGTCATGTAGACATAAAACAAATCAAAGAAGAATTAACAATAATAAGAACAAAGTCTTTATCCTAAATTTTTTAGATCGGCTAAATGAATCCTATGTTTTCATTCGGTTTTGTTGAGAGCTATTTAGTCTACTAAGTTAATTATTATAAATTTATAATATTCTTCTTAACATTTTTTACCCAAGTTTTATTAGGTCTATCACTAGTCCTTTTTTCTACATTAATTATATTTTATACCCCTTCTTAGTGGATGCATTTAATGGCATCTGTTGCACATGACCAAATCATTTCAAGGAATACTCTCTCATTTTATTGTCTATGGGGGTAATCTCCAACTTATTATATAAAGATGAATGCAATGTGTTAAAATTCAAGAGTTTATTCTCTTACATTAATTTGTTAAAAAATCACTTAATTTAGTCTACCATCTCATCTAAGAAGAAGATTAGAGGTTAATCTTATGTCGAATGCAAAATGTTAGAAAAATAATTTAGTCAAAAACTTAGTTGTACCAAAACTAAGCTTGTTGCAACAAGTAAAAGGGTTGAATTTTGTATTTAACTCTGCAAATAGATTGCTCTCTGTTTCAGACTAAAGGCAGAGTTTGATTACAACAGTAATATTTATTGCAGACCTGCTTCAAATATATGATTTGTTGAATTTAGATTATCAATTATACTACCAAAAAATCGCTTTACTAAAATAAAAAATGAAAAAGCCGACGGCTTCGGTACTCCAATGGAGTACCAATGGCAAAAGTTGTAAATAACTTCTTTAATTTTATCTCTCACAATTTCGGAGCGGCCCCCACCAATAACAATTTGGAGTTTCACTGTCAAATTAGTAATTATCTCCACTTGTAGGGCTATTAATTGGATCATAACTAAATCATTTAAGTAAGACTTGTGCGTCTTCTTCCTCTCCGTTTCCTTCTCAAAAGACTCCACTGCCACAAATAACACTACCATCTAGATTGTTACTTTGATTATGACTGAACACCAATTTTGCTACTGTTCTACTTAACCAACAATACTTGCTCTGTTTTTTGAATCTCAAGAGTAAGTTTTCTCTATTTATATCCAATTATTAACGCATATTATTTCATCCTACATCCATGGCTTCCTCATGCTCTTCTAGTGAGTTTCTTTCAATGGGTTTCATGGGCTAAAGAGATTGTTTGAGAGCATCATGTTCATCTAGTGGGTTTCTATTTTTGCTCCTTCAATGGGTTTCATTGGGTGTACTAAATAATCAATCGTAGTTTTCGTTTGGGTATGGCTCAAATAGCAAAGGATTCCATCATTAAAACTTAAAAAGTACAAGATTTTGCACAATAAATCGACTCAAGGGTGGATATAAGAATTGTGGAGGATAAAGCATACAAAGAACGGTTGTTTTGGAAGAGAAGTAGCAGCAAAAGAAAAAAATTAAATAAAATAGGAAAGGACAGATATACCCTTCCTATTTCTTAGTTCATTTTCTGTTTTTATCATTTAAAAATTATGAAAATGCCTATTATTAGTGTACCAAATCATTCCTCAAAAAAATAAAATAACAATTAAAACATAAAAATTTGCATTACTCCAAAAAACCAGATATTTGTTTAGTTTTAACTCATGCATGACTAGGAAAGAACATAATGTTTTTTTTTTTTTTCCTACAAAGAATTGACTTCACAAGCAATATCAATAATGGATATCCTGTTGTCTTTTGCTGTGTATCCTTTCGGCTCCGTGTCCATCGCGTATCCGGTCCCATGGCTTTGAAAATAGAAAGCTAAATATCAGAAACCATCCTTAACTTACGTGGGATTATCAGATAATCCTCAATGACTTTCGAAATATCAGAAACCCTCCCTTAAGTTTAGGAGTTATTAGAAAATCCATTTTAAATTCAAGATTTTATGGAAATCCTTCCTAGGAGAGCTAAACGCAATTTTCCACATGAGTGGATAAGATTATATATGGAGCTATTTTTTAAATATTTAATATTATATTACATTCATTTTATTTTTATTTAAATATTAGCAATAAAATATATTAAGTACATATATATATGAAGTACATAAATACTAAATATATAATGCATTAAATAATAAAAATCTTTAATATGAAATCATTCAATTATTTGATGTCAAATATTTGATATAAAATTTTCTAATATATTTAATTGAAGTACATATTAGTTTTATATGGTTGAAGACTAGTTATTTTCTTTTAAGTACTTGAACACCGATTATTTCATTTATGTGCTTGCACTAGTTATCTTCTATTATGTGGCGTCGTTTGAACTGTTTAAATAGATTATAAGATGTATTCAGCTTTGTTCTTCCCTTTTGGTAATTGAAATGACAGTTGTTTTCCAAATTAATGTTCATTTATTTATAAATAATTATTATTTAACATAATAATTTATTTTGAAACTCCTAATTCAAATAATCCACGAATCTAAAATTTAGCATGAGAATCCAACCCTCAATCTACGAATCCAAAGCCAAAGTTCAAGAATCCCAACTAAAAGTTCAAGAATTCTACTCAAAAAATCAAAATCCAATCCAATAGTCTGTGGTGTTAACCATAAAATCCGAGTCCAGGTCCCAATCCAAGAATGTCGGATTCAAGGACAATTGTCCGAGTTCAAATCAACAACCTGGAATGAATAACACCCTAATGCAGCGCGGAATGAAAACCTCGGAATCCACCAAGGGGTGCTTTTTGAATCGACAAAGAACGATCTCCGAATCCACGAAGAAAATATTAAAAGAGAAATTTAATTGATAAAAAAATGCCTCTAGGGCTTACAATCATCTGCTTAAATAGAAAATAAACAAGACCCCTACTATGACCTAAACTTTGCCAAAAATAGAAATAACAAAACTCTCCTTAAAAGACTCTCTATGATTAGGTAAGTAAATCGGCCAAATTTGGAATCAAACAGGATTTGCTTCCTAATCAAAATAGACTCCTAAAGCATTACCTAAAATAGTAAAAAGCTGACAAAAACTCTGATATCTCTCAATCCGGAGGGAATTTCACAAAACAAACGGTGGCAAACAAAACAACGATAGGTTTGGTTGACTCCGTCTCGAAAAAATACGTGATTTACATATATAATTTGTAGTAAATTCTTTTTTTTTAGGGGAGGTGCCAGTGCCCAAAACTTATGTTTTTTGAAAAATATAAGAAAACCCCTTCATTTTCATTAGAAAAACAGAAATCGGTTACAAAAAAAAAGAGATAGGATTGGAATCGACACATTGATTCTTTTTTCACAATTTTTTTGAACCGTATGCATCCAAAGATGCGCATACGGTTCAAAAGGGATAAAATTTTGTCCTAATCAACCGACTTTATTGAGAAAGATTACTTTTCTTAGGCCAAGAAGTTGATAGCGAGATCTCAAATCAACTTGTTGGTCTCATGGTATATCTCAGTATAGAAGATGATACTAGGGATCTTTATTTATTTATAAACTCCTACAGTGGGTAATACCAGAATAGCTATTTATGATACTATGCAATTTGTTTCACCCGATGTACATACAATACGCATGGGATTAGCCGCTTCAATGGGATCTTTCATTCTGATCGGAGGAGAAATTACCAAACGTCTAGCATTCCCTCACGCTTGGCGCCAATGAGTTTTTATTTGAAAAAAAAAGAAGAAGACTATGCCTTCGCCATATCAAATGTAAATAATAGGTAATAATAGCATGGCACGTAGAGTTCGATATGGACAAACTAGTATTGTTTTTCCTAACATGAGATTTTGTATCGAGATAGCAGTATGAAACGTACGGTTTGAGACATATGACCCATTCTTCGTTGCAAATTATTTTCCTCGGCTGGGCCCGTGTTTGGGCTTTTGACGATCCCGTTTCTTCATAAATATATCCGCAGTGCGTTCTACATCACACCCCCTTAAAGAAGGGGGAGGGGGTTATGATAAGTTATAGGAGGCTTTATGATAACCACTAAACTTAAGAGGGTTCTTATGATATTTTGAACGTTAACCGAGGTTACCTGAGAATTAGCCAAAATAGAACACCCTAATTGTTCCCCAACGTTATATTAATAATAAAATATAGTTGAAGTACCATTTGGATCTAGATGATATTGAGTAGTAGGTCAAATAGATCAACCAATCTAATCTAGAAACCAGAACCATATATATAATCCTCGTAAACTAAACAAACAAATACATATTAGGATTAATTATATTCCGTGAGATATGATGTAATTATAGGGGGAACCTAGAGTTATCTACATGGATGATCTCTTGAGATTACTATTTGTAATTACACCGATGACCTTGGAGCCCAAATGGCAAGACGCATATCCCTCCATTATATATATAAAGAGAAATTGGTGCTTCATCGACAAGTGGTAGTTAGTGGTTTACTAAAAGTCGCTATGTGACAATTAGCTAAGATTTAAAAATAAGTACTCTTCTTTCAATTAGCTTGAAATTCTAATTGACTGTAAATATATTTTTGAAGGAGATAAGTATTTTAAAAGTACATATTATTTTCCAGTTAAATCTATTTCTACAAAAATTCAAATATCATTTGATATCTTTTTTTATTTCAAATTTTATATTAAAATTTAAAAATTTATAATGACTAATATATATTTTCTTAATTAACTAGAACTAATTATCCCTCTACATAGGAAATCAGTCAACTACTCCTAAAGGCACAAGAAAATGCCATTGTATTATTATCCTCAAAATATCACTTTTACAATGGAAACTGTCATGTATTGCAAGACCTATCCATCCTTCATATTTTCACACTTTTTAAGGTAATTACACTAAAATCCCAATAAGTTTTAGTTTTTTGGCGAACTCCTAAAAGTTTAAAACTCTCATTAACACCGCAATAACTTTGGGAATTTAGAAAACTCCAAAAAACTTTGATTTTTTCATTTAACCCCATAAGAGAGTTACTCCATAATTTTACATGGATGAAAAATACCCTCAAGGTCAATGACGGTAAGAAAAAAAGATTTTTGGCCCACAAAAATTCTTAAATTACACAAAAGCCCTAAAATAATCAAAATTACATGAGCCCATTGAAAATCTGAAAATTACCAAAGGCTCACTAAAAAATCTAAAAATTGCAAAAATCACATTAAAATGTGAAAACTAAGAACAACCCCATGAAAAATAAACATATTACAAAAAACCTAAACATCTAAACATTATAAACGACCTCTTAAAAAATCAGAAATTGTAAAAAGCCCCTAGGATCTAAAAATTGCAATAAGCCCCTTTAGATTCAAAACTACTACCATCCCACTTTAAAATATAGAAGTTACAAACAACCCCTGAAAAAAAAAGTTACAAATAGCCCCTTAAAATTTGATCATTATAAATAACTCATAAAAAATTTGAAAATTACATATCGATCCTTCAAATATGAAAATTATAAACAACCTTATAATTTTTAAAAAATTACAAACTACCTCATACAAATTTGTAAAATGTAAATAACTACTTAAGTTTTCAAAAGGACAAATCAACCCCCAAAATATGAAATTGCAAAAGGAAAGGAATTTCTAAAAATTCAATTGAGAAAAGCAACCAAATTGAGATTAAAACTAGTATATACAACCAAAAGGGATCAGATTGATATGTGTAAGCAAGGGCTTAGAACTTGTCTGTCTAATTGCAATTAGCAATCTCAGAATCACCCATATAGATATACGGACTCTAGGATCACCCATATAATTACATCATACCTCATAATACCGAAATGTAATTAATCCTATATCTTATATCAAATGGGCTCCGAGGCCATTAGCTATTGCAATCTTTATGAACATGGTCTTGTTCTCCTAGAGGGTAGATACGACAACTAAGCTTTTGATAAAAGAATGAATTTATCTTGAAGCTGAAACTTCCTTGCTTGTCAAATTCAAGATCTTAGATCATTGCTTGCCTATAAAATTTTGTCACTGTGTGCTTAAAGTAATGATAATAGTTTTATTATGGATTGTCAACTACACGAATGTCATTGATTTTTACAATGGGAAAATCGCCTCCACCCTGTAGAAATAACTACGAAAGTCTCTTCGGGAGTAAATGTAAACTATGCTCTGTGGTGATCTTGCTATCAATGAAGACATCATATATTTCAAAATTAATATTTGCACAAGCATTTGATATGTTATATGAAATATAAAGAACGCAAACAGGAATTGGCAAATACATTTTCAGATTGCGGAGGATCTGAAATATAAAAAAGTCTAGGATAGCTCACAATAAGAATGCCAATGTACATGTAATTGTTTATTGAAAATGTACTCTGCATATGAAAAGATATTTTAACTAAAATGTGACATATGAAATCAATAATATTAAAGAAGTTATAAATATACAAGTTATTTGAATATTAAATATGGTCATTAACCAAGAATTTCATTATTATTAAAGTTTCAATATAGTTGTTTGTTTCGTTATAACGGTAACTTTTACAAATCAAATGCTTGGGGAGCATTTGGTTGAGACAGAATAGAGCTGCAAAAGAAAATACTGCAACATTGATGTTAGTGTCAAAGTGTAAAATTATAACCCTTAATCCTCACCATAACTTTAAAGATTAAGTGCAGTAGTAGAGTCTTTTGATATGACAATAGAGCAGCCAAAGTTCAAATCTTATTGGCAAAGAATTTCTAAAGTGGATTAAAAGTTGCAAACATCATTGCTTGAAAGAGATTGCCTAAAACAAATGCTTACATGTATTTTCTACACTTTTTTTAAATACAGTGAGATCATAACAAATATATAAATTTATACAACTACGATAACTATGTCTTCTATAAACAACTGGTATTGTTTTTGCAAATTTTACAAGTCAAACTGTTCTTTTATTAAATCATACATAAAATAGGCCCGATTCGGATTGTTAATTCTTATTTCCTAACTTTCTACTTTGCAATTTACATCTAGATCAATTCTCTTTCAAGATAAGAAGTCAAGTAGTAAAAATGAAGATAAAGCTGAAGAAGTTCAACGGCTATGAGAGATGCAATGTAACCAACATAAACATAAGTCGCGCCTTTTAATAGTGTGTTCCGTAATTTTATAATTAAGAACTATAATCGCGTGAAGAGTTAGTACAATTCAGTTCCTCTTTTTTTTTTAATTACTTTTTTTTGGCAAACGCATTGATGTTAGTTGACCATATCAACTAACAACGAAAAGAAATAGGGGATTTTGCTTATTAACACAAATTTTTACTCCCACTTATTTTAAAACCTACCCACTTCTATAAACACTTATACATTCAAAGTACTCCCATACACTTATTTTTAAGCCCAATCTATACGATACTCTAAAACTAGGTACAATATTTTCCAAAAAAATTCAAATCCCAAAATTGACCTTCTTCCCTAAATAATAACCCAACCCTCTTTCTCTCTTCATCTCTTTTCTTTATTTCAGAAAACAAAAACCTTAAGAAACTGATCCCCAAATTCCTAAGATATCGATCCCCAAAATCCACCAAAGATTCACTATTGATCCATCTCATGCATCCAAACATTATCGACCCTTCCTCTCGGCCTATCAACTTGGAACTGTGCTTACCTGTTGCTCTTATTTTGGTGTAATTCAATGAAATCTCTCAGGCTAACAAGGTTAAAAAATGTTGCTCAAAGAGGATTTTCATGTAAGATTTGAGATTTAAACATTAATTTCTGTGATTTGAAAATCTTTGAGTCTTATTATGGGAAATCCATAATAATTGTTTACATTTTGATATTTTGGATTTTTTTTATAATAGTTTGTCGAGGGGTCCTTTCGAGCCTAAGGTTACTTTGTAAGTAGGAATTTTTTTTTTTTTTTTGGGTCTAGGAGATGAAATTTGAGAACTTTTGTAAATATTGTATCCTTTTAGATTGTTCATGAGATGGACTTGAGAACTTTTTAGTTCTATGCTTGGAGCTCTAGATGGAGGTTGATAACTGTGGTGATTTTGTAGACGTTGATAATGATGGAGGTTGGTGTTGTGGTGATTTTGTTGGAGTTCTATTGTTACTTTCTTGATGTAATTTTTGCTACATGAGGCGTGAAGCAATTATTAATTGCTAATATTTTGTAAAAGTTTGGTTTATCTTGGGAACATTTTGTGATCTAGTTGGGGTTCTATTGACACTTCTTGTACACTCATGCATGTACATTTTATGATTTTCAATCAGTAAAAAATTTTGCTTACTGACAGGTTGTCTTTTATTTATACATTTTATAGAGCAAAGTATAGATTTTAATGCCGAATAATAGCTATTATGAGCAAAGTATAGCTCCTTACACAGAAGCATAGCTCCTTATAACCAAAATATAACTCTCTACCATTTTATTAGTTCAAACTATGCAATAAAGAAATTAAGAGTGTAGAGTATGCCCTCAAGAAAATTGTTGGAAAAAATTAGAAGAAAATTTCATCTTCATAGGACTTATTAACATAAAAATATAAAAGCATAATAGATATTGATTTTAACTGAGAAAAGTATAGTTCTTTATGCCAAAACATAGCTTTGTATGGGCAAAGTATAGCTTCTTGTACAAAAGTATAGCTCTTCATTGCTAAAGTGTAGGTCTTTATTGGATCTGAAATGGTAGAAAAGAAATTAAGAGTATAGAGTATGCCCTCAAGAAAATTGTTAGAAAAAATTAGAAGAAAATTTCATCTTCATAGGACTTATTAACATAAAAATATGAAAGCTTAACAGCATTAATTTTTACTAATAAAAGTATAGCTCTTTACTGAAACATAACTTCATATTGGAAAAATAAAACTCCTTTTACATAGTATGGCTCTTTATAACCAAAGTGTAGCTCTTTATGACTAAATTGTAGCTTTTATTGGTTCGGAACTACATAGAAATTAAGAGTGTAGAGTATGCCCTCAAGAAAATTATTGGAAAAAATTAGAAGGAGAGTTCAGATCCATAGGACTTATTAACATAAAAATAATGTAAGATTAATAGACATTTTAACTGAGAAAAGTATAGCTCTTTATGCCAAAACATAGCTTTGTATGGGCAAAGTATAGCTTCTTGTACAAAAGTATAGCTCTTTATTATCAAAATGTAGCTTTTATAACTAAAGTGTACCTCTTTATTGGTTCCGAACTATAGAAAAGAAATTAAGAGTATAGAGTATGCCCTCAATAAAATTGCTAGAAAAATTTATAAGAAGATTTCATATCTATAGGGCTTCTTAACATAAAAATATGAAAGCTTAACAGCATTAATTTTTACTAATAAAAGTATAGTTCTTTACACCAAAACATAACTTCTTATAGGAAAGTATTACTCCTTTTATAGAGTATAGCTCTTTATGACTAAATTGTAGCTCCTTATTAGTTTTGGAACTACACATGAAAGAAATTAAGAGTATAGAGTATGCCCAAATTATAGCTCCTTATTAGTTTTGGAACTACACATGAAAGAAATTAAGAGTATAGAGTATGCCCTCAAGAAAATTGTTAGAAAAAATTAGAAGAAGATTTCATATCCATAGAACTTATTAACATAAAAATTTGAAAGTTTAATAGGCATTGGCAGAATCCATAAAGAGATATACTTTTCATATAAAGAGCAATATTTTTCTTAAAAGATCTATAATTTTCTTATAAGGAGTTATAATTTGTATTAAGTAGCTACACTTTTGGTGTAATGAGGTACGATATCTCATAAAGAGCTATAATTTGAGTAGTCAAGATCAGGACATACCAAGCTTCAGATTATTATTATTATTGTATCTACACTAATGATACCTTTTTCTTATTGTACCTAAACAATTCTTTGCACATAATATTTTACACTTCTAATTTTTTTCTTGGGGACACAGAACTCGTAAAGAGTTATAGTTTTTCCATAAATTATTATATTTTTCTTATAAGGAGTTATACTTTGTATTGAAGAGCTATACTTTAGATAAAAGAAGCTACAATGTCATAAAGAGCTAGACTTTGTCTAAATAGATACATAAAAATTCTTGTACAATATGTAGAGAGTTTTAAACCTGTCAAAATTTAGGTATAATTTTGTCATTAAAAATACTATATTTTCCATTAGTTATAAAAATGCTCTTAGTCTAGCATAAAAAAATACTATATTTTTCCATGAGTTATTTAATCGAACACCTAATGGGCAATGTCAAAGTCATCGCATTTCGTGTAAGAACCCATGTCCAAGGTTCAAAGGTCAAAGTATACTATGAGGGTCTTGGGGATGAGGAACTTATCAGGTCAGATTTTATCTATGAGCATAAAAAATAAAGCAGAGAGGACATAGACCCATTGCTAAAAGAAGTGTTTGATGCTATTGTTTGGACGTTGCAGTGAGAGAATATTCTTTCATTGGGGGATTTGGCTAACATGTTGTGAGTTGAGTTAAGAGTGAAGAGGGCATCATTGGGTTCATAGGTGACATGCTTAACTTTGTGGGTGGTGGTGTGAGCATGGGTTTAGCAGTGGCGAGGGTTAGAGGGGAAGTGGTGGAGCACAGTGGCGGAGCCAGGAATTTCAGCAAGGGGGGTCCAAAAAATAATTAAGCATTCACCTATGGGAGTAGAATATACTCAACCACATTTATGAAATCGTTCCATAATTGAGTCACTATTTTAGTCCCTTAAAGATCATCAAGAAAATATACATTAGTCTCTTAAATCTTTAATATTTTGAAATTAGCCCCTCGAATCATGCAAATTGCTATTATTAGGTCCCCCAACTTTTGACCTATTTTGAAATTAGTCCCTCCACTCAAGAATATAAATAGCTATTGGAGGGACTATCAATTTATAATAAAAATTTTTTTTGAAGAGGTAATAGTCCACAACAATAAATTTTACTTGGTAATCTCTCCAATTGCTGCTTCTACGCTTGATAGTAGGGACTAATTTCAAAATAAATTAAGAATTGAGCGACCTAATAGTAGTATTTGAGGGACTAGTTTTGAAATAATCTAAGAATTGAGAGACATAATCACAATTTCCATGATTTGAAGGTTTGGTTTCAAAATACAAAAGATGTAAGGGACTACTATAAAAAACCCTAATGCATGTTTGTTTTTCTACGAAATTTAAGGGGGCGGGGGCCGGGGCCCAGTTGGGCCCTATATGGCTCCGCCCCTGGTGGAGCATAAGGAGGTGTTATCCCACTAGAGGAGGAGGGAGAAGAGAGGGTAGGGGTTCCCTAAGAACTGATTGAGAGGAGGAGAGAATGAGGAAGACAAGAGGGTATTTTAGGGTTCTTAATTTTTTTGGGTAAATACAATGTACAAATACCTTGTATTTGATACTTTGGGTTTAAAAATAAGTTGGGTGGGAACTATTGGGTGTATGAGTGGTTTTAGAAGTGGGTGTGTTTTAAATGAGTTGGAGTAAAACTTTGAGTTTGCAACTTGTTAGTTGACCGCAGTTCCCCTTGAAATGCTACTATATTTTCTTTATTATGCATTAATTAAATTAATAATGCAAGTCCCAACTGATATCTAAAAGTCAGAGCTAGCTTGGGTTGACTCTTTTTGTCCGCGGTTGATTTATTAAGGGGTCTTTTTATTAAGATGTAATCATAAAAAGTCAATCTCTTTTTTAAGTTAAAAAAATTGATAGCTGACAAGATTTATTTCCCTACCACCACGATTTCATCATAATGTTCATAGCCTGATAATGGGAACTGAGGAAGTTTGTCTTTGACTTTTGCATGCTTAGGGTTGAGAATGCCGACATTTTAAGGCTCGGACTAAATTTTCGAACATTCCATTAGATAAAGAGAGAAAAATGTGAGTGGGGCCTATATTTTCCACTCATTCTCTCTCTTCACCCACAACTCTCTCAATTTCTTTCCTTTTTATCCATTGTCCTACGTCTCGTTTGGTATGCGGAAATGAGTGGGGGATGAAATGCAATTTCAACTTATCATTCATGCTTATCAAATATGATATGTTTTTAATGCTAGAAATGTCATTCTCACTTCTCATCAATTCTCACTTAATGTGGGAATTATCATTCCCGATAAATTATCAAGGAATTAATATTCCCACTTAAGTGAGAATAAAAATAATAAACTAAATTTCGAATATATCCTTTTAAAGATATTCCCACTTAATTCTCTAATCGCACCCAAACATGAGAATGAGAATGAACATTCCATTCCCACATAAATTTCATTCCATTCCTACATTCATTCCATTCTCACTTGACTCCATTCCCGTGTACCAAACGAGGCCTCATTTGGTTCGCGGGAATGGATAGGAATAGAATACTTGTTGAGGATCGATGTCGTCGTTTGGCTCAGAAGCCTGCTTCAATCAGTCTCGATTGATCCTTCTCAAGTGCACCACCAAGGATACAAGGGGACAAAGCCACAGAGTCTCTCACAAAGAAAGGGGGGATCGCACAAAGCAATGGACGGAGAAAAGCCTCACAGAGAAACGGGGAGAGGATCGCACAAAGTCCCTCTCGATCTCATCCCTCGAGCTACTACCAACCCTTCTATATATAGGGAAGAGGGCAGCCGTCACGAGAGATCGATCCTAGAGTTTCCGAGGCAGCCGTCGAGAGGGGGAGAAGAGGAAACTAGGGTTTCGAAATGCAGCGGACTAAAAGAGGAAAGAAACCGAGGGTCGGGTAAGTAGAAAGTGAACTGGGCCTCTCCATCAAATGGGCCAGCAGTTCATGGGCCAAACAAATAGCAACAATCTCCACCTTTGGCCCAAGGTAGTGCACTGAAGAAAGGAATACGGAACTGCAGGACTCATCATCGCCATAACATTACCATTACCTGTATGATCACAAAGAGGATACAAGCAATGGAAGAGAATACACAAAGTAAACTCAGATCACAAAGATCGGGGCAAGATCACCAAGCATGCCAAGTCCACAAAGGACCTGAACTCTACCAAACGGTCATCGAGTTCAAAGGGAAAAATCACAACGCTACTAACAAACACAAAGTAAGTTAATAGGCCACAAAGGCAACATACAAAGCAAGGGGAAAAATAATTACCCAATGTCAAAGTTCAAAATTCTTTGACACGAGATAAATTTTTCAGCAGGCAAACACTTAGTACCCATGTCAGCCGGATTAAATTCTGAGGGAATTTTCTCCAACTTCACAATACTCTTTTCAACTATATCCCGAATGTAATGAAATCTGACATCAATATGTTTAGTTCTATCATGAAAAACAGGATTTTTGCAAAGTTGAATAGCAGATTGACTATCAGAAAATACAACCACATTTTTATCAAGAAAACCAATTTCAGATATAAGGCCCCTAAGCCAAATAGCTTCTTTAAAAGCTTCAGTGGCAGCAACATACTCAGATTCAGTAGTAGATAAAGCAACAATGGGTTGTAGTTGAGATTTCCAACTTATGCAAGAGCCACACAAAGTGAACACATAGGAAGTAGTAGATTTTCTATTATCTCTATCATTTGCATAATTGGAATCTACATAGCCAACTAGTTTAACACCTTCAGAACACTTAGAGAAGGTTAATCCTACATTCACAGAGGATTTTAAATATCTTAAAAGCCATTTCAAGGCATTCCAATGAGGCATACCAGGATTTGACATATATCTACTCAAGCAACTAACTGCATATGCAATGTCAGGTCTAGTGCTAACCATGAGATACATGACTGATCCTATAGCATTCGAATATGGCACCTTCTTCATATCATTTATTTCAGTTTCAATTTTGGGGACTGATCCTTACTCAACACAAAATGGGAAGCAAGAGGCACATTCACGATTTGGCATCGACATAGCAAATTTACTCAAAAGTTTTTCGACGTATGGACTTTGGTTTAAAACTAGCGTAGATTTGTTTTGTCTCTAATAATATTCATGCCTAGAATTCTTTTTGCATCGCCTAAGTCTTTCATGTCAAAATTTTCACAAAGACATTTTTGAACATGCTCAATGGACTTCAAACAAGGGCTAACAATCAACATGTCATCCACATAAATTAAAAGAAATACAGTACGAGTCTATATTCTTATAATACGTGCAATGATCACAGAACTCCTTTTAAACTTTAAAGATTGCATGCATTTATCAAATCTTATATTCCATTTCCTAGGTGATTGTTTTAAACCATACAAAGCCTTTTTAACAAACACACATGATCGTGCAATTTAGGGTCCACAAAGCCCTCGGGTTGGTGCATATAAATATTTTTGTCAAGGTCACCGTAAGAAAGCAAGAGTTATATCCATTTGTTTTAATTCCCAATTAAAATGAGCAACTAAAGCAAGCATAATTCTAACAAGAGTGAATTTGACAACAGAGCAAAAATTTCAAAGATAATCAATTCCCTCCTTTTGAGTAAATCCCTTAGCTACTAACCTAGCCTTAAACCTAACACCTTGATTCTTGTTTCACCTTAAATGACCACTTACAGTCCACTCTGGAACAACTAGCGTGTTTAGGAACAAGTTTCCATGTTTGGTTAATTCTCGGGATTCCATCTCACTCTTCATAGCACTAATCCATTCTTTAGAATATTTTGACCTTAATGCTTCACTATAAGTCTTAGGTTCATTGCACTCAAGGGATTCAAACACATTAAAGGCAAACTCGGACATATTACAATCATCAAATTGCAATCTCTATATCTATCGGGTTTCCTAATGGTTCTTTTATTTCTATCCCTAGTGAGTTGATAATCATTCAAATCATGCATGTTATCTATTTCCGCATATTATGCTCCACCTCATTAGGAATAATCTCATCTTGATTTTCAATAATTATATCATTCAATTTCTCTTCTGAGGTAATTCAGATTGATTAATAATAGGCATTTGCTCCACCTCATTTGGAGCATCATTTTCTAAATAGGAACAGTAAAGATAAACAAGGAAATTCATTTTCATTAAAAACAACATCTCTACTTATTACTATCTTAAACCCCGGTTCACTCTTATTCCAAAGCCCATAACCTTTTACCCCTTCAGGGTATCCTAAGAAAACACATTTCTTAGATCTAGGTTCTAACTTATCAATCCTTTGATGCACAAAGCCAGACTCGAAAATTCTCAAGTTATTTAAATCAAGAGGTTTGCCCGTGAACACAAATTCGTGGCATTTCCTCCTAAGGGAACGAAGGAGACCTATTAATCAAATAAGCCTGAAGACAAATGCTTCTCCCCGAACTTCTTGGAGAGCCGGATGTGGCCAACATAGCCCTCACCCTCTCTAAGAGAGTTCTATTCATCCTTTCAAAGAACCCCATTTTGTGGTGTGTAGGGAACAGCTTTTATGTCTTTTAATACCCCAAGTAGCACACAAGTCATTCAATTGTTTGTTACAAAACTCAAGACCATTATCTGTCCTAAGAGTTTTAATTTTCTTTCCGTTTGGTTTTCAATCATAATTTTCCAGCTTTTAAATTTATCAAAACTTGATTTTTGTTTCATGAGTAAAACCCAAACTTTCCTAGAGTAATCATCAATTATGGAAAGAAAATATTGGTTCCCTCCATGCGTAGAAACACTAGAGGGACCCCACACATCAGATGCAAATATTCAAGTACATCAAGACACTTAGACCGATTAGGAAAAGAAGAAACGGAAACCTGACCCTATGTTGTTTTCCTAGCACACAAGATTCACGTAAAGGGATGGTGGATATTTTATCACTACCAAAGTGACCTCCTTTATGCAAAATTTCTAATCCTTTATTACTCATGTGACCTAATCTATTATGCCATAAAACGATTTATCACCTATCACGAGTTAACAGAATCAAGCACGTGTTCAAGATGACAAACATACAAGTTATTTTGTTTTTCAAAGAAAAAATAACAAGAGACCCTTTCGAATTTTCATAACCCCTTTACCCCATTTTCCTCCAAACCATCATTTTCTAGAGATGCACAAGAGATCAAGTTATAACTTAAATCGGGAACATGCCTAACATTCTTCAAAGTAAACTCGAACTCAAGAAAACCTAAGGCATACATCACCGCCTCCTAAAACATTGCTTTTCTTTTCATTTGCCATTGACACAAAGCCATTCTCTATTTTCTTGTAGTTTGAAAACATGTTTTAAAAGGAGTCATATGAAAAGTGCAACCAGAGTCTAATAACCAACTGATTTACACAAAGAATCGGACAATACAGAGTTCAAATATGCATAATCACAAAGATTATTAATCATGAAAATTTCACCCATTTTGCTCTCACAGATGTACCATATTAGCATGATCATTTTGTCGATATTTCTTAGGTTTAGGGCAATCTTTAATAAAGTGACCAGCCATGACAATTATAGCATTTTTAACTTTAAACCTGGACTTAGATCTACCCCTTCCATTTTAAATTTTTCTTACTTGATTCCCCATTACTTGCATTCTTTTGGTTATTAGACCTATTCTGAGGCCTACCCCTCACATGCATAACCTCACCAGAATTTTTATTTTTCCCAGAATGTTTTAAATCTAATTCCTTACTCTTAAGACCATTGATCACAATATCAAGGGTAACTTCATCTCTACCATATTTAATAGCAGATTTTACATCACTATATGAGTCAGGAATAGCATTTAGAAGTGCAATAGGAGTATATTCGTCTATATGTTTATCACCGGTTAACTTAATGTCTGAAATAAGTTTTGTGAAAACATCTAGGTTCTCCTCAATGTCCTTAGACATATCCAATCTAAATTTGAAAAAATTTTCAAGCAAAAACATTTTACTGGGTAAAGAGGTTTCTGTATATAGTTCTTCAAGTTTATCCCAAAGGGTTTTAGCAGATTCCAAAATTCCAACTTTTCTAAGCACAGAGTCAGATAAGTTCAAATAAATTGTGGAACATGCATTTTCGTTCATTTCAGCCCTTTTTTCTTCAGTGTCAGAAGCCAAATAAGTCTGACCAATAGCCCTAACAGACTTCTGTTGAATTAAAATACATTTTATTTTTTGTTTCCAAATGCTAAAATCAGATTTTCCGTTGAACGGAACCAAACCATATTGAACCATACCATAGTGATTAGTAGCAGACATCCTTCACACAGAAGAATAAGACAAACGATCAAATGAAATTTTAATTTCAGCGACCAAATGAAAATTTTAATTTCAGCGACCAAATGAAATTTCAGCGACCAAATTTAATTTCAGCGACCAAATATCAGCAAGTAAACGCAGGATAGGTCCCTTTTACCTGAGCGAAACCCTAGGATAGGGTTTCGACCTTACGACGGCGGTTCGATGGTCGGAACGGCGGCGACGGTTCGATGGTCGGAACGGCGGCGACGGTTCGATGGTCGGAACGGCGGCGACGGTTCGATGGTCGGAACGGCGGCGACGGTTCGATGGTCGGAACGGCGGCGGCGACCGTCGGTTTTGAACGGCGACGACTCAACGAGGCTCTGATACCACTGTTGAGGATCGATGTCGTCGTTTGGCTCAGAAGCCTGCTTCAATCAGCCTCGATTGATCCTTCTCAAGTGCACCACCAAGGATACAAGGGGACAAAGCCACACGCTCTCACAAAGAAAGGGGATCGCACAAAGCAATGGACGGAGAAAAGCCTCACAGAGAAACGAGGAGAGGATCGCACAAAGTCCCTCTCGATCTCATCCCTCGAGCTACTACCAACCCTTCTATATATAGGAAGAGGGCACCGCCACGAGATCGATCCTAGAGTTTCCGAGGCGACCGCCGAGAGGGGATAAGAGGAAACTAGGGTTTCAAAGGCACGGACTAAAAGAGGAAAGAAATCGAGGGTCGGTAAGTAGAAAGTGAACTGGCCTCTCCATCAAATGGGCCGCCAGTTCATGGGCCAAACAAATAGCAACAATCTCCACCTTTGGCCCAAGGTAGTGCGAAGAAAGGAATCTGAAGCTGCGGGACTCATCATCGCCATAACATTACCATTACCGTATGATCACAAAGAGGATACAAGCAATGGAAGAGAATACACAAAGTAAACTCGATCACAAAGATCGGGCAAGATCACCAAGCATGCCAAGTCCACAAAGGACCGAACTCTACCAAACGGTCATCGAAGTTCAAAGGGAAAAATCACAACGCTACTAACAAACACAAAGTAAGTTAATAGGCCACAAAGGCAACATACAAAGCAAGGGGAAAATAATTACCCAATGTCAAAGTTCAAAATTCTTTGACACGAGATAAATTTTTTGAGGCAAACACTTAGTACCCATGTCGTAGGATTAAATTAGGGAATTTTCTCCAACTTCACAATACTCTTTTCAACTATATCCCGAATGTAATGAAATCGACATCAATATGTTTAGTTCTATCATGAAAAACAGGATTTTGCAAAGTTGAATAGCAGATTGACTATCGAAAATACAACCACATTTTTATCAAGAAAACCAATTTCGGATATAAGGCCCCTAAGCCAAATAGCTTCTTTAAAAGCTTGATGGCGACAACATACTCGGATTCAGAGTAGATAAAGCAACAATGGGTTGTAGTTGAGATTTCCAACTTATGCAAGAGCCACACAAAGTGAACACATAGGAAGTAGTAGATTTTCTATTATCTCTATCATTTGCATAATTGGAATCTACATAGCCAACTAGTTTAACACCTTGAACACTTAGAAGGTTAATCCTACATTCACAGAGGATTTTAAATATCTTAAAAGCCATTTCAAGGCATTCCAATGAGGCATACCAGATTTGACATATATCTACTCAAGCAACTAAGCGCATATGCAATGTCGGTCTAGTGCTAACCATGAGATACATGGTGATCCTATAGCATTCGAATATGGCACCTTCTTCATATCATTTATTTCAGTTTCAATTTTGGGGGACTGATCCTTACTCAACACAAAATGGGAAGCAAGAGGCACATTCACAGATTTGGCATCAGACATAGCAAATTTACTCAAAAGTTTTTCGACGTATGGACTTTGGTTTAAAACTAGCGTAGATTTGTTTTTGTCTCTAATAATATTCATGCCTAGAATTCTTTTTGCATCGCCTAAGTCTTTCATGTCAAAATTTTCACAAAGACATTTTTGAACATGCTCAATGGACTTCAAACAAGGGCTAACAATCAACATGTCATCCACATAAATTAAAAGAAATACAGTACGAGTCTATATTCTTATAATACGTGCAATGATCGTGAGAACTCCTTTTAAACTTTAAAGATTGCATGCATTTATCAAATCTTATATTCCATTTCCTAGGTGATTGTTTTAAACCATACAAAGCCTTTTTAACAAACACACATGATCGGGCAATTTAGGGTCCACAAAGCCCTCGGGTTGGTGCATATAAATATTTTTGTCAAGGTCACCGTAAGAAAGCAAGAGTTATATCCATTTGTTTTAATTCCCAATTAAAATGAGCAACTAAAGCAAGCATAATTCTAACAAGAGTGAATTTGACAACAGAGCAAAAATTTCACATAATCAATTCCCTCCTTTTGAGTAAATCCCTTAGCTACTAACCTAGCCTTAAACCTAACACCTTGATTCTTGTTTCACCTTAGCGACCACTTACAGTCCACTCTGGAACAACTAGCGAGGTTTAGGAACAAGTTTCCATGTTTGGTTAATTCTCGGGATTCCATCTCACTCTTCATAGCACTAATCCATTCTTTAGAATATTTTGACCTTAATGCTTCACTATAAGTCTTAGGTTCATTGCACTCAAGGGATTCAAACACATTAAAGGCAAACTCGGACATATTACAATCGGTCAAATTGCAATCTCTATATCTATCGGGTTTCCTAATGGTTCTTTTATTTCTATCCCTAGTGAGTTGATAATCATTCAAATCATGCATGTTATCTATTTCCGCATATTATGCTCCACCTCATTAGGAATAATCTCATCTTGATTTTCAATAATTATATCATTCAATTTCTCTTAGGAGGTAATTGATTGATTAATAATAGGCATTTGCTCCACCTCATTTGGAGCATCATTTTCTAAATAGGAACAGTAAAGATAAACAAGGAAATTCATTTTCATTAAAAACAACATCTCTACTTATTACTATCTTAAACCCCGGTTCACTCTTATTCCAAAGCCCATAACCTTTTACCCTTGGGGTATCCTAAGAAAACACATTTCTTAGATCTAGGTTCTAACTTATCAATCCTTTGATGCACAAAGCCAAGACTCGAAAATTCTCAAGTTATTTAAATCAAGAGGTTTGCCCGTGAACACAAATTCAGGGCATTTCCTCCTAAGGGAACGAAGGAGACCTATTAATCAAATAAGCCATGATACAAGCGGCTTCTCCCCGAACTTCTTGGAGAGCCCGGATGTGGCCAACATAGCCCTCACCCTCTAAGAGAGTTCTATTCATCCTTTCGGCAACCCCATTTTGCTGTGGTGTGTAGGGAACAGTTTTATGTCTTTTAATACCCCAAGTAGCACACAAGTCATTCAATTGTTTGTTACAAAACTCAAGACCATTATCTGTCCTAAGAGTTTTAATTTTCTTTCCCGTTTGGTTTTCAATCATAATTTTCCAGTTTTTAAATTTATCAAAAACTTCAGATTTTTGTTTCATGAGTAAAACCCAAACTTTCCTAGAGTAATCATCAATTATGGAAAGAAAATATTGGTTCCCTCCATGCGTAGAAACACTAGAGGGACCCCACACATCAGCATGCAAATATTCAAGTACATCAGTACACTTAGACTGATTAGGAAAAGAAGAAACGGGAAAACTGACCCTATGTTGTTTTCCTAGCACACAAGATTCACAGAAAGGGATGGTGGATATTTTATCACTACCAAAGTGACCTCCTTTATGCAAAATTTCTAATCCTTTATTACTCATGTGACCTAATCTATTATGCCATAAAACAGATTTATCACCTATCACAGAGTTAACAGAATCAAGCACAGGTTCAGCATGACAAACATACAAGTTATTTTGTTTTTCAGCAGTAAAAATAACAAGAGACCCTTTCAGAATTTTCATAACCCCTTTACCCCATTTTCCCTCCAAACCATCATTTTCTAGAGATGCACAAGAGATCAAGTTATAACTTAAATCAGGAACATGCCTAACATTCTTCAAAGTAAACTCAGAACCTGAAGAAAACCTAAGGCATACATCACCAGTTCCTAAAACATTGCTTTTCTTTTCATTTGCCATTGACACAAAGCCATTCTCTATTTTCTTGTAGTTTGAAAACATGTTTTTAAAAGGAGTCATATGAAAAGTGCAACCAGAGTCTAATAACCAATCTGATTTACACAAAGAATCAGACAATACAGAGTTCAAATATGCATAATCACAAAGATTATTAATCATGAAAATTTCACCCATTTTGCTCTCACAGACAGCCATATTAGCATGATCATTTTGCTGATATTTCTTAGGTTTAGGGCAATCTTTAATAAAGTGACCAGTTTCATGACAATTATAGCATTTTTTAACTTTAAACCTGGACTTAGATCTACCCCTTCCATTTTTAAATTTTTTCTTACTTGATTCCCCATTACTTGCATTCTTTTGGTTATTAGACCTATTCTGAGGCCTACCCCTCACATGCATAACCTCACCAGAATTTTTATTTTTCCCAGAATGTTTTAAATCTAATTCCTTACTCTTAAGACCATTGATCACAATATCAAGGGTAACTTCATCTCTACCATATTTAATAGCAGATTTTACATCACTATATGAGTCGAATAGCATTTAGAAGTGCAATAGGAGTATATTAGATCTATATGTTTATCACCGGTTAACTTAATGTCCAAATAAGTTTTGTGAAAACATCTAGGTTCTCCTCAATGTCCTTAGACATATCCAATCTAAATTTGAAAAATTTTTCAAGCAAAAACATTTTACTGGGTAAAGAGGTTTCTGTATATAGTTCTTCAAGTTTATCCCAAAGGGTTTTAGCAGATTCCAAAATTCCAACTTTTCTAAGCACAGAGTCAGATAAGTTCAAATAAATTGTGGAACATGCATTTTCGTTCATTTCAGCCTTTTTTTCTTCAGTGTCAGAAGCCAAATAAGTCTGACCAATAGCCCTAACAGACTTCTGTTGAATTAAAATACATTTTATTTTTTGTTTCCAAATGCTAAAATCAGATTTTCCGTTAAACGGAACCAAACCATATTGAACCATACCATAGTGATTAGTAGCGCACATCCTTCACACGTAAGAATAAGACAAGCGATCAAATGAAATTTTAATTTCAATGACCAAATGAAATTTTAATTTCAATGACCAAATGAAATTTTAATTTCAATGACCAAATGAAATTTTAATTTCAGTGACCAAATATCGCAAGTAAACGCAGGATAGGTCCTTTTACGGCGAAACCCTAGGATAGGGTTTCGACCTTACCCACGCTGACGGCGGCGGCGGTTCGATGGGCTGGAGCGGCGGCGGTTCGATGGGCTGGAGCGGCGGCGGTTCGATGGGCTGGAGCGGCGGCGGTTCGATGGGCTGGAGCGGCGGCTGGCCGAGATCCAGCGGCGGCGACCGTCGGTTTTGAGCGGCGGCGACTCAACGAGGCTCGATACCACCGTTGAGGATCGATGTCGTCGTTTGGCTCGAAGCCTGCTTCAATCAGTCTCGATTGATCCTTCTCAAGTGCACCACCAAGGATACAAGGGGACAAAGCCACACAGTCTCTCACAAAGAAAGGGGGGATCGCACAAAGCAATGGACGGAGAAAAGCCTCACAGAGAAACGAGGAGAGGATCGCACAAAGTCCCTCTCGATCTCATCCCTCGAGCTACTACCAACCCTTCTATATATAGGGAAGAGGGCAGCCGTCACGAGAGATCGATCCTAGAGTTTCCGAGGCAGCCGTCGAGAGGGGGATAAGAGGAAACTAGGGTTTCGAAAGGCAGCGGACTAAAAGAGGAAAGAAATCGAGGGTCGGGTAAGTAGAAAGTGAACTGGGCCTCTCCATCAAATGGGCCAGCAGTTCATGGGCCAAACAAATAGCAACAATACTTATTCTCAATTCTCATTCATGTATGCCAACCATGACACTTTTTTTGAAGCTAAAATGTCCATTCTCACTTCTCCTTCATTTTCATTTTTTGTGGGAATGGGCATTCCCATTGAGTTAGTAGGGAATGAGCATTCCCACTTAAATGAGAATGAAAAAAATTAAATTAAATACCAAACTGCCATGATTTCTTATTAATTACCCATACTAAAAATAAAATATTTTTTTATTCTCACTTCATTTTCTAATTACACCCAAATATGAGAATGGAAATGAGCATTCTATTCCCATAGTACTCATTCCATTTTATTCCTTGCTCTATTTCATTCTCACGTGATCCGATTCCCGTGCACCAAATGATGCATAAGGGCAATGGTTAGCAAAATTCATTTTCCAATTATAAATTTGTAAATTAGATGTAGAGTGAAAGTCATTAAGAGATGTTAGATAGTTTTAAGTTTTTCAATATACATTTTTGTATTTATATTAAGAAAATTCAATAATTTTTCTAACATTTTAAGATGATCTCACCTATATTGTACCATTATACTTTCATTTTAAAGAAAACACAAGATATGTTAAAATTTTTAATATTTATTTAAAATTATGATAAGAAAAGATATTTTTAACTATAAGCAAGTGTTCCAACTGCATTAATATTTTTAGCTTATTGGGTGTTTTATCTTTAAACATTTCAATCAATTATATTGAATAAAGAATTATATTCAATAAGTTATTAGATGTGATGTTTATGGGTATGTTCAGAACTGTATGGAATCACGTTTCCATATGATTTGGCTCATTTGCTATCCCATATTCTCAGTACAATTATTTTTTCATCGCTTCTCAGATGTTTGGTTGCAACTTCCTCTCTACCTTTATCATTTATTACAAAAATAAAATGTTACATATTAATCATTATTTATTTATTTAAAATGACAGTTAAAATAATATTAAATAAATGTACATGTTAGAAAAAGAAATTTTTAGTAGAAATGAAATTAAAATAGGCAATGCCACAAAACAGAGAATAGACAAAGAAGAAAGAAGCAGCTACTCCACCCTAACACATTGGGGAGTAGCAACACCTAACCGATTGCCATACAAAAGATTACAAATACTGGACGGAGCGTTGCCGAGGATTTGCACAGGCACCAAGGACTCCACTCTAATGTTTGCGAGGGCATCTCTACAATAGTTGCCTTCTCTGTAAATATGCACGAGCTCCCAGTCCCAATCTCATGCTACAGGCTTGTGGC
Source organism: Asparagus setaceus (assembly GCA_012295165.1). Lineage (NCBI taxonomy): Eukaryota > Viridiplantae > Streptophyta > Magnoliopsida > Asparagales > Asparagaceae > Asparagus > Asparagus setaceus. The sequence goes on from CM022707.1 coordinate 29,227,550, forward strand.
AATCTTCAACTAAGTATATCCCATGGGATTCCACTCCATTTTTTCCCCCTTTTATCAAACGAATCACATTTGCCTCATCTGACTCGCAAATAATCTTCGGCCATCCCCTATCCCACACAAACGAGAGTTCGAATCTAATTGCCTCAAGCTCTGCAACAAGGTTGCTACACACCCTCAGATTTAACGTGAACCTAAAGCTTGCACCACACTCCTCGCATACGACACCACAGCTTCTAGGAGGTACAACGGGTCTTCAGCTCCACTGTCCCTAATGTTTCTGCACCGCCAGGTTCAAATAAACCACAGAGCGGCACTAAATACAATATTCCAGCCCTGCAACGCCTCATCTTCCTTTAGGTTGGAATGAAGCCAGTCATCAAAGTTGCTTTCATGAAAGGCCATAATATCAATGTAACCTGCAAGTTTATCCCACACCCGTCGTGCACGAGAATACAATACCTGAATATGTGATTTTTGCCCTCTATCACGGCGCCACAATGAGCGCAGGAACTATCAGAGGCTATGTGTCTGAAGACTCTATTAGCATTCGTCTTCAATTTATCTTGAACAAGAAGCCAAAGGAAAGTGACCCATTTTTTCGGGACACTTCAATTTCCAAATGAAGGCATATTTGAAAAAGAATTGCTATCTTATACTAATAATAATTTAACGTTTTGCTTTGAAAACTTATATGATAATATAATAATAATGGATATTTCGCAGTAATGCAAGCAATAACAATTATTTATAAAAGGTAGATCAATAATTAGTAAAATACTCATGGGTCATGAACTAGTTAAGCATTATGGTAGGAAGGGAGTGTCTCCTAGAGGAATGGTGAAAGTGGACATTAGAAAGGCTTATGATACTGTAGATTGGAGGTTTTTGCACAATCTGCTTGTATTTTTTAGATTTCCTCCTAAGTTTGTGGGATGGATCATGGAATGTGTGAGCTCTGCAAAGTATTCTATATTGCTGAATGGTGTGATGCATGGTTACTTTGAGGGAAAGAGAGGACTCAGGCAGGGTGATCCTTTGTCACGTATGGAGTATTTCTCCAGAAGCATGAAGGATTTGAGGGGGAATAAGGATTTTAAATTTCACCCTAAATGTGCCCCTTTGAGTATTTCTCACCTGATTTTTGCTGATGATCTTCTAATGTTTACTAAGCCTGAGGTAAATGCTATGCTTGCATTAAAGAACAAAGTCAATGAATTCTCCACTGCTTTAGGTCTTGTGGTTAATCAATCAAAAAGTAGTATTTTTCTTGCTGGAGTAATTGATTCTACAAGAACTCAAATTGTCCAAGCTATGGGTTATGAACAGGGGAATCTTCCTGTTAAGTCTCTAGGTGTGCCTCTTTCCTCTGCTAGAGTCTCTCATCAACATTGTGTCTAATTGTTAGCAAAAATGGAGGCTAAACTACAAACTTGGGGTCCCTTTAAGCTTTCCTATATATGCTGGAAGAATTGAACTTGTTAAGTCTGCCTTGATGAGCATGCATATCTACTGGACAGGTGTCTACTTACTCCCTAAAAAACCTATCAGAATGATTGATAGGATGTGCTGTAACTTTGTTTGGGGGTGTAGAGAGGATAGCCATAAATTTCATCTTCTATCTTGGGATAAAATGTGCTTGGAGAAAAGTAAAGGAGGTCTGGGTTTATTAAAGCTGATGTTTGGAATATGATCTCAATATTAAAAATTTTATGGGCTATTCATAAGAAAGAGGATCAGTTGTGGATTAAGTGGCTTCATGGTCATTATCTCAAGACTGAAAACATATGGAGGGTGCATCATAGAAGTGGAGATTCTTGGTTTTGGAGGAAGATGTTACAAGTCAGGGATTGGATGTTGTCTAAATGGAGTACTGAAGTAGCAGTTATAGAGCAATTTCAAAAATGAGAGGTGAATTGTAAATTTTGTATATCAACTGCCTATAGAGGAATTTACTCAAATCAGAGCCAGCAGGTACGTTGGCATTCTATAGTGTGGTGTAACACGTCAATTCCTAAACATAAGATTGTATTATGGTTAGCAATTTGGGGGAGGCTTTTGACGCAGGACAGATTACAGCATTTTGGGCTTATTTGTGAAAGTGTTTGTATTCTTTGTCTCCAAGCACATGAGAATGTGGATCATCTTTTCTTCCATTGTCCTTTTGCTGCAATGGTGTGGAAGAAGCTGCTGATATGGTATGGGAAAGATAGAGACCCATTGAGGCTACATGATGAAGTTGTTTGGTTCTGTCAGTTTGGAAGAGGCAGGGGGGTTAAAAAGAAAATTCTAATTGCTCTTTTTGCAGCTGCAGTTTACCATATTTGGAGGGAGCGCAACTTGAGAAGATTCCAACAAAAAAGTCTTTCAGTTGATCAAATTGTGAAGCAGATAAAGCTTGAGGTGATTTCTATGGTGTGCAGTCTAAACATTTCTCCTCAGTATAAGTTTTGGATTGAACACTTATAAAGGTGTTGTTGAGAGAAGTTTATTTTTTGAGAAATATAGCTAATGAGTTATTAGAATCTGTATGTATAGTTGAAGCTTTGAGAGATTGATAGAATATGTATTGCCCTGGGTATGCCTGGGTTTGACTTTGTACTTTAATGTTCAATTGGTAATAGAAAAATGGGAAAATTGCTTCTAGCCCCCAAAATAACAATAACTAACCTTCCCCCACCCAAGACTTTTTCAACCCTCCCAAAACCCTCAAAAGCAAACACACAAAGCTCTGAGCCCCCAAAACACAAAACCCAATATATTAAAATATGTGAAGACCATAATACCCCTCTCTCTCTCTTTCTCTCTCCCTCATAATGTCAAATGATTACAAATGGGTTTTGGGGCGATCGGTGGAGAGTTGGGAGAGGTTCCAGTCGTAGGAGGAGATCTGGCCACCGTGGGCGATCCAGAGGGTTCCGTCGTCGGGGCCGGGGGCGATGGCGGAGGGGGTGGGGTCGGCGGTGGGGAGGACGGTGGAGACGAGGGAGGCGTCGATGGCGAGGAGAGGGGGAGGAGACATGGTAGATCTGAGCGAGGATTCGATACCGTAGTAGAGGGCCTCTAGAATATCTCCGGGTCTCGGTCGATGAAGATGGGCTGCTCCTGCTCCCCGTCATTGTCATCATCTTCGGCGGCGGCGGAGGAGTGGCGATTTGAGAGGGCGGCGAGGAGGGAGTCGGGGCCGACGGATTGGAGGGTGGAGAAGGTGGTCTCGAACAGCCTACCGCCGACGTTGAGCTTGATTCGGTGGTTGCTGGGTTGTTGAGTTTCGGAGGTGGAACTGGATCCCTCAGCCGCCGCCATTTTATTTATTTATTTATTTATTTATTTATTTGCGCTCTCTTTCCCCCTCCCCAAAGAGGTTGGAGATAAAACAGGGAAGTTAAAAAAAAGATGACAAAATCGAAAGGAGAGGAAGAAGATCACTCTAATATATAAAACTTTTATTCGAGTACAAATCAGTGGATAAGTACAAACCCGAGCCCAGACCCGACCAAATTACAACAATGTACAAAAGTTTACGAGTTGGTTGTTGAGGTTACGGGTTGGTTGTTGAGGTTACGAGTTGGTTGTTAAGGTTATGCGTTGGTTGTCAAGATTATGGGTTGGTTGTTAAGGTTACGGGTTGGTTGTTAAGGTTACGGGTTGGTTGTTGAGGTTACGCGTTGGTTGTTAAGGTTACTCGTAACCTTAGCAACCAACCCGAATATTGTTATAATTTTTTGTTATTTTATATATTATTGTAATTTTATATATTGTAATTGTTATTTTATATATTATTGTAATTTTATTATTTTATATATTATTATAATTTTTATATGTTATTATAAATTTTTTATTATTTTAAATCCATAATACTATATTTTTTATTATTCTATATATTGTTGTAATTTTTAAATCGATGAATTATTGTAATTTTTAAATCGATGACATTATATTTTATATAATGCTATATTTTTATTATTTTGTATATTATATTAATCCATAATTTTTGTTATTTTATATATTATTATTTTATATAATGTTATAATTTTTATTATTTTATATATTATAGTAAATCCATAATGCTATATTTTTATTAAATTCTATATATTGTTATAATTTTTTAAAGTTGATGACTTAACAACCAACTCGAACCTTAACAACCAACTCAGAACCTTAACAACCAACCCATAACCTTAACAACCAACCGTAACCTCAACAACTAACCCAGTAAACTTTTGTATATTGTTGTAATTTTTATTATTTTATATATTATTGTAATTTTTAAATCGATGACTTGAAATTTTATATAATGCTATATTTTTTGTTATTTTATATATTATAGTAAATCTATAATTTTTGTTATTTTATATATTGTTATAATTTTTATTATTTTATATATTGTAGTAAATCCATAATGCTATATATTTTTTATTATTCTATATATTGTTGTAATTGTTTTAAAATTGATGACTTATTGTAATTTTTAAATCGATGACGTGATATTTTATGTAATGCTATATTTTATTATTATTTTATATATTTTAGTAGTCCATAATTTTTGTTATTTTATATATTGTTGTAATTTTTATTATTTCATATATTATAGTAAATCCTTAACAACCTTAACAACAAACTCATAACCTTAAACAACAAACTCATTAGGTTAACAACCAACTCATAACCTTAACAACCAACCCATAAGGTTAACAACCAACTCGTAACCTTAACAACAAACTCGTAACCTTAACAACCATCTCATAAGGTTAACAACAAACTCATAACCTTAACAACCATCTCATGAGGTTAACAACCATCTCATTATCTAATCCACTCTTGAACACAACACCTCTTGCGGAGTTCTTGTTCCCAACAGGATACTCTGTATCCGTACATTTGTTCCCAAACAGAGCAAATTGACCAAATTCCATCAAATATAGCAAATGATTAAACCTCCTAGCAAATTCTTTATTAGTATCCAAGAGCAGAACATTTTCCCTGAAAACTTAATGAATGAAAAAATAAAAAAACAAATAAAATCCTCCTACGTCTAGTCACAAAGAAATCAACAAAAATCACCAATCAAGAGCTCATTCCCAGTTATTACCCTCACTTCACCATTCTCAGTCCTCCTCTTCTTAGTAGGAGTGCAAGACTCCGTCGACAGATTCGACCTCTCCAACTAATGCCTCTCCTTCTCCTTCGTCGGGTCACTGAGGTTGATCTTGCCATCGCGGTCGGCATGAAGGACGTCAAAGCCCTGGTGAAAGTCCGGCGGGTCGCCGCCGGTGGAGGGGAGGGGATAACAACGGGAAAGTTTTTGGGTTTTGGAGGGAACTTGAATTTTTCCCCCAAAACCCATTTCGATTCATCACAGCGACATTATGAAGAAAGAGAGAGAGAAAGAGAGAGAGAGAGAGAGAGAGAGAGAGGGGTATTATGGTCTCCAAATGTTTAAAAGTATTGGATTTTGTGTTTTGGGGGCTAAAAGAATTGTAAGTTTGCTTTTAGGGGTTATGGGAGTGTTGAAAAAGTCTTGGGAAGGGGGGAGAACACTTCTTGTTATTTTGGGGGCTAGAAGCAATTTTCCCTAGAAAAATAATTCATTTACCCAAAAAAATAACAATTATTTATTATTGTATTTATTTAAAATAACTAAACGTATTTTCATTAATAGATAGTTAGAGAACACACTGTAATATTTATTTTTTAAAGCGGGTAAGTTGATATGAAATGAGACTTCGTTGCACAATCTAGACAAAGGCCTTTCTCAAGGGCCTTTCACAGTGAGCAACTGTTGTGAAGGAAGGTGGCCTAATATAGATAGTTTGGGCCGAATTTAATCTACGAGACATAAATTCGTTGCCTTGCAAATTAATGGCTAAATATCATAAAATCCAACTCCACCCCAACGCCCCGCTACCCCTCCAACCCCACCCAAAAGGAGAAAAAAAATAAAAAAAATAAAACCAAACCCTAAAATTTGGGAATAAAATCTCAAAATTAAAGAGAATTTTCTGATAAAATTGGAAAGTTGGGCTTTTGGAGTGGAGGCATCATGATCCATGTACTTAAGTGCTGTTTTATTTATATTTTTGGAAGTTGGGGGTTCTGATATTTACCCTAAATTAATGGATACTTGTTCCTTTTAAAGTGTTTGTATCGCATAGCGTAATAGTCATCAACCAATTTCACAACTTCTTGAGCTAGACTACTATTAATATTGTCCAACATGTAGATACTATCAATCCAATAGAATACATTACATGCCCAGAAGAGTACATTACATGCCCAAATTAGACTTCATTAATACTCAAATTTGAACTCGATCCAGCTGCCTCCTCTCCTTCGAGCTGCTTTATAAAGGGAAGAAAAAAGTGCGTAGCTCACCACTTCCACTTTAACCACAAAAAACAAAAGCTACTTTCTCTGATTGATGCGATATCACTTTGTGAAATGTTCAATGTATATAGTCAATGCTTTTGATCATTGCTACAAGGGCTCATTTATCCTGGAGATCATGATTTGTGGTCTACATAATACCAAACATATATGCAAGTTATATGCAATAAGTCCTCTTTAATTCAGTGGAAATTTATTTGAACCACAGAGTGATTTGTTCTCACTCATGACATAAAGCATGCAGGTGCTTTTTACACTTGTTCAGAATGATAATAAATTGGTCTCCTTGTGAGTTGGTCGATGATTTTACAGTATTCACTACCTTTCATTATAATACCGTTGGCATTGACGAGCATAAAAGAGCGGAAAACAAAAATCTGAGCATGCCAGTCAACAATGTTATCAAGATCTGAGAGAGAAAGAGAAGAGAGGGAGAGGGCTTTTCAATATTCGAAGTTATGACATGGTGTTCACTAATTCCTTCATTTCATATGCTTTTGTATCTTTCAACAAAGAAGCGTGATTTGTATGGAGTTGTATGGATTGATTTCATTACTCATCCTTATATCATTCAAGATAATGAACCCATCTATATATTTATATGTTTAAAATAGGGCTTTTACATCAAAACCACAGTAACTTTGTCCCAAATTGATGATTACCACCTACATTTTTTTTGATGTAAACCACCTTAACTTGCTAACATGTTTGCAATGTCACACCTAATCCAGTTTTCAGCCTAAAAATACACGAAATGACCATTTTACCATCACTATTTTCTTATTTTTTCATTTCCTTCCTCACAAACCCTGACCCTATCCTCCTCATCCTCCTCTTCTCCCCATCTTCCCCCTCCCTCCTCCCCCTCTCTCTCATCCTCCCTCTTCCTCCTGACCTCCCACTCTCCCATTCTTTCCCAAATAAGAACTATGATTAGGGTTAGGGTTTGGGGGAGGTGGTGGTCATGGGTTAGAGTTAGGATTTTGAGGGAGGTGGTGGTCATGGTTTAGGGTTAGGATTTGTAGAAGAGGAGGATGGAGGAGGCTAGGGTTAGGTTAGAGTTTGTGAGGAAGAAGATGGGGGTAAAATGGGAATATGTAGATATTATGTCCATTGTGCACAAAGATTGATATGCACAAAGAGTCGACAATTAAATATATAGAATATCTATCTATATTATATATTAAATATCCTTTTTTGAGTCTCATATTTTGACCAAAGTGACACCACTTTGGTTAAGGAGTAGAAGAACCCAACCTCATTTAACACTCATTAATCTAGAAATCCCTGCCACAGCTGGACCACGCATCATATCAGAACCACCTACATGCTTCTGAGCCACTGAGTTTGGGGGTGGGAGGGGGGGGAGGACAGATTACTAAGTTGCCCCGTTCTAGACATGAGCTCGTGAATCTGTCCGGCTGCATGGTTCCGATAAACTATACTCATAGCTGACCCCACCAATAAAACAACAAGATCCCACCGAATTATTAATCTCCTACTTCTCATCCAACCAAAAACTATCCCGCAACTCAATTTTAAAATTGGTTTTTCGATTAGTGCCCCAAATCTTTAATAGTTTGTAATTAGTCCTCCAAAATATTTTAAAATTATTCTCTCAAAGTTTTAACTGTTTTGAAATTATTCCACAAATCTTCATATTTTGAAATTACTCCCCTAAATATGATAAGTGTTATGAAATTAGTCCCCCAAATATTTTAACCTGATGCTAACTAGAGGGACTAATTTAAATACACTTAAAAGATTTGGAGGACTAATTTCTAATATGAAGATTTGAGGGACTAATTTTCTCCTCACAATTAAGTACATAATGACACAACTTTCCAAAAATCCTGGATCCACCACTGTATTTCGAAAAAGACAATAGATTGCTCTCACACTTGACAAGAATTTAAAAGAAAAACTAGCATATATCATTCATTGCCTGGACAATTCAACTACGACATTCCTTCACTAATTTGTGTCATGCACGCACCACACGCACCGGAATAGGAATACGAAAAGTCCGACAAATAACATAAGGTAATTAATTAAGTATGTCCACATGCTTGATATTACTAATTGGTACCAAGGCCACATAAGATGTATGTACTACTACTTTGATGATGGTAGAGAAATAGAAAATGCAAGTTATTAATGATTAATTACATATAATAATATATAAAGTTTGGGTCCTGTGACAAGATTACTCACAGCCATTACATCTATTATTGATATCATAACATCCCCTTGGTCCCATCACAGTATATAAGTAGATACTAGCTAGTCTTTCTCTGCGGGTAGAAAATTTAAACTCCAAATACTGGCTTCCTCCTCCGTTGTTAAATTTGTTTCCTATGGTTTGTGGTGCTGTGTGTAGATGTAGTCCAAATGAGCTTCAGATGTCACCCTCCTCTTCAAGCACTCCTCATCTCCATCATCACAATGTTCCGATCCCATCAACTGCAAGTATATTAGTATTATAATAAAATTAGTAAAAGTAAATTAAACAAATTAATGTGATAGGAGGGTGTGAAGTATATATAAATTAAAAGATTAATGATTTACATCCAAAGAGTCATGTCCTTCCATCTCAGCCTGTAGTGCCTCTTTTCCTTCATGTCATTAACCAAAAATAAATACATTACTGAGAAACACATAATAATAGAATTACAAACTAATTATGAGTAGAGCTTCATGAATTACCTTGTTCAGGGTGATACTGAGCAGTGTTGTGAACTGCAGAAGGGATATAATTGGGTTTTGCAATTGAAACAGGAGAAGCAGCGGTCTTGGTGATCATGAAGAGAGCTGAGAACAACTACTGAAACCACAAGAATAAGAAGGCTATGGAAAGAAGATGCGCTTCATGGTTGTGGGTTTTGATTTGAGAAGGAATATAATGAATGTGGATATTGATGTGAGTAGTGAGTTTGGGATCATTATTTATAGATGCATAAAATAAATTGCATGCGCATTAATATTTTTGTTGTTGCGCACTTGTGTTGAGTCTTTTGGTCAGGTCTCAGCAATGTCTTTCACATGACCCGAGAAACAAACAAAATGGTTGCCCACACCTCACCTATCGTGGGGTCCACTCTCCACTTGCCATCGCTGAATAAAGTATGGGTGGATATTGTGTGTGCACACATGGAGCCTCAGAACTGTCCGCCGCATGCGGGTGGTTCTGATAAACTATACTCTCATAGCTGACCCCACCAATAAAACAACAAGATCCCACCGAATTATTAATCTCCTACTTCTCATCCAACCAAAACTATCCCGCAACTCAATTTTAAAATTGGTTTTCGATTAGTGCCCCAAATCTTTAATAGTTTGTAATTAGTCCTCCAAAATATTTTAAAATTATTCTCTCAAAGTTTTAACTGTTTTGAAATTATTCCACAAATCTTCATATTTTGAAATTACTCCCTAAATATGATAAGTGTTATGAAATTAGTCCCCAAATATTTTAACCCGATGCTAACTAGAGGGACTAATTTAAATACACTTAAAAGATTTGGAGGACTAATTTCTAATATGAAGATTTGAGGGACTAATTTAAATACACTTAAAAGATTTGGAGGACTAATTTCTAATATGAAGATTTGAGGGACTAATTTTCTCCTCACAATTAAGTACATAATGACACAACTTTCCAAAAATCCTGGATCCACCACTGTATTTGAAAAAGACAATAGATTGCTCTCACACTTGACAAGAATTTAAAAGAAAAACTAGCATATATCATTCATTGCCTGGACAATTCAACTACGACATTCCTTCACTAATTTGTGTCATACCACATAGGAATAGGAATCTGAAAAGTCCGACAAATAACATAAGGTAATTAATTAAGTATGTCCACATGCTTGATATTACTAATTGGTACCAAGGCCACATAAGATGTATGTACTACTACTTTGATGATGGTAGAGAAATAGAAAATGCAAGTTATTAATGATTAATTACATATAATAATATATAAAGTTTGGGTCCTGTGACAAGATTACTCACAGCCATTACATCTATTATTGATATCATAACATCCCCTTGGTCCCATCACAGTATATAAGTAGATACTAGCTAGTCTTTCTCTGCGGGTAGAAAATTTAAACTCCAAATACTGGCTTCCTCCTCCGTTGTTAAATTTGTTTCCTATGGTTTGTGGTGCTGTGTGTAGATGTAGTCCAAATGAGCTTCAGATGTCACCCTCCTCTTCAAGCACTCCTCATCTCCATCATCACAATGTTCCGATCCCATCAACTGCAAGTATATTAGTATTATAATAAAATTAGTAAAAGTAAATTAAACAAATTAATGTGATAGGAGGGTGTGAAGTATATATAAATTAAAAAGATTAATGATTTACATCCAAAGAGTCATGTCCTTCCATCTCAGCCTGTAGTGCCTCTTTTCCTTCATGTCATTAACCAAAAATAAATACATTACTGAGAAACACATAATAATAGAATTACAAACTAATTATGAGTAGAGCTTCATGAATTACCTTGTTCAGGGTGATACTGAGCAGTGTTGTGAACTGCAGAAGGGATATAATTGGGTTTTGCAATTGAAACAGGAGAAGCAGCGGTCTTGGTGATCATGAAGAGAGAGCTGAGAACAACTACTGAAACCACAAGAATAAGAAGGCTATGGAAAGAGAAGATGCGCTTCATGGTTGTGGGTTTTTTGATTTGAGAAGGAATATAATGAATGTGGATATTGATGTGAGTAGTGAGTTTGGGATCATTATTTATAGATGCATAAAATAAATTGCATGCGCATTAATATTTTTGTTGTTGCGCACTTGTGTTGAGTCTTTTGGTCAGGTCTCAGCAATGTCTTTCACATGACCCGAGAAACAAACAAAATGGTTGCCCACACCTCACCTATCGTGGGGTCCACTCTCCACTTGCCATCGCTGAATAAAGTATGGGTGGATATTGTGTGTGCACACATGCAGCCCTCGCTCCACATGCACATGTACATCACAATCACAATGCACGATGCACATGCTCATGTCTTTGTCTCCTGCACAACAAAAACACTGAGATGGTTCAGCCCCTTTGACTCTCCTATAATCTTCACTTGTTTTTTTTGCAGCCCTTGTATATCTTAAAGTTTTAAATTTTATAATTTAATATCCTGAGTTATGCAAACATAAGAATTTTTGCCGAAAATTCTCATGCTATACTCACATGCTAATTTTAGAATAATTTAACTATTAATATTTGTTAAGTTTATTATTAAATGAATTTATCAAAATCTTACTCTAAAATAGAATAGAATTGACATAGGCTAAAAATAGAATTACGGATATCAATGATCTAGGGACTAATAATACAGGGGGAAGACACGTTACCCAAATCATCATGCATGACTCAGTCAGTACTCATAAAGACTGGACATTGAAGTGGTCAGTAGAGACTTGAGAAGAGCAGTGCTATCTTTGTTTCTTTGCGTTTTTTGTTCGGCAGTTGACTATGACAAGTCAACGGTTGGACTGTCATGTGCTTACTGGGGCGCTGAGCTATATGATCATGTCTTGCATATATGCCGTTCTTGAAATAAGAGAGCAAGGATCAGTTTGACGAAGTTAATGAGATCAATTTTGATCCAAGTCACACTGTTGGTTAGTTTGTCATTTTCATTATTTGTATCTAATCCAGTTGTAATCTCGTCTGATTTTGGTCAATATTCAGATTTGGACAAATCCGACAAAAGTTTGAAATAACTGAATTATGTCTGGTCCAAAAAATATTACAAGAGGAAGAGAGAGGGAAGAAAAACAAAGACATCAAAATTTCAAACTTAAAATGGCTAAATATAAGTTCTAACTCAGTTTTAATTGAAAAAAAGCAAAACTAAGTTGTACCAAAGCCTAATTGTAATTTTTTAAAATCAGTGTAGAGCATACAAAGGACCATTTATTTACTTGCATTTTTACGGGACTTTACAAGTATAAAATCATGGATTTTTATTAAATACATTGTTTAATTGATATTGTTCACAATATGAATTTCGGGTTGTCAAGTAGGATAAATGCATCAAATATGATTTTTTAAAACTGTGCATCCAACCCAGATTTCCTCAAAAAAAATTTATGTATAACCAAACAGAAAATTAGTTGAACACTAATATCCTTCATGCAAATCATCTTTATTATTCATTGTAAACACACGAGCTTTTGATCATGGATTTTTTAAGATCCACGGCATGCATCAAAATACAATCTACGAATCAAACATCCTCTATTCGCTAGTTCAAAAGTGATGGGAACAAGGGTGGTTGGTTAAGTTGGATATCTCATTGTCACCGACGGCTTTTTCTCTCGCCAAGTCGGCGCTCACATAAGCGCCACATCAGCCTGACTCTAGAATGTTCTTGTATTTTCTTGTATATTCTTATAAATGAGATATTTGTATAGAATTCTCTAGAGAATCAATATTGGCCATTGGATGTAAAGATTTCTCTAGAAGAGAAATCTAGGCCATTCATGTGAAGGGAACCTCCCCTATAAAAGGAGGCCAATGGGAGCTCATTTGTAACCAAGCAAGCTTTGAGCAATAGAATTCTAAGTTCCTCTTAAAAGTTCTCTTACTTTCTTGAATGCTCGGTTCGGTAGGCTGAACTTAGCCATTCTAGTGAGCCAAGTTCCGCACGGGAACACTAACTTGTGTGCCAAAACAAAGCGCCCATGACAGTTGGTATCAGAGTGGATTCGGTTCGTGGGAGATGGCTACCTTGGACGCGATCAACGAGCAAAATGTGGTTAAGGGCGGCACCAATCCGGAGAAGGCCCTGGTCCAAAGGGGGCATACCAGTGATGCGCTGACGACGTTGGAGGCACTGTTGGGTAAGGTGGAACTCACCGTGACTGATTTGTGGGATCAGCTCGTGGCTATGGAGGAACGCATCGAAAAGCTCGAGTCCACGGGGGATGAGCTTTGGGAAGAGATGCAGCTAGCCTTGAACTCCAGTATCGATTTGTGAGAGCAGCGGACCGCTACCCTTGAGGCTCGAAATGTGAACCTCGAAATGTGAACTTAGAGGCTCAAGTGGAGAGCCTCACCAAGGCATTGGAAGAGCTCAGGGGCGAGTTCAGCCAATGCAATGTGACTATGGCAAATGGGGGAATCGTCATGCCAATGTTCGGGTTGAAGATGGAGGTGCCCAAACCTAAGACAACTACTTGTGGAGAGCCTCACCAAGGCATTGGAAGAGCTCAGGGGCGAGTTCAGCCAATGCAATGTGACTATGGCAAATGGGGGAATCGTCATGCCAATGTTCGGGTTGAAGATGGAGGTGCCCAAACCTAAGACAACTACTTGTGGAGAGGCTCACCAAGGCATTGGAAGAGCTCAGGGGCGAGTTCAGCCAATGCAATGTGACTATGGCAAATGGGGGAATCATCATGCAAATGTTCGGGTTGAAGATGGAGGTGCCCAAACCTAAGACAACTACTTGTGGAACTCGGAGAGGTACTTTGATGCTTGTAGGCATAAAAAATTGCTTGTCAATACCCGAGCAAGACTCGTAACGGTGGGTTGACAACCGACGATCCATTCGACAAACCGGCCGCATAGCAGCGTAAGCGGTAGCGAACACATGAAGTGGGTCAACAAGGCGTACGAATCAACGAGGCTACGTGTTATGGAATGAAACCAACAAGCGAAGCTTCAGCGAGATCGATCGGATTCGAACGTCAACGAGATCGGATTTGAACATCGACCGATCGTCGCTTAAACCGTTGACGGGATTAAACCGATCAAGTGAACCAAGCACGGACTTAGAGCAGCGGCGACAAAGCGGAGCGAGCGTTGCGGAAAAGTCCGAAAACAATCGAACTTGGGCAAAACAGCGATCGGCCGAGAACTTCGGACAGAAGTGTCAGGGCTTGGCCGGACACCATTTGGTGTCCGGCCATGACGGACACCTAAAGTGTCGGGCTTGGCCGGACACCAAAGTGTCCGGCCATGACGGACACCTAAAGTGTCGGGCTTGGCCGGACACCAAAGTGTCCGACGGCGAGCATACCCCTTTCTTGTTTTCCTATAAATAGTGGGGGTGCTCATTTTGGGGGCTTGGATTAAAGTGGATTTTTGGAGATTGGATTTTCTGATATTCTTGAGAGAGCCCTCGCGAGATCCACGAGCCACGACGCATTCCCAGCACCGGCGAGCACGACAGATCTACAAACCGCGAGGTAAGCGAACTTCGAATTGACTCTGGTCAGTATGTGATTTCTCCTAGTAGATCTCACCGCTCGGCGATCCTCTCCTTCGTGAGTGTGATCCCGAAGCGATCCTCTCCTTCGTGAGTGTGATCCCCTCAGGTGCGTCGTTTCCTTCGTGAAACGAGCCCCTTCACGTCTGTAGTTCGAACCGGGTTTCCACGGATCGAATTGCGGTGGTCCGCGGACGAATAAAAGTCCCGACGCGGGCAAAGAACCCGCATAGCGAGGATCCCGTAAAATAGAGATCCTCGTGTTTGTTCTAAAAGGAAGAAGTTGTAATTTTTGTTTTCATTATGCGCCTAAAATAAAAGGCATTTCTTTTGTTTTGAATTTTGTTGTAGGCCAGCGAAGTTGTAAACAAGTTCAAGCGAGCAATGAATAACAAGTCTACTTTTGCGAACAAGGCTGGCGACCAGTGGGAGCCAGCGGTCTCAAGTCGAGACCGTCGTGTAAGTAACAGCGGATCGGATCACAGTGAAGAAGAAGTCAAAGGCCTCAGGGCGGATAGGAAAAAAATTTCGAGCTGCCGGACCCGCAGAGCGCCTGCCCCCGCCCAGCTAGCAGGCTAAGCGGGACGTAGAAACTTCTGCGTAGGGTGTAATAATGCGGCTCAGTGAAGTCAGCGAATCCAAGTTGATCCGGGTTCCGCTGTGAGTATCATACTATCGTCCTCGTCCAGATCGTCCTCCCCCCACAAATCCAGAAGGATCTCCGCTGCAAGAAAGATCCGTTGGTCCTCGGCTCCGGAACTTCAAGGCGAGGATCTTAACTCCGCCGTTGCCGAAGTTGCACCAAATGGCGTCGTTCCGACATCCAAGATCGTCGGATCTACGCAGGAGATCACCGCTAATGGCGTGCCGACTCTCTCAAAGAGAGCCCGCCAGAGGCGACGCCAACGCCTAGCGCGTGAGATCGCCAAGGCCCTGGAATCAGTCGACAGTGTCCGCTACAAAGTGGATCTGAAGTCCAGGAGAATGTCAAGAATCTCATCAACAGACGGTCGGCAACCCCTCCAAGCCGTCAACAAATGATTGGGTCCACGTCAAACGGAACCGATCAACACTTGAAGAACGTATCCGAGGCGCCGTGCATTGCTTGCACACGCACGGGCTCTAGTTGAAGAGGCTTGGATGTGGAAGAAAAGAGAAGTGGACAAGAAGCCACCAAGAATGCACCAAGTTTGGAGGCCGAAACCCGGAGCAACGGTTCGGGCCAAGGTCGAAGTATCAACTGAGGATCAGCCACCCCAAGCTGATTCTACAAAGGCTCGGCCACCCCAGGATGATCTCCGTCAAGGGAGGTCCGCCCCAATATCGATTCCACCTCCGGTGATCGCATCCATGTTGCCGTCCACCTCATTGCCCACTTCGGTCGAGCTCGCTGGAGCTTCCCGAAGCAAGAAAAAGGCTTTGGAGCACCTCGGCTCATTGCATGATGATCGAGGTAAAATTCCGATTGGGCGTTAAGGAAGTCGGGTCACTCTGGTCGAGGGGTCGCACCGCCTCAACCATGATAGGAAGACTCTTGTAGTGCTTGCACCGGGTTGCGGATTAAAGTCCAAGAACACATCAAAGATTCACACTTTCATGGCGTCGTCATGGCAGTGACTTTTGAAAGTCCTAATAAAGGCAATTCATCCTCGGATGGATCGTTTTCGTCAGTGATGAGAGCGTTATACACGAAGTCGTACCAACACGAGGGTTGCTCGGCATTCATGCCGATGAGTTGTACTATCGTCTTTGAAGTGCAGTAAATCTCGAAAGAAGTCCCGAATTGAACCGCATTGTCCGTGTTCTCAAACTATCGAGCGGTGTTGTCGAATGTAGCGCACCAAGCCGACTCAGAAGAAGAATTAAGCTCTTTGATAGGCTTGGCAACAAAATGCCAAAACCCAAGTCAAGACGCTTCCGCGGAAGAAGATCGGGGTCTCAAGGCGATGAATTGCCAAGGGTAACCACCAATATGACTAGCAGAGGGGATTACCTTTAGATGAGGAATGCTGCTGGATGATCGATGACCAATTACCCAATCGGATAGAGATGGTTATTAGATGCGCTTGGGATTCGATGTTAGCATCGGTGAAATTTTCAAGGGTTAATGTCAAATATGACTACAACCGACCCTGCCATGACGGAGGATGATAAACAGATGCCAACATGGGAAGACCCGTGGATCCATCACCTCAATATGCAATACGGGGACCGGTTCGAACAAAGAGAACCTCCGACCGGAGATGCAGTTCCAACGCTGAATCATTTCTTTGAAGAAGATGAAGATGCTAGTGGACCTACCCTCCACGCATTCAAGTATAGCCCAGAAACACTGGATATCATGAAGAAGTGAGGGTATGACTTGACACAAGGAGAAGGTCTATGTTTTGGACGAGGTCCTCGAGTGCCTCCTAAAGTGGCATACGTCCCAAAAGGAAAGCCAGATGACTACTACGCATTTAGACGAGGATTGGGATATAAATCCTCCTCAGAAGATGAATGCTCGTGGATGATCGACGACCATTTACGATGAAGAAGCGGATACTCGTCGATTCTTGGTTTGGGATTCTGACACTAGCCTCGGAGAAGCTTTCAAAGCTTTGATGTCAAATATGGCTACGATCGATCCTGCTACTATGGAGAATGATGAAGAAATGCCAACATGGGAAGACCCATGGATCCATCAACTTCGAGCGGTTTGGGGATAGATTGAACAAAGAGAACCCCCCACTAAGGACGAGATAGTCCAAGTTAACATGGGTGACGAGGAACGCCCTAAGCTCATAAGCGTCGGTAATAGTCTTCCCTCGAGAGAAGGAAGAGCTGATTGCCCTAATCGGGGAATACATCGGCGTGTTTGCTTGGAGCTATGAGGACATGCGGGACTCGACCCTAGCGTGG
Source organism: Asparagus setaceus (assembly GCA_012295165.1). Classification (NCBI taxonomy): domain Eukaryota; kingdom Viridiplantae; phylum Streptophyta; class Magnoliopsida; order Asparagales; family Asparagaceae; genus Asparagus; species Asparagus setaceus. Next base: position 29,245,064 of record CM022707.1, read on the forward strand.
CGACTCATCACCTCAACATCAAAGTGGATGTCAAACCCGTCAAGCAATCGCAAAGACGGTTTCGTCCACAAATATTGCAAGCAATCGTCGACGAAGTGAAGAAACTCATAGAATCGGGATTCATCGAGGAAATTCAACATCAGTTGGGTGGCAAATATAGTCGGTCATGAAGAAGAATGGTTCGATTAGGATGCAGTATGCGACTTCTGAGACACGAGCGGCTGCTTGCGAAAAGCGACTTTCCTCTTCCAATCAGCGATGTCATAGTCGACAATACGTGCGGATTGAAGAATGTCATTCATGGATGGTTTCTCGGGTTACAATCAGATCAAGATGCACCCGATGATGCGGACACTGGCGTTGAAGCGCCCATCGGTATATATTGCTACACGGTCATGCCATTCGGCCTCAAAAATGCCGGTGCCACATATCAGCGAGCAATGACTAAGATTTTCCAGGATCACCTCCGGAAAACGGTTGAATGCTACGTCGACGACTTGGTCGTGAAAAGCCGTCACAAAAGAGATCACATCAAAGATCTGAGAACGGTATTCGAGCTCATGCGAACTCATCAGCTAAAGATGAATCCTGCCAAATCCTTCCTTGGGATGTCCAGTGGCAAGTTCCTTGGCTTCGTCGTCACCAACAAAGGAATTCATGTCGATCCTGATAAAGTGAAGGCGATTCAAGAGTTGCAACCTCCAAGAAATCTGAGAGAACTCAGGGGGTTGCAAGGGCGATTGGCGTACATCCGACGGTTCATATCGAACCTATCTGGGAAGTGCCAACCATTCTCAAAACTGAACAAGAAGGGCGTGTCGTTTATTTGGGATGACGCTTGCCAAAAAGCATTTGAAGAGATTAAGTCGTATCTCTCTAAACCTCCTGTTCTTGTCGCACCGCAGTCGGGAAAGCCATTCCTGATCTACGTCAAGGCAACGGATCACTCGTTAAGCGTATACTTTCGCCGGGGCGGCGGCGGCGGTCCGCGAGCGAGCGTGTATTACGAGCGAACATTGGTCGGCGCTGAGTCTCGATACCCAACGGTCGAGAAGCAGTGCCTTGCATTAGTGTTCGCAATTCAGAAGATGCGGCACTATTTAGTCGGACAGACGATTTATGTTATCGCTAACGTAAACCCGGTCCGAATATTTATGACCCAGCCGGCCTCAATGAGTTGGCGTTTGGCGAAATGGGCTTTGCTCTTGTCCCAATATGACTTGCATTTCAAACAACAGAAGTCAGTCAAAGGACAAGCCATTTGCGATCTCTTGGCTGCCAACCCGTCAACGGACGCAGTCGAGCTATATGATGATCTTCCGGATGAAGTTCACGAGGTCAATACTACATCGCACCAACAAATATGGCGATTATACTTTGACGGAGCCTCTCGAGCTACCAACGTAGCGAGTGCCCCCGGATGTTCTAAGATTTCCGCCGGAGTCGGGATTGTCTTAGTTTCCCCGGGGAATCATGTCATGCCCCGTGCTTATTCACTCACCGAACCTTGTTCCAATAACGTAGCCGAATACAATGCGCTACTTATTGGGCTTAGTTTCGCCAAAGAGCTGGGGGTCGAGTATCTTGAAGCATACGGCGATTCGCAGTTGATCGTCAAGCAGATCCGCGGAGAATACGAAGTTAGGAACCCGGACCTGATTTCCTATCATCAGGTAGCCATTGAAATAGCAGACTCGTTCGAAGAGTTCTTCATTGAATATATCCCGCGCCTTCAGAACGCTTATGCGGATGCATTAGCCGCATTAGCAGTATCGCTGGCGCAACCTTCCGAGACCGAGCAACAAGTTACGGTCAGGACTCACCAACTCTTCGTGCCCATATATGATGAGGTACAGGAAGACAAAGGGGTAGTTACCAAAGAGGTATATACGACCCAAACCAAATTGGAGCCCCGAGATTGGCGCTTTCCTATCATCGACTATGTCTTACACGGTATTCTGCCAGAAGACGTAAGGGAGAGAGAGTCAATCCGGAGAAGAGCTCCAAGATTCTTCTACGACACGGAGACCCAGATGCTATATCGTCGAGGGTACGACGGTCTTTTACTCCGATGCCTCTCAAACAAAGAAGCAGAAGAGGTCCTTCGGGAAGCACACGAAGGTGAATGTGGTGCGCACCAGCCTGGTCCCAAGCTCTACGATCGAATCAGGAGAATGGGCTACTTTTGGCCAACAATGGTTAACGACGCAGTCGCGTACGCGCGAAAATGCCACGCGTGTCAAATTCACGCGAATTATATGCATCAGCCTCCGAGCAGCTTGCATCCTTCGCCACATCCCGCCATTCGAGACATGGGGAATGGGCGTCGTAGGTCCCATTTTTCCTCCGTCGGTCAAAGCGTCGGTTTATTCTAGCGATCACCGATTACTTCTCCAAGTGGGCGAAGCAATCCGCTAAAAGAAGTCAAGGCGATACCGTCATCAAGTTTATCAAACACCATGTCATCTATCGACATGGTGTTAAAGCGGATCGTGCATGACAACGGTCCCCAATTTATCGGCAATTCCTTCATCGGGTTTTGCGAAAAGTTCAAGATACAAGATGTCTCGCCGACACTTATAATCCGCAAAGAAATGGATTAGCCGAGGCGCTCAACAAGACGATTATCAAGATTTTGTGAAGCTTGTGAAGAATAACAAAGCGAGGCTGGGACGATAAACTTCGGAGAAGCACTCACGGGCATATCGCTGCTAGCGATGCGTCTGCTTGACAGGAAGCGACCGTACTCCACAGTTTCACGGATGTGAAGCAATTCTCCGTTAGAAATCCAGATTCGCCACTTCGCCGCCTTGCAAATGAGATGACGATCGAAGAACAACATCAAAAACGTCTCGAAGAGCTTGAGATGTTAGATGAGAAGCGCTTGGAGGCTCAACAATGCATTGAGTTCTATCAAGCTAGGATGTCGAGGGCTTTCAACAAGAAAGTTCGACAGAGAACCTTTAAGGAGGGAGATCTCGTCCTCGCTGCTAGGCGACCGATAATCCTCACCTCCAAAAAGAAAGGTAAATTCGAACCCAAATGGGAAGGACCGTTCATAATAGACACAGTCTATTCAAACGGTGCATATCGCCTTATCACACGAATGCACCTAATTAATGCCGATAAATGGGAAGTTTAGAAAAGTATTATCCTTAATACATTCAGGATAACCCATTTTTGATGGGAAGTTCCTCAGAGAATATCTCACTCATTTTCATGAGGATAACCCTAAATTATTGAGTTTTCCTCCAAAATTCTCTCACCGATCAAATTCATTGACGGTGGGCCCACTAAAATCTCCACGGTCCAACCACCGACAAATTCCCTCTCGATTCCTTCCACCTAACCAGAGGTCCACTTTCAAATTCTGGTTAGCAATCCTACAAAAGAGAAAGCTATCCATACCCTTCCTAGATTCTCGGAGTGGAGACCCCACTCTTAGTTTCTCATCGGGAAATAGAATACATTCTTCCTTTCCCACCTTCACCTGGAGATAGGACACATCCTTCCTCTTCAGAAGCAAGAGATAGAATACATTCTTCCTCTCTTGTCTTAGATTCTCGGAGTGGAGATCCCACTCTTAGTTTCATCTTTCAAGATTCTCAAGATGGAGATCCCATTTTGGTCTCTTTCCTTTGGAAGCAGGACAAAAATCCTTCCTTTCCAAAGACTGAGATAGGAGACAAGATCCTCCTTCCTCTCCATCAACAAGAGATAGGATACAAAATCTTCCTCTCTTATCTCAAATTCGTGAGCACCTGGAGATAGGACACAAAACCTTCCTCTCCACTTTCGGGAAATAGAATACATTCTTCCTTTCCCACATTTCACTCGGAGATAGAATACATTCTTCCTCTCCAGAATCAAGAGATAGGATACAAAATCTTCCTCTCTTGTTCATCCCTCACCGGAGATAGGAGACAAGATCCTCCTTCCTCTCCATCGTGAGGAGACAAGATCCTCCTTCCTCTCCACTTTCGAAATAGAATACATTCTTCCTTTCCCACATTTCACTCGGAGATAGAATACATTCTTCCTCTCGAGAATCAAGAGATAGGATACAAAATCTTCCTCTCTTGTTCATCCTCACCCTGAGATAGGAGACAAGATCCTCCTTCCTCTCCATCAACAAGAGATAGGATACAAAATCTTCCTCTCTTGTTCATCCTCACCCTGAGATAGGAGACAAGATCCTCCTTCCTCTCCACTTTCGAAATAGAATACATTCTTCCTTTCCCACATTTCACTCGGAGATAGAATACATTCTTCCTCTCGAGAATCAAGAGATAGGATACAAAATCTTCCTCTCTTGTTCATCCTCACCCTGAGATAGGAGACAAGATCCTCCTTCCTCTCCACTTTCGAAATAGAATACATTCTTCCTCTCGAGAATCAAGAGATAGGATACAAAATCTTCCTCTCTTGTTCATCCTCACCCTGAGATAGGAGACAAGATCCTCCTTCCTCTCCACTTTCGAAATAGAATACATTCTTCCTCTCTTGTCTTAGATTCTCGGTGGAGACCCCACTCTTAGTTTCTCATCGGAAATAGAATACATTCTTCCTCTCTTGTTCATCCTCACCCTGAGATAGGAGACAAGATCCTCCTTCCTCTCCACTTTCGAAATAGAATACATTCTTCCTCTCGAGAATCAAGAGATAGGATACAAAATCTTCCTCTCTTGTTCATCCTCACCCTGAGATAGGAGACAAGATCCTCCTTCCTCTCCATCAACAAGAGATAGGATACAAAATCTTCCTCTCTTGTCTTAGATTCTCGGTGGAGACCCCACTCTTAGTTTCTCATCGGAAATAGAATACATTCTTCCTCTCTTGTTCATCCTCACCCTGAGATAGGAGACAAGATCCTCCTTCCTCTCCACTTTCGAAATAGAATACATTCTTCCTTTCCCACATTTCACTCGGAGATAGAATACATTCTTCCTCTCGAGAATCAAGAGATAGGATACAAAATCTTCCTCTCTTGTTCATCCTCACCCTGAGATAGGAGACAAGATCCTCCTTCCTCTCCATCAACAAGAGATAGGATACAAAATCTTCCTCTCTTGTCTTAGATTCTCGGTGGAGACCCCACTCTTAGTTTCTCATCGGAAATAGAATACATTCTTCCTCTCTTGTTCATCCTCACCCTGAGATAGGAGACAAGATCCTCCTTCCTCTCCATCAACAAGAGATAGGATACAAAATCTTCCTCTCTTGTTCATCCTCACCCTGAGATAGGAGACAAGATCCTCCTTCCTCTCCACTTTCGAAATAGAATACATTCTTCCTCTCTTGTCTTAGATTCTCGGTGGAGACCCCACTCTTAGTTTCTCATCGGAAATAGAATACATTCTTCCTCTCGAGAATCAAGAGATAGGATACAAAATCTTCCTCTCTTATCTCAAATTAAGTGAGCACACGGAGATAGGACACAAAACCTTCCTCTCCACTTTCGAAATAGAATACATTCTTCCTCTCGAGAATCAAGAGATAGGATACAAAATCTTCCTCTCTTGTTCATCCTCACCCTGAGATAGGAGACAAGATCCTCCTTCCTCTCCACTTTCGAAATAGAATACATTCTTCCTTTCCCACATTTCACTCGGAGATAGAATACATTCTTCCTCTCGAGAATCAAGAGATAGGATACAAAATCTTCCTCTCTTGTTCATCCTCACCCTGAGATAGGAGACAAGATCCTCCTTCCTCTCCACTTTCGAAATAGAATACATTCTTCCTCTCTTGTCTTAGATTCTCGGTGGAGACCCCACTCTTAGTTTCTCATCGGAAATAGAATACATTCTTCCTCTCTTGTTCATCCTCACCCTGAGATAGGAGACAAGATCCTCCTTCCTCTCCACTTTCGAAATAGAATACATTCTTTCTTTCCCACCTCAATCAATCTTAATCGGTTCAACCCTTCTCGGTCAAAGAAGGGGCCAAGATTCATCTTGGGGTATTTTATCCGAAGCCTAAGAAGGGATAAAGCCAGCGCCTCACCGCAGCGTTGCGGTTTAGTCTTTCTCCCATTGAAGAAGACACGAGTTGATTAAGGGCATTTTATCCCGGCCTAAGAAGGGATAAAGCCAGCGCCTCACCGCAGCGTTGCGGTTTAGTCTTTTAGATTGAAGAAGACACGAGTTGATTACGGGGCATTTTATCCGAAGCCTAAGAAGGGATAAAGCCAGCGCCTCACCGCAGCGTTGCGGTTTAGTCTTTTAGATTGAAGAAGACACGAGTTCGATTACGGGGCATTTTATCCGAAGCCTAAGAAGGATAAAGTCAACGCCACACGCTGTCGGGTGGTCTCTTGCGGTAAAGAGTATAAAGCCTATGTATTCAATATCATAGCAACAAGTCTAGAAGAGTTTCATTCTTTTAGCACAACGTCATTTGCGGAGCGGATCGGATAATCCGCCGCTAGCCCAACTCAAGCGGTAGTTGGTAAAGGCTCATCAAACCCGTTGAGGGTTGGCCAATAACCCTAAAGTCAGCGCCTCACCGCAGCGTTGCGGTTTAGTCTTTTAGATTGAAGACACGAGTTCGATTACGGGGTATTTTATCCGAAGCCTAAGAAGGGATAAAGCCAGCGCCTCACCGCAGCGTTGCGGTTTAGTCTTTTAGATTGAAGACACGAGTTCGATTACGGGGTATTTTATCCGAAGCCTAAGAAGGGGCGAGTCTACGTGCAACAGCGTTGCGGGTGGTCTCTTGCGGTAAAGAGTATAAAGCCTATGTATTCAATATCATAGCAACAAGTCTAGAAGAGTTTCATTCTTTTAGCACAACGTCATTTGCGGAGCGGATCGGATAATCCGCCGCTAGCCCAACTCAAGCGGTAGTTGGTAAAGGCTCATCAAACCCGTTGAGGGTGGGGTTGGCCAATAACCCTAAAGTCAGCGCCTCACCGCAGCGTTGCGGTTTAGTCTTTTAGATTGAAGAAGACACGAGTTCGATTACGGGGCATTTTATCCGAAGCCTAAGAAGGGATAAAGCCAGCGCCTCACCGCAGCGTTGCGGTTTAGTCTTTTTCCGATTGAAGAAGACACGAGTTCGATTACGGGGCATTTTATCCGAAGCCTAAGAAGGGGCGAGTCTCGTGCAACAGCGTTGCGGGTGGTCTCTTGCCCGTAAAGAGTATAAAGCCTATGTATTCAATATCATAGCAACAAGTCTAGAAGAGTTTCATTCTTTTAGCACAACGTCATTTGCGGAGCGGATCGGATAATCCGCCGCTAGCCCAACTCAAGCGGTGGTTGGTAAAGGCTAATCAAACCCGCTGAGGGTCGAGGGTTTGCCAAAAGTCCTATAAGTATTATGGTTAATTATTTACGTGAAGTAAAAGAATCATAATAAATAGTGAAAGGGATGGATCTTATTCATTTGAAGCAAATATAGAAGGAGCTACAAGCTGTTTAAACATCAAGTCTATGACAAAGGATTTGTTGTTGGTGAGACACTTCACCATTGTAAGCTGGTGGAGTTCTTCACGCAACTTCGACCTGAAGGACTCCTCATCGGTGTTCGGTGTCTTCGTGGTTGCCTCCTCGAGCTCGGCCGGTTTACGCCCGACGGTCGAGCTCCTTAGACGAACGGTGAGGGCTTTTTCCTTGTTGGCCTTGGCGGCTCAAGCTGCTCATCCTATCTTCCTCGGCATGGAGCTCTCCACGGCGGTATTATCCTCTCCTTTTCGCCACAATATCGGTCGGATGTGGCTTAAGGAAGAATATGTCTCGGCAACAACGACTCAGAGCTGATGGTGATCTCTCGCATCACGGACTTGAGCCCGGTAAAAACGAGCATCGCGCCATGCCTCTAGCGAGCCGGTATGGCGGCTACATATGAGGAAGCCCGGCTACGCGGCTCTTGCGATCTCTGAAGCTTTCCCTCGGATGGGCGAGGTCATCAACAATGGCTGAGCCATTTCGGGATAACCCATATCATTATCAAGGCCATCAGGGGATCAGCGATGGCTTTGGCCCGATGAAGAAAGCCGCCATGAAGGACCTTTTCGATCACCGTGTTCACGGAGAATGGCGTACTTCCAAGCGGATAATAAGATGGGATGGATCTTCATCCGGCATCAGCGCTCTCACCGGTCATGGAGTGAGATGTAGGCTCGCACGTAAGAATAGGAGGAGTATGGGTATTTATAACAACTCTGATGGACCCAAATCAATCCTAATTAGGACTCTAATCAGCCCTAATTGGGAGTCCTAGTGAAATCTTATTTGGATGTCAAGATAGCCAAATCAGTCCGTTGATTGGCTCCTACTTCCTCGCTATATTGGGAAAGATTACGAAGGTTTATTGGCGGATAACACCTCGCGAATTCCCTCGGCCGCCGTCAGCGTCGCCTAATCCTACTCAACTAGGATTACAGTATAAACTATTTCGAATTTGTCGAGAAGTTCAGGAAGAATATTTTCACAAGAAATATTCTTAGGGATAACTCGATCAAGACGAATTGCGCCGACGCCAATCAACGCTACGCCTAATCCTACTCAACTAGGATTATGAGTATAAAGCTGTTTCCTAATTTGTCGAGAAGTTCCCTAAGAATATTTTCACAAGAAATATTCTTAGGGATAACTCGATCAAGACGAATTGCGCCGACGCCAATCAACGCTACGCCTAATCCTACTCAACTAGGATTATGAGTATAAAGCTGTTTCCCAATTTAGCGAGAAGTTCTGGAGAATATTATCCGTTCTTAAGGATAACTCGATCAAGACGAATTGCGCCGACGCCAATCAACGCTACGCCTAATCCTACTCCAACTAGGATTATGAGTATAAAGCTGTTTCCTAATTTGTCGAGAAGTTCAGGAAGAATATTTTCACAAGAAATATTCTTAGGGATAACTTCGATCATCGCGAATTCGTCGGCCAATCAGCGTCGCCTAATCCTACTCAACTAGGATTATGAGTATAAAGCTGTTTCCCAATTTAGCGAGAAGTTCTGGAGAATATTATCCGTTCTTAAGGATAACTCGATCAAGACGAATTGCGCCGACGCCAATCAACGCTACGCCTAATCCTACTCCAACTAGGATTATGAGTATAAAGCTGTTTCCCAATTTAGCGAGAAGTTCTGGAGAATATTATCCGTTCTTAAGGATAACTCGATCAAGACGAATTGCGCCGACGCCAATCAACGCTACGCCTAATCCTACTCCAACTAGGATTATGAGTATAAAGCTGTTTCCCAATTTAGCGAGAAGTTCTGGAGAATATTATCCGTTCTTAAGGATAACTCGATCAAGACGAATTGCGCCGACGCCAATCAACGCTACGCCTAATCCTACTCAACTAGGATTATGAGTATAAAGCTGTTTCCCAATTTAGCGAGAAGTTCTGGAGAATATTATCCGTTCTTAAGGATAACTTCGATCATGCGAATTGCGCCGACGCCAATCAACGCTACGCCTAATCCTACTCAACTAGGATTATGAGTATAAAGCTGTTTCCCAATTTAGCGAGAAGTTCTGGAGAATATTATCCGTTCTTAAGGATAACTCGATCAAGACGAATTGCGCCGACGCCAATCAACGCTACGCCTAATCCTACTCCAACTAGGATTATGAGTATAAAGCTGTTTCCTAATTTGTCGAGAAGTTCAGGAAAAATACTTTCACAAAAATATTCTTAGGGATAACTCGATCAAGACGAATTGCGCCGACGCCAATCAACGCTACGCCTAATCCTACTCAACTAGGATTACGGTATAAACTATTTCGAATTTGTCGAGAAGTTCAGGAAGAATATTTTCACAAGAAATATTCTTAGGATAACTCGATCAAGACGAATTGCGCCGACGCCAATCAACGCTACGCCTAATCCTACTCCAACTAGGATTATGAGTATAAAGCTGTTTCCCAATTTAGCGAGAAGTTCTGGAGAATATTATCCGTTCTTAAGGATAACTCGATCAAGACGAATTGCGCCGACGCCAATCAACGCTACGCCTAATCCTACTCCAACTAGGATTACGAGTATAAACTATTTCGAATTTGTCGAGAAGTTCCCTAAGAATATTTTCACAAGAAATATTCTTAGGGATAACTCGATCAAGACGAATTGCGCCGACGCCAATCAACGCTACGCCTAATCCTACTCCAACTAGGATTACGGTATAAACTATTTCGAATTTGTCGAGAAGTTCAGGAAAAATACTTTCACAAAAATATTCTTAGGGATAACTCGATCAAGACGAATTGCGCCGACGCCAATCAACGCTACGCCTAATCCTACTCAACTAGGATTACGGTATAAACTATTTCGAATTTGTCGAGAAGTTCCCTAAGAATATTTTCACAAGAAATATTCTTAGGGATAACTCGATCAAGACGAATTGCGCCGACGCCAATCAACGCTACGCCTAATCCTACTCAACTAGGATTATGAGTATAAAGCTGTTTCCCAATTTAGCGAGAAGTTCTGGAGAATATTATCCGTTCTTAAGGATAACTCGATCAAGACGAATTGCGCCGACGCCAATCAACGCTACGCCTAATCCTACTCCAACTAGGATTATGAGTATAAAGCTGTTTCCTAATTTGTCGAGAAGTTCAGGAAGAATATTTTCACAAGAAATATTCTTAGGGATAACTCGATCAAGACGAATTGCGCCGACGCCAATCAACGCTACGCCTAATCCTACTCCAACTAGGATTATGAGTATAAAGCTGTTTCCTAATTTGTCGAGAAGTTCAGGAAGAATATTTTCACAAGAAATATTCTTAGGGATAACTTCGATCATCGCGAATTCGTCGGCCAATCAGCGTCGCCTAATCCTACTCCAACTAGGATTACGAGTATAAACTATTTCGAATTTGTCGAGAAGTTCAGGAAAAATACTTTCACAAAAATATTCTTAGGGATAACTTCGATCATGCGAATTGCGCCGACGCCAATCAACGCTACGCCTAATCCTACTCCAACTAGGATTACGAGTATAAACTATTTCGAATTTGTCGAGAAGTTCCCTAAGAATATTTTCACAAGAAATATTCTTAGGATAACTCGATCAAGACGAATTGCGCCGACGCCAATCAACGCTACGCCTAATCCTACTCCAACTAGGATTATGAGTATAAAGCTGTTTCCCAATTTAGCGAGAAGTTCTGGAGAATATTATCCGTTCTTAAGGATAACTCGATAATCTTCAATTTCCTCGGCTGGAAAAAGTTGATGAATTACGGCGAGGCTTATATGGGCCAAACAACGCGTTCTACCTTGAAAGAATCCCCAACGTATCGGCCGATTCATGCGTCGGCGAGGGCCTACCAATCAACAATTGGGAGGAATACCTCCACCGTGAATGAACACACTTCAACGAAGTAATACAAGAACGACGCCAACCGACGGCCATCGACGAAGAATTCACCGATCAACGGTTCGAATCCACGAAGATCGCGACGCCAATCAACGCTACACTCACGATTGAAGGCTAAAACCCACATAGTTTGAAGCCAATTAGCGTCGTAGTGAAGAATTCCCCGATCAACGGAGGAATCTCGATGGTCAATTGGACGACAATCCACCGACACGAAGTCAACATCAAATAAACTCAATTAGCTACGGTTCGAAATTCCAACAACGGTCAAGCAATAAATGCGACACCGTAACATCCGGTATCCTACAAAGCAGCGGAGAACACGAGAGAATTGGAGGAATCAAATACCGGAGTTAACCTCAAAAGAAATTCATCTACCGACTTCTGGTCAAGAGCTCGACAACGGTCAGACAAAAAATGCAGTACCGTAATACCTTCAGCAATCCTACAAAGCACTGGAAAGACTGAAAGGAGTGGAGAGATCAAACGCCAAGGTCATTCACAAGACCCATCCGCGCCGTCGAAGGGTGAAGGGCTCATCATGTCCAAAGCATCGGACTCACCAAAGAATCGAGGCGAGGCGGCTTTGGAGGGTATCTGTAGGCATAAAAATTGCTTGTCAATACCGAGCAAGACTTCGTAGCGGTGGGTTGACAACCAGCGATCCATTCGACAAACCGGCGCATAGCGTAAAGCGGTAGCGAACACATGAAGTGGGTCAACAAGGCGCATTTAATCAACGAGGCTACGTGTTATGGAATGAAACCAACAAGCGAAGCTTCGCCGAGATTGATCGGATTCGAACGCCAACGAGATCGATTTGAACATCGACCGATCGTCGCTTAAGCCGTTGGCGGGATTAAACCGATCAAGTGAACCAAGCACGGACTTAGAGCGGCGGCGACAAGAAGCGGAGCGAGCGTCGCGGAAAAGTCCGGAAAACAATCGAACTTGGGCAAAACAGCGTCGGCCGAGAACTTCGGACAGAAGTGTCAGGGCTTGGCGGACACCAAATGGTGTCGGACTTGGCCGGACACCAAAGTGTCGGCCATGACCGGACACCAAATGGTGTCGGACTTGGCCGGACACCAAAGTGTCGGCCATGACCGGACACCTAAAGTGTCGGGCTTGGCGGACACCAAAGTGTCCGGCCGGCGAGCATACCCCTTTCTTGTTTTCCTATAAATAGTGGGGGTGCTCATTTTGGGGGCTTCGGATTAAAGTGGATTTTTGGAGATTGGATTTTACGATATTCTTGAGAGAGCCCTCGCGAGATCCACGAGCCGTCGGCCTTGATCCAGAGCAGCCGAATCTACAAACCGCGAGGTAAGCGAACTTCGGGTCGGCTCTGATCAGCGTGATTTCTCCTAGTAGATCTCACCGCTCGGCGATCCTCTCCTTCGTGAGTCGCGATCCCCGGCGATCCTCTCCTTCGTGAGTGTGATCCCCTCGGTCGCGTCGTTTCCTTCGTGAAGCGAGCCCCTTCCGTCTGTAGTTCGAACCGGGTTTCCACGGATCGAATTGCGCGGTGGTCCGCGGACGAATAAAAGTCCGCACGGGCAAAGAACCCGCATAGCGAGGATCCGTAAAATAGAGATCCTCGTGTTTGTTCACAAAAGGAAGAAGTTGTAATTTTTTGTTTTCATTGTACGCCTAAAATAAAAAGGCATTTCTTTTGTTTTGAATTTTGTTGTAGGCCAACGAAGCTGTAAACAAGTTCAAACGAGCAATGAATAACAAGTCTACTTTTACCGCGAACAATGCTGTCAGTTGCACAGACGATGTGTCCAAGCTAAAGATAGCACCTCTCTACCTCCAAGACGTTGCTACGCTGTGGTGGTGTAGACGGTGTGATGACATTCGACGTGGCTCATGCACCATCAACACTTGGGAAGAACTCAAGACCGAGATCAAGAAGCAGTTTTATCCGGAGAATGCTGAGGACGAGGCTCGGGGGAAGCTTTGTTGCCTTACACAAAAAGGCACAATTCGAACTATGTCAAAAATTTCTTGAAACTATTGTTGGAGATCCCAGACATGAGCGAGAAAGACTCTCTCTTCTCGTTCATGGATGGCCTAGCTAGGTGGGCCAAGATGGAGCTACAAAGGCGAGGCATTCAGATCCTTACACAAGCGATAGTTGTGGCTGAGTCTCTAATCGAGCTCAAGAAGGGAGACCCGTCCAAGCCCAAGGACAAAGATAAAGGGGGCAGCAAGTTGACCAAAAGTGGGGAGAGAAGGAGAAATAATCCAATAAAGAAGCTCCATCGAAGCCACCATTATCCAAGGGAAAGTTCTTTGATAAGTCCAAGTCCAGTGGCGACCTTCTACGGATATCGTGCTACTTTTGTGAAGGACCACACAAGGCTATGGACTGTTCAAAATGGGCCAACATTGCTGCGATGGTTCAAGGAGAAGAGGAGAAGCAGTAGGAAGAGTCTCGGCTAAGCTCTCGTCAATGCCATCTATGCCAAGGTGGACGAGCGGCCGAAGGGACCAATGTTCGTAGAGACGACCATTGTGGGTAAGACCTTTAAAGCCTTGCTCAATACTGGTGCTTCTGATCTTCTTGTCGCGGATGTTGCAACAAAGAAGCTAGGACTTGTGGTGTTAAAGTCGGGTGGCACCATCAAGGCAGTAAACTCGGAGCCCACACCCATCATCGGTATACCTCACAAGGTGGTTGTGATCATGGGTGAATGGTGTGGATAAGAAGACCTCGCGGTCGTGACGATGGTTGACTTTGAGGTGGTCATCAGGTTGGAATTCCTAGACAAGACCAAGGTTGTTCTAGTCCCTTACGCCAACACCATGTACCTATTAGAGGGCAAGACATGCACGGTCCCGATCGAGAGAGAGAGAGAGAGAGAGAGAGAGAGAGAGAGAGAGAGGAACATTTCGGGCAAAGTCCTCTCGGCGTTGTAGATTTCTAAGGGCATTCGTAGACGTGAGCCGACGTTCATCGCTATACTTAAGGTAGAGGAAGACCCGCCCATAAAGGATGAAGTCCTACAGGAGATTTAGGCTGTCTTGAATGACATCCAAGACATCATGCCAACCAAGCTTCCTAGTAAGCTACCACCTAGGAGGGAGGTGGATCATAAGATCAAGCTTGAGTCAGGAGCTCGAACATCGGCGACAATCCCTTATCATATGGCACCACTGGAGTTGGAGGAGCTTCAAAAGTAGCTAAAGGAATTGTTGGATGCAGGCTACATCCGGCCATCAAAGGCTCCTTATGGTGTACCGTTCTTGTTCCAGAAGAAGCACAATGGCTCGTTGCGGCTATGCATTGATTACAGGGCATTGAATATGATCACGGTGAAGAACAGGTATCCTATATCGTTAGTGGTACACTTGTTCGACAGATTGAGCCAAGCAAGATACTTTACTAAGCCGGACCTTAGATCAGGCTACTATCAGGTACGGACTGCGGAAGGAGAAAAACCAAAGATGGCATGCGTAACTTAGTATGGCTCATATGGATTCCTAGTTATGCCTTTGGACTAACAAATACACCAGCTACTTTCTGTACTATGATGAATAAGGTCCTAGAGCCCTTTCTAGACCGATTTGTGGTGGTCTACTTGGACGATATCATCATCTACAGTCGGACCATGGAGGAACACAAGGAGCATTTGGCGAAGGTGTTCCAAGTTTTGAAGAACAACGAAATCTATGTCAAGAGGGAGAAATGCTCCTTCACCTAGGAAGAGGTGGCATTCCTTGGGCACCTATCGGGAGAGGCAAGATTAGGATGAATCAAGCCAAGATTCGGGCCATTAACGAGTGGGAACCATCGAAGAAGGTAACAGAGCTATGGTCATTCTTAGGCTTGGTGACCTACTACCAACAGTTCATCAAGGGTTACTCAGCTTTGGTGGCTCCATTGACCGACTTGCTGAAGAAGAACCGGACTTGGGATTAGGACCCCAAGTGCCAGTAGGCTTTTAAGGTGTTGAAGAAGGCCGTGATGGAAGAGCTGGTTCTCGTACTCCCCACTTCAGCAAGCCATTTGAGGTTCACACTAATGCAAGCGATTATGCTATTGGTGGGGTGTTGATGCAGGAGGGACACCCCATTGCTTATGAGAGTCGGAAGCTAAATGACACCGAGTGGAGGTACACGATGCAAGAGAAAGAAATAACGGCAGTGGTTCATTGCTTACAAACCTGGAGGCACTACTTACTAGGCTCCAAGTTCATGGTGAAGATGGATAATGCGGCCACTAGCTATTTACAGACCCAAAAGAAGCTGTCTCCAAAGCAAGCACGGTGGCAAGACTTTTTAGCTTTGTAGTATAAGCCAGGAAAGACCAACTTGGTGGCGGATGCTTTTAGCCGGAAGCCAGAGCTTGCAGCTATGATTAGCCAACCATAGAGCCCAATATTGGACCGCATCAAGGAGGGCTTGACTTATGACCCTAAGGCTAAGTCCTTGGTGGCCTATGCGATGGAGGGTAAAACGCGGAGATTTTGGCTGGAGGATGGCTTGCTCTATAGCAAAGGGAGACACTTATATGTGCCTCAGTTAAGTAACTTAAGTCATGAACTCTTGAAAGAATGCCACGACTCTTAATGGGCGGGACATCTAGGTGTGCACCACAACTTGGCTCTATTAGACGAAACCTACTATTGGCCTCATATGCGGGAGGACGTGTAGGCCTATGTCAAGACTTGTCTTGTGTGCCAACAAGACAAGACGGAGCAAAGTGCACCGGCAGGATTACTTGAGCCACCACCTATTCTACAGCGACCGTGGGAAAACATATCCATGGATTTCATCATGGGTTTGCTCAAGTTGGACGGATGTTGCATCATAATGGTAGTGGTCGATCGGTTCTCTAAGTACGGGATTTTCATTCCCACTCCTACAAAGTGCTCGGCAAAAGTAGCTGCCCCTTTGTTCCTAAAACATGTGGTGAAGAATTGGGGGCTACCTCGATCCATTATGAGCGACCGTGATGCTCGGTTCACCGGCAAATTCTGGTCCGAGTTGTTCAAGCTGTTGGGGTCGGACCTAAACTTCTCCACTAGTTTTCATCCTCAGACGAATGGGCAAATAGAGAGGGTGAATAGCTTGTTGGAGGTCTACTTAAGGCACTTTGTGAGTGCCGGTTAGTAGGATTGGGCGAAGTTGCTTGACATAACCCAATTTTCCTATAACTTACCGCGGAGTGAGCTAAGTGCCTCACGGGGAGGCTAACTTGTGAGTCTACGGGGAGAAGTCGGTTCGAGATTGTGCTTGCTAGCCAACCCCTCACCCTAAACAGCATTGCAATAGGCTACAAGGAGAGTAGTCCAGCATCCTACAAGTTCGCTAAGGGATGGAAAGAGCAGAACGAGCTGGCGCGTTCATGCTTAAACAAGGCTGTGAAGAGGATGAAGAAATGGGCTGACAAGAAGTGAAGACACATGTTCTATGAGGCTAGAGACCTAGTCTTTGTCAAGCTATCTACGCTTGATTGGCATAAGGGATTGCACAAGAGCTTGATAAGGAAATATGAGGGCCCATTTCCGGTTGTGAAGAAGGTGGGGAATGTTGCCTATAAGGTTGAACTTCCCACAACACTCCACTACCATCCGGTCTTCCACGTGCGCATGTTGAAACCATATCACGAGGATGCGGAAGACCCGAGCCGCGGGAGATCAAGTCGAGCACCTGTCGGAGTTCGCATGGAGTTCGACAAGGATGCTAAAGAGATATTGGCGGATAGGATGGTTTGCGAAGGGAACAATCGGCAACATCTAGAGTACTTCGTTCGCTGGAAGGGCTTGCCCGAAAGTGAATGTAGTTGGGAACCGGCCAGGACTTTGTGTCAGTTCGACGACTTGATAGAGCGCTTCAATAGGGAGAAAGCGAAGTGATGAGGACGTCGCCGAGATGAGTGGGGAGAATATCATCGATGGCCTTTTCTCTCGCCAAGTATGTGCTGACATAAGCGCCACATCAGCCCGACTCTAGAATGTTCTTGTATTTTCTTGCATATTCTTGTAAATGAGATATTTGTATAGAATTCTCTAGACAATCAATATCGGCCATTGGATGTAAAGATTTCTCTAGAAGAGAAATCTAGGTCATTCATGTTGTTGATGTCAGATATCAAACATGATGGTCTAGTGTGGATTATGTAGGGTTTTAGGGTTGATTTTGAGGAGCTCGGAGTCCCTTCATATCCTCTGATGGCTGGTCCCTGGACAAAAGGGAGGTCCTGCAAAACCGCAGCATGTTAGAGGATCGAAGTTGGGCTCTCCGGTGATTCCTCCAATGATCAAGTCAGTATCGATTTGAAGGGGATCAAGGAACTGATCTAGTTCTCTCTAAGTGTGCCGGAATTTCGTACCTTTGATTAATAGGCGGTGTGCCTATTTATATCCAGTTGACAGGGGTGTTTATGTAACTTTGACCGAGTCCAGACAGTCAGCTTATTCGACTAAGACTCTATAGGTGCTGGCCATGGGTGGTATGAGTCACCCTTATGCTTAATGTGGTGGCGATAGAGCTGATGAGTCACTGTTGACTTTCAGGGCTGGAGCCATGATGATTCCAACCATGCATTTAATGTGATGTTGATCAGTTGTCGGCGGGGATTTTGAGAACAAATCGCCTCTCATCTCAGTTTTGTGAGAGGTTCGACAAAGGACGCCTTTTTACTTCGCCATCTTCGACTGGGAGGTTCTCAACCTGATCTTTCCAAATGAAGAGGCATAGAGCCGTCCTAAACTGCGGGGCTCAAGTGAGGACGCCTTTTGACTCGGCCCTTCTTGGTAAAGAGATGACGTTACTGGACTCGTCCTGCCTAGGGTCAAGTCGAGATGATGCGTAGCTAATTTGGGACACATGTCGACTCCTGGGGGAGGATTAACACTTAGGTCATTTCATGGCATAACACTGGCCCCTTCCGCTCGAACTCGGATAGTCGAGTCCGAGTGAAATCGAACTCTTGTCGGGTTTCGAGGCGCATTGATGAGGGGTCATTGATGGGTCACTTCCGATATGACGTTGCTGACGTCAGAGAAGATCGTGCGCCGTCATCGCCTTGGTTCCTGAGCGGAGATTGCGCGCTAGTTAAGGCGAATGGTGCTTTGATTTTGGAGCGGTCGCCTCAAATTTCAAAATTCTTATCAGCAGTCCGTCAATAACCAGGTCGGCCATTGTGATGTCGGCACTTCGTAGCTTCTTTGCTTATATATACGGCCGTTCTGAGATGGGAGGAGTTTACTTGCTCCCGAAAGCCTCGACTCTTCTTTTACAGTGAGCGATTTCCGGCCATCTTTTGCATTCTTCTTCGACGATCATCAAATTAATGGCGTCTTCATTGTCAGTGGCTCGAAACGAGGCCCGGATCAACCACCTCCGGAAGTTCATTCAACTGAGACTCTACAGGTGTCGGCCGTGGGTGGCATGAGTCACTCTTGTGCTTAATGTGGTGGCAGCAAAGCTGATGAGGTCTGATGAGTCACTGTTGACTTTCGGGGCTGGAGCCATGATGATTCCGACCATGCATTTAATGTGATGTTGATCGGCTGTCGGTGGGGATTTCTAGAACAAACCGCCTATCGTCTCGGTTTTGCGAGAGGGTCGACAAATGACGCCTTTTTACTCGGCCATCTTAGACTGGGAGGTTCTTGACTCGGTCTTGCCAAATGAAGAGGCATAGAGCTGTCCTGAACTGCAGGGCTCGAGTGAGGATGCCTTTCGACTCGGCCCTTCTTTATAAGGGTCGAGTGACGACATTACTGGACTCGTCCTGCCTAGGGTCGAGTCGAGATGATGCATATCTAATTTGGGACACGTGTCCACTCCTGAGGGAGGATTATCACTTAGGTTATTCTATGACATAACACATGTAAAGGGAACCTCCCCTATATAAGGAGGCCAAGGAGAGCTCATTTGTAACCAAGCAAGCTTTGCGTAATAGAATTCTAAGTTCCTCTTAAAAAATCTCTTGCTTTCTTGAGTGCTCGGTTCGGTAGGCTGAACTTAGTCATTCTAGTAAACTAAGAGTGAGCTAAGTGCCGCACGGAGAGGCCAACTTGTGTGCGAAAACAAAGCGCCCGTGACATCATCACGTAACTGAGAAAATAATTCACGTTCTTGGCGTGACACTCTCAAATCTCAATGTATTTTGGTAGTCCCTTTTTCCAGCACTAGAGGATTATTGGGTAGGATTCGGATCTCATAACAAGATCAAAGTTTCAATTACTGGACACATGGAAAACTATAAAAATTAATAAATAAATAAAACCTCACCTTTTAGTCTAGCCACCGAAATTACAAGCTGAATTGTAGTACTTGATCATCTTTCCGCCTAAAAAGTCTCATTCCTTTCCCTTCTTCATGCATCCAACGGGGATTCAACTATAGACACATGTTAGAAACTCTCATAATTTTGTTCAGGCATCAAGACCTTAACAAGTATATGATGATATCATCATATACATCATTAATAATTATCCTCTCATACACATGTCTTTACGAAATCTACTTAATGTGGGCTTCCATATAGTTTACGATATTTATTTATAGAACAATAAATTAAAGAGATTCGTTTTGAACTTGTCGCAATCAGCATAATTGAAAAAGTTTTAAGTTAAAGTGTTGTGAAGCACTAATTACAATTCCAATGTGTTGAATATAAATGTAGATATTTGTGCTTGTTTATGGGTAAATCCCTATCTAATTAACTTTGTATGGGCATATGCTTATATTCTATGGATATTGGAATCAAAGTGATTTGGGATTTGATGATACCTAGTGCTAGAGAAAGAGACAAATATACGCGTTGGGGGAGATTTAGGCAAAAATAGGCATGCGGTCCCCAAATCATTGATGGAGTTTGGCTTCCACAAACAATTAATATTGTGATCAATTTAGGCAAGCATTATATTAGCAAACAACATATCCACATCCCTACTTACTCAACCTTAATTTCTTAGCTCTAGATAACTAGTGAGACCCCACTTTGTCCATAAAAGAGGAAGTTGCATAGAGAAATGGTCACGCAAGCTGATCAACAAAGACAAACTCAGCTTCTATAAGGCTCTATTAACTCTAGTGGCTTACAAGGTTCACCCTAGCATAGGCAAAGGAATTGCTCTTCGCTAGCTGGCTGGCTGTTTTGGTCCTTTCACTCAATTTTGCTAGAATTTGATATCTACGCTCCTATATAATGGAAATAGTGGGTGTAGGAAAAAAATTGATGAGAGGTGGACATTTGTTTCATTTCTATTGTATCTGGAAGGGTATAATGGTAATTTTATAGGAGTACTTTTTATTTCTTTTGTTTTCTCTTTCTTTTACTAGAACTTTCTAGAATATTGATAAAATTATCTATTACATAGCATATTAAAAGAAATATAAATATGAAATGATGAAGTTCTTTCCAAAAAAAATGGATATAAATAAATATAATAAAACAACAATTAGAATTTCATTATCTAATATCTTGATACTTAGACTAAAAGTAAATAAATATAATAATTTAAATATCAAATATGAAAAAGGCTCTTCTAAATAACATTATTTGGAAAATTACGTCATCACTCAAATTGAACTTGTTGTTATAGTCAATTTCAAGCGAGGTAAATAAATATAACATATCAAATGAACAAACTTTTAAAAAGATCTTGCAAAACTGATGATACTTTAAGATATTAATGTGACCCTTTTATGTGAAAATTAGAAAATTAAAATTTTATTTCGCTCCACGTGCATTTACACTTGTAATAATGCTAGTAAAAGATAAAATATACAAATATTATCAAAATGTTTTCTGCGTATAGGAACATATTAGATTATAAAATAATAATTCTTCAAGTCTAACCAAACATCATAGTTTTGGTATAGTTGCAGGGCTCCTTCGAGAGCCAGATCGGTTTCTAATTGCTAAGTTAATATAATTAGAAGTCAAATTCTATGAGATAGAAGGATTAGCGTTTACTTGGTGAGAAAGTGGGAGGATTGCTTGTATATGTATATCTGTATCGTCTAGTCCTACATTTTGCTAAAATTATTGTCATTTTTCTTGTTTTTTCTTCTTTTGTATGGGTAAGGAATAGAAATCGTATCATAATCATTTATATAAGAGTTGGTTGATTTACACAATAAATAGAATACGTAAAATTCTCAAAATTAACCCCTTACCCACCCACCTAATTTATAAATAACCCTATTATATTGAGAGTGTTATAATAGAATTTGTACTCATGCATAAGTACTTATAAATTTCTGTGGTTTTTTTCTCATAATCTTGTTAATGAAATACGAGAGTAATTATTCATGATTACAATAGAAAACTAAATCTTAAGGCCCGCTCGATTGACTAAGTATTAAAAATAAAAAGTGAGTCAAAAAGTAACTTCCAAAATTATGAAGTAGGAAGTAAAGGAAGTAGTACATTCTTTATTTGTTTTACATATTTTTGAAAGTAGTGGAAATAGTGCTTCTTTCTCTTCATTTACTTCTTTTGTTTGGATAGCAATTGAAAATATTATTGGGAAGTAACTAATACAAATAGCTTCCATACTACACGGTGATACAATTACTTCTCTTTCACAAATAGCTTCCATACTACACCATGATACAATTACTTCTCTTTCTCTCACCATGAACTTATTCGCCACCCGAATCATCAAATAGCTAGTGAATATCATTGTACTCGAAGATACAAAAAATTATCATTGTACATTTAATTTGAAAAGTCTCTCAGTCTCTCTTGGATTTTACTTATAAAAAGTCATTAAATTGTACATGAATATGTTTCAAAAGTCTTCATATAAGCACTGCCTCAGATGTGCAATGTAAAAAAAAAAAAAAAATCAAATTTTAAGTACAATACAAATTTGGATCAAAAGAAAAACAAAATCCAATACAAATCACGCACGCACATGATGCATCTCAATAAAGAATTCTAACACAAAGAGACTAACACCAAAACTTGAACCATCAATATTCCTGTAGGTTCTCACCAACCTGCACCATCATCTCCTACTACGCATCAGTGTCAACAAGAAGTACCACGCATTTCTTAAGAACCTTAAATGCGAATAATCCACAATAATACGAAAATTCCAAAAAAATTTGATGAATTTTAGGTCTCAAATGATCTCAAATATACATCTAACAATATTTGCAATAGGAACCATTCATCTCATAATTAAAATGCCCTCAATTTAATTCATAATAAACTTGCGCATGTGACAAAAACCAGTCTATTTCTCACATCAACAAAAAAAAAACTGGAAATTTTACTTGACCATTATGTCTCAAAGTATTGTAACTTATAATTAAAAGATCTTACTTTATGAAATATTTCAAGTATTAATATCAACACATTGCATCAATCTACGGATTTATATTAAAAGACCAATGCTTTTTTTTTTTAAGTTTTAGTATAATTTATGGCAGACCTAGGGAAAACTGAGGATGAAGATGAACGAAGGAAGAAGCTAGTTTTTGCTGTGAGAGCGACGGTGGGAGAAAGTTGCCGCGAGCGTGGATGAACTCTTTCACGGAAGAGAGAGGGCAGTGAGAATATGCTTTGAGACTTGACGAGAAAATCAATTTATAAGATTTTGATGAGCCTCTCAAAATCTTAAATTTCATGTGGACCCCGCTCTTCATCTACTTCTGCTCTACTTTTGACCATATATGGCAGAAAAGAAATTAGGAAGTAGCGGGAGCCATCTAGGCTCCACCTCATTACTTAAGGAAGTAACAGATGTTGTCTTTCTGGAGGAAAAATATTGCTTGGAAGTTGTAAAAATAATATTTACTTTCTCTATTTCAGCTACTTCATAGCTACTTCCGTGTAAACAAATATGTCCTAGCTAACGAGAAAGTATCCAATGGTGATGACTCATTGCATTAAATATGTACCCAAAATATGTTAATAGTTGGATCTAGGCATGAATCTCAAAATCTAATGATCTACTATTGACATCTTTTTTATGCACATTTAATGACGTTGAACCGGATGCACTTGATATTTTTCCCTAACTAACCCCCATCTATGTATTGAAGATGGTGCCAGCCCAAAAGCTTGAATACTGGAAGCCCATAAGAAATAATGTAGGCTAATATCTAAAGACCCAAGCCCAAATTAGGCGGAGGTTTAAAGCCCTCTAAGCTATTGTATGTCTTCCAAGAAAAAGCCCATTTGGAACTCATTGGTCCTTTCACAATGAGAAACAAATTAGATGGAGATTGGATCAGTTATATCCTTGACTAGGTTCCTTCTTTTCTACTGTACAGCCTTTACATTGGGCTCGGGAGAAAGTATCTTAATGGGCTATAGCAGGTCGAGCCTGTGTAAGGCCCACTAAAACTAATTCAATATTTTTCTAGAAAGAAAACAAATTCAATATTTAGTCTAAGTTTTTATTTTTAGGATTTTAAATGGAGAGGATATCCACCATAAAATTTATGGAATATAAATTCTATTAAAACTATCATTATGCGAGCGGATAGTTCTAAGCAATCAAGAGGAGTAATGAAATCCCAAATTAACCTCCGCTAGAGCGAAGGATGATTATGCACCTTAACGTAGCTCAAATCTTGTACCCTAAAAAATGACTAGTCGCAAAGTACAACACAATTCGTCCGCCTTAACAAAGAGGTCTTTGGTCAAGCAAACAAGCGCGTGCAATAATCAATAACATGTCGCATAACAAACCGTGAAATGTCAAGAAAAGATACGTGTGATTTCTGTACATCTTTCTTGTTGCGGGATTTTCTTGTTATGATAAAGTGGGACAACTACAAGAAATACATACACATTCCTTACTTGGGATTAAGTGTTAGATTTAAATCTAATTAAATCTATTTGTGGGCACATATGTTAAATTAATGTGTAAATCTATCACTTAAGGAAACCCACTAAAGTGATCAATTAAGTTGGGTTATCGGGTATTTATATATTGTCATGGGCTAAATGTGCAGATACCAGGTTGTAATTACAATTTGATGAGGGGCCAAATTGTAAAAGTGCAACACCTATATATATGGGGTTATGGTTCCTAATCTAGGGTTAACACAAGAATTCTCATCTCTTTTACCCCCATCTAAAAAAGAGATCTAAGGAAGAGAAGAAGCCCTAAGATTAGAAGATCCATCAATCCACTCAAGATCCAAACCATGGATTCAGGTATAATTCCGCTTTAGTTTTTTTATCAATCTCTTTAGTTTTTCGGTCGAACCTCGTGTTCGAACTTCAGGCGAACTTCGGTTCGATTCAACGTTCCAACGAACCTCGTGTTTGTTTTTCGGTCGAACCTCGTGTTCGAACTTCAGGCGAACTTCGGTTCGATTCAACGTTCCAACGAACCTCGTGTTTGTTCTTTCGGTCGAACCTCGTGTTCGAACTTCAGGCGAACTTCAGTTCGATTCAGTGTTCCAACGAACCTCGTGTTCGTTCTTTCGGTCGAACCTCGTGTTCGAACTTCAGGCGAACTTCGGTTCGATTCGACGTTCCAACGAACCTCGTGTTTGTTCTTTCGGTCGAACCTCGTGTTCGAACTTCAGGCGAACTTCAGTTCGATTCAGTGTTCCAACGAACCTCGTGTTCGTTCTTTCGGTCGAACCTCGTGTTCGAACTTCAGGCGAACTTCGGTTCGATTCAGCGAACTTCATGTTACCTTTTGTGGGCGAACCTCGTCAAATTTCGAAGTTGTGGCGAACCTCGTCAAACTTAAGTTGTGGGCGAACCTCGTCAAATTTGAAGTTGTGGCGAACCTCGTCAAATTTGAAGTTGTGGCGAACCTCGTCAAATTTGAAGTTGTGGCGAACCTCGTCAAATTTGAAGTTGTGGCGAACCTCGTCAAATTTGAAGTTGTGGCGAACCTCGTCAAATTTGAAGTTGTGGCGAACCTCGTCAAATTTCGAAGTTGTGGCGAACCTCGTCAAACTTAAGTTGTGGGCGAACCTCGTCAATGTAGGCATCAAAAATTGCTGAAGAACCTCAAATATGACTAAATCATGAGAAGATCGAAGGACAACGTCGTCGAAATCTCAAGAAGCCCAACAGGAAGATTGTGTCTCGCTACGGTCGCGAGACACTTATGTGTGCCTCGCCACTAGCGAGACACTTTGATGTGTCTCGCCACAAGGCGAGACACTTATGTGTGCCTCGCCACTAGCGAGACACTTTGATGTGTCTCGCTATAGCGAGACACTTTGATGTGTCTCGCTATAGCGAGACACTTTGATGTGTCTCGCTATAGCGAGACACTTTGATGTGTCTCGCTATAGCGAGACACTTACTTGTGCCTCGCCAAATGCGAGACACCCGTAATACTTAAAACGAGCTCTTGAAGGGTCTAAATCAATGCCGGTGGGGCCCACTTGACTTTATCGTAGCGAGAGGCGTTCGGACACTTTAATGTCGCGGTTACCGCGAAGATCGCCCACTAGGCGTGATTCTAGGCATTTAATCGTGCCTAAAAAGCGTGAAAACCGTAAGGCTGGGGACGATACGAGCCGGCCACCGGGTGAAATCATATCGCCGCCACCGGTGGCAGCTTATACCGCCGCCGCGAGCGAGGCAAAGCTTTGCTGAGGGTCTGAAGGCCGCTAACTACAAATGTGGAGTACTTGACATTTGTGTTTCTTCAGAGGGCACGTTTCCCAAAGACTATAAATACCCTCCTACGTCCACTTGGGCAGGAGGTCGGCCATAAGAAAGGGGCAATCAGAGATCCAAGCTTCCGGAGTTCATATCAAGAATACAATCCACGCGGAGATTCCTCGAGTTTAAGCATTGACTTATTCTTGAGAAGAGTAGATATCTTACCTTGCTAAGATATTTGCTGAAGTTCTTGTTTCCTTTGAAGCATCAACTAAACCCGTCGATTCGGCGATCATTTCGGTGGTCCACGGATTACGCTGGCCCCCAAGACAGTAAAGTCCCACAAAACAAGAGATCTACACTTGTAGCATCTTTTGTTCGAGTTTGTGAGAGAGTTATTTAATTTTCATTGTAACTGAGAACCAAAAGTGTAATTTTCTCAAGTTTTACAAATGGAATCAACTTTCGACCCAAACACGATGGCGACCACAGTGGGAGCCAACGGTCTCGAGCCCGAGATCGTTGTGTCGCAGCCTTGCAACATCAGCCGACCTCATGGTTGATGGAATAGACTACTTCTTCGATCAAGCCAAATTGAAGAATATCTCTCCTCTTCCTCATCAAAGTCCTCCTCATCCCGCAAACATCGGAGGATCTCATCCCCTAAGAGGGAGGTTCATTCATTTGTGATGCTTAGCGATTTTGTTAAACTGCGGCAGGCGATTTCCTCTCAACAAGATCTCAACCGATATGACGAAGAGAGCTCGCCAAAGACGACGCCAAAAGATGGCTCGTCAATTAGCCAAGGCCCCGAGTCAACGGATGGAGTTCACTATCGCATCTAACTCACATGATCAAAGCGTCAACAAACTCTGGCGCTTCAACCCGTCGGCACTCACGCCAGGAAGAATGGATTCTTGTCAAAAGGACCCGATTGACAAGGAAGGAGCGCCAAAACGCCGCGGCACGCTTTGCTCGAGCACGTGTTGTTGTTCGCAAGGCGCAAGAGTCAAAATTAACCCGGCAATCGGCTCAAAATCGCCAAACATGGATCCCGGTCGCCATCAAAATCGGCTCAAGAATCGCCGCCAACAACAGGCAGCCTTCCATGCCTTAGCGTAAAATGGGCTTTTCCGCCTTTCTTCCACTTCTCGGTGAAGTATCAACCGTTGAGTGCGGAAATCCGACAACCGGTGTTTAGTCGTCTTGGTCCACGGCCGGAAATAAAGGCAAGGTACCGGTGAAGAAATGCTTGGATTATCCAGTCGGAGGAGTCTGAACAAGCTAAAATATCTCGTGTCTCTAGAATTCCAATTGCATCTCGTTTGAGCATCCCACAAGGGGTCCACGAAGTCCGCCGAGAAGAATAAGTTGAGGCAAGTGACTCGCAAAATCACGAGAGATGACCGGACCCTTGTGATTCATACGAAGCAACCGGATAGCGAAGCCAAGCGGCGGAAGTTGTCTCTCAAGTCAAAGAGTCGGCGTCCCCAAAGAAGACGGTCTTCCACTAAGGACAACGCTACACTTGGGGTGGAAGTGCAATTTGTAATGACCCACACCAACCACACCATCGGTGGGGGTAGCAACACACTAAAGAGGACGATCGGCGAAATAGATTGTTCTTGCTCGTGTGCAAAATTGATTAAGGCGTGGTTATCGGGATGTGCACGTTACGAGTCGAGCGCTCACCCACAAAGAGCTTGATATTGAGCGGCTTTCCACAGCCGACAGCGGAAAATTTGAAGCCGAGTCAAGACGACTCAAGAAGAAAGAGATCATCTATCCAATTTGATGAGTTTCCGAAGTGACTATCAACATGGTGAACAAAGGGAAAGGACCGGCGACGGATCTGAGATCGACTTCACTCACGGAGGAAAGGTTGGATCTCGATTTCTCAAAGAATGTCGGTTACAATTGCGAGCTGCCCAACGATCGACTATAAAAGGATGCATGAGGAGAGTCATCGATGGCGAAGCTTCCGACATCAATTCGGCGATAGCTTCCGATGACACAATGTCAAGTGTTGGTCGCCATCCCAGAAGCTTTTACCATTACTCGATGTCGACTCAAATGTTACAAGAAGCCTTAGCCAAGCAAAGAGAAGAGCTTAAGGTCAAATGAGAACAGAGATGGAGCTAGCCATGCAATGATGAGGGAGTTGCAGACCCATCTGATTGCACAACAACACAGGACGATCAACGACTGAAACCGATCAACAAGGTGGAGTTACCCATCATAATGCTCATAATGTCGAAGACAGCGATTCGAGATTGATGAACACATTTATGCCGATCAACCTCCAAAGAAAGTCAATTTGATGCTCAAGGTGGAAATGGTCCAATTCTTCCTATTGGAAGCGATCCAAAACAAGGGAGGATGATGGCGAAAGGATGAAAGAGCTTGAAGAAAAATCAATGCTTTGATGTCCGCACAGAAGTCAAAAGGACGGTATCCGTGTCCAGATCCGAGAGTGGGATTCAATTCCTTACCGCGAAATTCAATTTGATCAACTTCCGCCATTTGGCGGAGAGGGTCACCTACACAACACGATTTACTTCAAATCACATTTGGGGTGATCTCGGAAATGAGCCTTTGATGATTCGGTCATTCGTTGGTACCCTTGGCGACGCCGATTGGTATCGAAGACTCAAGGCCGGAGTATTAATTCTTTGGGAGGACATGGAAAGCTTGTTCCTCAGCAACTTCTTCGATGACGACACCGAAGTCTCGATTGGAACCCTTTTGGATGAAAAACAGAAGAATGGGGAGACAATTGACACTTTCGTTAAACGTTTCCGCAATAAGGCAATAAACTGCAAAGATCCAATCACCGAGGAATTCATATTGCGGACGTGCCACAATAATCTCTCCATTGATCTGTTGGAAGTCATGGGGGTCGCCCCGCCAACTACATGGAAAGATCCGAAAATACGAGGAGAACAAGCGAGCGTTTCCTCGGAAGGAAGAAAGCCGAAGAGGCAAAATGGCGGTGACCCTCGAAGTAAATTTTTCCTCTCGTAATAGAGGAAAGGCATCTGTGACTGCTATTAGTCAAACGTCGCAACAACGATCGCGCCAAAAAGCTTCTAAATCAGAATTCCACAGGACATACTCTTTCAAAGACGAAGAGGTTCCAATCATCTTCAAACACCTTCTTGATAACAACAAAATCAAGTTGCCTCCGATTACAAATCAAGAGGAGGCTGACAAGACTTCAGACCCTAAATACTGTGCGTACCACAGGAGGATCCTCCATCCTACTAAGGATTGCTTAGCTCTCAAGGCCATCATCCAAGCCTTGGTCGAAGCCGGCGTCTTAACGCCGAAATAAGCTAAATGCGAGTAACCTCCGATGAGTATAAGAGGTTAAACTTCTCCTTCGTCACTCCGACAGGTATACGAGTATAAACTGCTCCCTTTCCTCCGATGAGTACAAGAGGTTAAACTGCTCCTCCTTCTT
The DNA here is from genome assembly GCA_012295165.1 of Asparagus setaceus. Lineage (NCBI taxonomy): Eukaryota > Viridiplantae > Streptophyta > Magnoliopsida > Asparagales > Asparagaceae > Asparagus > Asparagus setaceus. The sequence goes on from CM022707.1 coordinate 29,274,436, forward strand.
ACTCCAATAAGAATATGAGTATAAACTATTCTAAATGAATGCAGCCCAATTTTGCAAAGAAAGCTGGGGGTGGATAATTCATGAACGAGAGGTCCACCTCCACATTGAGCGATCAAACCTTCCTACAGTTAGGATTGTCTCAAAATTCCTATCCTGGTCAAACCTTCCTACAGTTAGGACCACGGTCAAAATCCCTTCTCGATTCCTTCCATGAGCGAGAGGTCCACCTCCACATTGGCGATCAAACCTTCCTACGCTTAGGATTGTCTCAAAATTCCTATCTGGTCAAACCTTCCTCTGATTAGGACCATGATCAAAATCTCCTCTCGATTCCTTCCATGAGCGAGAGGTCCACCTCCACATTGAGCGATCAAACCTTCCTACGCTTAGGATTGTCTCAAATTTCTATTACGGTCAAACCTTCCTGATTAGGACCACGGTCAAAATCCTTCTCGATTCCTTACATGAACGAGAGGTCCACCTCCACATTGGCGATCAAACCTTCCTACGCTTAGGATTGTCTCAAAATTCCTATCTGGTCAAACCTTCCTCTGATTAGGACCATGATCAAAATCTCCTCTCGATTCCTTCCATGAGCGAGAGGTCCACCTCCACATGGAAAGATCTCAAAATACGAGGAGAACAAGCCAACGCTTCCTCGAAGGAAGAAAGCCGAAGAGGCAAAATGACTACCGACCCTCGAAGTAAATTTTTCCTCTCGTAATAGAGGAAAGGCATCTCAGGATCGCTATTAGTCAAACGTCGCAACAACGATCGCGCCAAAAAGCTTCTAAATCGAATTCCACAGACATACTCTTTCAAAGACTAAGAGGTTCCAATCATCTTCAAACACCTTCTTGATAACAACAAAATCAAGTTGCCTCCGACACAAATCAAGAGGAGGCCGACAAGACTTCAGACCCTAAATACCGTATGCACTCACAGAGGATCCTCCATCCTACTAAGGATTGCTTAGCTCTCAAGGCCATCATCCAAGCCTTGTCGGCCGCCTTAACGCCAAATAAGCTAAATGCGAGTAACCTCCGATGAGTATAAGAGGTTAAACTTCTCCTTCACAATCCGGCTGTATACGAGTATAAACCGCCCCTTTCCTCCGATGAGTACAAGAGGTTAAACCGCCCTCCTTCTTACTCCAATAAGAATATGAGTATAAACTATTCTAAATGAATGCACCAATTTTGCAAAGAAAGTCGGGGTGGATAATTCATGAACGAGAGGTCCACCTCCACATTGAGCGATCAAACCTTCCTACGCTTAGGATTGTCTCAAATTTCTATTACGGTCAAACCTTCCTACGCTTAGGACCACGGTCAAAATCCCTTCTCGATTCCTTACATGAACGAGAGGTCCACTTCAGATTGAGCGATCAAACCTTCCTACGCTTAGGATTGTCTCAAATTTCTATTACGGTCAAACCTTCCTACGCTTAGGATTGTCTCAAAATTCCTATCTGGTCAAACCTTCCTACGCTAGGACCATGATCAAAATCTCCTCTCGATTCCTTCCATGAACGAGAGGTCCACCTCCACATTGAGCGATCAAACCTTCCTACGCTTAGGATTGTCTCAAATTTCTATTACGGTCAAACCTTCCTACGCTTAGGACCATAATCAAAATCTCCTCTCGATTCCTTCCATGAACGAGAGGTCCACCTCCAGATTGAGCGATCAAACCTTTCGACAAGAAGGATCGCCTTCAAATTCCTATCATGGTCAAACCTTCCTACGCTTAGGACCATGGTCAAAATCTTCTCTCGATTCTTTTATGAATGAGAGGTCTACTCCAACAAAGGGTTCGTTTTAGCCCCAAGAGAAAACACAAACAAGCCGCAATAATGACCGATGTTTCTCAAGGCATTCAATTACAACTCAAATGATGACTTTCAAGATGAAGATGATTAGTCCAAAATCGACTTCGACATTTTAATCCATTCAAATACAAATGCAAATGATATTGATTCCAAAGTATGGTCACGACGCCGCAGAGTCGTGGTTCAAGAAACTCAAGTCGAACCTCATGTTCAAACTCAAGTCGAACCTCGGGTTCTCACTTCAAGTCGAACCTCGCTCAACTCAAGTCGAACCTCATGTTGAAACTCAAGTCGAACCTCATGTTCAAACTCAAGTCGAACCTCGCTCAACTCAAGTCGAACCTCATGTTCAAACTCAAGTCGAACCTCATGTTGAAACTCAAGTCGAACCTCGGGTTCTCACTTCAAGTCGAACCTCGGGTTCTCACTTCAAGTCGAACCTCATGTTGAAACTCAAGTCGAACCTCGCTCAACTCAAGTCGAACCTCATGTTGAAACTCAAGTCGAACCTCGGGTTCTCACTTCAAGTCGAACCTCATGTTGAAACTCAAGTCGAACCTCGCTCAACTCAAGTCGAACCTCGTGTTGAAACTCAAGTCGAACCTCGCTCAACTCAAGTCGAACCTCGTGTTGAAACTCAAGTCGAACCTCGCTCAACTCAAGTCGAACCTCGTGTTGAAACTCAAGTCGAACCTCGCTCAACTCAAGTCGAACCTCGTGTTGAAACTCAAGTCGAACCTCGCTCAACTCAAGTCGAACCTCATGTTGAAACTCAAGTCGAACCTCGGGTTCTCACTTCAAGTCGAACCTCATGTTGAAACTCAAGTCGAACCTCGCTCAACTCAAGTCGAACCTCATGTTGAAACTCAAGTCGAACCTCGGGTTCTCACTTCAAGTCGAACCTCGGGTTCTCACTTCAAGTCGAACCTCGCTCAACTCAAGTCGAACCTCGTGTTGAAACTCAAGTCGAACCTCGCTCAACTCAAGTCGAACCTCGGGTTCTCACTTCAAGTCGAACCTCGGGTTCTCACTTCAAGTCGAACCTCGGGTTCTCACTTCAAGTCGAACCTCGGGTTCTCACTTCAAGTCGAACCTCGGGTTCTCACTTCAAGTCGAACCTCGGGTTCTCACTTCAAGTCGAACCTCGGGTTCTCACTTCAAGTCGAACCTCATGTTGAAACTCAAGTCGAACCTCGTGTTGAAACTCAAGTCGAACCTCATGTTGAAACTCAAGTCGAACCTCGTGTTGAAACTCAAGTCGAACCTCGCTCAACTCAAGTCGAACCTCATGTTCAAACTCAAGTCGAACCTCGGGTTCTCACTTCAAGTCGAACCTCATGTTGAAACTCAAGTCGAACCTCGTGTTGAAACTCAAGTCGAACCTCGCTCAACTCAAGTCGAACCTCATGTTGAAACTCAAGTCGAACCTCGTGTTGAAACTCAAGTCGAACCTCGGGTTCTCACTTCAAGTCGAACCTCGGGTTCTCACTTCAAGTCGAACCTCGGGTTCTCACTTCAAGTCGAACCTCGCTCAACTCAAGTCGAACCTCGGGTTCTCACTTCAAGTCGAACCTCGCTCAACTCAAGTCGAACCTCGGGTTCTCACTTCAAGTCGAACCTCATGTTCAAACTCAAGTCGAACCTCATGTTCAAACTCAAGTCGAACCTCATGTTCAAACTCAAGTCGAACCTCGTGTTGAAACTCAAGTCGAACCTCGTGTTGAAACTCAAGTCGAACCTCATGTTGAAACTCAAGTCGAACCTCGTGTTGAAACTCAAGTCGAACCTCGCTCAACTCAAGTCGAACCTCGGGTTCTCACTTCAAGTCGAACCTCGGGTTCTCACTTCAAGTCGAACCTCGCTCAACTCAAGTCGAACCTCGCTCAACTCAAGTCGAACCTCGCTCAACTCAAGTCGAACCTCGGGTTCTCACTTCAAGTCGAACCTCGCTCAACTCAAGTCGAACCTCGCTCAACTCAAGTCGAACCTCATGTTGAAACTCAAGTCGAACCTCGGGTTCTCACTTCAAGTCGAACCTCGTGTTGAAACTCAAGTCGAACCTCGTGTTGAAACTCAAGTCGAACCTCGGGTTCTCACTTCAAGTCGAACCTCATGTTGAAACTCAAGTCGAACCTCGCTCAACTCAAGTCGAACCTCATGTTCAAACTCAAGTCGAACCTCGTGTTGAAACTCAAGTCGAACCTCGCTCAACTCAAGTCGAACCTCGCTCAACTCAAGTCGAACCTCATGTTGAAACTCAAGTCGAACCTCATGTTCAAACTCAAGTCGAACCTCGGGTTCTCACTTCAAGTCGAACCTCATGTTCAAACTCAAGTCGAACCTCATGTTGAAACTCAAGTCGAACCTCGGGTTCTCACTTCAAGTCGAACCTCGGGTTCTCACTTCAAGTCGAACCTCGGGTTCTCACTTCAAGTCGAACCTCGCTCAACTCAAGTCGAACCTCGCTCAACTCAAGTCGAACCTCGGTTCAAACTCAAGTCGAACCTCGGGTTCTCACTTCGGTCGAACCTAGTGTTCGAACTCAAGTCGAACCTCGCTCAACTCAAGTCGAACCTCATGTTCAAACTCAAGTCGAACCTCGGGTTCTCACTTCAAGTCGAACCTCGGGTTCTCACTTCAAGTCGAACCTCATGTTCAAACTCAAGTCGAACCTCATGTTCAAACTCAAGTCGAACCTCATGTTCAAACTCAAGTCGAACCTCATGTTCAAACTCAAGTCGAACCTCATGTTCAAACTCAAGTCGAACCTCGCTCAACTCAAGTCGAACCTCGCTCAACTCAAGTCGAACCTCGCTCAACTCAAGTCGAACCTCGCTCAACTCAAGTCGAACCTCGCTCAACTCAAGTCGAACCTCGCTCAACTCAAGTCGAACCTCGCTCAACTCAAGTCGAACCTCATGTTCAAACTCAAGTCGAACCTCGGGTTCTCACTTCAAGTCGAACCTCATGTTCAAACTCAAGTCGAACCTCGCTCAACTCAAGTCGAACCTCATGTTCAAACTCAAGTCGAACCTCGGGTTCTCACTTCAAGTCGAACCTCGCTCAACTCAAGTCGAACCTCATGTTCAAACTCAAGTCGAACCTCGCTCAACTCAAGTCGAACCTCGCTCAACTCAAGTCGAACCTCGCTCAACTCAAGTCGAACCTCGCTCAACTCAAGTCGAACCTCATGTTCAAACTCAAGTCGAACCTCGCTCAACTCAAGTCGAACCTCATGTTCAAACTCAAGTCGAACCTCCAGCTCAAACTCAATTAAATTTCAGTGTTAATCAATTATTTCATTCAAGTATTATGACACTAAGGCATTAAGGTTGTCTTTATTCTAAATGATTAATTGAAACAAGATGTTGCCAAAGTAACCTCTCTTGTGTAGATTGTTCATGAGGGATATTAGATGTTTGTGTGGATGTTTTCGAGTAATTATTTAATCGCCCAAAGGAAGATTAATAATTATGTAGACTACATACACATCTGTGAAGATAAATGCGACAATTATAAGGTTTACATGTGGATAATGAATCAATCCAAAGATAGGTTCATTATTTGACATCGTTCTTGTCGATGTTTGATCATTGCAACAAGATATCACTTGCGCTAATATTACCGCCCAAAGACTTGATATTAATGTTGCACAAGATATCTTGGATGGGGATATGTCATTATTTGAATATTATTGATTACTAGCTACGCTATTAATGTGAAATCTTTTGTTTATTTCAGCTAATGCATCTGCTGCATCAATTTACGCTAACATCAACTCAATTCCCATGCTAAATGGGACTAATTTCAAGGTTTGGAAAGAGAACATTTTAATTGTTCTTGGTCGCATGGATCTAGACCTTGCATTAAGAATCGAACAACCCCAACCTCTCATCAGGAAAGCACTCGATGCAAAGAAGGAGTATGAGAGGTGGGAGCGCTCAAATCGCATGAGTCTCATGATCATCAAGCGGCATTCAAAGCCTTTAGGGCAATGTAATCCGAAGGGATTACTAAAGCCAAAGATTTCCTTGCTGAAATTGAGAAATGTTTTGCTAAAACGATATAGAAACAAGCACGCTATTAGCTTTGATTTCAATGAAGTATAAAGGCAAAGGAAATATCGTGGAGTACATTATGGAAATGTCTCATATTGCTTCAAAACTTAAGGCACTGAAACTCGATCTATGTGATGAGTTATTGGTGCATCTGGTGTTGCTGTCTCTTCCTGCACACTTTAATCAATTTAAGGTCAGTTATAACTGCCAGAAGGAGAAATGGACTCTGAATGAGCTCATTTCATACTGTGTGCAAGAAGAAGACGATTGAAGCAAGATAAGACGTAGTGCTCATTTGGCTTCTGCCCATAAGGATAAGGGCAAGAAAATAAAGAATGATAAGGAAGCTGCTAAGGGTCCAGTTTAAAAGAAACAACATAAGGATAATCAGGGTTGTTTCTTTTGTCATAAGGATGGACACACAAAGAAGGATTGTACCAAATATCACGCCTGGCGTGTCAAAAAGGGTACGTTCCTTACTTTGGTCTGTTCTGAGGTTAATTTAGTCTCAGTACCTAGAAACACTTGGTGGTTAGATTCGGCTTCTACTACTCACATAAGTGTTTCTATGCAGGGTTGCCTGAGCTACCGAAAGCCAAATGATGGTGAAAGACACATCTTTGTGGGCGATGGACAATCGGTAGATGTGGAAGCAATTGGGCACTTTAGGTTATTGTTAGAACCGGTTCCTATTTGGATTTGAAAGATACTTTTGTAGTCCCGTCTTTTAGGCGAATTTGGTTTCTATTCCTTTATTGGACAAATCAGGTTATTATTGTTCATTTGGAAATAACCGTGCTAGCTTATCTTTAAATTCAAATATTGTGGAACTGGTTTCTTGAGTACTTTTGATAACCTATATTTGCTTGATCTGATTGCTTCTTATAATGAAACCACGAGCGTGGAATCACGTGGTACTAAGCGTAAATTAAATAAGGAAAATTCAAAGATCATTATGGCACAAGCTTGGGTCATATCTCAAAAGGTAGAGTTGAGCGCCTTGTGTCCGATGGTATTTTGGATTCCCTTGATTTCTGAGACTTTGATGTATGCATTGACTGTATCAAGGGAAAACAGACTAAAGTTAAGAGATTAGGTGCCAACAGATCTTCAGACGTCTTAGAATTGATACATACAGATATTTGTGGGCCATTCCCTACGGCATCCTGGAATGGTCAACAATATTTTATATCATTCATAGACGATTACTCACGCTATGGGTACCTATATCTCATTAAAGAAAAATCTGAGTCTCTGGACGTATTCAAATCTTTTAAGGCTGAAGTTGAGAACCAACTCAATAAAAAGATTAAAACCGTTAGATCTGATCGTGGTGGTGAGTACTACGGCAGATATGATGGTTCAGGTGAACAACGTCGAGGACCATTTGCTAGATACCTAGAGGAATTCGGTATCGTCCCATCTGCACACCATGCCAGGATCACCTAGCATGAATGGTGTAGCTGAAAGACGAAACAAGACTCTTAAGGATATGGTAAGAAGTATGATTGCTCATTCTTCTTTACCAGAGTCACTCTGGGGAGAAGCACTAAAGACTGCAGCTTACATTCTTAACAGAGTACCAAGTAAAGCGGTTGCTAAAACACCTTATGAACTTTGGGTGGTGAAAGCCGGTCTAAAGCACTTACATATTTGGGAATGTCCAATGAGGCAAGGCCTTATAGGCCAAATGAAAAGAAATTGGACTCCAAAGCGGTTAGCGGCTACTTTATTGGGTATTACGAGCGATCCGGGGCTATAAGTTTTATGATCCCACACTCGTGAATATTTTTGAGACGGAACAAGAACATTCTTTGAGGATGTTGAGTTTGGGGAGAAATAAGGTTAGAGACATTGCCTTTGAGGAGGAATTGGCTTTAAATCCAATCCATACCATTTCGACAATATTCAAGTACCTATACCTGTTATTGTTCAAGAAATGAATCAGGAACCTCAAGAAGGCAATATTGAACAACTCCCTGCTCCGTAAGAACAAACTCAACAACCTCAAGAACCGGTGCCATTAAGGAGATCCACGAGAGAAAGGAGAAATGCTATTAGGATGATTATATTGTATTTCTTCAAGAACATGAGGAAAGTAATGGAATGATGGAAGATGATCCAATCAACTTCCTTCGTGCCATGAAAAGTTCTAACTCTCAAAAGTGGATTGATGCCATGAATGAAGAGTACAAGTCTATGCAAGACAATAAGGTTTGGGAACTTGTCCCATTGCCGAAGGTGCAAAACCAATTGGTTGTAAATGGATATTTAAAACCAAGCCGATGCAAATGGTAATGTGGAAAAGTATAAAGCACGCCTTGTAGCTAAAGGCTATACTCGGAAGGAAGGCATTGACTATCTGAGACTTTCTCTCGGTTTCATCGAAAGACTCTTTCAGACTATCATGGCACTTGTTGCTCATTTCAATCTTGAGTTACATCAAATGGATGTTAAGATCGCATTTCTCAATGGAGACATTGATGAGATGATCTATATGGTACAACGAGAAAACTTTGTGTCGAGACCCAAAGAATATGGTTTGTAAACTAAGGAAATCCATTTATGGACTCAAGCAAGCTCCTCGTCAATGGTACCACAAGTTTCAACATATAATTATCTCGCTTGGTTTTGAGATGAATATTGTTGATGATTGTGTATATCAAAAATTCAAGAGGAGTAAGTATATTTTTCTCGATTCGTATGTGGATGACATTTTGCTTGCCACTAATGATATAGGCTTGTTGCATCTAAACCAAGAGATTTCTATCAAAGAATTTTGAGATGAAAGATCTTGGGGACGCTTCTTTATATTAGGAATCCGCATACATCGAGATCGCTCTCGAGGTATACTTGGATTATCACAAAAGAGCTATATCAATAAAGTACTCATAAGGCTTGGCATGCAAAATTGCGCACTGTGTGATACCCTGCTTCTAAAGGAGACAAGTTTAGTCTCAATCAATGCCCTAAACGTAACCTTGAAATTCGTGAAATGCGTAAGATTCCCTATGCTTCACCGTAGGGAGTCTAATGTATGCTCCGGTATGCTGTCCGGATATTGCGTACATTGTTGGGATGTTAGGCGATACTTAAGCAACCCCGATGGATCATTGATCGCAATCAAAAGGGTTATGCGGTATCTTCAAAACAAAAGATTATATGCTCACATACGAAATCGATCGGTTGGAGGTCATTGGGTACTCGATTCGATTTTTCTCGATGCCAAGACAGCAGAAAGTCTACTTCAGCTACATTTATATGTTAGCGGGAGGAGCTATATCATGGAAAAGTGTCAAACGACACTTGTAGCTTCCTCCACTATGGCAGCAGAATTTATAGCTTGTCATGAGGCATCCAATCATGGAATATGGTCGCAAATTTTATCACCGGTCTCATGATTCGAAAATATTGAAAGACCACTAAAGTTATTTTGTGACAATAAATCCATGATCATGTATTCCAACAACAACAGAAGCTCAACTAAGTCAAAACATATTGACATTAAGTTCCTAGTTGTGAAAGAAAGAGTACAGAGTGGACAGATATCCATAGAGCATATTGGGACAAACTCCATGATAGCAGATCCTCTTACTAAAGGATTACCACCCAAAATTTTTCAAGAGCACCTTGCTCATATGGGGGTGGTAATATTTGAGGATATCATGTTTTAGTGGGAGTTTGTGATTTTATTGCTTTATGAGTATTTTGGACCTATTCAGGCTTTGGTTATTTTTCTGATCAGAATAAAGTATTCAGTTTACCACTCTGTTACATTATGATTAAAGTTGACCTCACTAAAGTTTTGGTAGGACCGGTTAAAAATAGGCATGCACGCATCACATTGCATGTAATTTTTCATCTTTGTACATCCATGATTGATCTATGTCATTTGGCTATACTAGTATATGTGACCATTGATGGGTTTAGTCACGATAAATGTGACGAAAACCGCTTTGATCCTATATTGATATGGTCAATGGGCGAGATTGTTTGGAAATACCCTTGTATGTGATAGAGATTTTGAGCTCATAAGGTAATACACATTTTAAGGATACATATGGTGCCCAAGTGGGAGATTGTTAGATTTAAATCTAATTAAATCTATTTGTGGGCACATATGTTAAATTAATGTGTAAATCTATCACTTAAGGAAACCCACTAAAGTGATCAATTAAGTTGGGTTATCGGTATTTATATATTGTCATGGGCTAAATGTGCAGATACTCAGTTGTAATTACAATTTGATGAGGGGCCAAATTGTAAAAGTGCAACACCTATATATATGGGGTTATGGTCCCTAATCTAGGGTTAACACAAGAATTCTCATCTCTTTTACCCCCATCTAAAAAAGAGATCTAAGGAAGAGAAGAAGCCCTAAGATTAGAAGATCCATCAATCCACTCAAGATCCAAACCATGGATTCAGGTATAATTCCGCTTTAGTTTTTTTATCAATCTCTTTGAGGTAATCAAGTCTTATTAAAGATCTAACATTAAGTAGATTTGAGCCTTTGAGTTAATTATAAAATTGTTGCAGATTCCCAGCTAAAACTACTTTATGTAGGAAAACAGGTCTCGCAAAATTCCATATTCATTGAACCAAACATCTACCGCAGCCGCTGACCGGGTCATTTTTGACGTCAAGCACACGGGCGGCCCCGTGAGGTCCACATCATAAATGACTCAAGTAGGTTTCAATCTTCTCTCTGTTCTCTTCTGTCCAAAAAAATAAAAAATAAAAGGAGAATTTTTTGAAAAAAAACTTTTTTCTTTTAAATAATTAGCAAAACCGACCTTGTTTTGATCACATCATCAAGACTAGCCAAAAAGAGATTAATTTTATTAAAAAACAGTCTTCAGAATACACTGGACTAGTAGTCCCGTGTAATTAATGGTCTGTAATTAAGTTTAATCTTATTGTTATTATTTAAATGGGACTACTAGTCCCGTGTATATAACAGAGTTTAGCCGTTTTGCCAACGAAACACACAGGACTAGTATGCTCGTGTGTATTACAAAGACTTTAACCATTTTGCCAACGAAATACACGAGACTAATAGTCGTGTATTTGTCGGCATTATGTAAACCCAGCAACGTGCCCTAATTCTCATCCTAGCCATTTCGATCATCTGGTCTCGCTCTCCCACACACTCTCTCTCTCTTCGCATATATTTTTCGGCATTATATAAACCTAGAAACGTGCCCTAATTCTCATCCTAGCTTTTTCGATCATTTGGTCTCTCTCCCCCTCCGCCCCTACCCCCCCCCCCAATCGATCACTCTCTCTCTCGTTCTCATTTGATCCCCCCCCCCTCTCACTCTCTCATTCTCTCTCCCACTAGATCTCTCTCTCAATCTCTCTCTCCCGCCCCCAAAGAGGGAACCCAAGACTTTCCCTCTCTCGTGATACTCTCTCTTCCCGACGAACTGTGACACCGACCAATGTCGTCCAACTCCGGCCAACACTGTCCAACTTCGACAAACTCCTTCTCAAGGTGAAAATCTTCTTTTTTTCTAGAACTTTTTAATTTCGATTGTAATATGAAATTTAGGGTGATTTTTAAATAATTTTATTTAGAGCTTGATGATTAATGTGGTTTGATTACAATTAGGATTTAAAAGAAGAGCATTTAGGATTGTGGAGTTGCATAATATGAATTTTAATGAATTATTTTAATATTATTACATCGTAACTTTTCAATTAAGGTTTACCTAGAAAATTGATATAGTAAATTTGATAAAGGGTTTGTCAATTACGGTTTAAATAGAAATTGATATAGTAACTTTGATATAGGATTTTTCCTTTATACTTTAAATAGAAAATTGCCATAGAAAATTTTATACTATTTTTAAAGCCTTGAAATATGAAGTATAATAGATAATTTGCCTATGACAAAATGTTAATCTTTCAATTTGGATGGCAAATGGAATACCCATTATTTGCTTCAATGGAAGAGTACTAAGTGTTTGGATTGAATGGTATGCTTATATACGAGGAAAGTTCTAAAAAATGTTCATGTTATATAAATCATGCAATTTCGATGGAATGATGAAGGAAATACACAGAGTTGCTGGAATTAATCATAGAGAATATGCAACTAAAGTGTATAGCAATTTTTCGATAAACAAGAATAGAACAATTGCTATAGAGATCAATAGGATCAAGAATTGGTTGACATGAAACAACTGTCTGAAAAGTAAATCTCAATTGACTTGTTCATTGAAACTTTTTTACTTTTCGGTGTTGCCCAGGTTTCGAAAGCTTCGGGAGAGTTCTCTCACATCTTGACTTAGAAAATGACTCAAGTGAAGTGGCATGGACTCAACTATAATATTTATCCTTTCCTTAGTGCGACATCAAGTGTTATGTTCGACAACGCGTCGGGTCATGTTATGGTTCATTTATCGGTCGGTTCCATTGTAGAAGAGGATGCAGATGATGATTTTGAAGATGTTAAAGAAGATGAACGACTTGATAGCATGCAGTGTGCTATTGGAGGCATCGATGAGGACACCCATTGGATGGATAAATTTCGTGTAAACAATGACCATGTGGAGTCTGAAGAATCGTTGTTAGAAGAGTTTCAAAATGAGGACTGGATAAATACCTCGTAAGCTGAGTTTGTTGATCTTGGTTAAAATTTTGAACAATTTGAGGACTTTACTTTAAAAAAAAAGATCTATTTGAGAACGAGGAGGGGTTGGTTTTTGCTATATGTGAGTGGTCCATTAAGAATCGGGTCAAATTTAAGCCAATGAAAACTAATATCACAAACTACCATGTAAAGTGGTGCTTGAACAACGAGAAGGGTCAAGAAGAGTATGCGAGTGTCAAGATGAAAGAAATATGAAGTGTCCTTAGAAGCTAAATGCATTCGTTAGAAAAAAAAATCAAATGGCCAATTTATGACCTCCAGTGTTACAGACTTCATACATGCTACAATCCGACTATCAATGTTGATCATAAGGCAACAACTTATTCTTATATACTGAAGCTAATTATGCTCAAAGTAAGGAGAGAACTTGATTTGACTCCAAGTCAGATAATTACAAGGGTATACAGTACGAAAAAAATAACCATATCCAAATATGAAGCATCTGATGCACGGACAAAGGCGTTGACTAAAATCTTTAGAGATTGGAAGAAATCTTACTGTTCACGGTAAAAGTAGACTTGTTATTCATTGCTCGTTTGAACTTGTTTACAGCTTCGTTGGCCTACAACAAAATTCAAAACAAAAGAAATGCCTTTTTATTTTAGGCGTACAATGAAAACAAAAATTACAACTTCTTCCTTTTGTGAACAAACACGAGGATCTCTATTTTACGGATCCTCGCTATGCGGGTTCTTTGCCCGTGTCGGGACTTTTGTTCGTCCGCGGACTACCGCAATTCGATCCGTGGAAACCCGGTTCGAACTACAGACGGAAGGGGCTCGCTTCACGAGGAAACGGTTACCGAGGGGATCACACTCACGAAGGAGAGGATCGCCGGGATCACACTCACGAAGGAGAGGATCGCCGAGCGGTGAGATCTACAAGGAGAAATCACAATGTCTGTGGCCGGCGAGTTAAGCTTACCTCGCGGTTTGTAGATCGGACGTGCTCGCCGGTGCTTTCGGGAATGTCGTCGGCGGCTCGTGGATCTCGCGAGGGCTCTCTCAAGAATATCGAAAATCCAATCTCCAAAAATCCACTTTAATCCAACCTTTTGAAATCGAGCACACCCCCCCTATTTATAGGAGATAAGGGGATTTGAGGCCGCCGACACCATTTGGTGTCCGGCGGACACCAATGGTGTCCGGCGGACACCAATGGTGTCCGGCGGACACCATATGGTGTCCGGCGGACACCAATGGTGTCCGGCCTTGGCCGGACACCAAACGGTGTCCGGGTTTCGGCCGAACGCCGTTTTGGCTTCTCGGTTTGGTTTTCGGACTTTTCGGATTTTTCCGTGACGTTCGTTCCGATCTTGTCGTCGTCGTTCTAAGTCCGTGCTTGGTTCACTTGATCGGTTTAATCCCGTCAACGGTTTAAGCGACGATCGGTCGATGTTCAAATCCGATCTTCGTTGACGTTCGAATCCGATTGATCTCGCTGAAGCTTCGCTTGTTGGTTTCATTCCATAACACGTAGCCTCGTAGATTCGTACGCCTTGCTGACCCACTTCATGTGTTCGTCAATTTATTTTATGCGGCGTTGGTTTGTCGAATGGGTTGTTGGTTTTAACCCACCGCCACGAAGTTTCGCTCGCACCGATAAGCAATTTTAACGCCACAGATATTCTCCAAAGCCGCCTCGCCTCGCTTTGGCGAAGTCCGATGCTTTGACATGATGAGCCCTTCACCCTTCGACGGCGCGGATGGGACTTGTGAATGACCTTGTCGTTTGATCTCTCCACTCCTTTCAGTCTTTCCAGTGCTTTGTAGGATTGCTGAAGGTATTACGGTACTGCATTTTTTGTCTGACCGTTGTCGAGATATTGACCAGAAGTCGATAGATGAATTTCTTTCGAGATTAGCTCCAGTATTTGATTCCTCCAATCCTCTCAGGTTCTCCAGTGCTTTGTAGGATACCTGGGGGTGTTACGGTGCTGCATTTATTGCTTGACCGTTGTTGGAATTTCGAACTGCAGCTAATTGAGTTCATTTGTTGTTGACTCGTGTCGGTGGATTGTCGTCCAATTGACCATCGAGATTCCTTCGTTGATCGGGGAATTTTTCATTGGATCCGAACCGTTGATCGGTGAATCCTTCGTCGACGACGCGTTGGTTGGCGTCGCTACTGTTAAAGTGCATTCATCCACGGTGGGAGGTATTCTTCCCAATTGTTGATTGGTAAGCCCTCAGGCGGCGACGCATGAATCGGCACTACTACAGTGGGGGGGATTCTTTCAAGGTAGATCGCGTTGTTCGGCGCCCATATAAGCCTTGTCAGAATTCATCCACTTTTTCCACAGCGGGAGGAAATTAAAGATTATCGAGTTATCCTTAAGAACGTGGTAATATTCTCCAGAACTTCTCGGTAAATTGGGAAACAGGTTTATACTCATAATCCTAGTTGGAGTAGGATTGGGCGACGCTGATTGGCCGACGCAATTGCATGATCGAAGTTATCCTTAAGAATATTTATTGTGAGAATATTCTTCCGGGAACTTCTCGACAAATTAGGGAACAGTTTATACTCGTAATCCTAGTTGGAGTAGGATTGGGCGACGCGTTGATCGGCGTCGGTGCAATTCGCACGATCGAGTTATCCCTAAGAATATTTATTGTGAGAATATTCTTCCGGGAACTTCTCGACAATTTAGGGAACAGTTTATACTCGTAATCCTAGTTGGAGTAGGATTAGCGACGCTGATTTGCGCCGACGCTTATCCGGGTGTCATCCTCAATAAATCTTCGTAATCTTTCCAAACATAACGGAGGGTTAGGAGCCAATCAACGGATTGATTTGGCACTAATTTGACATCCAAATAAGATTCCAATTAGGACTCCTAATTAGGCTGATTAGAGTCCTAATTAGAATTGGTTTGGGCCCATTAGAGTTGTTATAAATACCCATACTCCTCCTCCTCGATGACCTAGGCCGCCCCCTTGTGCTCTCTCTCCCTTGTTTTCATCTTGCTTCGCCGCCTCATATCTCTCAAACAACGAGGTACATGCACGAGTATTTTGTAAATTCTTTTCTTCTTTTCTCTCTTTTCCCCCTCTCTCTTTTTGTTGTCGCAAAGATGCATGGGAGGCGGCGATTCGCCCGGTCGCCGACGGGACGGAGCGGCGCTGGCGGTGGCCAGCGCCAGGCCATCGGCTCGGTGGCGACCGAGCTCGCCGCTGGCGCCGGTCGCGGACTGAAGGCCATTGGCGCCGGTCGCGGACTGAAGGCTGGCGCTGGCGCCGGTCGCGGACTGAAGGCTGGCGCTGGTGCTCGGTCGCGACCGAAGCACCCGTCATTGGCGCCGGTCAAGGCCGAGTACCGGCGCCGGGCCGGGTTGGTTGTTTGGCTTGTGCCGTGTCGGACTATGTCGTCCGTTGGTGCCCCGGTCGTGGCCAATGAGCCGCGACCTGACCAAACGGGACCTCTTGCTGTTATATTCGCTGATCTTTTAGCCATGTATTTGACTTTTCGTCGTGTTTTTGCAGCTTTCGATGTCGTCGGGAAGATCACGCGTTCCGAGGAGCCGACCGTCTACTCCATCTCGCGACGACGTGCCACCATCATTTGCCGGTGAGGTTTTCATGTCAAATTGCTCATTCACAACTTGTATTTGTAAATTGTACGGCCTTGATTCCTCCTTCGTGGGGAACGACGCCTGTATAGCCTCGATTTCTCCTTCGTGAGAATCGACGCCGCGACGCCTTTGATTCCTCCTTCGCGGAGAATCGACGCCGCGACGCCTTTGATTCCTCCTTCGTGAGGATCGACGCTATATTGCACGACGATGGGGAGCGATTTCGGGCACACTACGCCGATGGATAGAATACGCCGCCATTTTTATGTGACGGGTGCATTATCAATCCATCCGTAGTGTGTTCGGGATCGGTCCTATATAAGGTCGTGGACTCTATCTCACTAATTTCGTGGAGATGAATTCAACGCCTTATATATATATCCGCTGGTTCTCGACTCATTCTCGATTTCATCTTTTCGCTTGAGTATCCTCCGTGCGCTTCCTTCGCATGCGTTGACGGACGCCGTGGTGACCAATTCTCCTCCTCCTCGATGACCCCACTATTCTTATTTCCCGCTTAGACCGGATACTACGAGGTGACCCAGCTGGTACTTGGTGGAAGTCCTCGTGTGTTGAGGTCGCTGATGACTGACGCACCACTCGAGAAGATTACTGGTTCTTCTCAACCTTTGGGCAAGACGGACTATTTATTTGGTGACTCGCCGAGGACCCTGATACGACTTTCATTGAGAGTGAGCAATGGTCGCACAAGGATGATGGTGGATTCTTATATCTCCCTTGGATTCCTCGGCATCGTTGTTTGACCGAAGCTACGCCATCGTATGCCGCGACGAAAATGTCGCGGCACCCGACGCAGGAGCGCGGATAAAGATTCATTGTGGGTTTATCACCCATCGCTGGTTCCCGGTTCACTCGTGAGGTCGAAGTTATCTGACCGCACTCGGTATATTGGGACCGATTCTCCGCCGGACGAAGCTTTTCGCCATTGGTCGACTTTGAAGAATCGCCTTGCCCTATTGGGACGGGAGATGCCGATCCGTCATAGATTCTTTGGTCGGGTTCATTCCGCAGATAAGCTTTGGTGGACTCGCCTCGACTAGTCACGCTCTTGGCCGATGGGGTGAGGACCTTCGCATGTGGTCTATATGCCGCCATTCGTGCCACCATGTATGGGCTCCGATCGGTACCAACCACTTCTTCGCTTTATCGGAGCTCTATGATCCCGATTCAATACATTCTCAACCGTGCATGGCTTAACTTGATTGGCTTTGCACGAGATGCATCGGGTCTCGGTTTGCCTATGGGAAGAATGCTCTATCGTGAATATTTCCTTCCGCCGAGAATTGATCGATCAAGGCTACTCGCCGACCGCTATGACACTATGTGGGATCTCACGTACATTATCACATTGCTCTAGCGCAGATAGAGCCGCCGGCAAAAGGAAGTCAATTATAAGTCCAAGCAATTTGCCAATTATTTGTTCAAGCATCCGAGGATGATTCTCGATGAGCGATTTGTGAATTGACTCCTTCTACCCCTGAGATTAATGAGCCGATTGAAAAGTCCGGCGCTAAGTCTTATACCCCGAAAGTGGTATGGAGTATGGTTTTCCAACAGGACCAAGTTCTCGACCTTCTTATGGCATGCAAGAAACGATCCTACCGATGACTCTCTTTAGCCTGGCTTCATCGCTATCCGGGTTGAAGAAATGTGTGATGCCGCGGTCACTTAGCGACGCTTTGCCATTAGAGGTGCTCTATCCCGCAGCTCAGCCTAGCTCATAAGAAGGAGTTGTCTCTTCTTCCGCTGATGGTGGCTAACATTCATCGGGACTTCACAAATAGCCACGCTTTTACTCGTGAGGAAAACAAACCGCCGATGAGATTCTCATGTCAAGGTGGAACCGCCAGACACCTATTTGATGGCCCGGTTTGTCCTTCATCGACTGATATGATGACAGCCGGCTTGCGTGATCCGTCGTCCTTTTATCCAATCTTTAGAGAAATGTAAATGGCAAGGGCGCTGATTTTAGCGTACGAAGCAAATGCAAATCCACAAGGGTTGGATCTTTTCCGTGTGTTTTCCTGCTCTCCGGGTCAAGACGGGAGTCCTTGATCGATGAGGAGAGGCATAAAATGAACCGGACTTTACTTGACGTTGGTTGTTTTAATTGGTCGACCAACATCCGACCCGCTATCTTATCTCGAGTAAGAAACGAAAGTGCTACATTGAGCCTTACTTCCTTCTCGCTTCGCCGGGCCGGGTTACTTACCAGCCTTTACGCTGGGAACCCGAACCGAACCGGACTCGCAGCCGTTTGATCGATGGTGTCCGGCGTGGCTATGGAGTATAGCTGGTTGTACCGACAGCAATTTAGCCTTCCGTGCACCGATCGCAAGTTGGAGTCGACATATCTATACCGCAGCTGGCTTTTGGCCGCCGCTGAACTCGCTCGTGGAAGTCCCTTGACGAATCAAGGTTGAGGAGGCTTCTCGAGCCGACACTCGCCGCCCAGAGGCCGCCGAGCCCTCAAGAAGCGCTGCCAGATTCGCTAATCGCATGTGTCCGATGGGGAGGTTCATAGTTCTCATGGCCGATACTTCAGAGATGACCAGAAGAGATTGCAACTCATGAAGAGAACTCGTACTCTCCTTTACTCTCATTATTCCCTCTTATGATATCCTAGTCCGACTCTAGTCTATCTTTTCGTGCATACCAGTGGAAAGAGGCGGTCCGCCTTGCAAAGGGGACAAACTCCGCGAATGGAGTTCCTCTTAAGCTTAAAGAGGCTTGTCCATAGATCTCGCCTCGCATTCATTAACTTGATTCAACAAGCTAAGACTCACGGTGATGGGGTAATGTTTGGCTAACCCATAACCTTATGATTATCCCATTTTTATGAATCTCACGCATTTCCTCCCCGTGCGTGAGAATTTGGTGGGGATGTCAATTCGGATTTTCCCTTCCCTGACTTTGTCGCGTCCAGCTTTGTGGAGCAAGTACTCGGAGCTATGGACGGAAGGCCCGAGAGTGCCAACATAGGACCAGGATTGGAGAATCCGGGTTCGTCTAATATTGGTATTTTTCTACCCGTACATTACTTGCAAAGACATGAAATTTGTTTCCCTGCAGTTCTCATCTATACTTCACACTCTTATGCCAGCTTTTTCGATGGAGGAGTTCGAGGATTTGATGCGCCGATGATTCCCGAGACGCCCTCCTCCCGGGCGACATCGAAGCTTGAGTTAGGAATCCCTAGGATATCGGGCGCATTCCTTTGAAGGTAAAACTCCCCTCCATGATAATCATAGGACTATTCAATTTTAAATAGTACGTCTATGATTGAAAATGTCTCCCGTTTGACAACAGAGACTCGTCCAGGTGACATTGAGGCTGCTATTCCTCCAGAGTCGGCTTCCGTAACCGTTGATATGTCGGACGCGCCGGTTGAGATACCGATTGAGATCTGCCGATGCGCCACCGACCGCCGCCAAGCCACGGTTTCATTAGGGCAAGGAGCTGGTTCTACAGGTATGAACCCCTCCGCTGCCAATACTCATGTTGATTTTGTTTTGGGGGGTTTTAACCCTTTTCTTCCTTTTCGCAGGGCCTGTCACGACTCTTCATGACTTAGTGAGAGCTTTGATGTCTGACGACGATCCATCTCGGCTTATTATCCCGTGGAAATTGCTCGTTCTTTTCCTATTTGGCCATAGTGGTAGACACACTTCTCGGTACCAGGCTTTCTCTTCGTCAGTTCCGACCATTCCTCGATCCTAGGGTAACTACGATACGAGAGGCGGGTTATTCAGAGTTGGCCAAGGCCATTGCTGATGATCTCGATCATCTGGAGGTTAAGCTCAAAAGTCTGCAAGACTTTGAGGCAGCCGGGTTCTCCTCATATGTAGAGACAGAGACGGAGGCTCGACTGAAAGCTTGGCGTGATGCTCGCGTTATTACTGGACTCGGTTCGATGCAAAGAAGACCGGTGCGCCTTTTGAGATCGCCACCGGCTTCGTTTTCCGTGGAACATTTTCAATCTTGTGTTGCTGCTGGAGAAGCGAGAATAGTAGAGCTCGAACAGGAACTTCAGGCGGCGAGGGAGAGTCTGATCATCTTGAAGCTGACGAAGGCCAACAAAGAAGAGACTCTTGCAGTTATGTCCGAGAAGCTTGAGTTTTCAAAGCGGAAGCTGGTCGAAGTCGAGGAGGAAACCGCAAAGACCCTTAATAGCAACAGGAGACTTTCGTGGTCGAAGCCAGAGGAACTTCAGCAAGCTTTCCTCAATAAAGCATCTCGAAGTTAAAGCAAAGAAATTTGTCGCCACAAATTTGACGCTTAAAAACTTGTGTAACTTCAGCCTTTTATCAATAAAACATATTTCGCCCTCTTTATGCTTTATTATGATTCTTTTATTTCACGTAAATAATTAACCATAATACTTATAGGATTTTTGGCAAACCCTCACCACAACGGATTTGATTAGCCTTTACCAATTACCGCTTGAATTGGCTAGCGCATGGATTGTCCAAACTGCTCCAAGACGCGGACGCTATGCTAAAAGAATGAAACTCTTCTAGTCTTATTGCTATGATATTGAATACATAGACTTGGTACTCTTTACCGCAAGAGACCACCCGCAACGCTGTAAGGCGCTGACTTTAGGGTTATTGGCCAACCCCACCTTCAACGGGTTTGATGAGCCTTTACCAACTACCGCTTGAGTTGGGCTAGCATGTAGATTATCTAAACTGCTCCACACACAACGCTGTGCTAAAAGAATGAAACTCTTCTAGACTTAATGCTACGATGTTGAATAATGAGGCTTCGCCTTTATTACTGAATAGACTACCCGCAACGCTGTAAGGTGTTGACTTTATCCCTTCTTAGACTTCGATAAAATGCCCTTAATCAACTCGTGTCTTCTTCAATCTGAGAAAGACTAAACCGCAACGCTGTGAGGCATTGGCTTTATCCCTTCTTAGGCTTCGATAAGATGCCCCAAGATGAATCTTGGTGTCTTCTTTGACCGAGAACGATCGAACCGGTTTAAGATTGATTGAGGTGGGAAAGGAAGAATGTATTCTATTTCCCGTATGTGGAGAGGAAGGAGGATCTTGTCTCCTGCCGATGGAGAGGAAGGAGGATCTTGTCTCCTATCTCCGGGTGAGGGATGAACAAGAGAGGAAGGTTTTGTATCCTATCTCTTGATTCTGGAGAGGAAGAATGTATTCTATCTCCGAGTGAAATGTGGGAAAGGAAGAATGTATTCTATTTCCCGAAAGTGGAGAGGAAGGTTTTGTGTCCTATCTCCAGGTGCTCACGAATAAGAGAGGAAGGTTTTGTATCCTATCTCTTACTGATGGAGAGGAAGGAGGATCTTGTCTCCTATCTCCGGATGCTGGAAAGGAAGGATTTTGTCCCTGCTTCCAAAGGAAAGAGACTAAAAATGGGATTTCCATTTTGAGAATCTTGAAGGATGAAACTAAGAGTGGTATCTCCACTCCGAGAATCTAAGACAAGAGAGGAAGAATGTATTCTATCTCTTGCTTCTGAAGAGGAAGGATGTGTCCTATCTCCAGGTGAATGTGGGAAAGGAAGAATGTATTCTATTTCCCGATGAGAAACTAAGAGTGGGGTCTCCATTCTGAGAATCTTTGGAAGGGTACGGATAGCTTCCACTTTTATAGGATTGCTAACCAAAATTTGAAAGTGGACCTCTCGTTCATGGAAGGAATCGAGAGGGGACTTTGCTGGTGGTTGGACCAGGGAGATTTTTAGTGGGCCCCCCGTCAATGAGTTTGATCGGTGAGAAAGTTTTGGGGGAAAACACAATAATTTAGGGTTATCCTCATTTATCCTCATGAAAATGAGTGAGATATTCTCTGAGGAACTTCCCATCAAAATGGGTTATCCTGAATGTATTAAGGATAATACTTTTCGTAAACTTCCCATTTATCTAAGATTAATTGCCTGGCCGCCATTCTCAGGTGATATATGATATGCACCGCTTGAATAGATCAGGTCTATTATGAACGGTCCTTCCCATTTGGGTTCGAATTTACCTTTCTTCTTGGAGGTGAGGATTATCGGTCGCCTAGCAGCGAGGACGAGATCTCCCTCCTTAAAGGTTCTCTGTCGAACTTTCTTGTTGAAAGCCCTCGACATCCTAGCTTGATAGAACTCAATGCATTGTTGAGCCTCCAAGCTTCTCATCTAACATCTCAAGCTCTTCGAGACGCTTTTGATGTTGTTCTTCTGGCCGCCATCTCTCAAGGTAAGGGCGACGCCAAGTGACGGAATCGATTTCTAACGGAGAATTGCTTCACATCCGTGAAACCGTGGAGTACGGGTCGCCCCGCTGGCGACGCATCAAGCAGCGATATGCCCGAGTGCTTCTCCGAAGTTTATCGCCCCAGCCTCGCTTGTTATTCTTCACAAGCTTCACAAAATCTTGATGATCGCCTTGTTGAACGCCTAATCCATTTGTCGCCGGATTATAAGCCGCCGACGACATCTTGTATCTTGAACTTTTCGCAAAACCCGATGAAGGAATTGCCGATAAATTGGGGACCATTGTCATGCACGATCCGTTTGGGACACCATGTCGATAGATGACATGGTGTTTGATAAACTTGATGACGGTATTCGCCTTGACTTCTTTTAGCGGGATTGCTTCACCACTTGGAGAAGTAATCGGTGATCGCTAGAATAAACCGACGCTTTGACCGACGGAGGAAAAATGGGACCTACGACGCCCATTCCCCATGTCTCAATGGCCGTGATGTGGTCAAGGATGCAACCGCCAGAGGCCGATGCATATAATTCGCGGAATTTGACACGCTGGCATTTCCGAAATGCATCGACCGCCATTAATCATCGTGGGCCAAAAGTAGCCCATTCTCCGATTCGCCAGAGCTTGGGACCAGCCGATGCGCACCACATTCACCTTCGTGCTTCCCGAAGGACCTCTTCGCCTCCTTGTTTGAAAGGCATCGGAGTAAAGACCATCGCATTCCTACGATATAACATCCGGGTCTCGTGGTCGTAAAGAATCTTGAGCTCTTCGCCGATTGACTCTCTTCTCCTTCACGCCTTCCGTAGAATACCATGTAAGACGAATCGATGATAGGAAAGCCAATCTCGGCTCCAACTTGGTTTGGGTTGCATGTACTTCTTTGGTAACTACCCCTTACCTTCTTGTGCCTCATCGTATAATGGTACGAAGAGTTGGTGAGTCCCGACCGTAACTAGTTGCTCGGTCTCTGAAGGTTGTGCTAACGACACAGCTAACGCCGCTAGTGCATCTGCATGAGCGTTTTGGAGGCGTGGGATATATTCGATGAAGAATTCTTCGAATGAGTCTGCCATTTCAACAGCTATCTGATGATAGGGGATTAGATCCGATTCTCGACTTCAGAGTCACCACTAACCCGCTTAACTATCGGCCAGAATCTCCATACGCCGAGATATTCGACCCCAGCTCTTTGGCGGTTAAGTCCGATAAGTAGCGCTGTATTCGCTACGCTATTGGAACAGGTTCGTGAGTGAATAAGCACGGGGCATGACATGATTTCCCGGGGAAATCAAGACAACTCCGACTCCAGCGGAGATTTTAGAACATCCGGGGGTACTCGCCACATTGGTGGCCCGAGAAGCTCCATCAAAATACAATCGCCATATTTGTTGGTGCGACGTAGTGTTGACTTCCTGAACTTCATCCGGAAGATCATCATATAGCTCAACTGCATCCGTTGTCGGGCGTACCAAGAGATCACAAATCGCTTGTCCTTTGACTGACTTCTGTTGTTTGAAATACAAGTCGTATTGGGACAAGAGCAAGGCCCATTTCGCTAAACGCCAACTCATCGAGGCCGGCTGGGTCATAAATATTCGGACCGGATTTACGTTAGAGATAACATAAATCGTCTGTCCTACTAAATAGTGTCGCATTTTTGAATCGCGAACACTAATGCAAGGCACTGCTTCTCGACCATTGGGTATCGAGACTCAAAGACCACCAATGTTCGCCTGTAATACATCGCCTGCTCGCGGATCATTGCCGCCGCCCCGCGCAGTAAGGCGCTTAACGAGTGATCCGCTGCCTTGACGAGATCGTGAACGGTTTTCCGATATGTGCAACAAGAACAGAGGTTTAGCGAGATACGATTTGATCTCTTCAAACGCCGACAAAGGCCGCCCCAAATAAACGACACGCTCTTCTTGTTCAATTTAGAGAACGGTTGGCACTTCCTGATAGGTTCGATATGAACCGCCGGATGTACGCCAATCGCCTCTTGTAACCCCTCGAAGTTCTCTCGCATTTCTGAGGTTGCAACTCTTGAATGGCCTTCACTTTGTCGATCGACGGGATTCCTTTGTCGGTGACGACGAAACCGAGGAACTTGCCACCGACATCCCAAGGAAGGATTTGGTGGTTCATCTTTAGTCGATGAGTCCGCATGAGCTCAATACCGCTCTAAGATCTTTGATGTGATCTCTTGTTACGGCTTTTCACCACCAAGTCATCGACGTAGCATTCGACCGCTTTTCCTGAGATGATCTTGGAAAATTTTAGTCATTGCTCGCCGGTATGTTGCGCCGCATTTTGAGGCCGAACGGCATGACCGTAGCAATATATACCGATGGGCGCTCAACGCCGTGGTGTTTGGCGCCATCGGGTGCATCTTGATTTGGTTATACCTCAAAACCATCCATAAAGGACATTCTTTCAAATCCACACGTATTGTCAACTATGACGCCGCTGATTGGCGAGGGAAATCATCCTTTGGGCAAGCAGCCGCTAGGTCTCAGAGTCCATACGCATCCTAATCGAACCATTCTTCTTCATGACCGGACTATATTCGCCACCCAATCCGGATGTTGAATTTCCTCGATGAATCCCGATTCTATGAGTTTCTTTACTTCATCAACGATCGTCAGAAGATTTGTGGACTAAACCGCCTTTGGCGGTTAAGTCCGATAAGTAGCGTTGTATTCGCCACGCTATTGGAACAGGTTCGTGAGTGAATAAGCACGGGCATGACATGATTTCCGGAAATCAAGACAACTCCGACTCCAAATGAGATTTTAGAACATCCGGGGTACTCGCCACATTGGTGGCCCGAGAAGCTCCATCAAAATACAATCGCCATATTTGTTGGTGCGACGAGTGTTGACTTCAACTTCATCCGAAGATCATCATATACCTCAACCGGCCCGTCGGGTTGGCGTACCAAGAGATCGCAAATCGCTTGTCCTTTGACCGACTTCGTTGTTTGAAATACAAGTCGATTGGGACAAGAGCAAGGCCCATTTCGCCAAACGCCAACTCATCGAGGCCGGCCGGGTCATAAATATTCGACCGGATTTACGCTAGAGATAACATAAATCGCCCGTCCGACTAAATAGTGTCGCATTTTTGAATCGCGAACACTAATGCAAGGCACCGCTTCACCATTGGGTATCGAGACTCAAAGACCACCAATGTTCGCCTGTAATACATCGCCTGCTCGCGGATCATTGCCGCCGCCCCGCGCAGTAAGGCGCTTAACGAGTGATCCGCTGCCTTGACGAGATCGTGAACGGTTTTCCGATATGTGCAACAAGAACAGAGGTTTAGCGAGATACGATTTGATCTCTTCAAACGCCGACAAAGGCCGCCCCAAATAAACGACACGCCTTCTTGTTCAACTTGGAGAACGGTTGGCACTTCCTGATAGGTTCGATATGAACCGCCGGATGTACGCCAATCGCCTCTTGTAACCCCCGAAGTTCTCTCGATTTCTGAGGTTGCAACTCTTGAATGGCCTTCACTTTGTCGATCGACGTGGATTCCTTTGTCGGTGACGACGAAACCGAGGAACTTGCCACCGACATCCCAAGGAAGGATTTGGTGGTTCATCTTTAGTCGATGAGTCCGCATGAGCTCAATACCGCTCTAAGATCTTTAATGTGATCTCCTTTGTCACGCTTTTCACCACCAAGTCATCGACGTAGCATTCGACCGCTTTTCCTGAGATGATCTTGGAAAATTTTAGTCATTGCTCGCCGGTATGTTGCGCCGCATTTTGAGGCCGAACGGCATGACCGTAGCAAAATATACCGATGGGCGCTCAACGCCGTGGTGTTTGGCGCCATCGGGTGCATCTTGATTTGGTTATACCTCAAAACCATCCATAAAGGACATCCTCTCAATCCACATGTATTGTCAACTATGACGCCGCTGATTGGCGAGGGAAATCATCCTTTGGGCAAGCAGCCGCTAGGTCTCTCAGAGTCCATACGCATCCTAATCGAACCATTCTTCTTCATGACCGGGACTATATTCGCCACCCAATCCGGATGTTGAATTTCCTCGATGAATCCCGATTCTATGAGTTTCTTTACTTCATCAACGATCGTCAGAAGATTTGTGGTCGAAACCGCCTTTGCATTGCTTGACAGTTTGACATCCACGTTGATGTTGAGGCGATGTGTCGCCACATTAGGGTCGAAGTCCCGCATATCCTCGTAGCTCCAAGCGAATACATCGATATACTCCCTGATCAAGGCAATTAACTCTTCCTTCTCTTCTGAGGGAAGAGTATTGCTGATGTTTATGAGCTTAGGATGCTCTTCATCACCCATATTAACTCGACTACCTCGCCCTTAGTGGGGGTTCTCTTTGCTCAATCTATCCCCAAACCGCTTCTTTGAGTTGATGGATCCATGGGTCTTCCCATGTTGGCATATCTTCATCATCCTCAATAGTAGCAGGATCGACCGTAGCCATATTCGACATCAAAGCCTTGAAAGCTTCTCCCAGGCCGGTGTCTAATCCCAAGCCAAGAATCGCATCTAATGTCCGCCCCTCTCATCGGGTGGATTATTATCAATCATCCATGAGCATTCATCTTCCGAGGAGGATTCGTGATCCCAATCCCCTTCTAAATGCATAGTAGTTATCCGCTTCCCCTTGGGACATATGCCGCTTAGGAGGGATTCGAGGACCTCACCAAACATAGGCCTTCTCCTTGTGTCAAGTTGTACCCCACTTCTTCATGATACCCTGTTTCGACTATATCCAATGCGGAGGATAGGCTCATTGCCATCTTCATCGTTTTCTAAGAAATGATTTGGTGCTGGAACTGCATTTCCTTTACCGTAAACCAAGTCTTTTTCACTATTCGATCTTCGTGGGAT
Source organism: Asparagus setaceus (assembly GCA_012295165.1). NCBI lineage: Eukaryota > Viridiplantae > Streptophyta > Magnoliopsida > Asparagales > Asparagaceae > Asparagus > Asparagus setaceus. The sequence continues at coordinate 29,301,702 of CM022707.1, forward strand.
GACGAGTGCTGTCCCAAAGGAGTCTCGGAACTGCTTTTGTGTAAAGCAAGATGACCGAAGTTGGTAAGTGCAACTCGATCTTCGTGATAAACCTCGCCATTACATCATTTAAAGACAAAGGATACTCTAAATCGTCATTTATTGATTCATCTGCAATTTGCCAATTACAATGTTCATCTGACGATTCTTCATCGTCAAGATTGATTACAAGGGGTACAATGTCGTTTAAAACAAAACCACCACTATAACCAAGCCCGCCGCAGACGCCTTCTTCACCGCCGTCTGCCTTGGGCCGATGATTCGCCGACTCATTACCGTAGAGGAGAGAATCGCGAAATAATTCTCCATCCCCTTAAACGGTTGTTTGTCCGCACCACCGCCTTGACTCATTATTTGTGTCTACATACTTGAGACATCGATGAAGGGTGGATGGGACTATAACGCTATTGTGGATCCGTGGTCCACTCCAACAATAAATTATAGGAAGTCTCGCCAATCACGAGCAAGTGACTTCGACTTTAAGTCCCCATTTGACACTTAATCCGATTTTACCAAGTGGGCGGACCCACCGGTGTTAAATCCAGAAATCATTGTGCTGCTTGACGCCACCATCGCGTGGATTCCAAGGTGATACATGAGGCGCAAGGGCATGATGCTCACAGCGGAACCCGGATCGACTTGGATCCGGTTGACTTCGCTAGAACCAATATACCCGGTGAAGTATAGCGGCCTATCGTGCTTGGAATTCTTGGTCTGCATATCCTCCTTTGTAAAGGTGATGCAGGGCAAGTCTTTAGCCGCAAAGTTGCATTGCTGTGCAGATTCTTCCGGACTTGGCTCAATCTGGGTGAGAAAGACTTCAGAGTCAGCCAGAGCTTCTTGTAGAGCTTCCCGGGTTTCCTTTGACAATCGGAGCAACTCGTAGAGAGTTATCCTGGCCGGGATGTTTGCCAACTGAGCCATAACATCGAAGCGGTACGGAGAATTTGATGTTCCCGGTCTATCCCTCACAATCGGGCGATTGAATCGGGACTGCTTCGGGAATTGAGCTTCCTGGACCTGAGGTTGTTTCTCCTTTGTTTCGGCCGCTCGGGCCGTCACGTTGTCCTTTCTCTGCACGAGTGGGAGGAGTCATGGCTACCCCCAGTTCAGATAACGTCTTCGCATTCGGGTTTGGAATCTCTGGATATTTGTAGTTGTATTCGTGCCCACTCCTTGTGGCAAAGACTTCGTGCTCGCCCTCCAAAATTGAAGGTCGCCACTTCTTCATCGCCCTTTTCTCGAATTGCTGAAGCGGCTTGGCATAATTTGCCTTTTCCCTTGACTTTTTGCCGAAGACGTAGTCCATCGATCGTCTTCCAACAAATCAGGGTGGACCCAAAGGATTTCTCCGTTTGCCGTCGTGTGTGGTACGAGTCCCTTCTCACGTTGCCCGTGAGGATCTTCATTCACCGTCTTTACTCCTACCTTCACAATTGGGGTCGGTTGAAACCAATCCAAAGGAACTGATCCAAGTTTATAGAGATCGTGATTTGCTCCCACCTTCTTTCTTTAGAAGGTTTTGGAGTGATGACTCCAACGCCGCATCAAGGCTTGATCTTGTCCCCGAGATGATAGCGTAACTTCAGAGGATGATGTACGCCCCGTGATAAGCGCAAGATTTAGGATCTCAGAACCTTGTTTGCCTCCTCTTGGTTCACAATTGAGGCAACCGGATTTTATTGTTCTCCGTAAGGTATTTGAAAATGCCCGAACTTCCTCATCCTTGAACGAGTAATTTTGGGAAATCTCGAACCGTAAGGTTTCGATTCGAGTTTGCCGGCGCCATTGAGGTTGCGATTGCCGTGGACGCGCCGCTGCGACCGCCGCTGTGGTTGCAGCTCAAGGTTTGATTACGCCTACGCACTTTGCCGGCGCTTTGCCTCCGCGTGGTACAAAATTACGTTTGTTCGTGTTTGTCGCCGGCTGGCCTCTTTCTCGCTTTCCTTTTAAGGAACCTTTCGCCTTGTTTCCACGAACTTTCAAGTCCTTCCATGTTACGATGGTGCCGCCCCCATTGCTTCGAAAGCACGCCTATCGACAAATTACTATGGCATGTCCGAGGATGAACTCCTCGTTATCGGATCCCGCAATTCATTGCCTTGTTACGAATCGCTTGACAAAGGTATCTACAGCTTCCATCCTTCGCTGCCGAGTAACGCTCCAATGGATACCTCGGTATCGCCATCAAAGAAGTTGGAGAGAAACAAGGACTCCATATCGCCCCACCGTTGATGCTCCCCGCTTAAGACGGCGGTACCAATCAAGGCAGCCCACGAAGGGTGCCAACGAATGACCGAACCATCGTGGGTTCATTGCCGTAAATAACCCGAGGTGTGACTTGAAGTAAATCAAGTGTTGCGCCGGGAGCCCTTACCACAAATGGTGTAAAGTTTATTAAGTTAAACTTTGAAGGGTATGGGATTGATTCCCACCCCTCGGTATGGGCAAGGGATACCCGCCTTCTTCACCTTCGGGCGGAAATTAACGAAGTTAATTTTGCTCTCGAGGTCTTTAATCTTCTCGCTCTCATGAGCAACAGCAGCGTCGCGTGGTTCGGGGTTATCATCTTCGAGCTTCCTCCCGACCGAAGTCGCCGCCATCTTGATCAACATCGATGTGTTGACTTGATTCCCTCGATGCTTTGTTAGAGCTTGATCTGTTGGTCATGCATTTCTCTCATCGTGCATGGCCAACTCCATCTCTAGTTTGAAGTTTTCCGCTGCTTATTCAACGCTTCATCCAAAGATCTTGGCCACCTGACCAGATCGATCATGAGCGCTGGCCGCCCATCACTAGAAGTCAGATTGTCGGATGCCATTGCCGATCCAAATACCGATACTTCATCCTCTGAAGGTAGCCCTCTCAAGAGCTTGTCGTAATTGGACCGTCGAATAGTCCCGGACCGCAAACGAGTTAATCGTTGCGATGCGCTAGGAATAGTTCTTGACGATGGTTCTTTGCCAGTCATATTATTAGTGACCTCCGGCAACTCATCCTCTCGGGATGCCATCCTTCTGTGGAATCGCCTTGACCTAGGTCTCGGCGTGTTGGTGCTAAGTCTCTGAAAGACCGAGACTCTTTCTGGAGTTCCTCGACAACAATTACACTCCGAGAGCACTGTCTTGATGAGCTTAGAGCACAAACATGACTGTGACGATTTAGGGGAATCCTTTCGAGATTTTCTCGTACCCCTTGCACGGTAGTACAGCTCGTCGGTGGGTGAACCGGAGCACCGCCGCGGCCGGTGCGATTTCTGTATAACGCCGCCGCCGCCGACGAGAGCCGCCTCCTTCCGAGAATGACCAAAACTACCGAAGTAACTCTCCTTGACTTCCGCCACGTGAGCTGAAGTTTCGTGGGACTCTCGACTTCGACTTTCAATCCGGTATGCAAAGCCGCAGAATCTTCTTGTCTTTGTGGGTGCGACTGCATCGAGTGACCCGTGATTCCTTTAGCGACCCAGCGATCCTGACAAGAAGCCCGCTGGTCGGCGCAGAGTTGGCTTCACGGAAGTTTAGTGCGACGGAGGTAACTTCGGCCACTTTTGTTGAAGTGCTCACAATTTCGATTTGAGCACGGAGCAGAATTGCCGCCGGGCTTGATGCCGCCTTCGCCGGAGTTGAAGCGCCGACGGTCCCGGCTTCCAAACTAGCCGGCTCGTTGGCGACTTCTTGGTAGCCTCCTTCTTCAACTTCGCGGGCTTGTTGTACCAAAGCCCTTGCTTGTGCGAGGAGCGCGACGCTGGATACGCCTCGGCGTAGAACGGTTCCGCTTGACTCGACCCATTCGCTTGTCGCCTACCGTAGGAGTCGGCTACAATCTCGACTTCAATCTCGAAGTTAACTCGATCTTAGATCCGCCATAGCGAACCCCATCCATTGATTCTTTTGCTCGCGCAGCTTTGTTTTGCCAGCGCTGACGCCGCCTCGACGGGCTCTCTTAGAGAGAGTCACGACGCCATTGGCGGAACCACCTCCCGAGGAGATAGAGGTTCTGAAATTTGGCCGCTTTGTCGGCCGAGGAACCACCGCTATCCGCAGCCTCGACGGCGGTGGTGGTGGATTTTCTTGCCTCCCGCTCGAGGCCGATTGGGTCTTCCTTGCGCCGAGACCATCTTGGACTTATGGGGAGCCGGATCTCGACGAGGAAGAGAGGTACTCCTCGTACTTCTTTTGGTCGAACTTCGAACTTCGACCTCTTCTATCACCGGATCCGATCCGCTGCTACACGACGGCTTCTTTGTTGAAGCCGCTGGCTCCCACCGTGGTCGCCAGCCTTGTTCGCGTAAAAGTAGACTTGTTATTCATTGCTCGCTTGAACTTGTTTACGCCTTCGCTGGCCTACAACAAAATTCAAAACAAAAGAAATGCCTTTTATTTTAGGCGCATAATGAAAACAAAATTACAACTTCTTCCTTTTGTGAACAAACACGAGGATCTCTATTTTACGGATCCTCGCTATGGGTTCTTTGCCCGTGTCGGACTTTTGTTCGTCCGCGGACCACCGCAATTCGATCCGTGGAAACCCGGTTCGAACTACAGACGGAAGGGGCTCGCTTCACGAAGGAAACGACGCACTGAGGGGATCACACTCACGGCGAGAGGATCGCCGAGGATCGCGACTCACGAAGGAGAGGATCACGGAGCGGTGAGATCTACTAGGAGAAATCACAGCTGACCAGAGTCAATTCGAAGTTCGCTTACCTCGCGGTTTGTAGATCTGCCGTGGCTCGGCCGCATGTTCTGACTGCCGACGGCTCGTGGATCTCGCGAGGGCTCTCTCAAGAATATCGAAAATCCAATCTCCAAAAATCCACTTTAATCCAACCTTTTGAAATCGAGCACACCCCCTATTTATAGGAGATAAGGGGTTTGAGGCCGCCGACACCATTTGGTGTCCGGCGGACACCATTTGGTGTCCGCGGACACCATTTGGTGTCCGGCGACACCATTTGGTGTCCGGCGACACCATTTGGTGTCCGCGGACACCATTTGGTGTCCGGCGGACACCATTTGGTGTCCGACGACACCAATGGTGTCCGGCGACACCATTTGGTGTCCGGCGGACACCATTTGGTGTCCGCCATTGTCGGACACCAAACGGTGTCCGGTTTCGCCGGACGCCGCTTTGGCTTCGGTTTGGTTTTCGGACTTTTCGGATTTTTCCGCGGACGCTCGCTCCGATCTTGTCGCCGCCGCTCTAAGTCCGTGCTTGGTTCACTTGATCGGTTTAATCCCGCCAACGCTTAAGCGACGATCGGTCGATGTTCAACCGATCTTCGCTGACGCTCAACCGATTGATCTCGCTGAAGCTTCGCTTGTTGGTTTCATTCCATAACACGTAGCCTCGTAGATTCGTACGCCTTGCTGACCCACTTCATGTGTTCGTCAATTTATTTTATGCGGCGTTGGTTTTGTCGAATGGGTTGTTGGTTTTTAACCCACCGTCACGAGTTTCGTTCGGGCACTGATAAGCAATTTTTAACGCCTACACTTACCAATTACTTCCGCAATATCTTGAAGAAACTAAGAGAAAAAAATCCGTACCGAATATAAAATATTGTCTAAAGATATTGCACAAAGAGTGGAGAAGTTCACACGAGAATTTCGGACATTTGGTCCCGCTATCAAGGGGTTCACATTTATATGGCAAGTATAATGGAGTGCTTCTGATTGCGATCGAGGTAGATACAAATGGTGGGTTATTTCCTTTAGTCTTTGCAGTTGTTGAAGTAGAGGACACATTAAGTTAAAAGTGATTCTTTCAATGTATATACAGGTTAATTCCTACTGTCCAAAGTTCAAGAAGGATTATTTTTATATCCGACAGAATGAAAAGAATTCCACAGGCATTGCATGAGGGTTTCAGAGTACCACATCATCACCGATATTGCTTGAAGCATATAAGAGATAATTTTAAGAAAAAACACAGAGAGTTTAATTTATAAAATCTATTATGGCAAGCCAGGTGTGCAGCGGATACATTGATGTATGAGTGCTGTTTGGAGAAAATTAAGTCACTGTCAGTAGAGGTACACAACTGGATTGAACATAATCTGAAGCTGCAATATGTACATAGATGGGCGTTAAGTAAATATGGTGGAGTGCGCTACTGTATAACGATAACTAATTAGTCTGATAGTTTTAATGGCATACTTAAGAGTGCTCGGGCTATACCAATTTAAGCATTGGTTGCAAGGACATTTTACCAGTTGAATGCATACTTTAACAAACAACATGATGATGGTGCAAATTGGACAACGAATTACACCCCAAAAATAAGATCATTTTGCATAAAAGGATGTGTCTGTAAGATCATGTAGAATTACTCCGTTCAATGACAATGAGTGAAAGGTTAAAGATTGTAAAGGTACTTGCACCATTTATCTATTTGACCAAGAGTGCAGTTTTAATTGCAACAGACCACAATTACAAAAATTATCATGTGCACATGTTCTAGCTGCTAGTTCTAATCAAGAGAGTTGTGCTAGAATTCCTTATGATTGATATTGCTCTGTTTTGTACTCAACAAATCAGTACCTAAAGGCATACAAGGAGAGTTTTTATTCTCCCGATGACAGTCGATATTGGCCAAAATATGATGGGCCACGTTTATTACCACCTCAGTATAAAAGATAAGCGGGTCGACCCTGATCTACGCGCATTAGAAGTACCATGGATCAATGTCCGGAAGAAATAATGAAGTGAATTAAGTGGATCTACCCGCATTAGAAGTACCATGGATCAATGTCTGGAAGAAACAATGAAGTGAATTAAGTGTAGTCAATGCAATCAACTGGGTCATAATAGGTCTCGTTGTCCATCTAGAACAAGTAGATAGCAATTAATTGGTAATAAATTTTCTATATTTAATTCATAGTTTTTATTATAATTTATTTGTATATTATTTTATTAATTCAACAAGTACTAATATGTGTAATTAATTGCATGTGCTTGTATACACACTATGCATCCAGGGTCAGATAATGATGAGGTCATCTATGATCGGTCACGCCACCATTCTGAGACTATATCATTTTGAGAGGTAACCAATTTTTTAAATACATGAAACCTAATTTCTCCGGTATTATTTATTTATAGTCTATTACTATATTTCTTTGTCGTGCAGAGAGGACCGAAGCTAGTCATGGTTGATCACGGCCTCGAGCATACCTGTTGACTAATTTGTTGAATACAGTTTGATTTGGCACAACACATTCCAAAAGAAGTTGAAAGAATAGAGAGAAATGTCAAGGAAGGAGGGCATCAAATAGACTAGGCAAATACGTGTTATCAATACATATGTAGATGGGATGATAGGCATTTGACTATCATGGAACAGATTGATCTTCCACTTCAGGAATCAGACTACATCCCGTGGTATTGGGGGATTACTAGAAGATGGATAATAAGACAACGGCTCCACTCGATGTTGATCAACAATGTGTCCTACAACAAAGATACTTGCCCAAGAGTTTAGATGAGAAAGAACTTGTAAGTTATTTACTGTCAAGTCCACTTATTTCGTATCGCTACAAATTGCTTATATATGTAACTTTTTAACTTAATTGCATATAGAGGTTGTTGATGATATTGAGATTATTACAAATGAGGGTCTAACACTTTCTGTCATAGATACAGATCCAGGAGTACATGCATCTCTATATCAGCAGATAGTGCGAAGGGTTCATAGCTCTTTGAATCGAACTCATGAGGATCTTCATGATGGTTGAGAGGTGATGGTGGAGGAGGATCTCTTATACACACGCTGACCAAATCGACGGAGATGAGTAGGATCTTATAGGAATGATGATGAAGCTAGACCGTCACAACTACACACTCAACCGGACAACGAGCTCTTGCAAGCTCAAGTCCTTGGAGGACGACGACGATCTGCTCAGATAAGAAGAGGGAGCCAAAGCGGAAGTGGCGGATTTCTAGGTTATATGATCGATGGATTTTTGGTATTGACTCTATTTAAGTTATGAATAAATGTTTGTAAACCAATACACTTGATATATTTAGTTTTGCTGTGATGTTTTGATGTATGGAGATAATATGTGTTATCGCGATGTGTTTATCTATTGCGTTTTGTTGCGATGTTTTGGTTTGTTTAGATGTGTACGAAGTTATGTACATGAATTTATGGAATTTATATGTTTATGGAAAATATAATGTTTGAATATGTACATGATGTGAATTTGAAGTTGTATATGCAGAGGAGATATTATATATGTACAGTAGATAAGCTACAAACATGCGTGCATATTTTGTGCATGTCCAGAATATACACGGGACTACTAATCTCGTGTATTTTCTAGGTGTTTCTGCAGAGTACATGAGACTGGTAGTCCCGTGTATATTCTGGACTTTAATCACTTTCATAATTAGCAATTGCTAATTACACAGGACTACTAGTCCCGTGTATTTCGAAGATGATTTTTTGCAAAATCGACCTCTTTTTGGCCAGCCTTGATGACGTGGCCAAAAAGAGGTCGATTTTGCTTATTATTTAGCAAAAAGATTAATTTTGCTAATTATTTTTTAGAAAAGGTATTTTCCAAAAACATTCTCCAAAATAAAATTAACAAAAATGACTTGGCTTAGGGTCTTCTCCTTAGTAAAAATGCAAATTAGATTAGAGGGTTTATTTTAGAAAATCCGGGCTCAACTATGGGACTTCTCAGGAGACTCATCTCAACTATCTAACTTAATTCCTTGAACTTTTCTCACTGAATTAATCTTACGAACTACCAATATCAAGTCTAATGTAGTAGCGTGTCATGTAACAAACACCTGACTTAACAAGACTATTGTACCGCTACAAAAAAGTGGTGAAGAGACCACTACTTTAATCATAACCATTGATTCGTATAGTGGATGACTATGATTCATTTTAAATATAGCACTCACACTACCCCTAAATTGCACTATTCTAAATTTATACTCAAAGAAAAAAAATCACAACTACTCAATAATCAAATCGAGAACTAAGGGGCAGTTTGGCTGCAAAAATTTTGAGGAAATCAAAGAAATGAGGAGACAAACTCATGTGGGCTTGTCTCATTTCCCACCTCATTTGATTTCTTTGCTTTGGTTGAGAGAAGAAAATAAAGAAATGTCTTACATGTGAGACTCACCCATGTGAGAGGTAATAGTTCTTGTGTGCCCCAAAAGAAGGAAAACTCATTTCCTCCCAAAAAGCTCTGAAATGGGCTTTTAAACTGAGAAATATGGACCCCACATTGTACTTAAGCTATTTCTTTGTTTTCATTTTCTTTTCTTAACTTTTAGGGAAATAACCAAACAAGCCCTAAGATAAAAAGTAGTGATGTCTCCACTACTTTTTAGAAGTGGATTTTTAGTAGTGGAGAGGATCGAATCCCTTTCTTTTGTCTTGAAATGGTTTTTTTTTTCCTCTCCAAAAGTGTTTTCTAAAATTAAATTATTTGACAAATTAAAAATATATAGAATAATCACCACCTACTACTCCCTTTTAATACTCTTCACGTCTTCATCAACCAGCAACCCCACCTCATTTTCTAGTGTCTAATTTCTACACCACCAACGACAACAACCCCCACCAACTACCCTTAAAGCCCAAAGAAAACTATAATGTGCATATATATATATGTATGCTACGTCACCCTATAGACTAAAAGCTTTCAACACGCTTTGATAGAGTTGATTTAGTTAGTCATCCTTCCACTGCATTATAATAGCTTTTTTGTCTTAAAAATTAAAATGAACCCAGCAGAATGAAATTTCTGAATAAAGAAAAAGAAAGAAAGACAACAATATTTTAATGAGTTCTCCGAAGTTCTCACTTCTGTATTTTCAGTTTTGTTCTTCATAGTAAATCCAATAACAAGGACCATCAAAAAAAGCAAAATGCTAAGTTTTTGTACAATATTACAATGTCATCATCCAAAAGAGAAACAAAAGGCAGTTTTGTTTCTTTTGGTGCTTGAAATTTGTCGAACTTCCATGACATTATTTAGATTACCATAAAAATTAATCACAGGATAACATTACATGTATAAATCACCTGATATCTTAATGATCATAATTCTGAACAAAAGCAATGCAATAAACATCTTAGTATATACAAGAACACATTATATATCTTTATAATGAACACATTAATTGTAATTTAAAAATCAGAAAAAAGAAAAAAAGAACACACTAGCTAAAGAGAAGAAGCCTCATTGCTCCTTTTTAACACAATTGTTTTCATCATTTATACATCTTTATAATGAAAGATGGTGAACACTACTTCACTTCGTAACAGATTTACAATCCCAATCGCAATTAGTCCAATCCAATTCGAGCTAAAAAATTAAAGAACAGCGGTAATGGACTGGAGGCCTATTAACAAACACAGCCAGCACAATCATCCATCTTTCAACAAAACAAACATCATAATACTCCACCAACAACAATAACAATTGAGGATTTATTAATTTTATCATCATCATCAATCTCCGCTCGACGACGACGACGATGATGAAGAAGAAGAAGCAGAACCGTTCCAAGGAGTCATATCCATGGGATAACTCCCCAGCACCCTCAAAAACGAAGTAAACTCTTGAATCTCCGCCAGCGCATTCTGCGCTCGCTGCTCCGCCATGGACGCCTCGAAATCCAAGTAGAACATGTACTCGAAATGCTTGGCCGTCCCGATGTTGGCATCGTCAACCAACCTGATCGGCCTGTTCCGGTGCGGCCTGCTCTCTATCTTCGTCAGCGATATATTCCTGAACGCGAACGCGGACAGAACCTTGAACAGCAGCGACGTCCCCTCACGGTCGTGCGCGAACACGATGCTCGTCTTGAAGGGCCGATCGGTTCGAGGGATGATCGGCTCGCGGGCTAGCATCACGAACCTCGTCACGTTGCCAGAGTCGTCCTGAATTCCATCCGCCATGATCTGGAGCCCATAGAGCTCGGCGGCCCTTGCAGACGCAATCGCCGCGGTGTCCCGCAGCCCGTTGACGGAGACGAACTCGGCCGCCGCGGCTGTGTCGTCGAAGGCTTCACGGGCAACGTTGAGGCCGAGGGTGGTTAGAGTGTGCTCGCATTGGGCGAGGGCCTGCGGATGGAAAGGAACCAATTAATAATTCATATTTAACCAGATGTATATTCGATTCGATTAGTTTCCAGCGCTACCTGAGGGTGGCTGATGACTCGAGTTAAGTACTCCTTGCGGACGCCGGGGAGGGTTAGAAGGCAGTGGTGGACGGGGAGCTGGACCTCGCCAACGATGTGAAGGCGGTGGCGGAGGAGGAGGTCGTAATTCCGATGGATGCTGCCGCCGAGAGAGTTCTCAACGGGCAGAACCGCGCGGTCGGCGATCCAGAGCTCGACGGCCTGGAAGGCGACCTCGAACTGGTCGCAGGGGATGGCCTCGCAGTTGGGGTAGGCCTTCCCGGCGGCGGCCTCGCTGTAGGCCCCGGGGACGCCCTGGTACGCGACGCGGAGCGTGGACCCGTGCATCGGGGCGGGGGAGAGGTCGGTGATGGTGAGGGGCTTGGGGAGGTTGGAGACGGGCACGAGATCGAGAGTTGCCGACGACAGCGGCTTGTGGCCGTTGACGACGATGTCATCGACCTCGGGATCCGGTTTGTTGTTGTTGTTGACATTGCTGGAGAGGATGGCGCAGTTGCTCTGCCAGTCGGCGCGGTTGGAGCCGATGGCGCTGTGGAAGAAGGAGGGAGGAGGAGGGTTGTTGCTGTTGGCGGCGGCGGCGTCGGGGCGATGGGCGCATCGGATTTGGCGGGATCGGATCCTGATGAGGGATCCGGCGGCGGGGTTGGGCGGAGGAGAGAGGATCGACGCCATTGATGTGGGGGCAGATTAAAATTGGGGAATTTGTAGATCTGGAGAAGAAAGATACAGTGAATATTGTCCTTCTTCTTGTTGTTGTTGTTTCCAATTAATTGAAGAGGTGGAAGCTGGAAGAGAAGAAGAACCCTTCAAGCTGGGGAAGGGAGGGAGGGGTAGGGGAGGAATTTATATGTGGCTGTGTTTAGTGGGTGGGGCTGATGGGAGAAAGAGGGGTTTGGTGAGGAGGAGAAGGGGAATGCAAATGAGAAATGTCTTATTATTATTATTGAGATTTGGGGATCTCCATTAGTCAAGCCTCGGGTTCAGACTCAATCCATTCCTTACCTACCAACAAGCGCTTACCATGTCCGGTAAGTAAATAAGGGGTCTTTAAATATTAGAACCTAATATCTTTAATATTTGAAATTAATCCCTCGTATCATTGAAATTAGCATTTGGCCCTTACACGCTAGCATGAATTCTATCAGTTTATGGTTAAAGCCCCTTCACTTCTGGGGAAATAGCACCATCTCTGCGAGCGGACGGCTCTGAGCTGCACGTAGCAAGAGTAAATTATAAATCTATCTTTTTATTTTTACCTTGTACGGCGAAAACCTAGCATGCAGAAGATTTTGAGGAAATTCGAACTCTAGGGGATGTTTATAAGATCCCTATTCCTCAAATGATTTACTTATTTAAAATTAGACCCATAGTTAGCTACTATTTGATTTCGGTAATTTTTTTAATTTATAATTTTTTTTAAATAAATTTTCAGTTGTACCCTTCTGTTTATGTTACTCTAGGTCCAAACTCATTTGAAACCCTATTTAAAATGCAACAACATCAATTCCCCTTAGTTCACCATTAATTATGTATTCTTGTTGTATCTTGAGAATTATCAAGTCTAATGATATACTAGAGAGTCGGCCACGTGTTATAATTAACTGGCCGAGTATTACTAATTCAAAAGCCCAACCCGGGTACCACAAGTCCAAGATGAAAGGCATCTTCAAGTCAGAGTACGCCAAAAGAAGCCGGGTCCGGGACGAGAGGTGTCTTGCACTCGGGCCCTCGCAAAAGAATGTCTCGAATAACGAGATGACCTATTAGTTTTAGCAGTCGTACTTCGCCGCTTACTCACCATCGCATTTAATGCTGAGTCAGAGTCATCATGACCCTTCGGGCCGAAGTTATGACTCCTCGGACCACGCCAGCACTTCAGCTGTTCTATCATTGTAGCATTAAATGCGAAGATGACTCATTCCACCGGCTGCCAACATGTATAAAGTGCAGTCTGATTAGCCCCTATTAAACCTCTATAAATAGTGGGCAATCTCCACTATTTAAAGGTACGCAAAAAATTGCTAAATTACTCTATGAAACTAGATTCTGCAAATTTACTTGATCTATTACTGACTTGAACGTCGGAGGGTACGCCATAGCAATAAACTCCGGCCCTCTAATGGGTGTTTCCTGTGCAGGATCTTCTTCCCCTCGGTTGATTAGCCATCAAAGAATATCAAGGTACCCTAAACTCCTATAAATATCCACTAACCCCCACAACCAACTATCTGACATAAACAATTTGGCACACACCGTGGGCCTCTTCTTCTTCTTTTGAGAAAATGGCCGATCCTAACCGATCTTCGATTCTAAACCCTAGAGAAACTTCCAACTCCGACTATGTCACTCAGGCCCAGTTGGATGAATCCATCCAAAGGATAGCTCAATCTCTCCGACAGCAGTTCGCTTCATTCACGAACGGACTCCTCAGCCGTATTCTTCCCTTACAGCCTCCTCCATCGTCTGTCACTCCTCTCCATGATGGGTAGCATTGGTGATAGGAGCAAGAGGAGTGGGTTAGGGAAGCTACTTCCCAAATAACTAGACAACAAACCATTTTATTGCCGATCCACGGCAACCTCAACATCACATGGAGGCGACAGGTGAGAGTTCGAGCCTTAGCACTGAACAGGTCGCGCGGGCAATGTCACAAGGTGTGAGACACGCCTACACGACTCAAACCCTGGCGACTAGGACAGACCCCCCTCCACAACCAATTTGGCGTCTGGTTATGATCGGAGGTTCAACGAAATCACCGACATCATCAGAGGGAACACTCCTCTCGCTGATTAGATCATGAACGTCCCCTGCCCAAAATTCAAGATGCCATACATCAAGAAATACAAGGGCGAGGTGACTCGGCCGAGCATGCACAAAAATTCTTCGACATGATGAGCATGCAGCTTGTGAGTGATTCGGTCATATGCAGAGCCTTTCCTATCACTCTCAGTGATAGTGCAAAGATGTGATGGAACTCCCTAGACCAAAAAATCCATCCATAGCTTTGAGCAACTTAGCCAAAAATTTGTACATTATTTTCTAGCAGATACAAAACAAAAGACACTCTTCGTTCTACTGCTACAGATTAGGCAGAGACCCGAGAGACCTTGAGAGAATAATTCAAGAGATTCCAAGCCAAGCGGTAGTGCAAAGATGTGGTGGAACTCCCTAGACAAAAAAATCCATCCATAGCTTTGAGCAACTGAGCCAAAAATTTATACATTATTTTCTAGCAGATACAAAACAAAAGGCACTCTTCGCTTTACTGCTACAGATTAGGCAGAGACTCGGGAGACCTTGAGATAATACTTTAAGAGATTCCAAGCCAAGCGGGTAGAATTGGAAACCCTGGTAATATGGTCGCCATAGCTGTGATCATCGCAGGTCTCGAAGATGAGAAATTGTCTGATTCTCTCATCATGAACCGAGTGGCCGACTTTGATCAACTTATGACCAGAGCCCTATCATACATGGATGCGAAGGATAACCGCACTCACAAGAAGCGGCGCGATTAGAAGCTGCCTAACTCGAGTCTTCTTAGACCAAGAAGATTGGAGACGACCAGCCCAAATTTGAGTCTAGATCCAGCCAAGTCGACAAAAGAGATCAGAAGAAGGAGACAATTAGGAGACCGACACTCACCCCCCCCTCTCAACACGCCTCTCTCACAAGTGTTGTATTTAATTCAGAAAGAGTGGCACCTCACCAATCCTCCCCCTTGTATGAAATCAAACCCTCAATCGAGGGATATTTGATAATACTATCGTTATTACCGGGATCAGGGTCATGACACTAATGATTGTAGTGTTCTGCAAAGAGATATTGAAGGCTTCATCCAGAGAGGTCTGTTAAAGAAATTCCTTGCCCATCGTGGCAAAGAAGAACCAACCCCAAAAAGATCAGAGAGGAGAAGATCCAGATCAAGATCGCCTCGTCTGAATCGGCAAAACAACCAACCAAAGAAAGCCAGCGATAAAGGCACCATTAACACTATTAGTGGTGGCCCTACAGGAGGGAAATATCGAACAATGCTCGAAAGAAGTATGCCCGACGAGCATTGAAGGTGAATATCTGTGAGAAGAAACACAAGAAAGATCAACTCATCTCTTTTAGCAACGCCGATCTGAAAGGATTGATGATACCCCATGCTGATTCCACCATCATCTCTGCACAAATCAACAGGTTCCGAGTCAAGAGAATCCTAGTAAACACTAGAAGTTTTGCTGATGTCATGTTCATGGATGCATTCAATTAGACGGGGATTGACAAATCAGAGCTACAACCCTGTCCGAGTCCTCTCATGGGCTTTTTAGGGCACTCGGTTCAGCTTGAAGGGTCGATCACCTTACCTATGGTAGTTGGTGACTATCCCCGCCAGTCTATGATCCAGGTCCAATTCATTATGATGGATGTTAAGTGAGCTTACAACATCATACTCAAAAGGAATTTCTTAAATGACCTCCAAGCTATTCCGTCCACCTACCAACTGATGATGAAGTTCTCGACTCCAGAAGGAGTCGGCCATGTGCAGAGCAATCAGCGAGAGGTCATATCGTGCTATCTGCTCTCAATGAAGAGAAAAGGGATTTCTAAGACTTTGTCAATCGAGAAGTCTCAAGATCACTTGCAGAAAGATGAAGAACAGGAGCGAACTACTCTCGTAGAAGAATTGGAAGAGATTTAGCTTGGTGCTGACAAAAGCAAGAAGGTTACGATCGTGTCAGAGCCAACTGAACTGCAGCGGGGGGCCATCATAGCATTCCTTCATGCCAATGCGGATATCTTTGCCTTGGGGCATGAAGATATGCCAGGGATCACCCCAGAAGTGATAAGTCATGAGTTGTCTGTCGACCGACATAGCAAGTAGGTCCGACAGAAGAAGAGACATCTCGGATCCGAGAGGCAGCAAGCGGTTGCAGAAGTAGTAGACCAACTGTTAAGAGCCGGTTTCATCCAAGAAGTCTAGTACCCAGAATGGCTATCCAATATGGTACTAGTCAAGAAAACTAGTGGCAAGTGGATGATGTGCGTTGCTTCACTGACTTGAACAAAGCTTGCTCCCAAAGACAACTACCCTCTTCCTCAGATTGATCAGCTAGTCGATGAGAGTACCAGCCATGAAATACTACTTCATGGATGCATTCTCAGGGTACAATCAAAACAAGATGACAGAGTTCAATGAGGAGAAGACCTCTTTCATTACGGACCAAGGCACCTTTTGCTACATGGTGATGCCTTTTGTTTTCAAGAACGTCGGAGCCACCTATCAAAGATTGGTGAATAAAATCTTTAAGGACCAAATCAGCCAAAATGTGGAAGCATATGTGGATGACATCTTAGTGAAGTCCAAACGGGCTACCTCCCACATCGCTGATCTTGAAGAAACCTTTTCCATTCTCCATCGATAACAGATGAATCTTAACCCTGCAAAGTGCGCTTTCGGAGTTCAATCGAGCAAATTCCTCAGTTTCATGAAAACTCAATGAAGGCTTGAGATCAATCTTGAGAAGATAGCTACCATTGAAGGGATGCCTGAACCTCATATAGTGAGGGACATCCAAAAGTTGAAAGGCAGAATAGCGGCCTTAAGCTATTTTCTCTCCAAATTGGCCGAAAGAAGTCTTCCCTTCTTTAAAATCTTAAGAGGGGACAAAGGATCCAGAGACAACATCGAGTGGATGGCGGAATGCAGTAGTGCCTTCACGGGGCTTAAGAGCTATCTAACCTCTAGGCCCCTACTAAATAGATCTATCTGGCCATCTCATCAAAAGCTGTAAGCTCGGTCCTGGTCTGCGAAGAAAAGAATATTTAGAAGCCAGTGTACTATGTTAGCCGCATCTTGAAGGTAGCTGAACTCAAGTACATTCTCATTGAGAAAGCCTCCTTTGCTCTCATTAAGCCAGAAGACTCCATCCCTACTTCTAAGCTCATACAATGATAGTGCAGACCAACCTGCCCCTAAAGAAAGTACTCAGTAGTGTTCGCGGGGAAAGTTGACTTGTTATTCATTGTCCTTGAATTCGTTTACAGCTTCTTTGGCCTACAACAAAATTCAAAAGAAATGCCTTTTATTTTAAGGAGTACAATGGAAACAAAAAATTATAACTTTTTCCTTTATGAACAAACACGAGGATCTCTGTTATATCGAGATCCTCGCTTGCGTGGGTTCTTTGCCTGTGCCGGGGACTTGAATCATCCGTGGACCACCGCGCAATTCCGATCGCGAGGTTCGCCAGATCGCGAGGTTCGCCAAACCGAGGTTCGCCAAACCGAGGTTCGCCAAACCGAGGTTCGCCGTAATGAACCGAGGTTCGCCGTAATGAACCGAGGTTCGCCAAACCGAGGTTCGCCAAAATGAACCGAGGTTCGCCAGATCGCGAGGTTCGCCGTAATGAACCGAGGTTCGCCGTAATGAACCGAGGTTCGCCAAACCGAGGTTCGCCAAACCGAGGTTCGCCAGATCGCGAGGTTCGCCGTAGGAACCGAGATTCGCCAACCGCGAGGTTCGCCAGATCGCGAGGTTCGCCAAAATGAACCGAGGTTCGCCAAACCGAGGTTCGCCAAAAGGCGCAGGTTCGCCGTAATGAACCGAGGTTCGCCAAAATGAACCGAGGTTCGCCGTAATGAACCGAGGTTCGCCGTAATGAACCGAGGTTCGCCGTAGGAACCGAGATTCGCCAACCGCGAGGTTCGCCAGATCGCGAGGTTCGCCGTAATGAACCGAGGTTCACCGAACCGCGAGGTTCGCCAGATCGCGAGGTTCGCCAAAATGAACCGAGGTTCGCCGTAATGAACCGAGGTTCGCCGTAATGAACCGAGGTTCGCCAAACCGAGGTTCGCCAAACCGAGGTTCGCCAAAATGAACCGAGTTCGCCAAAAGGCGCAGGTTCGCCAAAATGAACCGAGGTTCGCCGTAGGAACCGAGATTCGCCAACCGCGAGGTTCGCCAGATCGCGAGGTTCGCCGTAATGAACCGAGGTTCACCGAACCGCGAGGTTCGCCGTAATGAACCGAGGTTCACCGAACCGCGAGGTTCGCCGTAATGAACCGAGGTTCGCCAGATCGCGAGGTTCGCCAGATCGCGAGGTTCGCCAAAATGAACCGAGGTTCACCGAACCGCGAGGTTCGCCAGATCGCGAGGTTCGCCAAAATGAACCGAGGTTCGCCGTAATGAACCGAGGTTCGCCGTAATGAACCGAGGTTCGCCAGATCGCGAGGTTCGCCGTAATGAACCGAGGTTCACCGAACCGCGAGGTTCGCCAGATCGCGAGGTTCGCCAAAAGGCGCAGGTTCGCCGTAATGAACCGAGGTTCGCCGTAGGAACCGAGATTCGCCAACCGCGAGGTTCGCCAAAAGGCGCAGGTTCGCCGTAATGAACCGAGGTTCGCCAAACCGAGGTTCGCCGTAATGAACCGAGGTTCGCCAGATCGCGAGGTTCGCCAAACCGAGGTTCGCCGTAATGAACCGAGGTTCGCCGTAATGAACCGAGGTTCGCCAAAATGAACCGAGGTTCGCCGTAGGAACCGAGATTCGCCAACCGCGAGGTTCGCCAAAATGAACCGAGGTTCGCCGTAATGAACCGAGGTTCGCCGTAATGAACCGAGGTTCGCCGTAATGAACCGAGGTTCGCCAAAATGAACCGAGGTTCGCCGTAATGAACCGAGGTTCGCCAAACCGAGGTTCGCCGTAATGAACCGAGGTTCACCGAACCGCGAGGTTCGCCGTAGGAACCGAGATTCGCCAACCGCGAGGTTCGCCGTAATGAACCGAGGTTCGCCGTAATGAACCGAGGTTCACCGAACCGCGAGGTTCGCCAGATCGCGAGGTTCGCCAAAAGGCGCAGGTTCGCCGTAGGAACCGAGATTCGCCAACCGCGAGGTTCGCCAAAAGGCGCAGGTTCGCCGTAATGAACCGAGGTTCGCCGTAATGAACCGAGGTTCACCGAACCGCGAGGTTCGCCAGATCGCGAGGTTCGCCGTAGGAACCGAGATTCGCCAAACCGCGAGGTTCGCCAGATCGCGAGGTTCGCCAGATCGCGAGGTTCGCCAAAATGAACCGAGGTTCACCGAACCGCGAGGTTCGCCAAACCGAGGTTCGCCAGATCGCGAGGTTCGCCAGATCGCGAGGTTCGCCAGATCGCGAGGTTCGCCGTAATGAACCGAGGTTCGCCAAAAGGCGCAGGTTCGCCGTAATGAACCGAGGTTCGCCAGATCGCGAGGTTCGCCAGATCGCGAGGTTCGCCAGATCGCGAGGTTCGCCGTAATGAACCGAGGTTCGCCGTAATGAACCGAGGTTCGCCGTAATGAACCGAGGTTCACCGAACCGCGAGGTTCGCCAGATCGCGAGGTTCGCCGTAGGAACCGAGATTCGCCAAACCGCGAGGTTCGCCAGATCGCGAGGTTCGCCAGATCGCGAGGTTCGCCAAAATGAACCGAGGTTCACCGAACCGCGAGGTTCGCCGTAGGAACCGAGATTCGCCAACCGCGAGGTTCGCCAGATCGCGAGGTTCGCCAGATCGCGAGGTTCGCCGTAGGAACCGAGATTCGCCAACCGCGAGGTTCGCCAAAAGGCGCAGGTTCGCCGTAATGAACCGAGGTTCGCCAGATCGCGAGGTTCGCCAGATCGCGAGGTTCGCCAGATCGCGAGGTTCGCCGTAGGAACCGAGATTCGCCAAACCGCGAGGTTCGCCAAAATGAACCGAGGTTCACCGAACCGCGAGGTTCGCCGTAATGAACCGAGGTTCGCCAAAATGAACCGAGGTTCGCCGTAATGAACCGAGGTTCGCCAAAATGAACCGAGGTTCACCGAACCGCGAGGTTCGCCGTAATGAACCGAGGTTCACCGAACCGCGAGGTTCGCCAAACCGAGGTTCGCCAAACCGAGGTTCGCCGTAATGAACCGAGGTTCGCCGTAATGAACCGAGGTTCGCCAGATCGCGAGGTTCGCCAGATCGCGAGGTTCGCCAGATCGCGAGGTTCGCCAGATCGCGAGGTTCGCCAAAATGAACCGAGTTCGCCAAAATGAACCGAGTTCGCCAAAATGAACCGAGTTCGCCAAAATGAACCGAGGTTCGCCAGATCGCGAGGTTCGCCAAAAGGCGCAGGTTCGCCAAAATGAACCGAGTTCGCCAAAATGAACCGAGGTTCGCCAACCGCGAGGTTCGCCAGATCGCGAGGTTCGCCAAAAGGCGCAGGTTCGCCGTAGGAACCGAGATTCGCCAAACCGCGAGGTTCGCCAAAGCGAGTTCGCCAAAATGAACCGAGGTTCGCCAAAGCGAGTTCGCCAAAATGAACGAGGTTCGCCAAAAGGCGCAGGTTCGCCAAAATGAACGAGGTTCGCCAACCGCGAGGTTCGCCGTAATGAACCGAGGTTCACCGAACCGCGAGGTTCGCCAGATCGCGAGGTTCGCCAAAAGGCGCAGGTTCGCCGTAATGAACCGAGGTTCGCCAAAAGGCGCAGGTTCGCCAAAATGAACCGAGTTCGCCAAAAGGCGCAGGTTCGCCAAAATGAACCGAGTTCGCCAAAATGAACGAGGTTCGCCAAAGCGAGGTTCGCCAAAATGAACCGAGGTTCACCGAACCGCGAGGTTCGCCAAAATGAACCGAGGTTCACCGAACCGCGAGGTTCGCCAGATCGCGAGGTTCGCCAAAATGAACCGAGTTCGCCAAAATGAACCGAGGTTCGCCAAAGCGAGTTCGCCGGCCAAGTTAGCCGAATCGCCCGTTTTAAATCGTTTCTGTCATTTTCTCGGTCTTAGGGCTTAGTTTTCTCGATGATGTCGCCGTTGTGTTTGAGTCCGTATCCGATCAACTTTCGTAACTCAAACGCTCGCTTGCATTTGACGGATTAAGCGGAGTTGATTCCGCCTCGCCGGTGTTTGAGTTTAGTCAACTTCGCCTCGTCGAACCGTCGTAGGGTTTCTTCCGCGACGCGTCGTTTCGTTGATTTGTACACCTTGCGACCCACTTCCGCGTGTTCATGGACTTGCTTTACGCATTTTCGCGTCGGTTTGTCGAGTGGATCGTTGGTTGTCAACCCACCGCCACGAAGTCTCGCTCGCACCGATAAGCAATTTTTATCGCCTCTGAGATACCCCTCCAAAGCGTCTCGGTCGATTCTTTGGCGAAGTCCGATGCTTTGATATGATGAGCCCTTCACCCTTCAATGGTGATAGGACTTGTGAATGACCACGGCGTTTGATCTCTCCATTCCCTTGATCTTCCCGGTGCTTTGTAGGGTTCTTTGAAGGTGTTACTGATCTTGCATTTTTGTCGACCGTTGTCGAAATCTTGACCGTAAGTCGATGAATTTCTTTTGAGATTGGCTCGGTATTTAATTCCTCCAATCCTCTCAAGTTCTCCGGTGCTTTGTAGGATACCGGGGGTGTTACGGTCTTTGCATTTATTGCTTGACCGTTGTTGGAATTTCAAGCGTAGCTAATTAAGCTCCCTTACTATCGACTCGTGTTGGTGAATTGTCGTCCAATTGACCATCGGGATTCCTCCGTTGATCGGGGAATCCTTCACTGCGACGCGTTAATTGGCGTCGAACTACATGGATTTTAGCCTTCAATCGGCGAGTGCAACGCGTTGACGGCGTGCAATCTTCGTGGATCGAACCGTTGATCGGTGAATCGCCGGTGGCGGCGTTGGTTGGCGTCGCTACTGTATTACTCCTTGTTAGAGCACAATTATCCTCAGTGGGAGGAATTTTTCTTGGGACTTATTCCAACTCTAAACTGTTGACCGATGGGCCTTCTGGCGGCGATGCATGAATCGGCATTGATACGGTGAGAGGAATTCTTTCAAGGTTGAACGCTGTCCGGCCAACATAAGCCTTGTCGAGTCGTCAATTTATCCCTCTTTGAGGTTCCACGGTGGGAGAAATTGAGGGTTATCGAGTTATCCTTAAGAATATGGTAATATTCTCGGGAACTTCGTTAAGAATTAGGAACTAGTTTATACTGTAATCCTATTTGGAGTAGCATCGGTAGCGTTGATTAAGCGTCAATGCAATCATACGATCGAGTTATCCTAAGAATATTTTTTATGGAAATATTCTTAGGAACTCTCGACAAATTAGGAAACAGTTTATACTCGTGTTCCTGATTGGAGTAGGATTAGGCCACATGGGAGAATATTTGGAGAATTGAGCCGGGTAACATCTCCAAAATCTTTCCAAATATTTAGGAAAGAGGATGGATAAATTATTAGGCTGTTTTGGATTCCTTTTAGATATCCGATTGGGCTCCAATTAGAATTCCTACCCATCGCCAAATAGGACTCCTTATTCAAAAGGGATTGGGTTCATGTGGGGTTGTTATAAATACCCACAAACCCTCCTTCCTCTTGACCTAGGCCGGCCCCTTCTCTGTGCACTTTTTCTTTTGTTTTCTTCTCGCCTCGTGTCGTTTCATCTTCTCTGAACAACGAGGTATGTACAAGGGTTTCAAATATATATATTTTCGCTTCTTTCTTTTTTCTTCTTCTCTCTCTCTCCTTTTTTTTAGTTGCATGCATGCACGGGAGGAGAAGAACGGCGGTGGTGGCCATGAATGGTGGCGGGCCTGGTGGCCAAGCGAAAGCGACCAGTGGCCAGCGGCCGTAATGATCGGCGGCGGCAGCCCAGGCCAGTAGCCAGTCGCTAACCGAGCAGCCGTGGCTTCAGTCGCACCATCTAGCCATGGCGCTTCGGTCGTGTAAGCGCTGGCAGCGCTTCGATGCCGTGACCAAAGCGTCGCCAGGCGACAATCATGGCCGAACTGGCCTCTGAGCTGCTCGCCACTAGAGCACCGGACGGGTGCGGTCGTCCGTTGTTCTTGTTGACATGTCCGTTGGTGCCCGGTCGTGGCCAATGAGCCATGACGACCAAGCGGGACTTCTTCTGTTGTATCTGCTAATTTTTAGGCTGCGTATTTGACCTTTAAATTCGTGTTTTTGCGGCCGATGTCATCGGAAGATCCGCAGCGAGGAGCCGACCGTCTACTCGTCTGGCGATGGCGTGCCACCATCGTTTGCGGTGAGCTTTTCATGTTAAACTCCTCATTCACAACCGCATTCATAAATTGCGGCCTTGATTCCTCGCCGTGAGGATCGGCCTTCGCATAGCCTTGATTCCTCCTTCGTGAGGATCGGCCTTCGCATAGCCTTGATTCCTCCTTCGTGAGGATCGGCCTTCGCATAGCCTTGATTCCTCGCCGTGAGGATCGGCGCTTATATTTGCGGGCGGCGGGGCGATTCCATGGCGTACTACGGTCGGATGGATAGAATATTTCGTCATTTTATGTGGCGGGGTATATTATCCGATAAATCCATAGTGTGTTAGGCATCGATTTTCCGTTATAAGGCGTGACTCTATCTCCGAATTTAGTGAAATGAATTCAACGCCTTATATATATGTTTCTTTGGGTTGACTCATTTCAATTTCATTTTTCTTTTTAGTTGAGTACCCTTACAGTGCGCTTCCTTCGCATCACGGTTGGCCGGACGTCGTGGTGACCACTTCTCCTCCTCGATGACCCTACTATTCTTATTTAGCCCGGTTTAGGCCGGATCGCCCGGAGGTGACCCAGCTTAGTACTTGGAGGAGGTCCTCGTGTTGTTGAGATTGATGGCGGATGGCGCCACTCGAAGATGCGGTTCTTCTGACCTTTGGGCAAGACCGGACTATTTGTTTGGCGACTCGGTTGAATGTCGAGGTTCGCTGCGTAGGCGAACCTCGGTTGAATCTTGAGTTGAATGTCGAGGTTCGCTGCGTAGGCGAACCTCGGTTGAATCTTGAGTTGAATGTCGAGGTTCGCTGCGTAGGCGAACCTCGGTTGAATCTTGAGTTGAATGTCGAGGTTCGCTGCGTAGGCGAACCTCGGTTGAATGTCGAGGTTCGCTGCGTAGGCGAACCTCGGTTGAATGTCGAGGTTCGCTGCGTAGGCGAACCTCGGTTGAATGTCGAGGTTCGCTGCGTAGGCGAACCTCGGTTGAATCTTGAGTTGAATGTCGAGGTTCGCTGCGTAGGCGAACCTCGGTTGAATCTTGAGTTGAATGTCGAGGTTCGCTGCGTAGGCGAACCTCGGTTGAATCTTGAGTTGAATGTCGAGGTTCGCTGCGTAGGCGAACCTCGGTTGAATGTCGAGGTTCGCTGCGTAGGCGAACCTCGGTTGAATCTTGAGTTGAATGTCGAGGTTCGCTGCGTAGGCGAACCTCGGTTGAATGTCGAGGTTCGCTGCGTAGGCGAACCTCGGTTGAATGTCGAGGTTCGCTGCGTAGGCGAACCTCGGTTGAATGTCGAGGTTCGCTGCGTAGGCGAACCTCGGTTGAATCTTGAGTTGAATGTCGAGGTTCGCTGCGTAGGCGAACCTCGGTTGAATCTTGAGTTGAATGTCGAGGTTCGCTGCGTAGGCGAACCTCGGTTGAATGTCGAGGTTCGCTGCGTAGGCGAACCTCGGTTGAATCTTGAGTTGAATGTCGAGGTTCACCGCCGTAGGCTAACCTCGTTGAATGTCGAGGTTCGCTGCGTAGGCGAACCTCGGTTGAATCTTGAGTTGAATGTCGAGGTTCGCTGCGTAGGCGAACCTCGGTTGAATGTCGAGGTTCGCTGCGTAGGCGAACCTCGGTTGAATGTCGAGGTTCGCTGCGTAGGCGAACCTCGGTTGAATGTCGAGGTTCGCTGCGTAGGCGAACCTCGGTTGAATCTTGAGTTGAATGTCGAGGTTCGCTGCGTAGGCGAACCTCGGTTGAATGTCGAGGTTCGCTGCGTAGGCGAACCTCGGTTGAATCTTGAGTTGAATGTCGAGGTTCGCTGCGTAGGCGAACCTCGGTTGAATCTTGAGTTGAATGTCGAGGTTCGCTGCGTAGGCGAACCTCGGTTGAATCTTGAGTTGAATGTCGAGGTTCGCTGCGTAGGCGAACCTCGGTTGAATCTTGAGTTGAATGTCGAGGTTCGCTGCGTAGGCGAACCTCGGTTGAATCTTGAGTTGAATGTCGAGGTTCGCTGCGTAGGCGAACCTCGGTTGAATGTCGAGGTTCGCTGCGTAGGCGAACCTCGGTTGAATGTCGAGGTTCGCTGCGTAGGCGAACCTCGGTTGAATGTCGAGGTTCGCTGCGTAGGCGAACCTCGGTTGAATGTCGAGGTTCGCTGCGTAGGCGAACCTCGGTTGAATCTTGAGTTGAATGTCGAGGTTCGCTGCGTAGGCGAACCTCGGTTGAATGTCGAGGTTCGCTGCGTAGGCGAACCTCGGTTGAATCTTGAGTTGAATGTCGAGGTTCGCTGCGTAGGCGAACCTCGGTTGAATCTTGAGTTGAATGTCGAGGTTCGCTGCGTAGGCGAACCTCGGTTGAATCTTGAGTTGAATGTCGAGGTTCACCGCCGTAGGCTAACCTCGTTGAATGTCGAGGTTCGCTGCGTAGGCGAACCTCGGTTGAATCTTGAGTTGAATGTCGAGGTTCGCTGCGTAGGCGAACCTCGGTTGAATCTTGAGTTGAATGTCGAGGTTCGCTGCGTAGGCGAACCTCGGTTGAATGTCGAGGTTCGCTGCGTAGGCGAACCTCGGTTGAATCTTGAGTTGAATGTCGAGGTTCGCTGCGTAGGCGAACCTCGGTTGAATGTCGAGGTTCGCTGCGTAGGCGAACCTCGGTTGAATCTTGAGTTGAATGTCGAGGTTCGCTGCGTAGGCGAACCTCGGTTGAATCTTGAGTTGAATGTCGAGGTTCGCTGCGTAGGCGAACCTCGGTTGAATGTCGAGGTTCGCTGCGTAGGCGAACCTCGGTTGAATCTTGAGTTGAATGTCGAGGTTCGCTGCGTAGGCGAACCTCGGTTGAATCTTGAGTTGAATGTCGAGGTTCGCTGCGTAGGCGAACCTCGGTTGAATGTCGAGGTTCGCTGCGTAGGCGAACCTCGGTTGAATGTCGAGGTTCGCTGCGTAGGCGAACCTCGGTTGAATGTCGAGGTTCGCTGCGTAGGCGAACCTCGGTTGAATGTCGAGGTTCGCTGCGTAGGCGAACCTCGGTTGAATGTCGAGGTTCGCTGCGTAGGCGAACCTCGGTTGAATCTTGAGTTGAATGTCGAGGTTCGCTGCGTAGGCGAACCTCGGTTGAATGTCGAGGTTCGCTGCGTAGGCGAACCTCGGTTGAATCTTGAGTTGAATGTCGAGGTTCGCTGCGTAGGCGAACCTCGGTTGAATCTTGAGTTGAATGTCGAGGTTCGCTGCGTAGGCGAACCTCGGTTGAATCTTGAGTTGAATGTCGAGGTTCGCTGCGTAGGCGAACCTCGGTTGAATCTTGAGTTGAATGTCGAGGTTCGCTGCGTAGGCGAACCT
This sequence comes from Asparagus setaceus, assembly GCA_012295165.1. Taxonomy (NCBI): domain Eukaryota; kingdom Viridiplantae; phylum Streptophyta; class Magnoliopsida; order Asparagales; family Asparagaceae; genus Asparagus; species Asparagus setaceus. The sequence continues at coordinate 29,328,222 of CM022707.1, forward strand.
CGGTTGAATCTTGAGTTGAATGTCGAGGTTCGCTGCGTAGGCGAACCTCGGTTGAATGTCGAGGTTCGCTGCGTAGGCGAACCTCGGTTGAATCTTGAGTTGAATGTCGAGGTTCGCTGCGTAGGCGAACCTCGGTTGAATGTCGAGGTTCGCTGCGTAGGCGAACCTCGGTTGAATGTCGAGGTTCGCTGCGTAGGCGAACCTCGGTTGAATCTTGAGTTGAATGTCGAGGTTCGCTGCGTAGGCGAACCTCGGTTGAATGTCGAGGTTCGCTGCGTAGGCGAACCTCGGTTGAATCTTGAGTTGAATGTCGAGGTTCGCTGCGTAGGCGAACCTCGGTTGAATCTTGAGTTGAATGTCGAGGTTCGCTGCGTAGGCGAACCTCGGTTGAATGTCGAGGTTCGCTGCGTAGGCGAACCTCGGTTGAATCTTGAGTTGAATGTCGAGGTTCGCTGCGTAGGCGAACCTCGGTTGAATGTCGAGGTTCGCTGCGTAGGCGAACCTCGGTTGAATCTTGAGTTGAATGTCGAGGTTCGCTGCGTAGGCGAACCTCGGTTGAATGTCGAGGTTCGCTGCGTAGGCGAACCTCGGTTGAATCTTGAGTTGAATGTCGAGGTTCGCTGCGTAGGCGAACCTCGGTTGAATCTTGAGTTGAATGTCGAGGTTCGCTGCGTAGGCGAACCTCGGTTGAATCTTGAGTTGAATGTCGAGGTTCGCTGCGTAGGCGAACCTCGGTTGAATGTCGAGGTTCGCTGCGTAGGCGAACCTCGGTTGAGTGTCGAGGTTCGCTGCGTAGGCGAACCTCGGTTGAATGTCGAGGTTCGCTGCGTAGGCGAACCTCGGTTGAATCTTGAGTTGAATGTCGAGGTTCACCGCCGTAGGCTAACCTCGTTGAATGTCGAGGTTCGCTGCGTAGGCGAACCTCGGTTGAATCTTGAGTTGAATGTCGAGGTTCACCGCCGTAGGCTAACCTCGTTGAATGTCGAGGTTCACCGCCGTAGGCTAACCTCGTTGAATGTCGAGGTTCACCGCCGTAGGCTAACCTCGTTGAATGTCGAGGTTCGCTGCGTAGGCGAACCTCGGTTGAGTGTCGAGGTTCGCTGCGTAGGCGAACCTCGGTTGAGTGTCGAGGTTCGCTGCGTAGGCGAACCTCGGTTGAGTGTCGAGGTTCGCTGCGTAGGCGAACCTCGGTTGAATGTCGAGGTTCGCTGCGTAGGCGAACCTCGGTTGAGTGTCGAGGTTCGCTGCGTAGGCGAACCTCGGTTGAATGTCGAGGTTCGCTGCTATAGGCGAACCTCGGTTGAATGTCGAGGCTCGCTGCGTAGGCGAACCTCGGTTGAATCTTGAGTTGAATGTCGAGGTTCGCTGCGTAGGCGAACCTCGGTTGAGTGTTGAGGTGGAATGTCGAGATTCACTGCTGTAGGTGAACCTCGGTTGAATGTCGAGGTTCACTGCTGTAGGCGAACCTCGGTTGAATGTCGAGGTTCACTGCTATAGACGAACCTCGGTTGAATGTCGAGGTTCACTGCTGTAGGCGAACCTCGGTTGAGTGTCGAGGTTCGCTGCTTGGCAAACCTCATTTGACTTTGATGCTGCGGGTGAGCCTCGTCAAACTACTGTTGTAGGCGAGCCTCGTCAAACTGCTGTTGTAGGCGAGCCTCGTCAAACCGACATTGTGGGCGAGCCTCGTCAAGCTTCTTTGTTGTAGGCGAGCCTCGTCAAACCGACATTGTGGCGAGCCTCGTCAAACTTTGGCGTTGAGGCGAGCCTCGGCGGACCACCGTTGTGGCGAACCTCGTCGGACCATTGTTGAGCCGTTTCACCGTGCGAACCTGCGTGTTAAGATTGAACTCCGCTCCACATGCGAACCTGCGTATTGAGGTCGAGTCTGCCTCTTGAGCAAGTCGTTTTGAAGCGTGCCTGGTCTAGCCTCGGTTTAATGTCGAGATTCCTTTGCTTGGCGAACCTCGTGCGAATGAAGAGCCCATTTGCTTGGCGAACCTCGTGCGAATGAAGAGCCCATTTGCTTGGCGAACCTCGGTTGAATGTCGAGCCTCGGCTGCAATGATGTTGTAGGCGAGCCTCGTCAAACTTTGAGGTTGTGGGCGATTTTGGCCTATGCAGACGAAGCTTCAAGCACGCAGCGAAGCTCCAAGTCTTCATGCGAAGCTTGTGCTTGAGGCGAGCTAAGCTCCTTTGCGGCGAGCTTGCTCTGGTGAGCTTGAACATCTTTCTGAAGAGCGGGTCGTAACTTTCAAACCGTATGTCGAATTAGGCGAATTATATATGAAAATCGACTATCTCGGCGAGGCGGAGACAACAAACTGACCTGAAGGGTTCGGTTTGCTCGGTCATTTGCCAAATTCCTTCCGGTTTAGGAGATATCGACACTTTTGTCTATTTTGTAAAGTCAAGCATTGGTGAACTTAACCTTTAGGCGGCCTCGACTTCATTCAGATGGACCCTTGAGCTCTTTTGCTTTCGTTCGAGTTCTTTGTGTAGGGATTAAGGCAATTTTATTGCCTACAAAACCCTCAAAGTTTTGAGACTTGAATGTGGTTGAATGGAGTGCGGAACACTTTGGATATGAAGACTTGTAAAATGGTCGCCGTCTGAGCGGAGCGAGGAACCTTCTAACGAACATGGTAAATTTGAATTCTTCACTTGCGACTAATGATAAGCCCTCTAGGATTTTTAGCAAACCCCGACTATCAGCAGTTTGATGTGCCTTTACCGACACCGCTTGAATCGGCTAGCCATACTTTTCCCCTCGGTATGGTGAGTTTGCGAGGAGTTTCTTTTAGGCTTAGTGCTAAAATCTCCCTCTATCCTTAGCCGCTCAAGGCGCTGGATTAAAAGATAAGGGCAAATAGCACGGTAGGCCATCATGTAGAAATGATCGAATCGTTGATTGATGTAAAAGTATAACGATCGCGATCAAAAAGCAATCAAGTTGTTGATGGCGTGAGAGTATAACAACGGTGATTACGAACAAAATCATTTAGAGGAATGATCATGTGGGAGTAGTCAAGTCGTTGATGACATGGGAGTATAGCGACTATGGTTGAAATAGAGGCACATCGCATGGTAGGTCACTATTAGGAAATGATCGAATCATTCAGCTGACATAAAAGTATAGCGATCGTGATCAAAAAGCAATCAAGTTGTTCGCTGACGGAGAGTATAACAACGGTGATTCTGAACGAGTCATTTAGGAAATGACTCTGTGGGGTTAGGCTGAGTCGTTGATGACATGGGAGTATAGCGACTATGGTTGAAATATAGGCACATCGCATGGTAGGTCACTATTAGGAAATGATCGAATCGTTCGATTGACATAAAAGTATAACGATCGTGATCAAAAAGCAATCAAGTTGTTGGTGGCGTGAGTATAACAACGGTGATTCTGAACGAGTCATTTAGGAAATGACTCTGTGGGGTTAGGCTGAGTCGTTGATGACATGGGAGTATAACGACTATGGTTGAAATAGAGGCACATCACATGGTAGACCACTATTCGTGAGGGAGTTGATAGGGTATATTGCTTGGTTAACCACTATCTAACCCAAAGTCACTTTCGGACAAGTGGCGATATGGAAATGATCAGTCGTTCGGTGACATAGAGGTATGGCTATTTGTGATCGATGTGAGCAATGAAAGAATAGGATATTGGCGCATCACTTGGTAGGCCAATGGTGGACATCGTAAAGATAAAATATTGACTTGGTAGGTCAATACTTAGAAGCGACAAGATAATTGATTAGGGGTAATATTTCTTGAAACTTACGTTGATAGGCATCATGATTTTGTAAGCCTTCTTGATTGGTTGGCGGTATGCTCCATTGATAAGAGACTCCACCACGAATGGTCCTTCCCATTTTGGTTCGAACTTCCCCTTCTTTTGGAGTTCAAAATCATCGAGTCGGACGGCGAGCGAGTCGCCTTCCTTGAAAATACGACATCGGACTTTCTTGTCAAATGCTTTAGAAATCGAGTGCAGTAAAGCTTCGATCTGTTGTTGAGCTGTAACGCCTTTCATCCGGCATTTCAAGTTCCTCAAAGCGTCGTGATGATTTTCCTCGGTTGTCATTCCGTGGATAGCGCTACTTTCGAAGCGATGGGATTTGAATCTCTAACGGTAAAATGGCCTCACAACCATAAACGAGAGAATATGGGGTGGTACTGTCGGTGTCGCGAACCGTTTATGCGGTAAGCCACGAGCTTTACTTGACTTGTCGTTCAATCCTTCTTGTTTGAAGAGACCATCTTAGTAAGGATCTTGATGATCGTCTTATTAAAAGCTTCAGCTTGTCCATTCAAGGGCGGGTAGTAAGTCGTTGACGCTAGATTCGATTCAAATTTATCGCTAATCGCGGAAGGCATGACCGACAAATTGCGGACCATTATAAATGGACAATCGCCTCGGCACACCGTATCGGTATATGACATGATGTTTAACAAATTTGATCACATCACTTGTCTTGACCAATCTCAACGGAACGGCTTCGGCCCACTTTGAGAAATAATCAGTTATCGCCAATATGAAGCGATGTTCTTTTGAAGAAGGTGGAGAAATTGGACCGACGATATCCATTCCCCATGTTTCAAATGGCCAGGACGTGGCGGTAGGATGCAAGTGTTCCGGAGGTTGGTGAAGGTAATTAGCATGTATTTGGCACACATGGCATCGCTTAGCCGAAGCCACGCATCCCTTACCATTGTCGGCCAATAATAACCGAAGCCCACGCACCGTCCCATAACTTGGGCCGGTTGGTGTGCTCCACAAACACCATCATGAGCTTCTTTCAAGACTTGCTCGCTTCCTTAGTTGACGACATCAAGCAAGAACTCCATCATATGACCTTCTATATAAAGTCCGAATTGGGAATCATAGTAAAGCTTGATGCTCGCCGACGAATCGACTCCCTTTCTTTTATGTCTTCGCAATATCCCATGCAAGACATAGTCAATGATCGGAACCGCCAGCCTCGCGGCTTCAAGTGACTTAGGCTCGCCTTCGACCGCTTGATCCAGAATGCATATTTTGGTCGAAATAGTTGCCGACTAGACACGATAACTTGTCGAGTAGCGCTCGTGCGGCGAATGCGAGACGCCAACAAGATCCGCATAAGTATTCCGCAAACGAGGTACATGATCAATGTAAAAGCTTTCAAAGGAGTCACTAAAGTTATGGTCACGATGATGAGGGATAAGGTCCTCGTGCGACTTAGTATTCTCCTCTTAGTTGTTTTACCACTAGTCGGAATCCCCAAATGCTTCAAGGTGTTTCACGCCTAAATGTTTGGCTATGTCGAGACCAATCAATAACGATTATACCGCTACGCTATTGGTGCATAGTTCGATAGCGACCGGCTCGTGGTATCGCGTGGTTTTGTGGAGATATCAATACTACCCCACTCCGCCACAACGGCCAGTGGGTCGCCTCGAGGTCTCAAAGAACAACCGCCATACCTGCTCCTTAGAGACCGATTAGCTTCATAAGGTTCATCGCATGTCTTGATACAATTCGACTTCCCCTTTCAATGGATGGTTAGCCATAAGATCACACACGCCTTGACCCTTCATCGCCTCGAGGTTTGAAGTGAATGTCGATCGAGATAATAACAATGTCCATCTAGCCATTCGACCATTCAGCGTGCGGTGGGTCATGAACACCGTGATAGGGTCAATTTTGAGATGACGGTATGGTCTGTCCCACTAGATAGTGCCGCATCTTTTGGATGGCGAAGACCAAAGCCAAACATTCCTTCTGAATGGGAGGATATCGATATTCGCCCCCGACAGTGTCCTACTGAGGTAATAGATCACTGCTCGTGGCCATTGTCATCGCCCCGCGTTAAAAGACTCGCTAACGATACTCAGAGCACGGATGTAAATCAGAAAGGGCTTTCCTGATTTAGGTGCAACTAATACAGGGGGATTAGAAAGATATGTTTTGATCTCTTCGAATGCCTTCCGGCAATCTTCATCCCAAACGAACGATACACCTTTCTTCATGAGCTTCGAGAATGGTTGACATTTCCCCGATAAATTGGAAATGAATCTGCGAATGTAAGCCAAACGCCCTTGGAGACCACGAAGCTCTCTGAGGCTTCTAGGAGGTGGAAGTTCTTGGATAGCTTTGACTTTGTCCGGGTCGAGGCGATACCATCCGCTAGACCACGAACCCTAGAAATTTGCCACTAGACATCCCGGAAAAGACTTACGTTGGGTTCATCTTCACCGATGTGCCCGATTATCTCAAATGTTGTCCTCAAGTCATGTAAATGATCACTTCGTGGCGACTCTTGACCACCAAATCGCCCACGTAGCATTCAAGCTGTCTTAGTAAATGTTTTGAAGATAGCGGTCATGGCACGCTAGTATGTAGCCCTGTGTTTTCAAGCCGAAGGCATAATCAGATAACAAGATATTCTCGACGGTGTTCGGAAAGCAGCAGTGCTTTTCATCATCGGGGTGCATTTTGATCGATTGTATCGAAAAGCCATCCATAAAGACATCCTTTCAATCCACATGTGTTGTCGATAATGAGATCCGTGATTGGTAGAGGAAAATCATCTTTCGGACATGCTAAATTTAAATCTCGATGTCGGCCTTGCGGTCGGATCTGTCGTTTTTCTTCAAAAGGGTACTATATTGGCTACCCGGTCGAGTGTTGAACCTCGAATGAACCACCTTCGATCGGCTTCTCGATTTCTTTCGATGGCCTTCATGACTTGAGGGAAAATCGCCGCTGTCGTTGCTTAATGTGCTTAGCACCTGGTTTGATATTAAGGTGGTGCATAGCCACTTGAGGGTCTAAGCTAGGCATATCTTCATAACTCCAAGCGAAGACATCGATATATTCCCGTACCAAAGTGATAAGGCTCTCCTTTTCTTCAGCCGTCAACCTATCGCTCATGAATATGGGTTTTGGATTAGCTTCATCCCCCATATTTACTTGGACTATTTTGTCATCGGTGGGTGGCTCTCGTTGTTCAAAACGATGTTCCCATTGCATTCCAAGCTGTTGACTCAGTGGATCCTCGAATAGCGGTAAGAGATCATCTTCTTGAATCTCTATTGGATCAACTGAGGTCATATTGGCCATCAAAGTCCTGAATTCATGTCCTATACTGACGTCAGAGTCCCATGAAGCTGCTTCAGAAGATGAGTGATCTGACTCAGCCTCAGTCGTAACATGCCATGAGTACGGCGGCGACTCATATCCCAACCCTTTACGAGTTTTATGATAGTAATCATCAGGTTGGCCTTCCGGGACATAAGCAGATCGGATCGGTGTCCTGATGCCTTTCCCATAGTTTAAACCTTCTTTGTGAAGAAAGTCATACCCCATTTTCTTCATCAAATGTTGGCCGCCTAGAAATATGAAAATTGGGGTTCTTTTTCTTTTGCTTGGGGTTGTTCCACCTCGGCTTGCAATGGTTTGTTGACTGCCCAAAGATAATGTCTTCGATCATTGTTCCGGCCGGTATCACAAAACAGCTTGTGAAGAATTAAGGTGCCTTTGAGTTGTCATAAATGACGATCGAATGGGCATGTGTAATGCGTGTTTAGCATACAACCGTGGAAGAATTTCGACGCCAAGTCAAGATGACTTTAACACCGGTCGTAAGCTAAATCATAATTTTCATTAAAGGCGACTATGTCGTCATCGGGATCATTGGATCGATTACAAAGGGTTTTACATCATTGAAAACAACTCCTTGTTCGGACTCTATGTCGACTTCATTTCATTTGTCATAGTCCTCGATCCGTGGTTCATCGGTTTGGCCTTCCTCAAGGTAGTGGACGTAATCAAGAAATAATTCTCCACACCTTTGAATGGTTGCCTTTCGCGACCAGCGTTTTAACCATCCCTTCTTCATCTACATACTTCATGCATTGATGCAACGTAGACGGACGATCAAGTTTTCATGGATCCGTGGTCACCCAAGAGCAAATTATAGGATGTATCCGCCAATGACATAACAGTAACATCTATCTTCAAGTCTCCTATTTGGCATTTGAGTTTGATCTTGCCTGTGGACTAGAATTGGTAGCATTGAAACCATAGATGGTGGTTCTGTTGTCGCCAACCGATGCAACGGTATCCCAAGATGTTGTATGATTCTCAAGGGATGATACTCAATGCATCCCGGGTCAACTTGAGCTCTGCTGATTCGCATGCAGCCAATGTAACGGTAAAGTATAATGGCCTATCATGCTTGGGTTCTTCACTTGCATGTCCTCCGAGGAGAAGGTAATGCAAGGTATTGGCCCCTTGAAGACCTGGTGACATTGGGCGAAACTGCTGAGCTTCGGGAAATGAGCGAGAAAGGCTTCGTTGTCCGCCAATGCTTCTCATGAGCTTCTACGGTAGATTGAGAAAGCCGTAAGAGTTCAAATAAAGTGATCCTCGCCGGATGTTGAGAGTTGGGCTAAAACATCGAACCGAAAGGGCCTTCAAAGTTTCGTGTGTGTCCTTCTGGCGCTTTGTTGTACCGGACCTCCCTTGTTTTGGGCTCACTAACTGGCGCCTTTGCTGCTATGTCGGGTATTGCCTCGGGATACTCCCTTAAGAACTCCTTTCCACCACGGGTGGCCAACGCTGGTACAGGTTGCGTGGCTAGGACGATTTGCTCCTTTTCCGGCGCAGCAGAGGTGGCGCATAAGTCTTCCCTTTGGACTTTGAAGAAGTCCATTGTTAAATCGATAACAAGTCAGGGTGAACCCACATAATTTTGCCTTTCGGCGTGGTGTAAGGGACCATACCTTGTTCCTCCCGTTGCTGGAGGTCAAAGTTCACAACTCTGGCTTCCGCTTGAGGGATTGGCTTTACTCCATCTTGCACTTGGAATTCCGCAAAATCACCAAATTGGAGAGCGACCATATTTGCAGACACCTTCTTCTGATCCTCTCGCAGAGTCATAACACCTGTCTCTAACAAGACTTGGATCTTGTCCTTCAAAATGTAGCATGACCCTGTCGGGTGGTGTACCATTCGATGGTACATGCAGTATTTTGGATCATCCGTCCTTGAAGCTTCCTCCGGCTTCCTTATTTCTGGAAGCGTGATCTTGTTCATTTTGAGTAAAGTTTTAAGGATTGGTATGACCTGGTCATCCTTAAAGTCAAACTTCCTCTGAGGACGGCTGTCAAAAACATTCGATTTCTGCTTGAAGGGTCTCGAAGTAGGTTGGGTCTCCACGCCAAAGTCTCCTTCCCTTCATTGCTTTTGAGGAATGAAATTGTTCGATTACCCCCTTCTTATGGCGAGGATCACGGGGTTCCTCGGCCCGATCCTCTTAAGCATGTTCTCAACTTGCTCCCTTGCCTCACCAAGTCCTCCAAGAGTGTGCTTCAACCGCACCCATCTTCGAAAGTATGTTGATCGAGAGGTTGGCTCGCGACATCCCGATGAATGTCGCCTGAGGCCCGGTCCCGGAATGCAAGGACTGATTCGAATCGCTTGACGAAAGTGCTGACAGTTCGCCTTCTTTTGCTTTTCGCCAACAAGTGGCCATAGACACCTCAGTGTCATCATCGAAAAATCGGGCCATAAAAACCTTTGCAAATCTTTCCAAGAGTCGATAAAACCAGGCTCTAACCTTGAAACCACTTTCAGCGACTCCCTTAAAGTCTTGATGAGTAATCGGGTCATAATAGGATCGCACTGCTATATGCCGGCTGCTTTGGAAATAATAGATGTGTTGCGACGGAGAACTTTTTCCGCCGAATTGCACCGTGTTAAGTGGCTTGAATTTTGGAGGATATGGGACATCATCCCATTCTACGTGATATGGCCTCGCCACCCCAACTCCTTAGATTGCCCTTGAGTTTAAGGGCATCCACCGCTTTGGAAATCCCATAGCGTATGATCTGCTCTTTTGTGCAGCGGATTGACTCGCTTGAGGCGACATTGAATGGACATCATGATCCCTCTCGTAGTCTTCTCGCCGATTTGATCCTCCTTCGCCCTGCCTTCTTCTTGCCTACAAGTTTCTCCATCATTATTTCTAAACGCCGATAGATTCTTGTTGCGCAAGAATAGTAGCTTGTTGCTCTTCAATCCTTTGTACCATCTCTTCTTCTCGCTCACCATGAGGACACTCACCGATCACTAAAATCAGATTCGGTTGAGACGAAGCGATGCCGGAGTTTTCAAATTCTTCGAGGTACCCTACCAATTGGCTATAGTCAAACGGGATCGCCACTCCGGTATTAAGACGGTGCTTCGATAGGCTTTGACTATTGATTAATGCGCCGAACTCGGGAATATTCGTGGTCGACGACTCAGATCGCCTGTTGGGGTCTTGCTCGCTTCTCCCAACCATGTTAATAGTCACCGGGAATGACCACCACGGTCGCCTGCTGTATTTAAACCGCTTCGCCTAGTTGACGTCCGATAATCGCCAAAACCGGCGGTGTGTCGATGAACATTGGGCGATCGCAGATAAGCTTCTCCGCGGCGGCAATGAGATTGCATATGACTAACATCACGCTTTGCAGTGAGGTAATCACGAGATCGGCGGGTGTTCCCCGCTGATTCTCAAAACGAGCCTCAGATGAGAGAGGCTCTCCAGTCGAAGCCTTACCTCGGCGAGGCCGCCATTTCCTTTGGCTCGGCGGCTGCTTATGGCGCAGGTTCGCCCACTTGCTTTGATGACACCCCATGTCGAGGTTCATGATGACGCAGGTTCGCCCACTTGCTTTGATGACACCCCATGTCGAGGTTCATGATGACGCAGGTTCATCATTTTGACGCTTGTTATGACGCAGGTTCGCCCACTTGCTTTGATGACACCCCATGTCGAGGTTCATGATGACGCAGGTTCATCATTTTGACGCTTGTTATGACGCAGGTTCGCCAACGAGCCGATGTTCGCCATGTTGTTGGCTTAAATTCACCGCGCACGAGGCTCACCTCTTTCAAGGGGCCTCACATTGTTGGCGCAGGTTCGCCACTTGGACGAGGCTCGCAGCAGGGCGACGCTCATCTTGTAGACGCAGGTTCGCCCACTTGCTTTGATGACACCCCATGTCGAGGTTCATGATGACGCAGGTTCGCAATGGGGCGACGCTCGCCTTGTAGACGAGGTTCGGCTACCGGGCTTACATTCGCCTTGTTCGAACTAACCCTTTGATGATAACGAGGTTCGTTGGTTTTCTTTGGACGATAGTGGAATCTGGCCCAATGAGACCAGAGCTCGAGCACGCCGGGCGAAGCTTGGTTTTGTCGACGCTGTCCGCACGCCTTGAGAGTGAACCGCTAGAAGGTTCGTTTTCCCATAGCAAGTAGGTCGCCAAGCCAAAACTTGGCTAACAACATCCGAAGTTGACTTGGGTTGCTTAACAACCCACTTCTTAGCCTGCTGGCTAACTCTTGGAGCCTTGTCCTTGAGAGACAAAGGCTGATTGTCGAGGTTCGCTCGAGAGGATTCAGCAGAAGCCACGGGGGCTGAAGTCTCATACGAGACTCGACGACACTTGCGTGTCTTCACTGGGCTAGATGCCCCAGAGGAGAGGAACTCCTCGTACTTACTCTGATCAAACTCGATAACCAAGGTTCGAACCTCGGTTCCGACTGCAACCTTGTCTGATCGCGCCACCACCAGTTTATCAGAATGAATGGTTGCTCCCACTGTGGTCGCCATCTTCTGTAGGGTCGAAAAAATGTATTGATTGAATGAATGTATTACAATCGGATTCTCTCGATTACAGAGGAAGAGGAGGTTGATTTGACTCCTCTTTTGTATGGGTTCTTGGTGGCGAGAGGATGCTTCGCTCGATGCTCAAGTCGAGGTTGCTTCCCCGCTGACGATCGATCAAAGCCGCGATGATCTAGAGGGTGCCGACGAGGTTCGTCCACTTGCTTTGATGACACCCCATGTCGAGGTTCATGATGACGCAGGTTCATCATTTTGACGCTTGTTATGACGCAGGTTCATCATTTTGACGCTTGTTATGACGCAGGTTCGCCCACTTGCTTTGATGACACCCCATGTCGAGGTTCACCGCTGTAGGCTAACCTCGTTGAATGTCGAGGTTCGCTGGCGTGGCGAACCTCGGTTGAATGTCGAGGTTCACCGCCGTAGGTGAACCTCGTTGAATGTCGAGGTTCGCTGGCGTGGCGAACCTCGGTTGAATGTCGAGGTTCACCGCCGTAGGTGAACCTCGTTGAATGTCGAGGTTCGCTGGCGTGGCGAACCTCGGTTGAATGTCGAGGTTCGCTGGCGTGGCGAACCTCGGTTGAATGTCGAGGTTCACCGCTGTAGGCGAACCTCGGTTGAGTGTCGAGGTTCACCGCCGTAGGCTTAACCTCGTTGAATGTCGAGGTTCACCGCCGTAGGCTTAACCTCGTTGAATGTCGAGGTTCACCGCCGTAGGTGAACCTCGGTTGAATCTTGAGGTTGAATGTCGAGGTTCGCTGGCGTGGCGAACCTCGGTTGAGTGTTGAGGTGGAATGTCGAGATTCACCGCCGTAGGTGAACCTCGTTGAATGTCGAGGTTCACCGCCGTAGGCTTAACCTCGTTGAATGTCGAGGTTCACCGCCGTAGGCTTAACCTCGTTGAATGTCGAGGTTCACCGCCGTAGGTGAACCTCGGTTGAATCTTGAGGTTGAATGTCGAGGTTCGCTGGCGTGGCGAACCTCGGTTGAGTGTTGAGGTGGAATGTCGAGATTCGCTGCTGTAGGTGAACCTCGTTGAATGTCGAGGTTCACCGCCAGAGGCTTAACCTCGTTGAATGTCGAGGTTCACCGCTATAGACGAACCTCGGTTGAATGTCGAGGTTCGCTGCTGTAGGCGAACCTCGGTTGAATGTCGAGGTTCACCGCTGTAGGCTTAACCTCGTTGAATGTCGAGGTTCACCGCTGTAGGCGCAGCCTCGCCAAACTATCGCTGTAGGCGCAGCCTCGCCAAACTATCGCTGTAGGCGCAGCCTCGCCAAACTATCGCTGTAGGCGCAGCCTCGCCAAACTTCGACGCTAGGGCGCAGCCTCACAAACCGCTGCTGTAGGCGAACCTCGGTTGAATGTCGAGGTTCACCGCTGTAGGCTAACCTCGCCGCATCATTGTTGAGCTTCGCTTTCGCTAACCTCGTGTTAAGATCGAACTCCGCCCACATGCTAACCTCAGATTGAGGTCGAAGTCTCTTGAGCAAGTCTCGCTTTGAAGCTGCAATCGTCTAGCCTCGGCTTAATGTCGAGATTCACCGCCGTAGGCTTAACCTCGCTCAATGAAGAGCTTCGCTACTTGGCTTAACCTCGCTCAATGAAGAGCTTCGCTACTTGGCTTAACCTCGTTGAATGTCGAGCCTCGCCGCAATGATGTTGTAGGCGCAGCCTCACAAACTTTGAGGTTGTGGGCGATTTTGGCCTATGCGACGAAGCTTCAAGCACGCAGCGAAGCCCAAGTCTTCATGCGAAGCTTGTGCTTGAGGCGAAGCTAAGCTCCTTTGCAGCGAAGCTTGCTCTACCGGGCGAAGCTTCAACATGCTACTAAGAACGGGTCGTAACTTTCAAACCGTATGTCGGAATTAGACGAATTATATATAAAAATCGACTATCTCGACGAGACGGAGCCAACCAAACTGACCCGAAGGGTTCAGTTTGCTCCGGTCATTTTGCCAAATTCCTTCCGGTTTAGGAGATATCGACACTTTTGTCTATTTTGTAAAGTCAAGCATTCAGGTGAACTTAACCTTTAGGCGGGCCTGACTTCATTCAGATGGACCCTTAAGCTCTTTTGCTCGTTCCGAGTTGCTGTGTAGGGATTAAGGCAATTTTTATTGCCTACAATGGCGAACTAGGATTGGCTTTGCACGAGATGCATCGGGTCTCGGGTTTACCTATGGGAAGGATGCTATATCAGGAATACTTCCTTCGGCCGAATTGGGTCGATCAAGGATACCGCCGCCGCATACACACCGGGACCTCACGTACATTATCACATCGCCTAGCAATGATAGAGCCGCCAATAAAAGGAAGTCGATTATAAGCTGGCGATTCGCCAATTATTTGTTCAAACATCCGAGGACGATTCTCGATGAGCGATTTATGAATTGGCTCCTTCTACCCCTTCAGAGATTAATGGGTTGATAGAAAAGTCCGGCGCTAAGTCTTATACCCCGAGTAGTACGGAGTACGGTTTTCCGCCAGGACCAAATTCTCGACCTTCTTATGGCATGCGCTTAAACCCATCCGCCGACGACTCTTTAGCCTGGCCTCGCCATCCGTTGAAGAAATGTGTGATGCCGCGGTCGCCTTAGCGACGCTTTGCCGCTAGAGGTGCTCTATCCTGCTGATTCGGCTTGCTCACAAGAAGGAGTTGTCTCTTCTTCCGTTGATGGTGGCTAACATTCATCGGGCTTCACAAATAACCACCGCCTTTAATCGAGGAAAACAAACCGCCGTGAGATTCCTCATGTCAAGGTGGAACTCCCATACACCTACTTGATGGCCTGGTTTGTTCTTCATCGACCAGATATGATGACAGCGCCGAAGCTTGCGGATCCATCTGTCCCTTTTCTTCAATCTTTAGAGAAATGCAAGTGGCAAGGGCGCGGATTCTTAGGAGTCCGTAAGCAATTGCAGATTCATAAGGGTTGGGCCTTCTCTAGATGTTTTCCTCGGTTCTCTGGTTAGTACGAGAAGTCTTTGATCGATGAGGAGAGACCTAAGATGAACCGGACTTTACTTGATGTTGGCTGCTTTAATTGGCTGATCAACATCCGACCAGGTTATCTTATTTTCCGAGTGAGAAATGAGTGCTATATTAAACCTTATTTCCCTTCTCGTTTCGCTCGTCAGTTTGGTTACGACCAACTTTACGTTGGGAACCCGAACCGAGTTCCGACTCGGCGTTTGATCGATGGTGTCCGGCGGTTGTGGAGTATAGCTGGTCGTACTAACGCTTAAATTTAGCCTCCCGTGTACCGATCGTAGTCGGAATCGACATATTTATCTGCAAGCGGCTTTTGGCGCCCGGTGAGCTCGTTCTGTGAAGTCCCTTGACGAACTGGTCGAAGAGGCTTCCCGAGCCGACACTCAAGCCGCTCAGAGGCCGCCGCACAAAAGAAGCTGCCGCCAGACTCTCAATCGCATGTGTCCGATGGGGAGATTCATAGTTCGCTAATGATACTTCCGAGAGGACCAGGAGGAAGTTGCAACTTATGAAGAAAACTCTGGTACTTTCTCCGTGAATCTTTTTATCCCCTTGAGATATCCCAATCTGATATTGATTTATCTCTTCAGGAATACCAGAAAGAGAAGCGGTCCGCCCTTGCGATGGGGACGAACTCCGCAATGGAGCTCTTTTTAAGCGAAAGAAACTGGTTCACAGATCCCGCCCTGCTTCTCGGACCATTATCTTGGATTCGACAAGCGAAGACTCTGCCGGCGATAAAGGTAATGCTCGACTGACCCGAAATCTTTCTGATCATTCGGCTCTTCATGAATCTCACGATTTTCTCTTGTGCAGGAGAATTTGGTAGCGACGCCAATTTTGATTTTCCTCTCCCTGACTTTGCCGAATCCAGTTTCGTGGGGCAAGTACTCGGAGCTATTGCAGGAGAGCCTGAAAATACCAACATAGGACCTGGCTCGGAGAATCCAGGTACATCTAACACTGGTAATTTTTCTTACCTGGACAGCAACTTGCAAAGACACAAAATTTGTTTCGCCGCCACATCTGCATTCTCGCCTATGTCGCCTTTTCGATGGAGGACTTCGAGGATTTGATGCGATTTACCCCAGACGCTCTTCCCCGGGCGATACCGCACCTGAGCTAGGAATTCCTAGGGATATCGAGGCTGATTTCTTTGAAGGTATAAACCCCCTTCCTGATAATCATAGGACTATTCAATTTTGACTAGTACGTCTATGATTGAAAATGTCTCTCGCTTGATAACAGAGACCCGTCCTGGTGACATTGAGTCTGCTATTCTTCCAGAGTCCACTTCCGCAACCGTCAATACATTGGACGTGCAGGTCGAGATACCGACTGAGACCGTCGATGTGCCACCGACTGCTGTTGCTTCGCCGGCCTCATTAAGGCAAGAAACTTCCTGTACAGGTATGAACCATTCAACTGCCGATACTCATGTTGAATTTTTTGGTTTTGGGAGCTTTCACCCCTGTTCTTCCTTTTTGCAGGGTCTACAACGACTCTTCACAACTTAGTGAGAGCTTTGATGTCTGACGATGATCCATCTCGGCTGATTATCCGGGTGGAAATTCGCTCGTTCTTCTCTTATTTAGCCATAGTGATAGACACACTTCTCGGCACCAGAGTTTCTCTCCGTCAGTTCCAACCATTCCTTGATCCTAGGGTAACCACGATACGAGATGCGGGTTATTCAGAGTTGGCCCAGACCATCGCTAATGATCTCGATCATTTGGAGGTTAAGCTCAAAAGTCCGCAAGCCTTTGAGGCACCGCTCCCTCATATATAGAGACAGAGACAGAGGCTCGCCGACAGCGTGATGCTCGCTATTACCGGACTCGGTTCGATGCAAAGAAGACTGCGCGCCTTTTGAGATCGCTGCCATCAAGCTTCGTCTTCCGTGGAACATTTTCAATCTTGTGTCGCTGCTGAAGAGGCGAGAATAGTAGAGCTCGAACAGGGACTTCAAGCGGCGAGGAGAGTCGATCATCTTGAAGCCGATTTAAAGCCAACAAGGAGGAGACTCTTGCGCCATGTCCGAAGCTTGAGTTTTCAAAGCGAAGCCGGTCAAGTCGAGGAGGAAACCGCAGACCCTTAATAGCAACAGGAGACTTTCAGGTCGAAGCCAGAGGAACTTCAACAAGCTTTCCTCAATAAAGTATCGAGTTAAAGCAAAGAAATTTGTCGTCACAAATTTGACGCTTAAAAACTTGTGTAACTTCAGCCTTTTATCAATAAAACATATTTCGCCCTCTTTTATGCTTTATTATGATTCTTTTATTTCACGTAAATAATTAACCATAATACTTATAGGATTTTGGCAAACCCTCACCGCCAACGATTTGATAAGCCTTTACCGACACCGCTTGAACCGCTAGCGTATGGATTATCTAAACTGCTCCGCGACGCGGACGCTATGCTAAAAAATAAAATTCTCTTAGACTTGATGCTATGTTATTGAATACATAGACTTTGTCCTCTTTACGGATCTGAGACTAGCCGTGATGCGTGTTAGGCATCGGCCGTGGTTATTGGCTAACCCCGACCCTCAGCGGATTTGATTAGCCTTTACCAACTACCGCTTGAGTTGGGCTAGCGCGTGATTATCCGATCCGCTCCGCGACGCGGACGCTGTGCTAAAAGAATGAAACTCTCTTAGACTTAATGCTACGATGTTGAATACGAGGCTTCAGACTCTTTTGGGCAAGAGTCCACCCGCAACGCTGCGGTGAGGCGTTGGCTTTATCCCTTCTTAGGCTTCGGATAAAATACCCCGTAATCAAACTCGTGTCTTCTTCAATCGAGAAAGACTAAACCGCAACGCTGCGGTGAGGCGCTGGCTTTATCCCTTCTTAGGCTTCGGATAAAATACCCTTAATCAACTCGTGTCTTCTTCAATCGGAGAAAGACTAAACCGCAACGCTGCGGTGAGGCGCTGGCTTTATCCCTTCTTAGGCTTCGGATAAAATACCCTTAATCGAACTCGGTGTCTTCTTCAATCGGAGAAAGACTAAACCGCAACGCTGCGGTGAGGCGCTGGCTTTATCCCTTCTTAGGTTTCGGATAAAATACCCCGTAATCAAACTCGTGTCTTCAATCGAAAAGACTAAACCGCAACGCTGCGGTGAGGCGCTGGCTTTATCCCTTCTTAGGTTTCGATAAAATACCCCTAATCAAACTCGTGTCTTCTTCAATCTAAAAGACTAAACCGCAACGCTGCAGGAGGCGCTGGCTTTATCCCTCTTAGGCTTCGATGAAATACCCCAAGAAGAATCTTGGATTAAGGAGTTTTGATTGATAGGATCAAATTGGTGAGAGAGGAGGAACTTTATGTTCTATTTCTAATGAAACCAATAGCGAGGGACTCTTTGTAGGAATCGAAAAGACTCGTGACCTTCAGCGACAACCTGGTCTGAAAATCCCTACAAGATACCTTCACGGCGCTACCTAAGAGGAAAGATGGAACTAAAAGTGGGATCTCCACTCCGAGAACCGAAGAGACTCAGCGACCTTCAGCGACAACCTGGTCTGAAAATCCCTACAAGATACCTTCACGGGCGCTACCTAGGAGAGAGGTGGAACTAAGAGGGATCTCCACTCCGAGAACCGAAGAGACTCTGTGACCTTCAAAGGACAACCCGGTTCGAAAATCCCTACAAGATACCTTCACCGGCTACCTAGGAGAGAGATGGAACTAAGAGGGATCTCCACCGAGAACCGAAGAGACTCGTGTGACCTTCAAAGGACAACCTGGTCTGAAAATCCCTACAAGATACCTTCACCGGCGCTACCTAGGAGAGAGATGAAACTAAGAGTGGGATCTCCACCGAGAACCGAAGAGACTCAGTGACCTTCAAAGGACAACCTGGTCTGAAAATCCCTACAAGATACCTTCACCGGCGCTACCTAAGAGGAAAGAGGGAACTAAAAGTGGGATCTCCACCGAGAACCGAAGAGACTCAGTGACCTTCAAAGGACAACCCGGTTCGAAAATCCCTACGATACCTTCACCGGCGCTACCTAAGAGAGAGATGGAACTAAGAGTGGGATCTCCACTCCGAGAACCGAAGAGACTCAGATGACCTTCAGGCGGACAACCTGGTCTGAAAATCCCGGCGCATACCTTCAGTCGGCGCTACCTAAGAGAGAGATGGATAGAACCCTTCCGCTTATCGCGAAAGGGATCTTACGCTTGGAGAGGAAGAATTTTCATATCCTATCTCCGGTGTGAAAGGGACTTTGAGTGGACCTCTTGTTCATAGAAGGAATCAAGAGGGGACTTTGGTAATGTATCAGAAAATTTGTGGACCTACCGTCAAGGAACTTGATCGGTGGGGGAAATTGTGATGGAGGATAAATTTAGGGTTATCCTCAAGAAAAGTGGGTGCAACGTCCCACGAGGAACTTCCCGTCAAAACGGGTTATCCCGAAGATACTAAGGGTAGTATTTCTTCAGGAACTTCCCATTTATCTAAGATTAATTGCCGGCCGCCATTTTGGGTAATTAGGCGATACGCACTGCTAGAGTAGACCGCCTCTATTACAAACGGTCCCTCCCATTTAGGTTCAATTTACCTTTCTTTTTGAAGTGAGGATTATTGGTCGCCGAAAATGAGGACCAAATCTCCTTCTTTGAAACTTCGTTGTCGTACTTTCTTGTTGAAAGCTCTCGACATCCTAGCTTGGTAGAACTCAATGCATTGTTGAGCTTCCAGGCGCTTCTCATTTAACATCTCAAGCTCTTCGAGACGCTTTTGATGTTGTTCTTCTGCCATCTCTCGCAAGGGCTTACACGGCGACGAATCTGGATTTCCAACGGAGAATTGCTTCACACCCGTGAAACCCCGAGTACGGGTCGCCCTTGGCATGCGCATCAAGCAGCGATATGCCCGAGTGCTTCTCCGAAGTTTATCGCCCCAGCCTCGCTTGTTGTTCTTCACAAGTTTTGACAAGATCTTGATAATCGCCTTGTTGAACCCCTCGCCTAATCCGCTTGTCGGATTATAGGTCGCTGACGACGCCTTGTATCTTGAATTTCTCGCAAAACCCGATGAAGGAATTGCCGATGAATTGGGGACCATTGTCATGCACGATCCGCCTTGGGACACCGTAGATAAATAACATGGTGTTTGATAAATTTGATGGCGATTTTCGGTTTTACTTCTTTTAGCGGGATTGCTTCACCCATTTGGAGAAGTAGTCGGTGATCGCTAGAATAAACCGACGCTTTGACCGACGGAGGAAAAATGGGACCTACAACGCCCATTCCCCATGTCTCAATGGCCGTGATGTGGCCGGGATGCAACCGCCTCGAGGTCGATGCATATAATTCGCGGAATTTGGCACGCTGGCATTTCGAGCCGCATTTCGATCAAGGCCATTGATCATTGTGGGCCAAAGTAGCCCATTCTCGATTCGATCGTAGAGCTTGGGACCAGCCGGTGCGCACCACATTCACCTTCGTGTGCTTCGAAGGACCTCCTCGCCTCTTTGTTTGAGAGGCATCGGAGTAAAGGCCATCGTACCCGGCGATATAACATCCGGGTCTACGTGTCGTAGAAGAATCTTGGAGCTCTTCGCCGATTGACTCTTCTCCTTCACGCCTTCCGCGTAATACCATGTAAGACGTAATCGATGATAGGAAAGCGCCAATCTCGGGGCTCCAACTTAGTTCGGGTTGTATGAACTTCTTTGGTAACTACCCCTTCGTTTTCTTGTACCTCATCATATATCGGTACAAAAAGCTGATGAGTCCTGACCGTAACTAGTTGCTCGGTCTCGGAAGGTTGTGCCAGCGATACTGCTAATGCGGCCAATGCATCCGCATGAGCGTTCTGAAGGCGCGGGATATATTCGATGAAGAACTCTTCGAACGAGTCTGCCATTTCGATTGCTATCTGATGATAAGGAATTAGATCTGGATTTCTGACTTCGTAGTCTCCGCGGATCTGCCTGACTATCAGTTGTGAATCGCCGTATGCTTCGAGATACTCAACCCCCAGCTCCTTGGCGAAACTAAGTCCAATAAGTAACGCGTTGTATTCGGCTACATTATTGGAACAAGGTTCGGTGAGTGAATAAGCACGGGGCATGACATGATTCCCCGGGGAAATCAAGACAACTCCGACTCCAGCGGAGATTTTAGAACATCCAGGGGTACTTGCCACATTGGTGGCCCGAGAAGCTCCGTCAAAATACAATCGCCATATTTGATGGTGCGATGTAGTGTTGACTTCCAACTTCGCCCGAAGATCATCATATAGCTCAAGCTGCGTCCGTTGTCGGGTTGGCAGCCAAGAGATCGCAAATAGCCTGTCCTTTGACCGACTTTTGTTGTTTGAAGTGCAAGTCGTATTGGGACAAGAGCAGGGCCCATTTCGCCAAGCGCCAACTCATTGAGGCCGGCTGGGTCATAAATATTCGGACCGGATTCACGTTAGAGATAACATAAATCGTTTGTCCAACTAAATAGTGTCGCATTTTCTGAATCGCGAACACTAATGCAAGGCACTGCTTCTCGACCATTAAGTATCGAGACTCACCACTAATATTCGCCGTAATATATCGCCTGCTCGCGGATCATTGCCGCCGCCTTTGCGCGAGCAAGGCGCTTAACGAGTGATTTTTTGCCTTGATGTAAATCAGGAATGGCTTTCCCGACTGCGGTGCGACAAGAACAGGAGGTTTAGAGAGGTACGATTTGATCTCTTCAAACGCTCGACAAAGGCCGCCCCAAATAAACGACACTCTTTTGTTCAACTTAGAGAATGGTTGGCACTTCCCGGATAGGTTCGATATGAACCGCCGGATGTACGCCAATCGCCTCTTGTAACCCCTCGAAGTTCTCTCGATTTCTGAGGTTGCAACTCTTGAATCGCCTTCACTTTGTCGATCGACGGGATTCCTTTGTCGGTGACGACAAAGCCGAGGAACTTGCCAACGAACATCCCAAGGAAGGATTTGGCGGTTCATCTTTAGTTGATGAGTCCGCATGAGTTCAATACCGCTCTAAGATCTTTGATGTGATCTCCTTTGTCACGCCATGACCAAGTCGCCGACGAGCATTCGACCGCTTTTCCCGAGATGATCCCGAAAATTTTAGTCATCGCCACGGGTATGCGGGCCGCATTTTGAGGCCGAACGGCATGACCGTAGCAATATATACCGATGGGCGCTCAACGCCGTGGTGCTTGGCATCATCGGGTGCATCTTGATTTGATTGTAACCCGAGAAACCATCCATGAATAACATTCTTTCAAACCGCACGTATTGTCGACTATGACATTAGTGATTGGAAGAGGAAAGTCGCTCTTTCGCAAGCAGCCGCTCGTGTCTCAGAGTCAACACGCATCCTAATCGAACCATTCTTCTTCATGACCGACTATATTCGCCACCCAATCCGGATGTTGAATTTCCTCGATGAATCCGATTCTATGAGTTTCTTTACTTCGCTCACGATTGCTCAGAAGATTTATGGACGAAACCGTCTTTGCTGTTGCTTGACAGGTTTGACATCCATCTTGATGTTGAGGCGATGTGTCGCCACATTAGGGTCGAGTCCTGGCATGTCCTCGTAGCTCCAGGCGAATACATCGATATACTCCCTGATTAAGGCAATCAACTCTTCCTTCTCTTCCGAGGGAAGAGTATTGCTGATGTTTATGAGCTTAGGATGCTCTTCATCACCCATATTAACCTGGACTACCTCGTCCTTAGTGGGGGGCTCTCTTTGTTCGAATCTATCCCCAAACTGCTCTTCGAGTTGATGGATCCATGGGTCTTCTCATGTTAGCATATCTTCATCATCCTCAATAGTAGCAGGATCGACTGTAGCCATATTTGACATCAAAGCCTTGAAGGCTTCTCCGAGGCTGGTGTCAGAATCCCAAGCCGAAGAATCAGACGAATGTCCGTCTCCCTCATCGGGTGGACTATTATCAATCAGCCACGAGCATTCATCTTCTGAAGAGGATTCGTATCCCAATCCCCGTCTAAATGCGTAATAATTATCCGGCTTCCCTCTTGGGACATATGCCGCTCTGGGAGGGACTCGAGGACCTCGCCCAAAACATAGACCTTCCCCTTGTGTCAAGTCGTACCCCCACCTCTTCATGATACCCAGTGTTTCTGGACTATATCTGAATGTGTGGAGGATAGGCCCATTATCATCTTCATCTTCTTCTAAGAAATGATTTGGTGCTGGAACTGCATCTCCTTTATCATAAACCAAGTCTTTTTTAATATTCGATCTTCGTGGATGACGAAGTGTTGTCCCAAAGGAGTCTCGAATCGCTTTTGTGTAAAGCAAAATGATCAATTAGTAGGTGCAACTCCGGATTGTTGTATAAACCTGTCATCACATCATTCAAAGACAAAGGATACTCTAAATCGTCATTTATTGATTCATCGGCAATTTGCCAATTACAATGTTCATCTGACGATTCTTCATCATCAAGACTGATTACAAGGGATACAATGTCATTTAAAACAAAACCACCACTATAACCAAGCCCGCTTCGTGACGCCTTCTTCACCGCTGTCCGTGCCTTGGGCCGATGATTCAGTTTCGGACTCATTACCGTAGAGGAGAGAATCAGTAAAATAATTCTCCATCCCCTTAAACGGTTGTTTGTCCGCGACCACCGTCTTGACCTCATTATTCATGTCTACGTACTTGAGACACTGATGAAGAGTAGATGGGACTATAACGTTACTGTGGATCCAAGGTCGACCCAACAATAAGTTATAGGAAGTCTCCGCGTCAATCACATAGCAGGTGACTTCGGACTTTAAGTCCCCCATTTGGCACTTTATCCGGATTTTACCAAGCGGCCGAGACCCGCTGGTGTTAAATCCGTAGATCACCGTGCCTGTTGACGCCAGCTTACTGGCAGGAATTCCAAGATGATACATGAGGCGCAGGGGCATGATGCTCACAGCGGAACCCGGATCGACTTGGATCCGGTTAACTTCACTAGAGCCAATATACCCGGTGAAGTATAGCGGCCTATCGTGCTTGGAATTCCTCGTCTGCATATCCTCCTTTGTAAAAGTGATGCAGGGGAAGTGTTTAGTCGCAAGGTTGCATTGTTGGGCCGACTCTTCTGGACTTGGCCTAATCTGGGTGAGGAAGACCTCTGAATCGGCGAGGGCTTCTTGAAGGGCTTCTCTTGTCTCTTTTGACAACCGCAACAGTTCGTAAAGAGTGATCCTTGCGGGAATATTAGCCAATTGGGCCATAACGTCGAAGCGATATGGGGTGTTGGAGCTTCCCGGTTTGTCTCTTCTAATCGGGTGATTGAACCGAGACTGCTTCGGGAGCTGAACTTCTTGTGGCTGCTTCTCTGTGGCTTCTTTGGCAGCCACCTGCTGTTGCGCTTTCTCTGCGCGAGTGAGGGGAATCGTTGGCACCCCCAGTTCTGACAGCGTCTTGGCCTTAGGGTCGGGGACTTCCGGGTACTTATATTTGTACTCGTGTCCGCTCCTGGTGGCGTGGGTTTCAGGTTCCCCTTCGGACAGCTGGAATGTTACCACCTGTTCGTCATCTCCCTCCAGACTTGCGGAAGTAGCATTGCATGCCTTTCCCTTCTGCTTTGATTTTTTCTTCAATGAAGAAGAGGCTACCCATTGCTCATCCTCAAGCAGGTCTGGGTGGATCCACAGGACTTCGCCATTTGGGGCTGTATATGATACAAGTCCTTTCTGGCGTTGTTTGTGTGGGTCGTCATTCACCGTCTTCATTGCGACTTTGACCACTGGTTTGGGTTCAAACCATGTCAATGGCACTGACCCAAAGCTTATGGACACCGCATTTGCTTCGACCTTCTTTTCTTTGGACGACTTCATAGTGATGACCCCTACGTCAATTAAAGCTTGGATTTTATCCTTAAGGCTGAAACAGGATTTAGTGGGGTGATGAATTGCCCTGTGATACGCGCAGTATTTTGGGTCATTCGTCCTCATTGCTTCCTCTTGATTCTGAATCGGAGGGAGCTTGATCTTGTTATTTTCGACAAGATATTTGAAGAGACCGGGAATCTCGTCGTCCCTAAAGGAATAGGACTTTGGGAATCTCGGTTCTGAGGCCTTCTGTTCTATGACCACAGTTTGCCACGTTGATTATTACTTTGTTGTGGCCGGCATTCTTCTTTGCTTCTTTGGGGTTAGAGTTGAACGCTTGGTTCGCGAACCACCGCCTTGGCTCGCTTCTTTCCCTTTGCCACGTGGGACAAAGTTACGCTTCGGAGCTTCCGCTGTCGGCTGGCCTCTTTCCGCCTTTTTCCTTTTGAGGAATCATTCAGCTTGCTCTCCACGAACCTTCAAATCCTTCCATGTTATAGATGGTGCTGTCCCCATTTCCTCTAGCACGTCTATCGACAAGTTGTTATGGCAGGTCTGGAGGATGAACCCCTCTGTTATTGGATCCCGACAGTTCATTGCCTTGTTCCGGAATCGTTTGATAAAGATGTCCACAGTTTCTCCGTCCTTCTGCTTCTCGTCGAGCAACGTCCCGATCGATACTTCGGTATCGTCGTCGAAGAAATTAGTGAGGAAACTAGATTCCATGTCGTCCCAGCTGTGAATGCTCCCCGGCTTGAGACGGCGGTACCAATCGAAGGCAGCCCCCCGAAGGGTACCAACGAATGACCGAACCATCAGGGGCTCGTTTCCGGATATTACCCCCAGGTGCGACTTGAAGTAAATCAAGTGCTGCGTCGGGGAACCCTTCCCGTCAAACGGTGTGAAGTTTATTAAATTAAACTTTGCCGGGTATGGGATTGTTTCCCACTCCCTAGGATATGGGCAGGGGATGCCGGTTTTCTTCACCTCTGGCGGAAATCAATGAGTTGATTTTGCTCTCGAGTCTTTGATCTTCGCTTTCTGAGCAATAACATCTACGTCTTTGTCGGCGTTGCGTGGTTCGGAGGGTTATCATCCTCTTGTATTTCCTCCGGTCGAATCGTCATCTTGATCAACGTTGATACGCTGACTCGATTCACCCCGATGTTTTGTCAAGGCTTGGATCTGTTGGTCATGCATTTCTCTCATCGTCTGCATGGCCAAATCCATCTCTAGTTTGAAGTTTTCCCGTTGTTTAGCCAACGCTTCGTCTAGCATCTTAGCCACTTGATCTGTACTGATCATGAGCGTTTCTTGGGGGCTCCCTTCGCTAGATACAGTATGATCAGAGGCGATTGCGGAGCCAATATCCGACGCATCATCCTCCGCGGGTATCCCTTTCAGAAGTTTGTCGTATCTGGACCGTCGGATAGTCCCGGACCGCAAACGAGTTAATCGTTGCGATGCGCTGGGGATGGCCCGCGACGACGGTTCTTTACCGGTCATGTTATTAGTGACCTCTGGCAATTCATCCTCTCGGGATGTCATCCTTCTGCGGAGTCGCCTTGACCTAGGTCTCGGCGTGTTGGTGCTAAGCCTCTGGAAGACTGATACCCTTTTTGGAGTTTCTTGACAGCAGTTACACTCCGAGAGCACCGTTTTGAGGAGCTTAGAGCACAAACATGACTGCGACGAGCTGGGAGAGCTTTTTCGAGCCTTCTTCGTACTCCCAGTACCGTAGTATAACTCATCGGCACGAGTGCCGGAGCAACCTACTGTGTGTTGGCACCATCTCTCGGGTATAACGTCCTCATCGTCAGACGAAAACGTCTCCTTCCGAGGACGGGTCAATTCATCGAAACTTCCGAAAGTGACTCGCCTAGACTTTCGCCGATGTGAGTGCGAAGTCTCAGCGGACTCTCGGACTTCGATTTTCAATCCGATAGGAGGGACTGCAGGAATCTTCTTGTCCTTGCTGGAGCGGATGCGACCTCCTGCATGAGGAGTGACCCGTGATTCTTTCAGAGGACCCAGACGATCCTTGATAGTTGGTTTGGTGGTGGTGGCGGAAGTTGGCTTCGCCACCGATTCAGATGCAGACGCCTTTGACTTTGAGGCGCCGTTGGACTTTGGCGCTGAATTTGCAACGCCTGCGGCCCTCGGCTTTAGTACCGGGACAGGAACTGGAATGTTGGCAGTTTCAGCTTTTGGAGCCGTGCCAGCTGGGGTTGGAGCACCGTTAGTTTTGGGCCTCCAAACCTGGTGGTATGTCGGCGGCTTCTTTACCATCTCCTTCTTCAATTCACGAGCTTGTTGCACCAAAGCTCGTGCCTGCGCAAGGAGTGCGCGGCGTTTCTGGATACGCTCCTGAAGCGTGGAGCGGTTCCGCTTGACACGGACCCACTCGTTGGTTGACGGCTTGGATGGGCCGTCGATCCCTTGAGGCTGGAGCCTCTGCGTAAGTCTGGATCTTAGATCCGCTTCATAGCGGACCCCATCCATGGATTGCACGGCTTTGGCATGTTTGCGCGCCATGCTTTGTCGTCGCCTTTGGCGGGCTCGCTTGGAGAGTGCGGGCACATCGTTGGCGTTCATCTCGGGCGCCGTTGTAGTCGGAACTTCGGGCACCGAAGGGGATTTTTCGCTACCTGCGGCAGCGGGGTTGGACTCGCCGTCTCGGGGCTCTACGTCGGAGGCCCATCGGGTTCTCCTTGCAGCGGAGACCTTCTTGGAGCGGCGGGGAGAACTGGATCTGGAAGAGGGTGAGGACAGGTACTCCTCAAACTTCTCCTGGTCGAACTCGAACTCGACCTCTTCCTCTACCGGGATAGGAATCCGCGGTGCGCTGACGACCTCCGATCTGAGGCGGTGGCTCCCATCGTGGTGCCCGACTTGTTCACGGAGAAAGTTGACTTGTTATTCATTGTCCTTGAATTCGTTTCTGACTTCTTTGGCCTACAACAAAATTCAAAGAAATGCCTTTTATTTTAAAGTACAATGGAAACAAAAATTACAACTTTTCCTTTATGAACAAACACGAAGGAGAGGATGCGCCGGGGATCACACTCATGAAGGAGAGGATGCGCCGGGGATCACACTCATGAAGGAGAGGATGCGCCGGGGATCACACTCACGAAGGAGAGGATGCGCCGGGGATCACACTCACGAAGGAGAGGATGCGCCGGGGATCACACTCACGAAGGAGAGGATGCGCCGGGGATCACACTCACGAAGGAGAGGATGCGCCGGGGATCACACTCATGAAGGAGAGGATGCGCCGGGGATCACACTCACGAAGGAGAGGATGCGCCGGGGATCACACTCATGAAGGAGAGGATGCGCCGGGGATCACACTCATGAAGGAGAGGATGCGCCGGGGATCACACTCATGAAGGAGAGGATGCGCCGGGGATCACACTCATGAAGGAGAGGATGCGCCGGGGATCACACTCACGAAGGAGAGGATGCGCCGGGGATCACACTCACGAAGGAGAGGATGCGCCGGGGATCACACTCATGAAGGAGAGGATGCGCCGGGGATCACACTCACGAAGGAGAGGATGCGCCGGGGATCACACTCATGAAGGAGAGGATGCGCCGGGGATCACACTCACGAAGGAGAGGATGCGCCGGGGATCACACTCATGAAGGAGAGGATGCGCCGGGGATCACACTCATGAAGGAGAGGATGCGCCGGGGATCACACTCATGAAGGAGAGGATGCGCCGGGGATCACACTCATGAAGGAGAGGATGCGCCGGGGATCACACTCACGAAGGAGAGGATGCGCCGGGGATCACACTCACGAAGGAGAGGATGCGCCGGGGATCACACTCACGAAGGAGAGGATGCGCCGGGGATCACACTCACGAAGGAGAGGATGCGCCGGGGATCACACTCATGAAGGAGAGGATGCGCCGGGGATCACACTCACGAAGGAGAGGATGCGCCGGGGATCACACTCATGAAGGAGAGGATGCGCCGGGGATCACACTCATGAAGGAGAGGATGCGCCGGGGATCACACTCACGAAGGAGAGGATGCGCCGGGGATCACACTCATGAAGGAGAGGATGCGCCGGGGATCACACTCACGAAGGAGAGGATGCGCCGGGGATCACACTCACGAAGGAGAGGATGCGCCGGGGATCACACTCACGAAGGAGAGGATGCGCCGGGGATCACACTCACGAAGGAGAGGATGCGCCGGGGATCACACTCACGAAGGAGAGGATGCGCCGGGGATCACACTCATGAAGGAGAGGATGCGCCGGGGATCACACTCATGAAGGAGAGGATGCGCCGGGGATCACACTCACGAAGGAGAGGATGCGCCGGGGATCACACTCACGAAGGAGAGGATGCGCCGGGGATCACACTCATGAAGGAGAGGATGCGCCGGGGATCACACTCATGAAGGAGAGGATGCGCCGGGGATCACACTCACGAAGGAGAGGATGCGCCGGGGATCACACTCACGAAGGAGAGGATGCGCCGGGGATCACACTCATGAAGGAGAGGATGCGCCGGGGATCACACTCACGAAGGAGAGGATGCGCCGGGGATCACACTCACGAAGGAGAGGATGCGCCGGGGATCACACTCACGAAGGAGAGGATGCGCCGGGGATCACACTCACGAAGGAGAGGATGCGCCGGGGATCACACTCATGAAGGAGAGGATCGCCGAGTGGGTGAGATCTACTAGGAGAAATCACGCGCTGATTCGAGTAGCCGCACCGAAGTTTGCTTGCCTCGCGAGATCTACGAGCAGTCGACGCACGGTTCCGAGCACCGGCGAGCACAAGTCCCGTCGACGTCAGATCTACAAATCGCGAGGCAAGCAAACTCGGTCGGCCGCATGCATCAAGCAGCGATTTCTCCTAGTAGATCTCACCCGCCCGCATCCTCTCCTTCGTGAGTGTGATCCCCGGCCATCCTCTCCTTCGTGAGTGTGATCCCCTTAGGCTTCGCTTCTTCGCGGAAACGAGCCCCTTCACGCCTCAGAAGTTCCGTAACCCGGTCTCTACTCGATCGAATTGCGCGGTGGTCCACCTGATGATTCAAGTCCCCAAGACAGCAAAGAACTCACGCAGTTTGTGATCTCGATATAACGTAGATCCTCGTGTTTGTTCATAAAGGAAAAGTTATAATTTTTTGTTTCTATTGTACGCCTTAAAATAAAAGGCATTTCTTTTGAATTTTATTGTAGGCCAAAGAAGCTGTAAACGAATTCAAGGACAATGAATAACAAGTCAACTTTCCCCGCGAACAAGTAGCCCTATCATTTCTAGGCAAATGAGTAACTAGTCCATAGAACTCAGTGAATATGATGTTCAGTTTGAGTCCAGGACAACCATAAAAGCCCAAGTCCTAGCCGACTTCTTGATTGAAGCATCAAACCCGAAAAATGGCCCGCCGGCTCAAAAACCGGTTCTTCCCCTACTGCTTCGAAATCGGTCCAAAAGAAGGACTCTGCCTCGAAAGAGCAACATTTCCAAATATGATTCACTAGAATTTTCATCATAGTGGTTGCTAAAAGTAGACAGATCTCAGGAGAAAGTGGTAGGAGGCAGAAGTGGTTCTGCGCAACCTTGAAGGGCTCATCTCTAAATACTCAATCGCCTTTGATTTTCCAGCTTTGAATAATGAAACTATGTATGGAGCTTTCCTAGCCGGACTCAGAGCCGCTCTGGCAGTTAAGTCCGAATCTGTTTTCATTTTTGCTAAATCCCAACTTATTGCCTATCAAGTGCGGGGAGACTATGAGGCTAAAAACCCTAGAATGGCAAAATATGTGGAGAAAGCTAAGGAATTATTGAGCAAGCTGAAGGAGTTTAAAATTGAACAGGTCCCCCGAGCCCACAATGCTCGCGCAGACGCCATGTCTAAACTAGGCTCATCGAGCTCGGGGGCTGGTCAGGGGTCTATATTCATGGTACCCTCAAATAGCCCAGTATCATCGAAGCCATGATGGGCTCGATAATGCAGATAGAGCCTCCATCAAGGCCTTGTTGGATGGGCATACTCATCCAATACCTGACTAAAGGGAACTCTGCCCGAGAACCGAGCTGACGCTAAAAGCTTGCAGAGAAATGCCCTGAGGTATCTCATGATTGAAGATCAACTCTACCGCCTTACATATACCAGTAGCAGTATGGGCCCCTACCTTTGGTGCCTCCGACCCGAAGAAGTGGACTATATCCTGAGAGAAATTCATGACGGGATATGCAAAAATCACATAGGGACTCGGACCCTAGCACAGAAGGTTATCATGTAAGGTTATTACTGGCCCACCATTCTGGTCTAGTCCAAAAAATAACCAAGTGCAAAGTCTGTCAACTCTTCTCAAATATCCCACGAGCTCCAATAACTAAGCTCACTCCTCTCATCAACCCGATCCCATTCGCCCAGTGACGGTTAGACCTGCTGGGACCACTTCTAATGTCGTCCGGATAGCAGAAATTCCTAATTGTCGCAATAGACTACTTCACCATGTGGATAGAAGCCGAGCTGCTGGCAAAAATTAATGAAAGCAACATCTACAATTTTGTATGGAAGTCAGTCATCAGCATGTTCGGGGTGTCGATAGCTCTTATAACGGACAACAACACTCAATTTGACAGTAAGGAATTTCATGACTTTTGCAAGGAATGGAAAATCCTGCTCAAGTTCGCCTCAGTAGCACACCCACAATGCAACTGCCGGGTGAAAACGGCAAACAAGTGCATGTTACAAACATTGCAGAAAAAGGTGGATGACGCCATAGGAGTCTAGGTCAAAGAACTCCTCGGTATTTTGTGGTCATACAGAATGACCCACAAAACTTCCATGCGAGAAACTCCATTCAGACTGACATACGGAGCAAAAGCAGTCATCCTAGTGTAATACTTCGACAAAGAAGCCACTGCAGTTGGTCTGCGAAATGAATTCGACCTCATCGACAAAGTTAGAGAGCAGGTGCTTCGATTGCAAGTCATTAATCAACAATGCATTGTCTGACACTACGGTAGCCGAGTTCAGCCCCGAAGGTTCAAAATTAAAGATTTGGTTCTGCAAAAAGCCGCCTTCAACAAAGACACCAAACGTGGCAAGCTCGCCGCTAAGTGGGAAGGGCCTTACACCATCATTAGAGAAGCCCACCCGGGTACTTATTGGTTGCAAAGTCAAGATGGGAGGGTCTTGAAGCATCCTTCGAATATAGAGCATCTGAAAAAATACTTCCAATAAGTGTAATCATGAGTCCCCCATATTAATGAAAAATGTTTATTTCTCTTGGCTAATCTGTTTTACAGCTTTTGCGACTCGGTCATCACCGACTCGTCCAAGGTGCTCAAAAGACCTTGGTGTCATTCTTACGAGTAAACCCAAGGCATGTACCAAAGACCTTGGAGTCCATTTTCAGAATAAAATCAAGGCATGAAGCTAAGTCCTTGCGACTCAATCATCGCCGACTCATCCAAAGTGCTCAAAAAACCTTGGTGTCATTCTCACAAGTAAACCTAAGGCATGTACCAAAGACCTTAATGTCCATTCTCGGAATAATACCAAGGCATTAAGCCAAGTCCTTGCAACTCAGTCATCACCGACTCGTCGCTCAAAAGACCTTTGTATCGTTCTCACGAGTAAACCCAAGGCATGTACCAAAGAACTTGGTGTCCATTTTCAGAATAAAACTAAGGCGTGAAGCTATGTCCTTGCGACTCGGTCATCACTGACTCATCCAAGGCAGTCAAAAGTCATCACTGACTCATCCAAGGCACTCAAAAGGCCTTGGTGTCGTTCTCACGAGTAAACCCAAGGCACGTACCAAATATCTTGGTGTCCATTCTCGAAATAAAACCAAGGCATGAAGCCATGTCCTTGCGACTCGATCATCACTGACTCGTCCAAGGTGCTCAAAAGACCTTGGTGTCATTCTCTTGAGTAAACCCAAGGCACGTACCAAAGACCTTGGTGTCCATTCTCAGAATAAAACCAAGGCATGAAGCCAAGTCCTTGCAACTGGGCCATCATCGACTCATCTAAGGCTCTTAAAAGATCTTGGTGATGTTCTCACGAGTAAACCCAATGCACGTACTAAAGACCTTGGTGTCCATTCTCGGAGTAAAACCAAGGCATGAAGCCAAGCCCTAACGACTCAGCTTCTATCGATTCATCTGAGGTTTCTCAAAACACCTTAACTACACAACTCGAAGGTGTTGGGGGAGAAATTGGGTCCAGTCTAGAGTTGATGAGCCTTA
Organism: Asparagus setaceus; assembly: GCA_012295165.1. Classification (NCBI taxonomy): domain Eukaryota; kingdom Viridiplantae; phylum Streptophyta; class Magnoliopsida; order Asparagales; family Asparagaceae; genus Asparagus; species Asparagus setaceus. The sequence goes on from CM022707.1 coordinate 29,360,970, forward strand.
AACAGAAGTTAGGAATCAATTTTAACCCAAAAGCTATAGCTATTAGGTATTGACCCAAACTCCTATTTAAACTCATCACTCTTTCTTATCTTATCCGATGTGGGACTATACTCACATATTAATCACCTCAACAACTCCTCCTTAATTTGTGAGTATAGCTCAATTCAACTATAATTCAATCTTCCACGAGATTCACTAACTTCTATACCACTTTACTCGTGGGTTAACCAATTCACCAACTCCTGCATCACTTCACGCGTGGGCTAATCAGACCATGCATTCAGCACATGACTATCAAATATCCGTAGGATCTTTTCACCACTTCACTCATGGTGGCTAACCAGACTATATCACTCCTACGGACATTCGTGGGTTCTCCCGGCACCTTTGGGCTTCACATCGGACTTTTAACTTTTTTTCTTTTTTAATTATTTGGACCATGACCTTAGCTCGATACGATTTTTGGGAGAGAAATCGGGTCAGTTTAGAGTTGATGAGCCTTAAACAAGTTAGGAATCAATTTTAACCCAAAAGCTATAGCTATTAGGTATTGACCCAAACTCCTATTTAAACTCATCACTCTTTCTTATCTTATCCGATGTGGGACTATACTCACATATTAATCACCTCAACAACTCCTCCTTAATTTGTGAGTATAGCTCAATTCAACTATAATTCAATCTTCCACGAGATTCACTAACTTCTATACCACTTTACTCGTGGGTTAACCAATTCACCAACTCCTGCATCACTTCACGCGTGGGCTAATCAGACCATGCATTCAGCACATGACTATCAAATATCCGTAGGATCTTTTCACCACTTCACTCATGGTGGCTAACCAGACTATATCACTCCTACGGACATTCGTGGGTTCTCCCGGCACCTTTGGGCTTCACATCGGACTTTTAACTTTTTTTTCTCTTTTTTTTAATTATTTGGACCATGACCTTAGCTCTGATACGATTTTTTGGGAGAGAAATCGGGCTCAGTCTAGAGTTGATGAGCCTTAAACAGAAGTTAGGAATCAATTTTAACCCAAAAGCTATAGCTATTAGGTATTGACTCAAACTCCTATTTAAACTCATCACTCTTTCTTATCTTATCCGATGTGGGACTATACTCACATATTAATCACCTCAACATAAGGCACCACTCGATCCTCGCCAACTCATTCAAAACTAAAATATTTAGACATTTCAGAATAAAAGCTCTCATAAGGGGCAAGTAACTCAGAATCAAGTGCACAAGATATGAGTCAACAAAAACAAGTCTTTTTATTCATCTATAAGAATATTTATAAGACTTTTAACATGACTTGGACAAAAAAAAGAGAAGAAATACAAAATTTTCTCTAAGGAACAATAGCTTGATTAGCACCGGGAGCAGGAGTAGAAGACGAGGTAGGAGTAGAACTCGGGGTAGGAGCAGAACCCGAGGGAGGAGTCAAAGAGGCACGTAGAGTAGGAGGCGGCTTGGAACCCAGGGTAGCACCAGGCTTGGAACTCATACCAGGAGCAACTAAGGATGACCAACTGACTTCACTAGAGTCATTGGCCGCATTTTCACCTGACCCTCCGGAGGGAGCTTCTTCTTCTTCTTCTTCATCCACCAGCCCAAGTCCTCCTCCTGCCACCTCAATTTCCTTAAGGGTATCGAGATAGTCATTCATCAGGGAGGGATACTTGAACCGGTCAAGACGGATCTTGAGCTCAGAAGGAAGCTGTTGCATCAGGAAGTTGAACCTAGTCTTGCACGCAAGAGCGACCTCCAGTTTTCTAAGAGTATCATTATGATACTTCTCGACCACTTCAAACTGGTGAGCATCCGACTCTAAGAAGGTCACTGGGCCTTGCAGTGTCTGGACCTGAGCCAGAAGGGAGTCGTGTTGTTGTTCAGTCTCCTGCGTAGCCTGGGCAACATCTTATCGGAAGGACTCTTGCAGGGCCCTCTCATCGCACAGCCTAGCCCTTAGCTCTTCTGCATCAAGACGAGCCATTCGGGCTCTCTCAAAGACATCATCTCTCTCCCACTTCTCGGCTTGGACCTCATACTCAAGATACTTGACCTTATCCTCAGCAAGGTCTATATCATGGCGAAGATGACCGATGTCCTCTTGAAGAGCCGTTATCTCTTCTCGAGCTTCTGCAAGGTGGGTCCTTTTCTATCGGGAAGCCTTGATGGAATCCTTGATCTTCTCATCCTGAATAATTAGCTTGCACTTCACCTTGCCTGACCCCTCTTAAGCACATCAAGTTCACTTTCCTTGATGGTAACCAGTAGCTCGGCTGCCTCCTGAGCCTCCTTATGCGCCTACACCTCGTCCCGGAGCTTGAAGAAGAGGTTTAGAGACTATTCGAACCGATTGAATAACTCAAACTCAATAAGTTCCCCCAAACAAGATAGCCCCGAAGAGCTTGATGAAGGCTGGCATCGGGTGCCCCACTCAGCAAATTCACGTCTTTAGGGAGGAAAAGCTGCTCAACTGCTTTTGCTTGGTCGAACCTGAATTCCAGGACTGACCCCCTGGCATCTAACCAATGCTTGGGAGTAAAAATATTCTCCTCCGACGGCTCCTTATCACAGCAAGGACAAGTCTTTGCTGACCCAATCAAAGTCATTCTTATTTTCTCCCACTTATAAGGGGGAAGTTTGTCGATACGATGGGCAAAGGGCCACTTATATCAACCGTCCTGCGGAGCAACAAAAGAGCCTAACCCCTCCACAGTAGCCGACTCTGACTCAGCGATCGGCACTTTCTCTACAACGGCCAGCTCCTCTCCGGAGATTGGCTCCTCAACAGCAGACTCTTTTTTGGCTCTCCTAGAAGGTCTGAGACCTCCTCTTGACTCGGGCCATATTTCAGCACTGGCCTCCTCTCTAGTTAGGTCCTTAATTCCTATCGATTTCAAGACAAGAAGCCCTCGTCAATTGCTTCCCGCTCAGCAACCTGCTTCGGGGACTCATTACCCACCTCAACAACTTTGGGCGGGGGAACTTGAGAAGTTTCTGGAGCTGGGGCCCCGCCAAGCTGCCTAAGCTCCACCTCTGTCGCCTCATCTAAGGAGAGACATCTCTTCGGGCCTAACTTCTTCCTCCTCTTCTTCTCAAACTTCTCAGCCTGAGCTGTGATTGAACTTGAGCCCATCAACTGGGCCGCTATCTCGGCTGGGTTATTGCGTATGGCTCGAACCTCCTTCTTCCCAACTCAAGATGAAGGCGGTTGCTCGGCCCCACTGCAGGGCCAACTTGAGGAGCCTCTGTAGAGTACCCCTCTAGGGCCAGCCGAGAAGCCCGAGTTAAATCTGCCTCGGTAGCGGGAGTGTGAGAGATGTCGGCAGCTCAAAGCATGATGTTGTTGAAGAGATTCCCGCTACAACGAGACCCCTTATAGGCCCGGATCTTCTCCTATCCAAAACTCTCTATCTCTGAGTGTTGCACCGCCCTCAAGCCCTCTTTCCTCATCTCCGGCCATGTGGGACAGGTCAGGATCGGGTCAGCACCAAAGACGAAGAAAAACCTCTCCTTTCACCCCTTATTCATGTCAGGAATGTTGGAGACCAGTCGAAAGCCACCAACCGTCTTAGAAGTGGCCTTCATTTTTGCTAGCCTTGGCACACAGCAAATGGCCCAAAATCCCCAAGGTAGGATCCACGTGAACTTGGTGGCATATGATGAGGAAGCCGATGAGGAGGGCGATGGAGTTTGGGTTCAATTGTGCCGGCGAGATCCCCAAAGCTATAAAAGACCTGCCGAAGAAGCGGGTGCAATGGTAGGTGAAGACCATAGTCAAGATGATGGAAATATACAGGCATCAAGTCGCCTCGATCATGGTAAATGACATGCTCCTTCGCCGGAACTGACAAGGTGAAGGTGCTAGGGATATTGAACTATTTTGCATATTGTTCAAGAAAGGGCTGGAGCACCTTCGATTTGTATTTCAGAAGCAGAGCAATCCTGGCCTCATTGCAGGTAGTAGAAGGAGCCACGGAAGTTTGATTGCCGGAAGCCATTAGCGATAGAAAAAGAAGATCAAAAATAGGAGAAGCAGAAAAGATGACCGAAATTCTCGCCAACATAAATTAGGAAAATTTTTAGGGTTTGAAAAGTGGTTAAAGATGTTGAATGGGGCTAAATATATATAGGAGAGCGGGACGACATGTAGCGCAATCTGAACGGCCAACTCGCCGCTGACGGTTTTCAAAACCGAAGCAACTCCTCGTCAATCGAGGCGTTCGCTCAATAACTAAAGCGCCATATCTTCAAAACTACTACACATGATCTGCGCTGACGTCAGAATGTCACATCACAGCTGTCTTCCAAAAAGGCGGTTTAGATCCCCAAGGTGGCGAAGAGATAGAATGGTTCATTTCTCTCGGACTCGGCTTTTCGAGTCCAAGTGAAAGGGGTCAATATTGTATCCTGAGAATTATCAAGTCTAATGACATACTAGAGAGTCGGTCATGTGTTATAATTAACTGGCCGAGTCTTACTAATCCAAAAGCCCAACTCAGGTGAGAGCATCGCCGACCCTCCTTGCACCCCAAGTCCGAGACGAAAGGCGTCTTCGAGTCGGGGGCACGCCAAAAGGAGCTGGGTCCAAGACGAAATGTGTCTTCTACTCGGACCCTCGCTAGAGGATGTCTCGAATAATGAGACAACTTATCAACTTCAATAGTTGTACTTCACTGCTCACTCACCATCGCATTTAATGTTGAGTCAGAGTCATCATGACCTTTAGGCCAAAGTTATGACTCCTCCGACCGCGCCAGCATTTTAGCCATTCTGTCACTATTGCATTAAATGTGAAGATGACTCATTCAACCAGTTGCCAACACGTGTAAAGTGCGGTCAGATCAGCCAACTGCACCGACCTGATCAAATCACTGATCTACCCCTATCAACCCTCTATAAATAGTGGGCAATCTCCACTATTAGAAGGTACGTAATAAACTGCTAAATTACTCTCTAAAACTAGATTCTACAAATTTGCTTAATTTATTACTGATTTGAACGTTGGACGGCACGTCGGAGCAACAAACTCCGGCCCTCTAACGGGTGTTTCCTGTGCAAGAATCTACTTCTTCCCCTTAATTAATTAGCCATCAAAAAAGATTAAGGGACCCTAAACTCCTCCAAATATCCAATTATCCTACAAGTAACTATCTGATACAAAACAATTCCTGAAATCCGTTTTACAATCCTAGACAGGGATGGAATGTTTGGATTTTGGATAATAAATGACTAACTGATGATGAAATGTAATTCATCCTGTGTAGTTAACAAATGATCTAATTTGAGTTCGCAATTTAGACAGAATAACTAACGAGAGATTAATTTGTAACAACTAATATGATTGAGAGACTTGATAGTCAATTTTAAAGATTTGGAAAACTCATTTCAAAATATTAAAATTTTAAGAGACTAGAAAACACATATAAAATAACACACGGTCTCTTCTCCTCCCGTGTTTACCTACCATTAATGGTTGGTAGCTTTAAAAAAAATGTCAATCTCAATCATCACCATTACCTTTTTCCTCGATACTTCCACCCTTTTCTCCTTCTCTTTATGACTTTCTTTTCATAAACATGTTTTTCTTTTAGGGTTAAAGATCAATTCGGTCTCTGTACTAGGGCCTCTGTATTTTCTTTTTCCCCCAACTTAATCTCTATACTGTATCTCAGTTATAAAGTTAATCCTTTTTTAACTTTCCTTTAAAACTTCCGTTAAATAAATATAAGAAGACAATTCTATCCTTTCTCAAATATTCGATTATGAATATTAATTTAAGATAAATTTTATTTTCTCAAAAATCAATACAGAGAAAATTATTGCTTCTAAAACTAATTCCGCTCCTCAAAAGATCGTCAAGAAGTTGATTTCAACTTTTCCTCTCTTCATGAAGGCGATAATTACAATAAGCATTGATTAAAATTTTCTTGCTAGTAAATACGAAATTGAAAAGAGATGAGACAAGAGATGAGACAAGCGAACGATCAAAGGCAAACGTGGATTGTGGCATGTATTTGAACCAAAATTGTTGTTTTATATTTATTTATATGTTATAGTATTAGGATTTATCATATTCTTTAAATTTTGATTTTTTTTGTTAGGGTTTATTATGTTCATCAAAAATTGATTATTGTTTTGTTACTTATATGTTGTAGTATTAGGATTTGTTATATATTCTAAAAAATAATCCAAGTTAACTTTAGCAAATTATTTTTATTGAGAAATTTATATGTGTTATGGTGTTAGACTTTATCATATATGCCAAAAACGTTTTTATCCGAGTTGAGAAATAAAATTTTACTTAATTTAATTAAAATATATTCTATATCAAATGGTTGATTTTACAAGAAAAAAAGCTGATTTTCAAGAAAATGACAATAATGAGTATAAACGGTGAATTTTTGAAAAACTAAGTTGGTGTACCATCTCCGTCTTGTCGAAATACTCGAAATACATATATAATACGTCCCGTTTCTCCTTTCAGATTGAAAAATGTACTCTAATTTCTAAAGTAGTAAATGAACTAAAGCTGTTCATTGGAAGGAAAAAAAGTTTCATCAATACAAGCATATGTCCTTGTCTTGTTATATTGTATGTAAGTATCAATTTTGATTTTAATAATGAAGGTCAGAGTTCTAATACATGCAGATGCATTTGGATGCATGAATGAAAATACAACAAATATTTAGTGAAACTAAATATTTGCTGTGAGAAATTTACATACATTTATTCTTGTGAGAAATCCATGTTCAATGTTTAATTGTAAAGGAAGGAAAAATAAATAAATATTTTGAAAGAGGTAAAATTTTTTGACATTTCTTTACTGTTACATTCATTTTGAGACTACACCACATCCTAAATTTATATAAAGTATGGGGACCTATATTATCACATCATTAAGGGTAATACAGTCATAAATGAAATTTTAACACCAAAATTTTAACGGATGTTTAAAAGGACTAACTTTGTAACTGAGATGTAGTACAAGAACTTAGGGGTGTTTGGCAAAATGAAAGTGAATTGAAAGGGTGAAAGTCACTTTTTTGCAAGTGAGATAATGTATCCACGGAGCATACAAGTGAAATACAATGTTTGTTTGTAAAATAAATAATTAGTGAAAGTAAAAATTAAAGATGATGTGTCAATTTATTTATTTATTTATTAAATCAATTTCTAAATCATTTTCAAAGTAGTTAGATTATTTGTTGCCATTGTTAACCTATTTTATTTGATTATTTGTTGCCATTGTTAACCTATTTTATCTAAATTAAAAGTTTATTATTCTTATCATTGACTAAAAGTTTATTATGTCAATTCATGTGCATGTTAGTTTTAGGCATAATGGATACACGAAGTCTATTAAAAATATATAAAATATTGACCACATGTGTTATAAAAAAATTCAACGATGCCTTTGTTAGCACCGAATTGCCGAGAATTGCCGAGATAATGCGGAAGGAATAAAACTAATGGAGTAAAATAATAATAATAAATTTGGTTATGGTATATATATATATATATATATATATATATATATATATATATATATATATATATATATATATATATATATAAGTTAATATAGTATTTTAATTGGGAGTGGTCCCCACTTTTCTCACGTTCATCTTACTTTAGCACTTTTTTAGGAGAACTTAAACCTGCATTAAATCTGACGTGGATTCTTTTTGACATTTCACTTTCATAACCACTTACAATTAAACAAACACCCGAAGTGTTAAATGCATTTCACTTTCTCACTTTCGTCTCTCACTTTCATACAAACAAACACCCCCTTAGTTGAGAAAAAAGAAAGTACAAGGACCACTTTGAGTCCCAGTGCATGGACCAAATTGGTTTTGAAGACTTTTCTTTTATTATCCATGTATAAATGTAAAGAATAGGTATTTATATAGCAATATTTGATAGGGTATTAGTATATAGCTTATTTGGTTACCAAGAAATTGAAGTGATGACAATGAGATCAATTTGCTTCAATGTAACTATGAAAATGAATCTTCTTACCCGTTATCTATGTATAGCTTATGTAGTAAAATACGTTCTTAGTTCAAATTCATTGTTGACTCTTCATTCTTTAATATATTTATTTATTTATATGTCATGACCAACTAAAATAGATAAAAGGTTTATTACATAATCAAAGCTTGAAAAGAGATGGCGGAAAACAAATTTATAATTGTTGCAAGCATCTAATCTGATTTGTTACATTAAGAACGAACACAATCAATAGATACTTCTTGATTATAAAAATTCATTTATGTTTCTCATCACTTAAAAAATGAAAGACAATCTTGTTTACGAGTTTATCTTTCCACCAAAGTTTATTGTCATCCTTAAATTTGTTCGGTACAACAATCCTGTTCTAAATAAATATTTAATAATTTTGGGTTTTAAAGTATACCTCGTTCAAAATTTTCGTTCCTTAAATATACCTCATTCAAATCTTTGCCTCTTAATACAATTTCTTAATATCATAAAGTCTTTTGATAACCTTCAAAGGATTGATATGATTAGGAGACACCTTAAGACATTCCGGCGTTGATTTTTTTTTTTCCAAGGAATATCTTGTATTTTATCAGCCCTAAAGTTTTCTGTTTTTGGATCCTACAGGATGTCGAGGGAAAACTGGTCTTTTTTGGATAAATTTAAGGGAGACAATCTTTTGTTTGATTCCATTACTTGCTTTAACGAAACAAAAATGTCAGCGCTGCACCTTTTCCTGCTTCAAGCATGACGTGCCTGACTATTTACTTATACTTGGGGGCTGTTTAGTTCAAATGTTAAAATTATAGAATTTGAAATCCCATAGGGGATTTGAGGTCCATAGATTTTTTTTACATGCCTTGAAATTTCTAAAATTTTGTTTGGTTCAACATTATTGTAGGATAATAAATCCTATAATTTGTAATATCTTGTTTGGTTCAAACCCAAAATTGTAGGATAACAAATTTTAGAATTTGTAATCTATAGTTGAACCAAACAAAGTTTAGGATTTTCAAAAGAATGATAGGTGAATATGCTTACCTTGGTGAGCTTACCTCCCACAAAAGAACAATACAATTGTATAGCAATTTGGGTAACCATACCTATTAAATTTTAAACTCCAACGGCTATAAACAGTCATAAACGGTCATATTTTTACAATGGCTATAAACATAGCTCAATTCCACTATCTTCATGAGTATTTTTTTTCAGGCAAGAAGCCTCCACACAAAAGAATTCAGCAGTTTTTATGGAGATGTAAAAATGGTGCAACTGTAAAATCGCGACACCCTTGAAGCAATGCAAAAATGGCAAAAATATTGGTCGTTACTATTGGGGTTGTGCTAAGTATCCAAAAAAAGAATGTAATTTCTTTCAATGGACTCATGATGATGATAATTGTATGAAGAGTATCGACAAAAGCAACCATGAAGTATCGGTTGAAGATAGGAAAAAACTCAAAATCAGGAAATTAAAGTTAGAATTGAAAGTTGCAAAACAGCAAATTATAATTTGAAAAATGTGTGTACTCTTTTTAATTTTTTTGTGTATTTCTATATTTTATGCCTTGTACTTGCAAAATGTATTGAATCGAATGAAAATTTTAGTCTATCAATTTTAAATTTTCAAAATAAACCTTGAGACTATGTAAAACAAAATACAAGATAAATGATAATGTAGAAGGCTCAGATAATGGTTATTTTATCAACACAGAATGCATCACCTATATAGTGTAATTGCGTTGTAGATTGCATTCAAAAATTGAGTTGCCTCACCTAAAAATTGGAAATGCAATCTAGATTGCAATCTCATCATTGAATGCCTCCTATAAACAACAACATCACATTATAGGTTGCATTATCAAAAGTCGACCAATCACCATTGCCATACCACTATAAATCCTCATAAAAGAAACCAGCAACCAAAGCCACCAATGAACCAATATCAACTTAAACCAAAAACAACTAGCAAGGCTCAACAATAACTTGAATCAAAATTATATATGTTTATGTACAAAGTCTAGCAAATAGCAAGGTCAAACCAGCAACTAGCAAGCTGTAAACAACCACGAAGCTAAAATCAGCAAACAACAAGCAACAATAAGTAACCAGCAACTAGGAAGCTAAAATCAGCAAACAACAAGTAACAATAAGTAACCAGCAACTAGGAAGCTAAAATCACAAACAACAAGCAACAATAAGTAACCAGAACTAGGAAGCTAAAATCGACAAACAACAAGCAACAATAAGTAACCAGAACTAGGAAGCTAAAATCAAGAAACAACAAGCAACAATAAGTAACCAGAACTAGGAAGCTAAAATCAAGAAACAACAAGCAACAATAAGTAACCAGAACTAGGAAGCTAAAATCAAGAAACAACAAGCAACAATAAGTAACCAGCAACTAGGAAGCTAAAATCAAGAAACAACAAGCAACAATAAGTAACCAGAACTAGGAAGCTAAAATCAAGAAACAACAAGCAACAATAAGTAACCAGCAACTAGGAAGCTAAAATCAGCAAACAACAAGCAACCAACAAGCTCAAATAATGAACCAGCAAGCAGCCAACAATCTCCCAGCAGCAAGCAAGCTTGCAAGCAATAGCAACCAACAAGCTAAAACTAGTATAGTAAACAACAATAAGCTCAAATAAGGAACTAGTGACCAGCAATCAAGCTCAACCTGAAAGCAACCGGCACGACTCAAATTCAATCAAGATAATTATATAAAGCTATTGTAGGGGCTCAGATATAGGTACAATATTGAAAACATAGATTGCCTCATCTAACAATGAACTTGCAATGTAGATTGCAATCACATGGATGTATTGCCTCACCTAAACATTGTAAATGCAATGTAGATTGCATTCTCATCCATGATTGCCCTACCTAAATATTACAAAGATATTGTAGATTGCATTCTCATAATAAGACCATCATCATAGGTGAAATATCTCAAACCAATCATCAATTAAAATGATCTTAAAAGGAATAGTTTCATACAGAATAGCCATACCAATACATAGCTCAGAAAGTAGGTTGTTATCAAGTATCATATCCATCCATACTTGCATCAAGTATCATAATATATGGATATATAAACCTGCAAAAGAACACAAACTATAATGAGATACCATGCTAAGAACATCAAAAATCATAATATATGGATGTATAAACATGCATCAAGTGTAAATAGCATACAATTTATATAATTAGCAACATCTCTTACATAATTAGCAACATCTCCATAAGTGCTCAAACCACATCACTAATTTGCATCAGTAAGTAGTGAAATATGCATCAAGTTTATAAAAGTAATATATATGTCAAGTTTTCAAAAGGCAAACACACAAAATAACCTGTTGGTCAACCATCACTCGTTGCTCCCAAATCCTTGGTCCTTGATAATATTCTCTATAAAAAGCTTTTGAGTATTTTTAGTTTTGATGATGAACCTCCTAGCTTTTGATTCATGAGCATACAAATAATCAAGAACTTTATCCAATGTGTCTTCAAGAAACTCAGCCTCATGTGCTAATAGAGCATTCGCCATGCTCTCACTCCAATATAAAATGTGTTGATGTTGAATTGAGTAGGACATTGACTTAATGAAATCGTGCATGAGAGAATCATCCTCTTTAGCCTTGCTACTCTTCTTATTAGAATGAGATGTGTCATTTGATGTAGAAGCTACCCCACTAGAATTCTTCAAATTTTGAACCTGAGTGTTGTTGTTTAGCCCAATTGGTAGCTCGAGCTCAAGATGTGAGTTAGAGGACAAATCAACCTCATTTTCACTAAGATCTATATGATCCTCATCAACTAGGACATATTGCCTAGAGCCAAGCTTTTCAGTCATATCTCCAGTGAGATCTCCCCTTGCTTGGTCATCTCCCGCGATATAATATAAGTCATCATAGTGTGTGTGGGGAGTGTTCAAATAATCTTTCAACCTAGAGCTATTGCATTTTTTTTCCTGTATAATGAAAGAATGCAAGATAAATATACTCATAAATAAAAATTCAAAGTTAACTAATTTAACCAAAAATTTACATGTGTCCACCTATCATAACAATCTGGATCCATTGTGATAATCTTAGTCTGTGGATCATAACCAACCCCACTCTTAATCTGGATCATAACCAACCCCACTCTTAATCTGGATCATAACCAACCCCACTCTTAATCTGGATCCACTGTGTTTAATTATATCATTAAACACAGCCAAAACTTTGTTTATTATGCCTATAATCTGAATCCATGAAGTTAATATTGGAATTGGATAGTGACCATGTCCACCCATTTTTGCTAACAAATTTGTTCTCACAGCAAACAGCTCTCCTGAACTCACACAAAGGCCTATAAGTGTATGCCGTCCCTCTCTCTACAATTTCAAGCTCTAATTAAAATTTTGATTTTCCAGAGGTTTATAAGCATACATCTCTCTGATTTTATAAGACCGCACAAAACCCTCCCGCAATCCTAAACAAATTCACAAGGCATCCTCAAATCGGGCTTTCATTGAGAACCATACGCATAAATACAACTGCTGACTAGTTGTAATCTCAAACACCAACACAACTTCAAAATTAAACCCCTTGAGCAAGCTGCCCAAAAATAAAAATAATAGTCGAGACCCACAAGAGGGCCTATAACTAGCTCATTCACATCTCGAGGGGTTAGAATCTTCATCGAATCTTCATCGTCAAGGAGAAGAATTCTGTAGGCTCCATCTAATTGTCTTATATTAGTATAATAACATATCATGTTTTCATCAGTGATGGACCAAAACCACCAGCCATAACCAAAAAATAACATGAAAAAGAAATAAATTTTGAACTTACAAATCAAAGCCTTCGAATCCCTAATTAGAAAGAGAGGGAACGAGATTTACCTGGTTCGGAGAGAATCGGATGGAACCCTAGAACAGCAAGATCACCGAAACAACAGAAACCCCCAAATTAATTTCTCCCAAAACAAAGCTCACCTTCAGATCTTCTTTCAAACTGAAGTTACAGCAGAAACCCTAGCCATTCTCCATCTTGGGGATGAGATTTGACCGAAAATTTATCGATTTGGGAAGAAGAATGCTAGGGTTTTGTAGTAGGAAATGGAGGAGGCGGGTAAAAGAGGAGGGAGAGAAAAATAGGAAGTGGTGAAAATAGGGCTACAATGAAATCCCGCTAGGGTCACGAGGGAAATAATGGGGGAAGGTTTTTACTGATGAGGAGCATTTTGTCAGAGATCCACACCAAATCCTGTCCCATTGTTAGGATTTTGCAAATTCTAAAACTTAAGTGTTTTTTGCAATTTAGGGATTCAAGATTCTAAAAATTTTCTTGAAACAAACACAATCTATGGAATCCAAAAACCCAAAAAAAAAACTCAATTTTTGATCCTAGAATTTGAATTCCACCCCATAGCCCAAAAATTTGCTTGAACCAAACACCCCGTTGGCCGAATGCAAAAACGTACACAAGAGATTCTCTGAGCAAATGACAATGAACCCAGCCAAAACTTTCAGTTACTCTGGATTCCTACAAACACAAAAAATACAACACAATACATGACAGACTGCCGAAAATGCCTCGAGCACCCCTGCTCTTTCCTCACTCGAGTTTTTCTTGAATCTTACCGGAGTCTAAAAGAATACTGACATAACCCCATATCAATATTTCATGATACAGTAAACATCTCTGTAACAGGAACATGCATAGATAGTATGCTCAGATTTTTATCATAAGCATCGCATTCTTTGTTCAGGTTCAATTGTGAAGCCTTGCAAGCTTGCTGAGATGAAAGAAGCCGAGCTAAAGAGCTTAATTGGTGATATCCATGGCTGTTTCTCTTGCGACGACCTTGCTTTCCTTGCACAACAGCTCTCATATTTGCACGTGGCACATGTGAGCAGGAAAACTTCACCATGCCGATGTTTTGCTGAGCATGGCCCGACAAATTTTCAATCTTTTGAGGAGAAATGTTATTACACAACTTTCTGCCTTCCTTCCAAGATATGAAGGACTCTTGTAACTTGGGTGGAACCTGCAGCAATATCCACAAGAGAAATTAGTTAAAATAAGACCATGTCTAGTAACAATTCCAATTTTTTTTCTCATAATTAAAAACTTCACCATCCAGTTCGACAGTAACAGTTTTCTTTAATAGTACGATGACAGGCATATAAAATTCACATGTAGAGAGATAAGCAAGACATAGAACAAAAATTTTATATGATTCCATCAGTATAAAGCGCTGGAAACATGTATCAGCTTGTAACAGCTAAGTCTGCAATACCTTAGTCATATTAACCCCTTCAAGAACCAGGATCCGCCCATTTCTCCCCCATGCAAAACAAAAAAACAAAAAAACAAAAAACAAAAAACAAAAAACAAAAACAAAAGCAAAAACAAGACAAAAACAAAACAAAAAAACAAAACAAAACAAAAAGGAAAAAATAACCCCAACCCTCCTAAAGAAGAGGCAAAAATGGCAACAATCTAATGACTAATGCAGTACAATTTTATACAGAGCATCATACCTTCAAAGTATGATTATAAATAGGAGAAATTGTGTTAGCGTCTAGAATTTTTCAGAAACTCTCCACACAACTTATTCATTTCTTTTTAGACCTCTTCAATCAATGATTCACTCCTGTAACCCTTTATTAATGTTTCTATAGTAAAGTAAAAAACTCTATAATACAAAGATAGACTAAAAAGAAGCTATGTCAGAAAAATAGTTTGTACTAATTGGGTTACAGGGGAAATTATTGATTTCAGGGGCCTAAAAGATGTTCTTTTTTTTGGGGATTATGTCTGTGTGAGTAGGGACATAAAAAGAAAACAAAACTGAACAAACAAATGATGAATAATGATGGCAAATTTACCATAGGAACTAAATTATGAGAGGCTAGCGACATCGATAGAGAGGAAAAAGGAGATTTCCCTGGCTTATCTTCACCCTTATTTTGACCAACCGTACCAAAGCTAGTGGGAGCCCCTTCATCCTCATCCTCATCCTCATCCTCTGAATCTGCTTCATCCTCACCAGCTTCAGCTGACACCCGATCACTATCCTTCTCAGTGACAACTCTCTTTTCTTCCTCTTTCTGCTTCAACTTCAGCTCATTCTCCATATCTTCCAATGCCTCTTCAAGACATATCTCAGCTTCAATAAACTCAAGCTCCTTTTCTATAAGTTCTTTATTCATCTCCCTGGCTTTCTTTTTCTCCTCGATCCAGTTATCCAACCTCTCAAAAAGTGGGTTTAGTTTATTCTCCAATGCTGATATCATATTCCCCAATTTGCTCTCTTTTTTTGCACCTGGTTCAGCTCGTCCATAGAACTCATCAAACCCGAGAGGTAAAAACTCAGCTTTTTCAGGGTCCACATCTTCTCCTTCTTCCAAATGAGGCTGCCAGAATAAGCGAACACCGTGTTCTTCATCCTCCACAAAATTGATCAGCCTTCCGGTAGGAGTGTGAACAATAAGAGGGTCTTCTGTGTAAATAAGTTTTGTTGGGTCTTCAGGATCAGGCTCAGGCTCCTTATTGATGAGAACAAATTCTGGACCGTCATCTGGAGAGTAAAAGGATATAATCAAGACTCAAGAGTTTGAGTTGATCTTCTGAATATTGAACGAAAAATACAAACTAAAATAGGCACCAGGTTTCAAAATCAGAAGCTAAATGCTGGATTGTCCACAGTTTTTTGTAAAACAAGGATAAGAAGAGAAAGGAAAACAGTGAATAGAATGGCAAGATGGTACAAACTTATGACTATGATGATCAGAAATATGGTACCTTTAGACCACCAATACTCAAGCTCCGCTGGCATCGGAATTCTTAGTGGTGCTTTATAAAAGGAATTCAACCACATCTCCCTTTCCTGATCAACTTCTTGAACATATGTCTTCCAGTAATCTGGAACCTATGAAAAACAATATACATTTAGGGGGTGTTTGTTTGCATGTAAGTAAGAGATGAAAGTGAGAAAGTGACTTGCTTTTAACATTTTAGGTGTTTGTTTACATGTAAGTTGTTACGAAAGTGAAATACAAGAACGTTGCCACATAGGATTTAATACAATTTTGACTTTCCCTAAAAAAGTGGTGAAGTCACATGAAAATGATAAAAATTGTAACCAATTTTAATTAAATAATTTTAACTGCACTTACTATTTAATTCTATTTTGCCACATCATCTTCACATTGCACTTTCAATAATGAATTCATTTTTTAAACAAACAGTGTATTTCACTTGTATGCTGACATGGATGTGAAAGTCATTTGCAATAAAAAGTAACTCACACATTTTCATTTCACTTTTGAATTGCCAAACACCCCCTTAGATCGTGCAGAGGGACAAATTTATGGTTGGACATGCCAGAATAAATCGTTTACCTCATAAAATTGGCTTACAAAACCAGGAGCCATCCATGCGTCATCTTCCTCATAGAAATATGGATGTTGTGGGTCCCCATAGGGGCCTCTCTCCTCCCTTATCACTGTAAGAGAAACAAAAAAGCATGAAGAATCAGACAACATTGACCCTGAAGTAGAAGAATAAAGTAAGTAGCGCAGTAACAATGATTAAAGAAGATCATAAGCGAAAAAAAGTAACAGTAAATAGACAACTTAATATGTATAAATGAAGTCAATACTATCAGTCACAGTGTCATTCATCTTCTTCTCAAAAGAACTTCAGAATTGACAGTGTTGACTCCAGTAAACAACACTTGTATCATGGTATATGAGATAGTAAGCAAGGTGCTTTGTAGAAATCAACTAACGGTGCATTTCTCTGCATATTAATATGTATATGTACAAAACGATGTATGCATTGTGCAACACCATATATTTACATATACATATATAAATAAAAGGCAAATGAACCAAGACAAATCTATTCTCAGAGTACTAACAAATACAATATGAAGAACAGAGTTATACTTCCATCAGGCTTGTTAATAAACATCTGTGCCTTCGCAGCAGCAACTTCAGCAATACCAGCATGCAACTGAAACAAAAGATGAATTTATTAAATTGTTTTTGAAACAGTAATTGTGAAGGGGACTACGTAAATACCGCCGACACATCTGAATCACACCCTGTTGAATCTTCTAAATGTTCTCCAAAGTAGAATCTACCCTGCATATCCCACAAAAAAAATAAAAAAATAAACAGTTAGGTATTGTTACTACTTAGTGGAGGATGTCAAAGTATTAAACAAGTATTAGATTTTTTTTTTTTGTTTTATTTTAACATGAGAACTAAATCTCCTACAAGATATCATCTCAAGCACTCAAGCTTCTGTTAGAAAATACAGAAAAAATAAACTTTAGCATGCACCAAACTAGGGTGCCTAACTATAATCTAAGCCTATTCTTGTGAATGTGATGGAATATGGATAGCATCACTAAACCGAGAATATTTAGGGCCTGACCAACTTCGACAGCCAGCTAACCTTAAGAACTACATGTTTCAGCTAAAAAAATGATGAGTTGATATGCACTTACATATATAATTCGCTCGTTGACTTCATATACACCGCAGCCATGCATCCGCCCATGCTTCCACTGCCCAGCATATCTATATCGGCCTTTTTCTCTGTCAAACGAACTCGATAGTCAGTAGAGTAGAAATGAAATCTTCTGCTCTTTCAGATGAAATGCTTCAGAAGATAATCAATTAAGAAGGAAGAGTGATCATAACTGGCTATGGTGGGGATAGTGATTAGTCAAAATAGTGTAGCAGTAAACTGACCAACACTTTAAGCTTCAGATATCTTAACTCTTTATGTCAAAAGTATCTTAGAATATAACATATCCAAAGATGATCATGAAGAATAATCTTGTGCTAGCACAGTGATGTTAAATATGGTCCAACCAAGAGCTGAATATTAGAGCTTTAGCATACCTGGCTACCAGCTATCCGAATCAAGTGAGTTTAAAATGTTAAGATGTTTATAAATAAAAAAACGGGGGTTTTATATGCCCTCGCCTGGCAAAACCAAAAATGAGGTTTATGAAGATGGTGAAACAATGTTTGGATATGGCACTGATATTGGTAAACCTGAATACTGATGCACCCCCAGATCAAAATAGAAAACTATTGTTAGTTAACCAAAAAGGAGCATAAGAACTTACGGTTTGTGACCAAAAACCTTAAGCCATCCCTCCCTTTCATAGAACGGAACTTCTTTAAGATTACCAGCTAGAAGAACACTATCTTCTATGTCCATCTCCAACCACTTTTTATCTTCTGGGGACATGAAATCTCTAGCTATGATTCTGCCTTCTGCACGCATCTTAGCTTCAAGTCTAGAAAGAAAGTGGACCAGAAAACCAATTTAAGCCTAGATTCTCTTGTGGGCACAACATGAGTGGTAAATAAACCTGACATACTTTGATCCTGGTACAGGCTCCACTCCAGGAATCTCCACTTCAACAACCCCATGCCCTTCCATTTCATTCCGAAGCCACTCTCCTTCATACCTGTATGAAAAATAGCGTCCTCACTCACTTTATTTAAGTAAACAATGCCCCAAAAAAAGGAAGAAAAATGGTAATATGGAGATCATCTAGAAGAGAATATAGATGATAAAATAATGTCCTGATTCCTAAAGCAATATAAAGAAATTAGCAGATGAAATATAAGAATAAGATTGCTTATTGTTAACTTCACACGAAAAAGAGTACATAAAGCAGCTAAACTTTGCCACTCATTCACTCACTAAACTTTGCCACTCATTCACTCACTATCTCCTACATATTCGAAGTAGAAACAAGTAAAGAATACATAAAATGCACAGAACACCACGTGGAGAAAGATGTCAGTAAGAAGTGAACCTAACAAGTCCCTCTTCAGCAACATAAACACCTTTCCCATGAGCCAAGTCATCCCAAACAGTTCCTTCATACCTTAGAACAAATAAACAAGCTTCATTAGAAATATAGTCAGACCTGACAGACTGCAACCTGAATAAAGGTGTAGCTACAAATAGAAGTCAATACTAAACAAATAGCGAGCAGTCGAAGAAGAAAAAAGAAATGGTTTGCTGAACAATAAAGTATTCAGAAAAAACTTTTAAAGTGCAAAAGAAAAAAAATTATTTTTACTAATGGAACATATTTAATAGTAAACAGATCACATCTCATACGTTCCAAAGTTCGAAATCATTCAGCACCAAGTACGGTTAACCTGCCTTTTAAATGGAGAATGACATATTTGTTGAATCCTTCAACTCGGAACTTTAACACAATAGCGGGCCCATTGACAAAACATGTGGTCACCATAGATGATGGGAGTTTGATACATATGTCCATGGTCAATGTTATACCTTAAGCGTAACCCTAGTTATATGTTCATAGGTGGGGAAATGGATCGTACATTGTCCAGCAATAACTTCTACATGTTATGTTGTCTCAGCTATGCTATTGCTTATCTTCCACATGCTGGTGCTAGATGACTGTCACCAACTTGTTCATGTCACATGTGCGGATGAGGTTTTACAAATATTAGGAACTTTGCCTGTGTTGCTAGTCAATATATCCATATTTGTGGCTGAACTAGGTAACATAAGAGAAAATCCTCCCTTTTGAGCCTGTAGCCATTTGAGGGGTACACCATGACCTAGGATCGTGTATTAGACGAAGGTAATAACTAATCTCCTTCTTATTATAATTTATATCCAAAGTCCAAAGATATTGAGTTTACTTGGGAGTGATCAAGTTCCGAATTTCTCAACAAATAGGTGCAAACCTTCATCGGAGTACGAAAAATACAAGAAAGCAAGTGTATATCTTCATAGCAGAGGATAAGGGCAAAAAGTGTGGGGCAACTTGAGATGTCATGCAGGTCTCCATGGGTTTAGGAGGCATTTCGCGGTAGAAGTTGCATAGAAGGTAATTGATAAGATGCAAGCTTTTAGAGATAAAATGGAGAGTTCATATGGGACTATGTTTGCATTTATATTGCAACTGCATGTACAAGGAAATGAATTGCTAACCATAGAGCTTCCGCAAAGGACTTCAGGAGGAATTACATAGACTTTAACCCAGTTCCGTTGACATCAAGTATCTTTGGTATTTTGAAGCTTTTGCTCAACATAACAGTCAAATTTCAGATAGATAGCATCTCCTAGTTCTACAAAAATCATATACACGTCTAGTAAAAGAGCAATCAACAATGTCCCCTCCTAGTACAATAGCTATAGCTAATACGTCAACAATACCGTGCTATAATAGGGAAAAACCACCTAAATGTTCTCTTTAGTGTCAAATGCCAATCAAAATCCAAATGCGAACGTTCTTCATCATCCATTTTGATTTTGCAACAATCTTTTTGGTGCCACAAACAATGCATATTGAAATTTAGATGTAGTTGGAAGAACAACGGCACTTACGAGCTGCCGTCGGGGAAAACGAAGCTAACCCATTTGAGAAACTCCTCAACCCTATCCAACTCCTCGATCACAGACTTAGGCGTCGAAATGTCATGGTGGTTATCAGGTATCACAGGATAATACTTCCTATAAGGAAGATAAAACGGCGCAATCGGAGGATCCCTTCCCTCCTTGATCTCCTCCGTCACAATCTCCCACTCCTCCTCGTCGGCCCACACAGGGTCCCACCCGGGCTCCGTAGCATCGACGGGCCCATCGGCCCAGAGCTCCCTCAGGTCTTCTTCCCGCCAATTCTCTGGATCTTTGGGGAAATTGAAGAGGTCTTCAGGGTACACGAAATTGCGCTCCTCTTGCTCCTCCTTCTTCTTTAGGGATCGGCTCTCCAGGGCTTCGGTGAACTTGCGGACGGTGGTTTCCGGGGATTTGTCGTCTTCGTCGTCGCTGGAGCTATAGTCGCCGGCGTAGGAGGTTGGGTCGCCGTCGGAGTCGGAATCGGAGTACTCTTGTTCTTCTTCTTCGTCGTCGTCTTCTTCCTTCTCTTCTTCTTCTTCGTTGGATTGCTCTGGTTGTTGTTGTTGTTGATCTGGGGATGTTTCGTCTTCGTTGGCCGCCATTTTCGATAGAGAGGATGATGAATGGGGAAGAGAATGGGAAGGGATAAGGTGAGGGGGGGAGATGGTGAGGATTTATTAGTAGGGTTTTTCGTATATACCCTTCGGATGAGGGGCACTTTTAAATTTATCCATCGAGTTAGTCCCCCGAATGACAAATCTTCAATAATTTCATATGCGCAATTTCGAATATGAAATTGAGAGACTAAATTGTAAGAACCTAAAGATTTAAGGGACTTATGAGCAATTTCGAATATGCAAGGGACTGATATGTACTATAGATTTGAGGACTAATGTCGAAATAACCCTAATTAATAAGGTTATTGGCACTTTAATACCAAAGATTTACTCTTTCTTAATTTCAAATACCGTGAAGTTCTACTGTAACAACTTGATACTTGAAATGCCAAAAATTCATCATTAATTTTGTTCAAGAATATCACCATAGAGAAGTAAATGAGGAACAACATTTTACCAAATTTCGGTTTTTTTAGTTCAGACAAAATGAGAAGCAAAGTTAAGACTTTGATGACATACTTCAGTGCGAGATTTTATTTTATTTAAAAATTCAAACTACATTCAACTATAAAGCTAAATAATTAATTACATTCTGATACCCTGTAGTATGATGTAACTACATAGATGATCTTAAAATTTGTGTATCTACACAAGTAACTTCGAGTTTACTGACCGGGAGTTTAATGACCAACATGGAATTCTTTACAAAACTTAATGTTGCATATGAAAAGACAAAAATGCCATTTTATAACAACATATTTCCTCATTGTTTTGGGCCGATTTAACTCCAAAGGCTGTTGTGAGGACCACTCAAAGTTCAGTGCAATTGAAACAAGCTAAACAAATTAAGAAACAAAATATTTTATAATGGATTACTTACATATTAGTCCCTCATATCTTCAATAATTCTATATCAGTCCATCAAATCTTTAAAATTGCTCATTAGTCCCTCAAATCCTAAGGGGTCTTGCAGTCTGGCCTCTCAATGATCAATATATCCCTTATTTATATATTTCCTCCCAAAGTTCATCTTGTTCAAAAAAAGTTTATTTTTAGTTTGATACCTTCAAATTTTTTATTTTATTTTTAATACCCAAAAGTTTCTGTTCAACCCTACCTTGTTTAAAATTAATACCATAAACTTTTTCCTAACACTTTTGGTACGACAAAGTTTATATCTTTAGCTTTCATATCCTAAATTTTTATTTTTGACACTTTAGTAGTCAATTTGGATATCAAAGTTAAAAGATGTATAAATTTTGAGGTAACAAATTTGAAAATTGTGGAAACATTGGGATATGAAAGCTCATGTGTAAAATTTAGGATACCAAAATTTCAGATAAAACTTCAGGGTATCAAAATAAAAAGTTTATAAACTTTAGGTATCAAATTGCAAATAAACCTTAAAACAATTGAAGTATCAAAGTACAAATAACCCTTAAAATAATTGAGGTTACCAAATTGCAAGGCCTCTTAGGATTTGAGGGAGTTATGAGCAATTTCAAAGAATTGAGAGACTAATATAGAATCATAGAAGATTTGAGGGACTAATTTATAAATACCCATCAATAAAATTACTTTCCCACACAATGGCAATGAGTACCGGAAACGGTGGGCTGAAAACTTCATGTCAGCATAAAAAAAGAAAAGTAAAAAAAATAAAATAAAGAAAAAAATAGTGTTAACTTGTCATTAGGGTTGCTTGTGTAGATACGTGGACCTCCAGTGTCACGGGTGTAATTACAATATATAACTAGTTAATACACATTTGCTTATAGTTGAGTGAGAAACGATGACGGCCAACTCCAATTTTAAAGCATGGTAGAACTTTAGACATACATTAAGTATCAAAATAAAACTTAAAAAATAGAAAACACAGTTGTAATTGCCCTTGGGAAGAGACAAACATACCACGGTAAAAAAAAACTGCAATTAAATGAGATAGAGATGCACGAATAATCAACTGGAGGTAAACATCATTGACAAGTAAATAGTGAAATAGTCACTGCAGATGCGAAGGGTAACATAAATATTTGAGAATATTACAACACAACATTTATTAATTTCACATGCTAAAGGATACAAAACTGCTTTAACATGGAACACTAAATGTGAAAAGAGCACATTAGAAATTCTCGCATTGTATTAGTCGACATGTCAGTGAAAAAACAAATGGAGTTAAAGTGATCGTTAGATTTTGGTCAGCAGTGAATACAAGTTAGTAACCTCAGGGGTTCTTTTGGATTCTTTTAAAAAGGAGATTGCAAATAAGAGGAAACATATTATCTAAAGGTTGGTCAGGAGACCCTCTCTGCTCTCTTTGTCATAATGATCTAGAAACATATGACCATCTTTTCTATAGCTGCACAGTTTCAAGATAGGTTTGAGATATGTTCACTTCCCGTCTTCAGTCTATTCAATGGCCAAACAGTACTTTTAAAGATCTTCTAGATGCAAATGGTAACTTTATTGGTGAAACCAAGATTAACAGATTCTGGAACATCTTATTTCTAACTCTCTGTTGGTGTTTGTGGAGAGTAAGGAACAACTTGATTTTTAATGAAGAAGTTTTCGAGCCTCAGAGGATTGCTTCTAATATTGTGCATTTTATTATGTTCTAGGCAGGGAGTTCAAGCAAGAAGGCAACAGGAATCCAAGAGGGGCATATGAGAAGGAGATCCAGGAGCTTATTAAAAGCTCAAGTAGCTCCAGTGAAAATGGAGCTGGTACTAATTTCTGATTATAGGGCAACATATTGTATATGACTTGACAAACCTGTCTGTGTTTTGTTTTTTGATGTTCTTCTTTGTTTTTGTTAAAACTGTGTAAGGTGCCAACTGTGTGCGCATGCTTTTGTAAGTATTGTAAGTATAGGTTTTAGCAGTTTGGGGGACTAAACAGAGTGTAGAACTGAATATATCAGCATCTATGATTCACGGTTATAGGTGATGACAAGGTCCTCTCCCTATTCCATAATATGAACTGCTTGATACTTTTAGGTTCTTCACTTGGTTTATTTTCCGAAACCAGCTGTGTTATTAATATATTGAACAGGGTACCTCACCCTATTTTTAACTTTCAAAAAAAAAAAGTTATCAGTCCCAAAATAAGTCTTGTAGATACGAAGACCTCAAGATCACCCGTGTAATTACATCATACAACAGGGTACCAAAATATAATTAATCCAAAGATAAATTGCTAACTTCTTCTTTTTACAAAATCAAAATGACGGTATGCTTAGTTGGGCTATGCATCAGATTGATGCATAATATTTGGGCATTTTTTATGACATATTTTGCACTGGCATCCGGGGCACAAAGATAGCATGCATCTTGTGAGCCACAAATGAATATTAGGTGTAAAACTTTTGATTTTCTATTTGTCAATATATACATGATCTATATCTATATTTTTATAGGTTTTTTTAAATTATGAAAACCACTTTTAAAATCGACCAAATCAATAGAGACCATCTTTAAAATTTTTAATACAAAAACTATCATATATATAAGATTAGCGTTCAATCAACCACTCTTAGACATTTCATATTCAACTTTTACTCTCCCTACCGAAACTATCCTCTTACCCACCCAAACTAACCCCCCTCCACTCCACCCTTCCCCCTTTCTCCCTCATCCATCCCATCTATGTCCTTGTTATCCTCCGTGCAAACCACAGCCAGATACGAGTTTAGAGTGGGGCAGGCAGGGTGGTCTTGACCCTCTCCACCCTCTAAGATTTTTTTTCGAGAAGACAGTTTATCGATAACACATTCTATAATTTTAACTGTAATTAATTATAGCATACGCAATTATCTCTCACAACCTTGTTATATAGCATTCAAGATATACATACTTTCCCGTGGAAGCTCTTGTGAAAGTAAACCACACGAAAGAGGAATAAGGCAATCTCAGAATTAAAAATATGCATATTAAGCGATATTTGAGATTTGTTATCAAACTATAACTTGAGATCCTCTATATCCTTGATTGTAGAGATTCTCTGCAACTGACTAATCAAAACTCTTCACTCGGTGACCCCCATGAATGATATTAATTATCTAAATAATATAAAAATACTTTTAATTGTGGAATCCACTGAGATAAGCCAATAATATTAGTCCACTAGGTATTTTCTATAATCAAAATTGTAGAGAATCCGGACCCATTTTTATCCTTCTTTCCACCTAATTTGATTTTCTTTCCTTTTAGATTTCCAAATAGATAATATGACATAAATATCTTTTCTATTTCCTTAAAAATTCTATATATATATATATATATATATATATATATATATATATATATATATATATATATATATATATATATATATATATATATATATATATATATATATATATATATATATATATATATATATATATATATATATATATATATATATATATATATATATATATATATATATATATATATATATATATATATATATATATATTGATATATTGATATATTTAATTTTTATTCCCTTTAAAATTTTGTATAGATAGAAACTTTGAATCCTATCTATATTATTGTATACTCTGAAATTTAAACATTGATCAGACAAATACTAATTTTTAGATATTTAATAGTCTTGGTGAGGAGGACACATGTGTTGCACGGTTCCGCTCCATGGAGTTGTTACACATTGAAATTTGTATTAGATACCTTAGTGCTCATATGTTGTTTCAAATCGATCATCCTAATTGCTGATTCTAATCTTGATTAGAAGGACTAATAATAGCTTAAGAATTGAAGAGCCTAATAGCAATTTCAATGATTTTAGGGATTAATTTCAAATAAATTAAGATTACGGGACCTAATAGCTATTTAAATGATTTGAAGGACTAATTTCAAAATTTGTATATCTACATTTTCAATTTTGAAGCCTTTATAGTACTCTTCTTGACAAGAATAGGACTTTGTTGGATAAAAGGAGAAACCGATCTAATAGCAAATCTCCATTAGAGTGTCAGGCTAAATTCTTTGTTAATTGGTATTACCGACATGAATCCTCATGCAGAGTCTTGATATCATTATTATCTATTGAAAGAAAAGGTATAAACTTCAAATTAAAATCTATACCGTTCTACAACCTAAAATTTGCTAACCATTTATAAATTTTCAATGCGTAATTTCGGGTAATTTTTAGAAGTTTATCTATAGAGATCCAGATATTCATATTTAGATATTATTCCCTCAAATCTTCAATAATTTCATATCAGTCCCTCAAATATTTAAAATTGCTTATAAGTCCTTCAAATCCTAAAGGGTCTTGCAATCTGGCCCTAAATACTTTGTAGTATCAAAATCTTGGGAAAAGCCTTTAAACATCAAATTCAAAGAGGTGTTAACTTTAGGGTATCACAGTGTCAAAGAAATACTTTGGAGTATGGAAGTTAAAAAAGTTGTAAACTTTAAGGTACCAAGTTGCAAATAACTGACTTTTAAAAGTGGAACCTTCCAAATCTTACTTACTTCTCTTATATATCTAAACTTTAATTTGTTGTTTAGTATTGTTTTATAAAGCTAAAGTTTTACTCCAATTTACTTTAAAACCCACATAGTTCTATATCTTCTCATACACCCAACATACAGTTTTTTTTCCTTTAAGAGTTTTTATATGAAAACCACATTTAAAATAGTGGTGTAATACAGGAACTATCTTTATTGTTTAATTTATACAGGAACCACTTTTAAAGTATATTTTATTTCAATCAACCACCAAAATCCATTTCTTGTTGATGTTTTTTTTATCAAAATTACTTTAATACCTCTATTTTAACTCTCTCTCTCTCTCTCTCTCTCTCTCCCCCCGCCCCCTCTCCCTAGGGCCCACAGATCTCGACATCGAATTGGGGCCCACAAATTTCAACGAGCACGCAGGCGGCGCGGGCGGGGGTGCTGCAGTGGCCGACGATGGATCCCGGTTGGTTCTCCTCTCTCTCTCTCTCTCTCTCTCTCTCTCTCTCTCTCTCTCTCTCTCTCTCTCTCTCTCTCTCTCTCTCTCTCCAATCTCGCCATGAACTTGCCAGGATCCGTCGTGGGCAATTGCGGCACCCTTGCCAAGATCTGTGGGCCCTAGAGAGAGGAGAGAGTGTGTGTGAAAAGAGGGGTATTATAGGAATTTTGACAAAAAAGTCAACAGGAAATGGATTTTGGTGGTTGATTGAAATGAAATATATATTTAAAGGTGGTTCCAGTATAAATTAAATAATAAAGGTGGTTACTATATCACACCACTATTTTAAGGGTGGTTTCCATATAAAAACCCTTCCTTTAAGCCCAAACTATATAATGCAAAATGTGTAGCTAGAAAAAATAGAGTATGTTGCTATACATTCTATAGTCCGTGGTGGAGCCAGAACTTTATCTAGTGGTGGCACTATATAATCATCATGATTGTATTTGAGGTCTATATTGATAAATTTATAATTTTATAGTTGTCAGTGGTGTCATGCCCAGAATTTAGTAGTGTCCAAAGCAGTAAATACAAGTAAAAGTAAATAAAAGTACATAAGTAGCTCCACCATTATGTAGCTACGCCACTCAGTGCCGGAGTCATTCAATGGCAGGAGATGACCACCTACCGACCCCCACCCCCAAATAAAAAAACATTCTACCATTTTAATAATATATTAACTAGTATGTTCAGTGCACACGATGCGTGCATAAATAACACATTTGTGCAAAAAAAATCGTTAGCATTGTTATGTAGATTAGACAATAGGAAATTGCCAATATTATGATTTGATCAACATTATCATGAAATGAATTTTAATAAGTAGTAATGGTGAGGGTTGGTGCAATTATGATCATATTCTCATTGACCTTTTCACTTTGGCCCCCAACAACCAGTGTCAAAAAACACCGCCAACTCCGCAAGTCAAATCACATTTAATAAGTAAATATAAAATTCTATTCAAATCTTTTAGGCATGAGAAAAAATCGGAGCTTGCTCCTTTTATAGTTCTCTCATAAACCTCAACCAAAATTTATCTTAAATCTCTCAATTCTTCTTTCTCCTTCCCAATTTTCACTTAGAGGTTGTTTGGGGAGGCTTATTTTTTGGTTAAACTAGCTTTTAAGCTAGCCTTTTCATTTCTATCTGTTTAGTAAAATGCCTAATAAGTTAGCTTATAAGTTCTATTTTAAAAAACTGGTATACCCCAGCTTTTGAAAAACTAGCTTATAAGCTCATTTAAAAAAGCTAGGTTTGACCAAACAAATTACTATTCTACTCAAACAATTTTTACAGTATTTTTTATCAAGAAAGCCAAAAGCCACTAAAAGCTAGCATAACTTAAAAGCTTAAAAAAATAAGCCTTCCCAAACACCATCTTAATTATCACTTACCTTTCTTAGATTGGGTGTCCCAACAAGTTTTTATTGGATCTTTGAAGCAATTTTTGATTAAGGTAAAAATCACTACATTCCTTGTTTAATATACTTATTAGTTTATATATTTGTTTAATTACTGGTATTGTATTTAATTTTTCAATATTGAGAAATTGATGACGGTAGAAGAGAAAAATATAAGTATAGGATTTAGGAACTATTTCATTGATTAGTTCATGCACATATGATGGGTTTATATACACCAAAGAAATCTATAGAAGGTAAGCTAATTGTATCACTGAATCCTCAATTATATCAATTACATAATTGTTTGTCTATTGCCATATTAGCTTGGTCGATCATCCATAATTAACATGAGATAATTGAGAGAATATTCCTAGCATATCTCCAATAGAAACAAACAATGCGCCTTGTTGAAAATTTTAAATCTAACTTGTTGTAAATTTTTTTCTCTTTTAATAGTAGTGTTTTATTGATGCTTGTATAAATTTATAAACTATTGTGATTTATTGTAGAAAAATTATCATTATGTAAAGAGGGTCGCTTATCGTTATAAAATTGACTACTTACATAGAAAGAGGTCATGCAATTGTTATGAATTCTCGTATTTGAACTTCTACTAATGGTTACTATTTGATTTAATCCTTTAGTTTATCTTGATGTTTATATATTTGCCCCACCAAAAAAAACTAGAATCCTAGCTACGCTACTACCTATAATATGTAATTATACACCTTATAGTATATAGCTATACATCTTATAATATTCAAGTATATGCATTTTATACTACTAGTATGGTACAGGTGCAATGCACCAGTACTTATTTTCATTTTTATATATAGACTATAGGTGCAAATTGCAATAATAATTTTTGTATGCATGTCAGTGCAAAAGCAAAAAATGCAAATTTTGGTGAACTGATGAGCATGCTTTGTATATGATAATAGTTTGTTAATTTACTTATACCTAATTTATTTGACATAAAATATATTTCATGTTGAAATTTAAAATAACTAATGAGAAGAAATTTATTTGTCTTAATAAATTGTCAAATTGTTTGGAAAAGCGTACTCCCAAATCTTAATCTTTAAACAATTCTATAATTATATAACACATATAAATTTTCTAAGTCAAGAAAATGAATAACTATCCATAATAGCTTCCTACATTTTAGAAATTAATTTTTATTAAATTACATGATTTCTAGTATTTTCTAGATTTTATCATTTTGGACTGAAAAGAAATATTTTATGAAATATGGGTTAAATAAAAATCCTAAAATTATTTATTGTTTGAACTGTACTTTATGGGTTTAGACTAAGTTTTTAGAATTTAGGGGCTAATCTAAACTTCCAGATAATGTTTTCTTGCTTGTGGACTTCAAAGTAATAGTTTGGGATTTTTGCCTAGTTTTTCCTTTTCCTTCTCCATTAACTTATTCTAAGTTTTAACTATTAGACCATAAACTATCGGGGACGTGTAAAGGTTGGAAAGTTATCTAAAGTTGCAACTTTTAATAACAAACTCAAGTCATGAAATACTTGCTTAAAATTATAGTATTACACCAAGTCATATCACTCTAAGGCAACTAATAATAGACATCCCAACCCTAGCAACCTAAAAAAATCATAATCTCGATGCAAGATACAAAATCCGGATACAAAGTATCTAAACCAATTAAAATGGCTAAACTGTTATTCATTCCATACTCAATCCAAGATAAATTCTTTGAGTGACCATTGCAATAATTTCTTTTGCAGCAAACAATGTATGGTGCAACAACTTAAAACACATGTATAATATCTAACGACTCCATAGCTTAAAGAATCACATCCATCATAAAACAACAACTCTCCAACCTTTACATCAAAAACAAAATTATAAAATCTGACCTACATAAAACTCCATAAAATATATATAATATCAAAGCATCTCCCGAATTTGAACAGTTCACTCAAATCATGGGAAATGGCCATGGATACCTATATAAACTCCGAATATGACACTATGCTCTTCTCGATCGCCCTCAGCATTGTCCTCGTCGCCTCCATCATCATTGCCATAACACCTCCTTGCCTCTTCGATCAATATCGAATAATCGTCGTTATGATGGCGGAGGAAGGTATGGCTATAACCCATGTATCACTGACTGGAAGAATAATCGATGGACTCTTTTGCTATTAGTTCTTGTTGATAATGAATAAAAAATAATATGTGGTGCGAGAGAAGGAGGAGAAGGAAGGTTTTGCCATGGTGAACAGGCAACTTGCTATGATTTTTCTATAGGAGGCTATGAGGAATGACATGTTGGGAGGAGGCTGGTGGTTTATATATCTTCTTATTTTTTGATATAACATTCAAAATTATATTTAATTTTTGCATGCCTATTGAGCTCTCATTTTCTCATCCGAAAATAACTTCTAACCCTTCAGCTTTCTTTCATTTTTATGTATGCATTCAATTCTCATTTGCCCTGTCAAATATCACTTACAATCTTAATTTCAACATCTCTTATCTTATTCTTATACGTAATACAATCATAGATTGAAATTTTTAATGTTAAATAACAAAATATACCAAAATTAGATTATAGAGATGAGTATACATAAATGAGAAGGAAGTTATGATTTGGGATTTGAATGGTTTGATGGGATTAATATAGGATTAATGGAGGGTTATAAAAATAGAAGTTAATATTCATGGATAATTGATATGAGAGTTATGTCATTATTAAGTATGTATGTATATATATATGTGTCTATATAATGTATGTGTTTATATGTATGCATGTATGAGTTTTATGAATGCATATACGTATTTTGGAGGGTATTTAACACCATATACACTTTATATATATATATATATATATATATATATATATATATATATATATATATATATATATATATATATATATATATATATATATATATATATGTGTCTATATAATGTATGTGTTTATATGTATGCATGTATGAGTTTTATGAATGCATATACGTATTTTGGAGGGTATTTAACACCATATACACTTTATATATATATATGTGTCTATATAATGTATGTGTTTATATGTATGCATGTATGAGTTTTATGAATGCATATACGTATTTTGGAGGGTATTTAACACCATATACACTTTATATATATATATGTGTCTATATAATGTATGTGTTTATATGTATGCATGTATGAGTTTTATGAATGCATATACGTATTTTGGAGGTATTTAACACCATATACACTTTATATATATATATATATATATATATATATATATATATATATATATATATATATATATATATATATATATATATATATATATATATATATATATAATAGAGGGGCTTATCTCAAATTTTCATAGTGGAGGGTTATCTACAATATGCTCAAATTTGAGGAGGCGTTTCTCAAATAAAAATAAGAGAGGGGGTTTGCTAAGACACCCCTCATATTTGAGGAGAATTTTCTAAAATTAATCCATGATTTTATGTAGAGAGGCTCGTATATGCATTTTTTCTTTAATTTCTAGATTTATATATATGGTTATGAGATTTGTTTAATTATGGATATATATAATATGATAAGAATTATATAATATTCGATTATTATAACTTTCTAATTACGGATAATTTTAATTTGATGATGATTCTTAGGTGAATATAAGATTAGATGACCATATGTCATGTTCTGATAGGATAGTGAGACACGTGGTTACTTGTGATATGACACATGTCAAATTTTTATGTTTTTATAATATGACACACGTCAACTTTTTTGTATCTTTAAAAGTTCCACCAATTTCTCTTAATATATAAAGAAGGGATATAATGAAATGTAAATTTCAATTTTCTTTCCTTTAAAATTTCGTGAAGATAAACATTCAATAAATTTGGGTTTCATTTAAGAAAATCTCTCAATTACATATCAAAATCCTCATTAATCAAAAAATTAGATAAGAATAATTTGTTAAATACATTCTCTACTTTCGTTGGAATTTCACCGAGGTATCACTGTTGTATGGTCAAATATACAAAGAGCAATCTTTTTGAAATCAACACGAATGAATTACATAATTGATAACATTATTTGCTCAACCACCAC
The DNA here is from genome assembly GCA_012295165.1 of Asparagus setaceus. NCBI lineage: Eukaryota > Viridiplantae > Streptophyta > Magnoliopsida > Asparagales > Asparagaceae > Asparagus > Asparagus setaceus. The sequence goes on from CM022707.1 coordinate 29,393,486, forward strand.
GCGAGGCCCCTTGGTTGAACAATTCTCCAGTCGTCCCCAACCATGGTTGATATGGGAGAGGAGGGTGAGGCGGAAGTTAAAGAAAGGAGGATGGCTAGAAGAGGAGATAGATGGTGGAGGAGGAATTGAGGAGGGAAGAGATGCGGTGAAGGAGGAGAGATGAAAATAGATAGACGAGCAAGGAGCATGAGTGTGGGAGGAGGAGAACAACGGAGATAGAATGGATGACGATGAGGGCGTAGGGGGAGTGGACAAGGAGGAAAAAGGGAGGATGGTATTTTGGATAGTCTATTACTGTATGTATACCTTAAGCGAAAACCTTTAGCCTCACACCTTCCCATAACTTGACACCTCAGCACTTCTCTTCTCAAATAAAATCGCCATGTGTCGTTCATCCTGACCGTCCATATACCCATCATAAAATAAAGAAATCCACCAAATTTCGGAAATTAAAATCTGTTACAAAATTCAAAATCTGTTACTATATCAACCAAAATATTCGGAAATTATAACCTTTTAAAATGTATTACTATACTTTGGATAATTTCACATGAGAGATTCAATTTAAAATATAAAATCGGTTTAACCTTAAATACGTTTTTGTTACATATAGATTTAAAATTTTCTAAATTATCGTGGTAAATATTCCTATCATTATACTACTGTAGCAAACAGAGAATATCAAAATAAATAAAAATTTTCGATTTTGATGGGTGAAATTCATTGAAAATTATTTTATATTTTACATAAAGTATGTTTTAAAATATATCTAAATTTATAAGCCCTAACTTTGATTTCAAAAGAAAATATAATAAATAAGAATTTGTATAGCACGTGAGATAATTTTCAAAATTGAATTTTTATATTTGATGGAATTTTGCCATTATGTAATTGGTAAAAATTTTAATATTACGATTTTATATATCATATATCATCCTTCAAATTTTGAATTTCAAAATTTTTACTTGAGAAGGAAATTTATATTTCAACAACTTCTTGTTAGTATATCCATAAAATCGAATATTTCACTTTCATATCATTAAAAAATCTCTTTCCCTCTATAACAAAGAGATAAGATATGGAAATATTATTAGGTTTATTGTTATGGTAAGATATTGAGTATCTATTTCTATAATAAAATTGAATATTTCAACAACTTATCATATATATCATATATCCATTATGATATTGATTGAATTATTCTGAGAGATAAGATATGGAAATATTATTAGGTTTATTGTTATGGTAAGATATTAAGTATCTATTTCTAACAACCTTAAATTATGATATTGAGTATCTTTTTCAATTATTGGCATATCTTTTTCTTGCATTTGTTACGGATTTCAAATTTTAAAAGCATGGGTAATAGAGGGAAAGATAATTGCGTTTTTCCCTATAAGAAACACCGATTCTTCAAGGAAAAAGTTGCAGATATATATCATCTTAGGTAATTGTCTTTTAATTTTGAAATTAGTATATTTTTAGTTTTATTTATATTGATGTTTATAGTTATTTTAGGGATATACAATTAGTTTATAATTTTTGAGTTGTGTTCAATTATTTTATTTTTTAATTAATTTGTATTATTTACTAATCTTCTTTAAATTTCCCTCACGCAGAGCACATCGGTAAAGATTGTTAGCAGTCACTGTTGGTTGGTTCTCTTTTGGTAATGGTCTTTTTATTTTCAGAATTCATCTAATCTGTGAATAAATGTGCACCCTTCCCGAATTACATGTATGTAGATCTTGATTCTATCTATCGACACAGCTTCAATTTAGAATTTACACTAACTTTGGTTTCTACTTTGTAGATGTTATTAGTGTTGTGGATGAAATATATGGGATAGATAGCATCGAGAAAAATGGAAAAAAGTTGCAATTTAGAAGCCTAAAAATGCATGATCAAGAGTATGTTGAATTGAAATTCAACTTTTTACTATAAAATATAGATAAAAATTGTATGTAATTTTTGCTTTTATTTTTTTCTGCAGGAACAATATTATAGCCATCACATTATGGGATGAATTAGCATATGTTCTTGATGACAAATTAAAATTGCGAATCGAGTTCAATGGTTTTCATTGTTACGGGTCTTTTGGTTTCAAGATTTAAGGGTCAGTGCATAATCTACTGAAAATAAATTAGAAAATCTATATTATTCATTTTCTATGTGGTATGGATTCTGAATTTGATTCCAATAAGTATTTTACATTATATTATGCATTTAAATGTTACATACTCCTTGCAGTCAAAGGTTTAACCGGTTTGACATCAACTTATCGACAAAGGTTTACATAAACCTTAATGAGAATAAGGAAGTTGTCGAAACTCAAAGGTATTGAATATTATATTAGCTTATTGCAAATATATTTCATTTTTATTCATATTTTTAGCTAACAACTGAAATTTCTTTTTTGAATAAACAATATGTTTTTAATATCCATATCAGTTCTATTGAAGTACCTGCACAATGCCAAAATTTTGAGAATGGGACTAGATCATTACACTCGCAAGTGAAGTATGAAATTGAAAATGGTACAATTGAAGACATAAGGGAAGTTAAAGATTTGGTTATTGATGAGGTAAGTGATTTTATTAATTTTTGGTTTTATTCCGAATGAACGTTGCAATCTGTAAAGCCTAAACCTAATCCCCTACCATAGCCTAATTTTTCCCCCCACCCTAGTCTATTTTCCCCCCTAACCCTCTATTTTTCCACCCTCTATTTTTCTACCCTAACCCTCTATTTTTCCACCCTAACCCCCTCAACCACTCCCTTTCCCATCCTATAAATACCCCGTCTCTCTCACGGTTCATCACACACAAAAACAAAGAAAACAAAAAGAGAGAGAGAGAGAGAGAGAGAGAGAGAGAGAGAGAGAGAGAAGGAGAGAGGAGGAATTGCTTGGTATTAGGGTTCAGAGGCTTTTCTCCGAAATCTCGGCAAGCATATTTTTCTCAATATTTATTTTTGTACCTTTATGCAAGTATTTAAATTTTCTTAGGTAAATTTTATATCTGCTCTATCGGGCCCCGGGTTTGTCCCAACAAGTGGTATCAGAGCCTGGCTTAGGGTGCGTGTATCTGCTTAGCGTATGCTCTGTGGCTGCCACCAAAGGTGGATCCTCCACATCAGAAAATAAGCTAGATTATCATTTACCCTATAAAAGGCACTGGGCACTATTCACAAGGGCGGTACTATTCATGTACGGAACTATTCACTAGTACCGTTACTGTTCACAAATACGGTTACTGTTCATGTAAAATAATTTTTCAGTAAACCGGTTTAAGTTTACTCGAATCCGTTGGTGTCTAGGGCAAGGTTTAGAGGTTGCTTACGGCACTCCGTAAGGAACGTGGTACTTAATCGGTCATAGACCAACCTCTAGTACTCTCCTTACCTGGCTAACTGACCGAGTAAAGTTCAATCATGTCACTAAAGAAATTTTTGGTTAAAGTTCGATATCAGCAACTAGACCCGTTTGATTTATAACTAAAATTTCAGACTAGTTTGGGCCTTTTTCCTCACTAAAACTAAATGTGTGGATCTTGAAGTTATCAACCCAAACCCGTTTGACCTATACTAAACAATTATGTAATTTATTTATTTTCCAATGGAGTTTATGTGTGAGGTGATGCGTTGATTCACCTAGTGACACTAGTTAGGAGAGACTGTGTATGAAGACGACTCCCATTAAAAATGTGATTTATAAGCGTGCTTTTATAGCATGGCTACGACTTCGATATCGATAACCCGATATGAGGATTTTCTTTCGCTATTATTAATATAGCATCGAATAGACGATGCACCTACTTGTTTTGATATGGTTTAGATCACGGTTATTCTTCATACTTTTACGGGAAATGTTCCACGGTAACTCTGTGGTTAGTGCACAATATTTCATGCACAGTTACTTAAGATTAATTAAAAAAAATGGGGTTTAATAAAGGGGAATTGGACAGTGAATACAAAGTGGATATAAGCGATTTTATGCGCATATCTTGATTTATGAGGCCAAGGGCCAATACCTGACTTGAAGCCGTGTTCCCGGGATGTGTTATGGGAAGACCGACTTATATACATGGAAATATTTGCCTCTAATTCAAATAACATCTAAGACAATAATAATGTGCTGGAGTGCCTTGTGATAGACATGATCTTGATATCTACAATTAACATTTTTCTTGTACTACTTGTAATTGAGATTATATCTTTTACTTATACCAGCCACATACACTTATCCTGGCACAATTCCTTCATTTTACATACTTATTGGGAGTTTTCTGACTCCCCTGGGGTTTGTGTACCCCAGACTCGGGGACTGTTATTCCTTTGCAGGATCAAGAGTATTTTGAGGAGCAGGCCCAACAACAGTGATCACCTTCTATCCAATCAATTCTCTATTTCAGTTGTTTAGGTAGTTATTGAGGCTATGATGTATTTTATTTCTTACTTTTTCCCATTGTGGACTTGTACTTGAACTCTATCTTTCCGAAGATTTCTATATCTATATATATTTCTTTTGTTATCTTAGTTACATGCTCTGTGATGTAGTTTTGGCTATATATATCTGTATACAGGATGATCTAGAGGCGTGAATATGACCGAATGGTTGCATTGCCGGCCGAGTCACGTTCCAAATTATTACACTTTGGATCCGGGGCGTGACACAATCTACAGTTTCTATATGGATCAAAGAGAAATTTATCGCTGTGTAGTTTTTTTTAAAAATTACACAAGTAATATTATTCTATTTACATATTTAATATAACTTTTATGTCTAAGTATTATAATTATCACTTTACAAATCTGCATCCTTATCCGAATTAATTTGAAATGATACTTTCCAGTTGATAATATGTCCAGTTTTGTATAATAACCAATGTTACTTGAATAGTCAGTTAATAATCTGTAAATCGGTATCTTCATTACCCTCACGTATCCAATCAATGTGCCCTTTGCTGCATCGTGAACCTACCTGACATACCTTTGAACCGATATATAGTTTCATAAATCAGTAATTTTTTAATAGCATCAGTGAGTCTGAATAATTGCAAATTCGTCAGCTGAATTCCTGCACACAGAATTTCCCGCATGTCGTTATGAAAACTGATATAACTTTTGATCTGTAAATCAAATCAGTGTGCCGTTTGATGCATCGTGAACCTGACTGACAAATCTATGAAATGATATATAGTTGAATAAGTCAGTATTAAGGTAATAGCAGCAGTTAGCCTGAACAATTACAAATTCGTCTGCTGAATTCCTGCACGCAGATTTTCCTGCGTGTCATTATGAAAACTGACATAACTTTTGCTCTGCAAATCAAATCAGTGTGTCATTTGATGCATCGTGAACCTGACTGACATATCTATGAAATTATATATAGTTGAATAAGTCAGTATTAAGGTAGTAGCATCAGTTAGCTTGAACAATTGCACATCCGTCAGCTGAATTCTTGCACGCTGAATTTCATGCACGTCATTATGAAAACTGATATAACATTTGCTTTGCAAATCAAATAAATGTGCTGTTTGATGTATCATGAGCCTAACTGACATATCTATGAATCTATATATAGTTTAACAAATCAGTATTTTTATAATAGCTTCGTTTAGTCTGAAAAATTGCAAACTGGTAATTTGAATTCCTGCACACAGAATTTCCTGCGCGACATTGTGAAAACTTATATAACTTTTGCTCTACAAATCCAATCAATGTGCCGTTTCTTGCATTTTACAGCTACCTAAAAGATCTATGAACCGATACTTTATTGATAAATTGCACCAACACAGCAATAGAATAATATTATCTAATGTCTAAAAGTTGTAGATGTGAGTAGAAATTTTCTTACAAATTTATTGATTTATTTTTGTTCTTTGCCTTTATAATTGTCCATAAATTAATATTTTATATTTCTGATCAGGTAATAAAAATATCATTTGAAAAATCAATAGATATATATTGCTAAACTTTATTATTTACAAACAATGATCGCCAAATATTCAGGATATGCATTTCCAATGCAAGGCTGAAATTATCAGAATTGAGGAGTTGTTTGGATGGAAATATCCATCTCATGCCTATTGTAACCACAAACTAAGAGAAATCAACGGTGCACTCTGGTGCAATCGACATAAAAAAGAAATCAATTTTGTGCAGGAAAGGTAAGATGTGTTATTTACATATTTTTATAATTACGTAATAAACATATTTCCTTTAAAAAAACTATAGTTTTAAATTTGATATTTTTATGTGATCAGGTACAAGGTTACATTACAGGTTACCGATGCTACTGGAATAACAATATTTGTTCTTTTTCATCATGACACACAACGTTTACTCAAAATTGCTCCATCAGATCTTGCTAATACTTTGAGATTGGTAAAAAAAATTTAGATTGATTTATGTTTATACATTTGTTTAATACAAAGTTATTTTTTTGATTTAAACTTTACTTAATTGATATGGACCTTTGTGAGATTTAAACTATAAAATTTAGGATGCCAAAAATGATGATATCCCACAAGCTATCAAAAGATTGACTGGGAGAACAATGCTATTCCATATCAAGGTTACAGAATATAACACGAGCAATTTCATTGAGAACTACACGGTTGTCAGGATTATTAATGACAACGTGGAAGTTGAAAAGAAGAAGGAATTGTTGCTAACTTATAGTCAGGTGAATAAATCGTCCAATATATTTTTAAGGTTTTCGTTCAATAATTTATAACCTTTTCATATTTAAACAAGCTTATTTAATTTATGAAAGGAGGATAAATCGGTTGTCTCTGAATCGATTGGGGAAGATGATAGTCAAAGGCTAGAATTTACGCAAGATCTATCAACACTAGGAAGTTCATCGAATAACTCCGGAAAAAAGAAATTATTTGATAATTCTCCTGTTGGCATCTTAGACTCTTCTGTTGTCAATACCCCGTCCCCGACAGTGTGCAAAACAAGGTCACATTCAGGTTGGATATTTATATAACTAAATTTAATTTTTAACTATTATTTATTTTATAACTTGTTTTTATGCAATTGATTGTTAAGTGCTTTGTAATTTTGCAGTACTAAATGTTGATTCTCCTATTCCAAATCTGAAGAAGAAGCTCAAGGCGGAGAAAAAGTGATTTCGCTAACCATTGACCATTAGTTTTCTATTTAATAAATTTTACAAGTTGTGTAATGTTATAAAAACTTTTACATTGTCTTTGGATCCCTCTGCTTATGAATTTTGTGTTTGAACTAGAAATAATTTATGATTTTTTAATTGCAAGGTTTAGTGCTTATAACTTAGGTGTTTATACTTGGAACTCCATCAAATCGATTTATTATAATTATATTTCAATTTTGTTTAAATTTATATGTTCCTTCCATATATATTAGAATTAGCAATAATAATAAAAGATTTGATATTAAAAATGTTGCCACATAATAATATCGTTTGACTATTTAATAATTTTTAAAAAAATTCATATTGATGAGTGTTTATTATATTAATTTTTATAAAAAATAAAATTTTAAATATCCCATGTCATAAAATCGTTTGACTATATTATATCAAAGTTGATATTAAAAATAGCTATATTAATTACAATAATTTAACATTCTAATATTTGCTCAATATTAACTCTAAAACATAACAAACTATGTATTAAATGGTTTAATAATTTGAAAATGTACAGATAGATGTGTCATGTAACTACCATATATAATTATAATCAATAAACTACATTTTAAGGAAAGATTTTCATATATTGTATTTTCAGAATATAATATGATCCATAATTTTTCAACTTAACATTATAAATTTTTCAATTATAGTTGTGTTAGAACTACCATAATAATAATTACATATCATAAATTATATGCTTCTTCCCTTTCCACGGTTACATTTTCTTAATTTAAACAACTTTATTGTACCTAAAAATTTAATATGAATATTGATTACTAAATTCGCTAATTAAATTGTCTTATGTAATTGGATATGCTTAATTGCAAATTCTATATCTTAACAGTTAATCATATTATACCTTATTGGAAGATATGACTAATGATTTTATTTAACTACCATAATAATAACTACATATCATAAATTATTAGACTTTCTATCCACTGTTAAATTGGATTGATTTAACCGACTTTATTATACCTAAAAATTTATATAAATACCGATTACTAAATTCGGCCAATTAAGTTGACTTATGTAATTGGATATGCTTAATTGCAAATTCTATATCTTAACAATTACATATTATACCTTATTGGAAGATATGACTAATGATTTTATTTAACTTCTATAATTATTAAATATGATAGATATTTAATACATAGTTATCCTTAAAAAGATAATAATTGAAGTTATTCGATTTATCTAATTAAATAAAAAATATTATTATATTAACTGATTACTATTTTTGATAATTAAAAGACTTATATAATTCACCGTATTTAAAGATATGGTTTATGATTTTATTTAACTTCTATAATTATTAAATATGATAGATAAACTATTTAAATACGACAGAATATATACTTTAAAAAAAAGATAAGAAGCATAAGATACGATTTTAATAATTTATTAAAAAATACTACAAATACCGATTACTAATTTAGGATAATTTGGTTTACTTATATTACGGAAGCCATATTTCCAAATTGCAACAAATTAACAGAATTCATATTTAGAAGAATTTAAAGATATGACTTTTGATTTTATTAATCTTCTATAATTATTATATATGATATATATTCTGTTTAAAGGCACGGAAATATATTTTTAGGTTTAAAAATAACCAAAAGATATGATCTATGTAATTTATTAAAAATATTAATAGTAATATTTTTAAATCATATTCAAAATTTTCTATATATATATATATATATATATATATATATATATATATATATATATATATATATATATATATATATATATATATATGATAGAAACATAAATTAAATATTCAGAGAAAGAAATCTAATGGATTCAAATAAAAGAAAAACTTCGAAGTCAAAAGTCGAATCTGAAACAACACAATCATCGTCATCATCAATTGTTTATCGAAGAAAAATCTGCCTATAACTCTAAGCAGTGAAGAAAAATCATCCTCAATAATTTATCGCGAGGAGAAAATCATTGATTTGGTAATATACTTTATTCCATTGATTGTTTTTATAGATTGCATATAAATATTCTTAAATATTAGAATTAATATTTATTTGTGTAATTGCATAATTATACCTTCGCTTTTAAATTTTGGACTTTAACTTCTAACTTTTGAAACATAAAAATATCGGCAAAGTTTTGGATATTGCTATTTCTAAAATTCTTAAATATAAATAAACCCCGCTATTTTCCGAATTTATTGGTTATTATTATCTATATTTTATGGTTCAGTTAGGTGAAAATATTTAAAGGAATTTATTTTATTAAAACACAATAATATATGCATTGGTTCAATTGATTTTACAATATTTATCTTCAATATAATAATAACGATACCACGAAGCTCTTATTTGTTTGTGGATCGATGAATAAATTTAATAGATTGTGGATCGATGAATAACTTAATGAACATATTTCGTGAGTTTTAGGGACAAATTTTATTAAAATTAGTAACTCTTATAATTGTATGCATTAGTTCAATTATGAAGGCCAAAATAGTAACAGCTTTATAATGGTTACAAATTTAATGAAAAATAGTAATTTTATAATTTATAAAGATGCAGCTATGATCGCTTGCACATGTAATAACTTTTCCTTTTTAACAGCTTTATAATAAAAATATATCTATAAATATATTAGCATCTTATTAAATTTCTTAACAGATACTCTAATTATTCTTAAATTGTTTTGGAATTATTAGGCTAAAGATGTTGTTGCGCACGAAGTTGAAGCAATAGATGAGAACAATCCTATTTTGAAGAGTCTGAGAACACACGATAAATGTGTCTTCCCACAACTAATGTTGGTTTGCCCGTACTGCGGTGGATTCGAATATTGGCACTACAATAATCTTCTTCGTCATGCAAAGAACTACTCAAAGGAATCGAGCAGAATAAATAGAAACGAGATGAAGAAACATGCTTATCTTGAATACTATCTCCTCAATGATCTAAAGGCCCTAAAGCCGCAAATTTAATAATTAAGTAAAATAATTATAATATTTAAGTTTGCTCAAGTTTTTAATTTTAGGATTTAGATTGCTTTGTATTCAGTTTTATTTAGATTAAATTTATGTGTTTCTAGAGACGAGGAAAGATTACATCGTGTATCTTTTATTTTCTCAAATAAATATTAATTATATTATTTGCAATAAGTTTGTTTATCGATTGATATATTTTTTCCTGTTGTAATGTACATATTTACTTATCTCATTTCTTATGATTAGAAACATTATTTAATGTGCATGATCTTGAAACATAGCAATGTGCAATTTAAAGACTACAACGAAATATAAAAGAATTGGGATAAGACCGTGCTTAGCACGTGCTAAAAGACTATGTTTATGTTATTCTAAGACAAATGTACTATTATCACAGGATGAGAAACCAATTGAATTGAATTAGGATGATACCATTGATAATCAATCTGTTAAATTAAATCCAAACTTATCCACACTGATATCGACTACTTATAACAAAGACAAAAAGAAGATTTTAGATATATCACATATTGCAAAATGATACAATCAGGCTGGATTATTTATACATTAACTATTTTTAATATATAATTGTTTGGTGTAAAAATATCCTCTCGGATTTGTATTGGTCGAGTTGTTTGTTACAAATCAAGAATTGGCTTTTTACAACAGAAGCGAAGGGAAGGCCCTTCTTGTTTAACGTGGGTTCGTCGGTAGCGGTAGGACGCCTCCCTCGATGCTTGAGTCGAAGTTTGCTTCCTTGGACGATCCGATCGACGCCGCGTCGGGCTTCAAGACGCAGAGAAGCTCTGAGCTGCTGAGTTCGGTTCTACCCGAAGCTTGCTTGGAAAGGGCTACGATGCAAGAGTTTGCAAGAGCTCGAGAGCCTCCAAACCCGAGAGTTCGATGGAGTCTACTTCAACAATCCAAGCCTTTGCTCGAATCGAAGTTGAGGGTGCAAGAGAGTAACTCTTCTGCTTGCTCTCTCTTCTCGGTGGTTTCTCACAACTCGATTGCCCCTTCTCATGTGGAGATGGTGGCTTATAAATAGGCAAGGAGAGGCATGGCCACTTCCACGATTTGTGGGATATGACCACCGACAGCTAAGGGTACCATACTCTTCTCTAAGCGTAGGATGTGACCACCGATGAGGTAATGAAGACCATGCCTTATCCTAACCCGTGATGTGCGAGTGGGTAAGCAGCGAGCCCGCCGAGTGCTCAGCGAGCTTACGGGCGAAGTTTGCCGAACGAGGTCAATCGGCGGCCTCTTGGGGCGTTCGGTTCAGGCGAGCCGGCGCAGCGCTGTTGAACTTGCATAGCGAAGTTCTCCTAATCGGCGGGCTTTGACAAGCGACCGGTCTTCCCTCGACTTCGTGGGATGTGACCGCTAATTGGTGAAGGACGCCATGCCCTCTAGCCGCTGGATGTGACCACCATAGGGGTGATGAGAGCGGTGGGCCCGCTTCTGCCGCCATTGGCACCGCTCGGCCAGCGAAAGCAGCGAGCTTAAGAGTTGTTCTAACTGCTCAGCGAAGCTTGTCAACAAGCGGGCCAACCGGTGGACCCCTCGGCGTGAGTTGGCGCCACCGCCGGGCGAACTCCTTGCGGCGTGCTTGGCGCACGCATGTGGTTGACCGATAGGCGACGCTGGACTCATGTGGGCGAAGCTCATCGCTGGGCGACCTCGTGTGTCGGCGGCACTTGAGCTCTTGCAGCGAAGTTCACTTGAACGGGCGACCTCGGCGGGCGAAGTTCGTTAGGCGGCTCTTAAGCTCTTGCAGCGAAGCTCTTCGAAGCAACGACTTCGTGGGCGAGCTTGTTAAACAGCGCTTCGAAGCCCGGAGAGCTCATCGAGCGAGACAACCTCGCGGGCGAAGTTTGTTGACAGCGGCTCTTGAGTTTTAGGTGAACTCGCCCAATAAGCCGTTGAGCTCGTGCGGCGAGTTCATCTCTTTGATCGGCGGGTTGGTAATTTTTCCCGCCATTAAGACTTCTTCAAAGTTTTCGCACCTAAATCAAGTTTGGATATGGTCCAAACACTTTGAATGAACGAGCAGCCCGCGTCGAGCATCTAACCATCTTCGCCCGGTTTGCGCTTCTGGACGGCTCTGGCGAGGTTTTGGCGAACTCGTGCTTCGGGCGAGCTCTGACGTTTGACAGGCGAGACAAGCCACGTGATTGTTCGCCAGCTCAGGCGGTGCGTGCGTGTCAGATTGCATTGAATGTGATCTGACGAGCGATGCTTCGTTTTCATGCACTCAATCGGAGTCGTTGATTTAAGCGGCGCTCAGATCTCGCCCGTAGTTTGGGCGAGAGATCGTGTTTGGAACCGCCAAATCTTGGCCATTCATGCGGAATGCTAACCGTCCCGCCTCATTCCTGACCGTTCGACTCGAACTGTTTGAATAGGATCGTTGTGAACGGTCTGATCAAGTGAGCTGTCGCATCTCAACCGTTGAGATCGCTCTATAAGAGTCGATCTCCTCCCTTGTCGAGAGGCCATTGTACTCAAGATTCTTCTTCGCCCAAGTTCTTACAAGGAGAACCAGGACTCCCGCCATGGCTTTCAAGAAGACCGTGTCAAAAGGAAGGAGGTCCACTCCCTCTTCCTCGCGTGATGCTGACGTCGTTGCTGCCATGGCCGCTACGGCTCGAACTCCCTCTGGTAAGTTTTGGAGATGAGATGAACATTCATCGTTCATTTGGGCGGCTTCGCTCTTCTGCGAAGTCTCGATTCTCAAGCGAATTTCGCCTACTCAGGCGGGCTTTGTGTTTTCAGGCGAGCCGATTTGTCAGGCAAGTTTTGTCTCGCCTGGCGAGCTTTGCCAGATTAGGCGAGCTTTATTGGCTCGCCTGCGTGGCTAAGCTCGCTTGCAACTGACGGCGACGCCTGTCTCGCTTTTCTGGTTTTGACGTTACTAATACTCTCTTCTCGCGTTTTGTGCAGCTCGAGAGGAGGTCCTCCTTGGTAGGTCTCGCAATTTGAGATCTTCCGGGAAGAGGCCTCTAACTGCGGAGGAGGCGGACCGCTTTGAGGCGTTGGCGCGCAAGAGAGGCTCTTTCCGGGCTAGGCCTTCAAATTCTGAACCCATCGTGCTTTCCGATGATGAAGGGGAAGAGCGAACTGAACCCACGCCTGCTGGGTCGTACACCCCCCAACCACAGTGCAAGCCTGGCTTCCCTGATCCGGCCAGCATTGGAGGTCACGGATGGAAGCCGCCCGTTGACCACGACGGGCCCCTCCCCCGGATTCAACCTCTCGCTGCAATTGTTCCGGGCCAGGGGTCTGCTGATCCTGACCCCAGTACTGTGAGGGGTGTCCTCCAGCAGTTAGAGAATGCTTTAAGACAGGTGGTTACTGCCATTGGTCTCGGATGGGGAACCCTTAATGTCTTCCGCTCTCCCTTGGTAAGCTGTTTAGGGGAGGTTCAGCGTGTTGGCGGTGACTGGCCGCCATGCGCCGGACCTAAGCTTGCCCAGGGGAGAGCTGCTAGGACCGCTTGAGGGCTGGTCTTTGATGACCCGTGCAATGATATGTGGCGTCTCATAGGGGAAGCTCGAGTCAGAATAATGCGGGAACGCGAAGCTCGCGCGAAACGCATACTGGAGCAAGAGGCGATTGTCGCGAATTTTCGCGAGAGGCAACGCAGTTTGCAGCGCAAGACGGGGGCTTACCCTTCGGAGGACCTTCAACGGGAGAGTGCCAGCGTTCATCGCGCTTTTACCAAAGAGTTGCAAGTCCTCCACGCGTTGCATCGCGAAGAGGAGGCTTCCATTGCTGCACTCTCTGAGGAGAAGCTCGAGAAGGACGCGGAAGCTCAGGTCCAGGCAGATCGGGCGGAGGAGTTAGCTGATCTCAAGGTTAAACTGGCCTCCTTTACGGTGTTAGATTGCGCTGACTAGATCTGGAGCCCTTTCTTGATTTTGGGACATTTTTGTTTCTTTGAACGTATTGTCATAACTTTGTTCGAATGTATTGTCTCAAAATCACTTGATGAATGTGGCTTCAGGTGGCTGGTCAATATACGACCTGGCTACCATCTCTTTCGCACGGGTCAGTCATGCCTCTTGGAACCCTACCTTCCTAGCCGTTTCTCGCGCCAATTTGGATACGACCAGCTCTATGTTGGGAATATCAACCCTCAGCTGAAATTCGAAGGGGGGTTGGTAGACGGAGCGCGGGCGTGGTTTTGGACGTACGCTGGTTGTACTGGTGTGCGCTTCGAGCTGCCCTTGAGGGACCGAGTTCTTCGCCACTCGTTCACCTACTGCAAGTGGTATCGGGGCGTGAGTACTTCCCCGGAGGGGTTCGACCTATATACCTCGTGTTTGACCGAGCGCACACGCCGATCGAGAGGTCGCTCTCGGACACCTCAGCAGGGGGAGCGTCACCATATTGAGGAGGCTGACGTATCTCAGAGGGAGGAAGTTAGGGTGACTCAGGCTGAGGGGTCTGAAGCACTTCCGACCGAGGAGTCCTCCAGGGCTAGCTGGGACATGGGCTTTCACGGAGGCTTGGGTGATGACTTCATGTTGTCCTTCCTCACTCCCTACGACCCCACTCATCCCTGGTTCGGCGGCGAGAGCGGGGTCCCTCAAGAACTGGTTAGGGCTGGAGAGCGTTTGGAGGGGGCTAGGGATGCCACCGCCGGTCGACTGCAGATGCCGATTGCCACCCCCACTCCTTCACCTTCGCCGAAGCGTCCGAGGGAGGAGGGTATAAGTCCCGCTGGTGAGAGGGTGGCCAAGAGGGTCCGCCACGAAGAGGTTTCTCCTTCCATTGAGCCTGCGGTAACCATATCGGGGGTCTTGGTGGTAACGCACGAGCAACAAAGCGCTGACCTACCGACGCGCCGCTTGCTTCGAGGTATGCTCTCGTGTCCCTCTTTTGTTTGATAAGTTGCGTGTGATTAACTCGGCTTTTCCCTTTCTTTCTCGTACAACCGGCGCCACCGCCAAGTCTCTTCGAGGATGAAGAAGGACACGCCGATCCCGGCGGTCTCATCCCATGAGGGGAGGAGGGCGAGGAGACGCTTTGCGCCGACCGGGCGAGGAATCGCCCAAGTCGGCATCCCCGTCAAGAGGGGCGGCTATTCAAGATGAGGCGCTCGCTCAGGGAGGGGCGCTCATTGGTGAAGAGGGGTCCGCCCAGGTAGAGGAGGCTCCGGGGGAAGTGTCGACTCATATGGTCGTCGCGGCCAGCACTCTGGTCTCGGCTCCGCCTACAGAGGATATTCCTCTCTCTCCTCCTGCTCGTCTCAAACGGAAACTCGTGGAGGCTACGATCAAGGATCTTCAGACCCTTCTTCATGATAGCGTCCAAGCGGTATTGGATGGAGGCTGCTCTTTTGGTGAGCTCAAACCCATGCTGCAAATGTACCTGGGTAACCTGAGTACTTTGACGGGCGCGGATGCGGCTTCGCCATTTCAACGGCGCTTGGCATCGGCAGAAAGAGACGCCGAAGAGTTGATTGCTCTTCGCTCTAAGAATCTCTTGGACTTGGCCTCTGAACGCGCGCAATCCATCCCGAGGAGCGTAGCGCTCTTGGACTGCACCATGGCCGCAGGCCGAGCCGACCGCTAAGTGGAACGGATTTCCGCCGATGGCAAAAAGATGGAAGAGGAGCCCCAGAAGGCCCTCGCCTCTGGCGACGCGACCAAATCCATATCGGAAGCGAAGGAAACCATTGCCAAACTGCAGGCCTTCCTAGTCGCCAAAGAGCCAGCTCGTGAGCAGGCTTTGAAGGAACTGGAGGAGCTCGAGGGTCAACAGCAATTGGTTATTGCTGATTTCGAGGAGAAAAGGTGGTCTTGAAAAGACAAGAAGGAGCTCCACAATGCCGCTCTCTCACCGAAGAGGACATCCCAAAAGGTTCTCACTACTCGAGGAGGAGACAAGAGGGCGATTCGATGCCGAAGTCGCGACTTAAGAGATTTTGACCTCCAATTTGAGTGTACCTCCTCTTTTGTAATCCGCCCCTTTCCTTTATTATAAATGAGAAGCGGACTCTTTTCTTTCATGTCACTTGATTGTTTTGTCTCAATGACTCGTACACGCCGTCCTTGGTTCTCATCTTTTGACTGGCCGACTCTTAGGATTTTAGCAAACCCTCACCGTTAACGGATTTGATTTGCCTTTACCGACACCGCTTGAATCGGACTAGCCATACTATTCCCTCAAGATGATGAGTTGTCGAAGTTTCTTTTAGACTCAATGCTAAAATTTCTTCTCTACCCTTACCCGTATGAGGCGCCGGGTTAATTACAACCGCTAAGTCGTAATCGTCACCGTTGCCGATTGCAACAAATGTACCGGTCGACCGGTCACCGCAGGAGTGGTCGGGATGAATGTCGGCGGCACATCACTTGGTAGGTTAATGTCGACGACAACGCCATTCGCGGAATGACGGTGTTAGGATAATCAAATCGCCCGTATGCACTGCTTGTGACGCATTGATTGATATAGTAGCTCATCGCATGGTAGGCTACCATCTTCGATCATTCTAATAGAATTAGAATGTGCGAAAGGATCAAGCCGCTCGCTGACGGTGAGTGTGACGACTGATCTAACTATCCGAGGTACTCGTTAACATGATAGTTTTGAGGACCCGCCATCCTATTGACGAGGATTGGAGGGGGGTTTTGTCAGAGGTTTAGTGTTAACATGACTGGAGTTAGTTGGGATCTGGGCAACTTTGAGGACCCACCATCCTATTGACGAGGATTGGAGGGGGAATTTGTCAGAGGTGATTGTTAACCTGACAAGGTTGTCGCGATTGGAGCGACTTCGAGGACCTACCATCCCATTGAAGAGGATTAGTAAGCTGATTTTGTCAGAGGTGTAATGTTAACATGACAGTGAGAGTAGTCCCGTCATCCTATTGGGGAGGATCGACGGAGGAAATCTGGAGGGAACTATCAGAGGTGATTGTTAACATGATAATTCAGTGGGAGTTTGAAAGGAGACTACGGATAGTACTTCTTCAAGAATTTCCCGTTGATGGGCATCATGATCTTATCGCCGTCCAGCTTGACGAGGCGATAGGCTCCATTTGAATAGATCTGCTTTATCGCGAAACGGACCTTCCCACTTGGGTTGGAACTTTCCTTTCTTCTTGGAGTTGAGGATCATTGGCCGCCGGACGGCCAAGACTAACTCGCCCTTCTGGAAAGACCGGTGTCTGACCCTTTTGCCGAAGGTTTTGGAAATCCGGGCTTGGTAAAACTCAATGTGTTGTTGAGCCTTAAGCCGGTTCTCGTCTAATGCCTCTAGCTCGCGAGACGCCGGGCGATGATTCTTCACTGCCATCCCCGCCGCGAGCGACACGAAGGACGGATCTGAATCTCAAGTGGTAGTACGGCCGCGAACCGTGATACTAATGAGTACGGTGTGGTACCGGTGGGAGTACGGATCAGTAGTGCGATACCCATAAGCTTTCCCTCGAAGCTTTTCATCCCAGTCGCGCTTGCTATGGGATGTTAGCTTAGTTAGGATCTTGATGATCGTCTTGTTGAAGGCTTCGGCTAACCCGTTGGCTGATGGGTTATAAGCTGTGGATGACAGGTTCTGTATTCTGAACTTGTCACAGAATCGGGTGAACGCGAGACTAACGAACTGCGGTCCGTTGTCGTGGATGATGCGTCTGGGGACGCCGTACCGGTATATGATATGGTGCCTGATGAACCTTATCACGCTGCTAGTCTTGACTTCTCGCAGAGGTACCGCCTCGGCCCACTTGGAAAAGTAGTCGGTTATCGCCAGTATAAAGCGATGCCCCTTTGCTGACGGTGGCGCTATTGGCCCGACAATATCCATGCCCCATGTCTCGAATGGCCACGAGGTCGCCGGATGCAAATCGCGGGCCGCCGTATGTAATTAGCATGGATTTGACACGCCGCGGCGCCGCTTGGCATAGGCAACAGCGTCGCTAATCATCTTGGGCCAGTAATAGCCCATTCTTCGTAGGCGATCCCAGAGCTTGGGTCCCGGTTGGTGGGCGCCGCAGGTACCATCATGGGCTTCCTGTAGGGCCTCCCGTGCTTCCGTCGGTGCGAGGCATCGGAGCAGCATGCCGTCGTACGACCTTCGATACAATGTTCTCGTCGTCGAATCGAAGTAAAACTCTGGCGCCGCTCATGAGAGAATTCGCTCCTTAGCGCCCCTGTAGCATACCGTAGCGACATAGTCAATGATTGGGAAGCCAGCCTCTTGGCTCCACCGTTCAGGCCCCGAGTCGTGTTCACTTCGAGCGACTGGTCGGAAGAGCCGCCGCTCGCTAACGGTGACGGCCGCTCGCTCCTAGCGGTTGAGCCAAGTTAGTCGCCAATGAAGCGAGCATCTGCGGCGTGTTCTTGGAACGAAGCACGGCTCGAGCGCGAAGTCGCCAAACGATTTGGCTATTTCGATAGCCGCTCGGTGGCATGGAATTAGATCATCATTCCTAACTTCATACTCTCCCGTCATCTGTCTGACGATGAGCTGAGAATCGCCGTAAGCCTCGAGGTGCTTCACCCCCAAGTCCTTGGCCAGGTTGAGTCCAATGAGCATCGCATTGTACTCAGCCACGTTGTTGGAGCACGGCTCCGTTAGAGAGAAGGCTTGGGGTAATACGTGGTTTTGCGGGGAGACCAAGACTACCCCTACTCCTGCCACGATAGCCCCGCTAGTCCCGACCAGACGCCGGCCGGGTAGAGCCGCCAATTCCCTTCTCGCGAAGTCGTGTTGACCTCATGGGTTTCGTCTGGCATGTCTTCGAATAATTCCGTGTTTGACCTGATCGGGTGGCTGGCCATGAGATCGCAGATGGCTTGCCCTTTGACGGATTTCTGCGGCATGAAATGGATGTCGTACTGAGACAACAAGAGCGCCCACCTTGCTAGGCGCCAATTTAGGATCCGGTTGTGTCATGAAGACTCGGATTGGGTTCATCTTTGAGATGACATGAATAGTCTGACCGACGAGGTAGTGCCGCATTTTCTGAATTGCGAATACCAGGGCTAGGCACTCCTTTTCGATCATGGGGTACCTTCGTTCGGCTCCTTGCAAAGTTCTACTCAGGTAGTATACGCCTTGCTCATGACCGGTGTCGTCATTTTGTGCTAAGAGGGCGGCCAAGGAGTGTTCCGTCGCCCGCACATACATGAGGAACGGCTTGCCCGAGATTGGGGACGCCAGTACCGGTGGGTTCGAAAGATAATGCTTGATTTCCTCGAACGCCTGCTGGCAAGATTCATCCCATGTAAACGACACCCCCTTCTTCATCAATTTGGAGAAGGGCTGGCACTTGCCTGAGAGATTTGCGATGAATCTTCGGATATACGCCAAGCGTCCTTGCAATCCCCTCAATTCTTTGAGATTCCTAGGTGGTTGGAGTTCTTGGATGGCTCGGACTTTGTCGGGGTCGACATAAACTCCCTTCGTCGTGACGACGAAACCAAGAAACTTACCACTGGACATCCCTAAGAATGACTTTGTGGGGTTCATTCTCGCCAGGTTCAAGCAAGATGATGTCAACACCGCCTCGTGTCGCCGAGGTGATCGCTTTATCACGCTCTTACGCACCAAGTCATCTACGTAGCATTCAATCGCCTTTCTCGATGGTCTTGGAAAATGGTGCTCATGGAGCCGATATGTCGCTACCGCGTTTGAGACCAAATGGCATAACTGTGTAACAGTATATCCCCATCGGAGTTCTGAACGAAGTATGTTTCTCATCTTCAGGGTGCATTTTGATTTGGTTGTACCCCGAAAAACCGTCCATGAATGACATCCTTTCAAAACCGCACGTGTTGTCGATGATGACATCCGTGATGGGTAGCGGAAACTCGTCTTTAGGGCAAGCGGCATTGAGGTCCCTATAGTCGACGCAGGTTCTGATTGAGCCATTTTTCTTTAGAACGGGGACGATGTTGGACACCCAATCTGGGTGCTGCTCCTCCCTGATGAAGCCCGCCTTTATGAGCCTTTTTACTTCTGCCACAATTGCTTCCATAATCTGTGGGCGAAACCGTCTTTGCTGCTGCTTCACGGGTTTGGCCTCCGGATTAATGTCAAGGCGATGCATGGCGACCCGGGGATCAAGGCCGGGCATATCTTCATAATTCCAGGCGAAGACATCGATGTATTCCTTGACAAGAGATACGAGCTCTTCCCTTTCTTGGGGAAGTAAGCTAGCGCTGATAAATATGGGTTTGGGGTTGGCCTCCTCTCCCATATCTACCCGGAGAATCTTATCCTCGGTGGGCGGTTCTCGCTGCTCGAAATGCCCGCTCCATTGGGCGTTGACGTGACGATCCCATGCCTCGTCATGAAGCGGGATTTGCTCGTCTACTTGGACCTCAACGGTATCAACCGTAGTCATGTTGGCTGTGAGGCTTGTAAACCAGCCCCCGACGCTGACATCCGAATCCCAAGCTGAGGAGGTAGATGATTGATTTCCCGAGCGAGCTTCACTGGATACCTCGTCCAAGTGGCAGTGCCATTCTGAAGAGGAGGAGACATAACCTAGCCCTCTTCGCCCCGCCAGAGTAATCGCCGGGCTTTCCCTTTGGCACGCAGACGGGTTGGACCGAGTCTTCCCGCTTTGCCGTAGTTCAAGCCTTCTTCGACGGCCGTAACCCATGCCTTCCATCATGCGCCTTGTGCTCGGCCGTAGTGTATGAACTGCGGGTCAGGTTCATCGTCCTCTGAGTCGTCCCACATCATGTGTGTGGTCATGTCAACCCTTCCAAAGATGATCTCTTGTTGATAATCTCCTCGAGCAGGTACGACAAAGACAGCCCGTGAAGACTCGACCATCGGTTTGTCAGTGCCGTGTGTCGAACATACAGGCAAATGCAGGGCCGAATTATTGGTCAGCCCTGCAACCAGGTTGTTGCATTCCTGACCGTTAGCTTCCGAACTAGACGGGGAGTAAGCAAATTCAGGAGTTTCATTAAGGGTGAGCTCGCTTGGCTCATCCGAATCGGTGATAACAAGGCCTCCGTAGCCGATTACAATGGGTTCAATGTCATTAAGGACAAGACCCTCGTTGTCTTCGGACTCACAGTCAGCCTCATTACCGCTATCCGGGTCTTCAATCGGCACCTTACGACCCAACTCCGAGTCTTGGTAGAGCAGAGAGTCGGTGAAGTAATTCTCCACTCCTTTGAAGGGCTGTTTATCGGCAAATACTGTCTTGACCTGGCCATCATCGTCCACGTACTTTAGGCATTGGTGCAAAGTAGATGGGACGATGCGGTTGTTATGGATCCATGGTCGGCCCAACAGCATGTTGTAGGACGGTTCCGCGTCAATGACGTAGCAGGTCACTTCCGTCTTCATATTGCCTAACTGGCATTTGAGGCGGATCTTTCCGAGCGGCCGCGTCCCTGTGGCGTTGAAGCCAAAGATAGTGGTGGTCGTCGTAGACAACCGCTTCTGAGGTATCCCTAGGGACTTGATGAGCGTCAAGGGAATAATGCTCAAGGCCGATCCCGGGTCCACCTGGATTCTATCCACCTTGGAGGAGCCAACGTACCCTGTGAAGTAAAGGGGCCTGTCGTGAGACGTGCTATTGATGAGCATGTCATCTGGGGTGAAGGTGATACAGGGATCTCAAGGTTCAACACCGGCAAAGATCACGGACAACTTTTCCCCGTCTCTTCCTCAGGGAAGGTGGAAAAGTGTGTGGTAAAAACTTCTGAGTTGGCCAGAGCCTCTCGCAGAGCCTCCCGGGTTGATCTTGACAAACGCAGGAGCTCGTATAATGTGATCCTTGCTGGGATGTTTGCTAGCTGTGAGAGCACATTAAATCGGAAGGGCGGGTTGCTTGAGCTTGGTTTGTCGGCATTCTCCCGTGATGTTCCTGCTGGTTGTTTCATCAGCCATCTCATGCATCAGCGGATAATTCTTAGCTAAATCTTTTCCCGCTCTTGTGACGAGTACCGCCTCTTCCTGAGTCGGTGAGGGTTGCTATCCCTCGCTCGATTCCATCTGAATTGCTGAGATGACATTGCAGAGTTTGCCTCTCCGTTTACCCTTCTGTGCCGGCTCGGAAATCCACTGCTCGTCTTCGAGGAGGTCAGGGTGAACCCACATGACCTGCCCTGATGGTAGGGTCTGTGGTACCAAGCCCTGTTCCTGCTGATTGTGAGGGTCGGTGTTAATGATCCTCAGCTCTGCTTTGGGAATAGGTATGACACCTGCCGGTGCGTGGACTGCAGGGAGGCCGGTTCCAAATCTCAAGGTGACCATGTTTGTGGTCACATTCTTTTGGACCTTTTCCTTCTTCAACACCCCCGCCTCAAAGAGAGCCTGGAGTTTGTCTTTGAGGATGTAACACTTGGCCGTTGGGTGGTCACCTAACCGTGGAACGCGCAATAGTTAGGGTCATCTGCCTTGCCTACTTCTTCGTGTCTTGCGGCCTCCGGGAGCTTGATCCTATTGCTCCGTAGGAGTGTGTCAAAGGTGGGCACCACCCGCCTTCCTTGAATCAGATGTCTTCCGGGCTGCCCCATCGGCTTGATTTTTGATGTTGCGGCGTCTTGGGGGCGGACTAGAGTCGACACCATGATTTCCTTTCCTTCGACCGAACGGTTCCCGTGACGGTCGGTTCAAGAGTTTCCTTTTTGTATCGGGATCTTCCGCTTCCAGCGCTTTGAGCATGTTTTCCACTTGCTCACCTTGGCGTACTCAACTCCTTCCAGTCCGGTTTCCACAAAGACCGAAGTCGGGATAAGATGCCAATCGCGAGATTACCGCACATCTCGATCGTGGTAATATTAGCTACTGTTCCGGCAATGCAGCGATCGATTCCTGAACCTTTTCACAAATTCACTGACTGGCTCGGTTTCCTTCTGCTTCTCAGCGATTAGGGTCGCCATTGAAACTTCAGTGTCGTCGTCGAAGAAGCGGGCCAAGAACAGTTTCTCTAAGTCAGCCCATGATTTGATAGAGCCGTGCTCGAAGTTTATGGAACCATTCAAAGGCTACCCTTTTCAGAGTGCCAATGAACAACCGCGTGAGGATGGGATCATTTCCAGTAAGAAATCCTGTCTGGGACAGGAAGTAGTAAACGTGTTGGGAGGGAGATCCTTTCCCGTCAAAATGGGTCAGCCCCATAGGCTTGAACTTTGCTGGATAAGGGACTGTATCCCACTCTGCTGGGTAAGGTCGGACTACCCCCAGCTCGTTCATGCTTTTCTGGAGCTTCAAGGCGTCGAGCTGATTCTGAAACTCGTCGAACCTTTTATCCTGAGGTATGCTGCCAGATTGGGAGGCTTTTCCTGAAGATCTGGAGGAGTAACCGGAGGGTGACTCATGCTCATCCTCCTCGTCTGTCGCGTGAAGAGTGAGGTCTCGCTCTTGATTCCTCCGACCCTTCTGGCGATTTCGCGAAGGCTTCTTTTTCTTCTTTTGCAGTAGTTGTCCCATCATCTCTTTCATGGAGTCGAGGGCAGCTCGCTGTTCTGAGATCACGGCTTGCTGCTCCTCAAACCTTTTAGTCCACTCGTCGGAGCCTCCGGTCATGTGCACTCTCGCGTGCCTACCGTAAGCCGAGCTTGATGTTTGAGATGTCGCCTCTGCTGAACAAGCCTCTTCCTCCTCGTCGCGGATGGAGTTTAACCGTGCGTAGTCAAATGGGATGGCTGCGCCAGTTTGGAGACGCGTGTGCTGGTAGACGCCTTCACGTCCGATTGGGAGGCGTCTCAGTCCCAAAGCAAACTCTGAGTCCGAAGAATCCGAGTATCTAGCTTTATCCTTCCCTGTCATGTTGACGGAGGCAATTTGTAGCTCGGGACCACTAGTGGCCTGTTCCTTTCGACGATTGCGCCTTCGACGAAAAGGCCTTACTCTCTGATGTGGTTGAGAAAGCCTTTCCCATACTGATGGCTTCGGCGTGCACTGACAGTCAGTGAGAACCGCCTGGATAAGCTTTTCACAGTGGCACTGAGGATTCGCCTCTCGAATCGCGCGCTTGTGAATCAGATGGTCTCTGAGGTCTCCCGAGGGTTGGAGATGGCAACCCTCAGTATCGGAAGGATTATCAGCGCACTTGGGCGCGGTGAGTTCAAAGGAGCTCGGGCGAGAACGCTTTGGAGCCCCGAGTGTGGGATGCAGGCGGTCTTGATTCGCCAAGCGAGATATCGCGCTCTGGCGAGACTCACACTCGGGCGAAGCCGATCGCTATGCGGGCGCCCACTTGTTCGCCGGGCGCTTTGGTGAAAGCTTGATGATTGAAGTCGCTCGCTTGAGCTGGCTCGCTGCTTGAGGGACTTCGCTTGGAGGAAGTACAAGTCCGCCAATTTTGGGGTCTTGCCGCTAGAGCGAGACTCGCCTGCATGTGGGGCCCGCCGATGAAGGAGCCCGCCGTAACCGTGGCTTGTGTGTTCAGTGATTTTTCTTAGGTTTGAATAGTAATCCAAACCGTTCAAGGAGGTGGAAGCAGTTGCTTCCCGTTGTGCAAGGGCTTGTCGTCGTCGCCGCTTGGCCCTCTTGGAGAGGGGTAAGTCTGCGTCGACGGTGAGGGTGTGATCTGCGCTGAGGCGGATCATCCTCTCGCCAGGTCGAAAGTGGATCGCGTGGCAACCCCACAAGAGGTTGTTTGACTTGCACTCCGGCCATTGGTTCGCCTTGGCTGGTTTGGGGAGATAGAACCCCGCCGAAATTAGGGCGAGCACTTGGCGCAGCCTACGGCCGCCGACGTTGGTTGCGCTACAAGAACCTCGCGACAACGCCGAGGTCCTATCACCAAGAGGACGAAGACAAATACTCTTCGTACCTAGCTTGGTCGAACTCAATCACCAGGGACTCAACTGTTGTCCCTTCCGCGATGTCGTCGAATTGCGCCACCACCATCTCCGTTGAGGAAACGATTTCTCCCACTGTGGTCGCCATCTTCTGTTTGGTGTAAAAATATCCTCTCGGATTTGTATTGGTCGAGTTGTTTGTTACAAA
Source organism: Asparagus setaceus (assembly GCA_012295165.1). Taxonomy (NCBI): domain Eukaryota; kingdom Viridiplantae; phylum Streptophyta; class Magnoliopsida; order Asparagales; family Asparagaceae; genus Asparagus; species Asparagus setaceus. The sequence continues at coordinate 29,418,580 of CM022707.1, forward strand.
TCAAGAATTGGCTTTTTACAACAGAAGCGAAGGGAAGGCCCTTCTTGTTTAACGTGGGTTCGTCGGTAGCGGTAGGACGCCTCCCTCGATGCTTGAGTCGAGTTTGCTTCCCTTGGACGATCCGATCGACGTCGCGGTCGGGCTTCAGTACGCAGTAGAAGCTCGGAGCGGTTGAGTTCGGTTCTACCCGAGCTTGCTTGGAAAGGGCTACGATGCAAGAGTTTGCAAAGAGCTCGAGAGCCTCCAAACCTGAGAGTTCAGATGGAGTCTACTTCAACAATCCAAGCCTTTGCTCAGAACTGAGTTGAGGGTGCAAGAGAGTAACTCTTCTGCTTGCTCTCTCTTCTCAGTGGTGGTTTCTCACAACCTGATTGCCAGCCCCTTCTCATGTGGAGATGGTGGCTTATAAATAGGCAAGGAGAGGCATGGCCACTTCCCTGATTTGTGGGATATGACCACTGACAGTTAAGGGGTACCATACTCTTCTCTAACTGTGGGATGTGACCACTGATGAGGTAATGAAGACCATGCCTTATCCTAACCCAGGATGTGCAGAGTGGGTAAGCAGGCGAGCCTGTCGAGTGCTCAGGCGAGCTTACAGGCGAGTTTGCCGAACGAGGTCAACTGGCGGGCCTCTTTGGCGCGTTCGCCAGAGGGCGAAATGGCAGCGCCGCTTGAACTTGCATAGCGAAGTTCTCCTAATCAGCGGCTTTGACAAGCGATCGGTCTTCCCTCGACTTCGTGGGATGTGACCGCTAATTGGTGAAGGGCGCCATGCCCTCTAGCCGCGGGATGTGACCACCATAGGGTGATGAGAGCGGTGGGCCCGCTTCTGCCGCCATTGGCACCGCTCGGCCAGCGAAGCAGCGAGCTTAAGAGTTGTTCTAACTGCTCAGCGAAGCTTGTCGAACAAGCGGGCCAACCGGTGGACCCTCGGCGTGAGTTGGCGCCACCGTGGCCGGGCGAACTCCTTGCAGCGCGTTTGGCGCACGCATGTGGTTGACCGATAGCGACGTTGGACTCATGTGGGCGAAGCTCATCGCGGGCTTAACCTCGCGTGTGCGAAATGCACTTGAGCTCTTGCAGCGAAGTTCACTTGAACGGGCGACCTCGGGCGGGCGAAGTTCGTTAGCGCTCTTAAGCTCTTGCAGCGAAGCTCTTCGAAGCAACGACCCGTGTGGGCGAGCTTGTTAAACAGCGCTTCGAAGCCCGAGAGCTCATCGAGCGAGACAACCTCGTATGGGCGAAGTTTGTTGACAGCGCTCTTGAGTTTTAGGTGAACTCGCCAATAAGCCGCTGAGCTCGCGGCAGCGAAGTTTATCTTTGATCGGGGTTGGTAATTTTTCCGCCTACAATAATATTTTATGTTAAATTTACTTATTACACATATTTTACATTCTCGCAGAGATGAATAAAGAACCGACTCTTTTCGACTATGAAGAAGAGGATTAAGACGGAGAAAAATGATTGAAAAATATAGGAGCTTTTCTCAATATGTCTTATTACATCCTCTCGATTGGTTGATTGATAGAGAACTATTTTTTTGTTTTGGGATGCATCAATTGCAAATAATGATTTTGAACATTAAACTGCCTTATGTCTTAATTACATTCAAGTTGCATTTAGATAAATTTTAATTTTCTTTGTTTTATTCATTTCATATGAAAAAATTAGTTTAAATAATGTTAATTTTAATTATATTATTTTATTAATTTTAACTATAGCATTATATAATTTGTTCATTATCGTGATTTCCAACCATGGATATATTTTCTAACCTCAATCAGGGGGTGCCCGTGCTTCAGAAGAGGAGGTGAGTCACTAAATTTTTTAACTTTTATTGTGATACGAGTGATTGAAATACAACGAAATGTAGGTGAATTGCAATAAGACCGTGCTTAGCAAGGGCTAAAAGACTAGTTTTGATAAAAATGGAATATAAATTGTCCAATAATGGTTGACTGAAAACTAAACCACTTATAATATGATTTCTATATAAAAACTTAAAAGGTGGTTCGATTGATTTGACCTACTTTAGAGTCCGTTTTCATAACAAAACAATCTTAGTTTGTATTCCATCTACTTGAGATTTGACCTACTTTAGAGTCAGTTTTCATAACAAAACAATCTTAGTTTGTATTCCATCTACTTGAAAATAGCTTTTAATAAATAAAGACTTGCTAAAAGTCATAACGACGAGCTGGTTTGCCCGAGTGGTTAAGGGGGAAGACTTAAGATCTTCTGCATTCTAAATGCGCATGGGTTCGAACCCCATAGCCAGCATAATTATTAGCTAAATATTAAAATATATTTAATCTTTAATAAGTTTTGTAAACTACTTAGCTTTTATTCTATTAAGCACATTGTAAATTTAATTAGAATAGCTTTTATTCTATTAAATTAAATACATTTTATAATCCTTTTATATAACACATTCTCCATTAGAAGTCATACATTTTAGTGTGAATTTGATCTGTTTTGTTTTACGGAAACCTTTTTTCCCCTTCCTTTTTATGGAAACCCAGTCATTCATTGGGTTTTATTTCATGCCATAAAATAATAAGAATACCAACTAACTAATTAAGTCACAATAAAACTAAAGCATTTGTCATGAACTCGTTAGTTTTCTAATTAGATTATACATATTATTACTGAAACATAAGATACTAACCATGAGAGGGGAAAACAACAATATGTAAAACGAGTCATGTATTTATATTAATGTTTTGATGCTGAGTAGTTCATAATTTTAGAGAGCTTGGGGAGCTTATAAGCTTGTTTAAATAATCTAGGCTTGACCACGAAATGACTTTTATATCCATATAAGTTTTATAAAGCTTTTATCATAAAAGTAGGAATGATGACACATATGACATAACAAATATACATAAACCTAATAAATTTTATAATATAAATTTTATCAATATATTATTTATACAATAATCATAAAGATTTCAGCCTAATACTTTTTAATATCATTTCGTATTATACATGAGCATGCATCTCAAAACTAACAAAATTGTATATGAAGTTTATTTCTTAATCTTATTCTTTGTAATCCTTTATTAATTGCTTGAGGGACAATTAATTGGTTGAGGGATAAGGAGAAGTCATCTTTCTCTTGATTATCAATGTCTACAGAATTTTTCTTCTTTGAGGTGATGTAACTTGATTGAGGAGCTGTTATAGCTTCAAACTGATCAAACATTAGGTGTGATATTTTTTACAATATTTATTTATTTATTTTCCCTTTTAAGAGTTGCGAAGATGTTGAGGGTTGTAATGGAAATAATAATGGCTTTCCAGTGCTCCATATTGGATCGGGAAAATTTGTGTTAGATATGCCATCTTCAGCTTTGAAGGCAGGTGCTGCTCTTGGTGATCATGTAGAGAAAGGTAAATTTTATATTTTTGTTCACTTATGAAATTAAATACTATAGTATCTTAATATAATGTTATAACTACGCCTTTCAATTAGTATTAGTGTACCTTTCTGAGTAATGCATGATTTTCTATGTATTACTTAAATTTAAAGAGATTCGTCATCTAATTTGGATGTGATTGCTTATGTACAAGTTTAATGATAGCATATAAAATTTTTCTTTACCAGTTCACATTAAATTGACCATAATGTAGAAATAAGTAATAAAACGTAACAATTGCATTAGAAATAGAAAATAAACTATTATTATAAAATATTTACTATGATATAAAACTATACCAATATGCCAATTATTATATAATATATAATCCTCAATGAATACAACTCAAGTATCATATTACTCAAATTTATCTCATCCACTCAATAAGTTCGAATACTTTCTCCTAAAAGCTTATATTTACAGATCTTCTCCAAACATTTTATCTAAGTATGATGATAAAAGTTTCAATTAACTTTCGTGTACATCAACAGAATTTGTATCTGGAAGCGAATCATCTGTCAATAACTCTGCAAGGATTCAGAACAATGGTAATGAAAATATCCATAATGCTTTAACATTGAATTGTAATAGATTTATTGATTTTTGCTCACATTTCCAACCTCTAGCACGATGAGTCTGATTCATTTTGGTTAATGAGCTTTGCGTGATATAGGATTTAATTTATTTTACTATAATGTATTAGTTCTATGTGTAGTTGGAGGTAGGATGCCGAAGTCTTAAATCCAGCACTAGGCATTTATTTAGAATTTAATGTAATTTTTGGTTGGTATACTTACCAATAATGAATAGTCTCTTTGTTGATAATGAATAGTCTCTCAATTTGTGGCAAAAATCTAATGACATCTTTTCCCTTTATTTTTATGTGAGCCCTTAGTGTTCATCCTCTTTTAAAATTCTCTCTTCAGCCAGTCGGTTCAATTTTATGAAAGTTTCGATGCTAATTTTTATTTTGGTTTCAAGAATTGGAGATTAATTTGATAATTACAGGGTAATGTATGCATTGAATTATAGGATATGATCTACTCAAGAAAATTATGGTATCCTTTTTTTTCCACAGAATATATTTTCTAAATCCTTAAGCAGCGATGTACCATTACGCAATAGATGGTACCATCCGAATCAGCATGATCTTTGAAATGTACTTACAGCAATTTTGAATTCGTTTTGCAAGGACAATACCTTTTTTTTACATTAGGATATGTATAATAACAATGTGATGTATGGGAGTGAATTACACTAATAGAGAGGAAGGTCAACCCGTGCTTTGCACGGGCAAAATATTAGTAAAAGTAAAAGCTAACAACAAGGAATGATGACACATATGACATAACAAATATAAATAAAACTAATAAATTTTATAATATAAATTTTATCAACATAAAATTTTTATTTATACAATAATCATAAAGATTTCAACCTAATACTTTTTAATATCATTTTCATATTATACATGAGCATGCATCTCAAAAACTAACAAAATACCACTACTACCTCCCAACTATTATCCTTCATAATTGTTCTCTGCATAGTCACATTTTTTGTTTGATTAGTGACACTTACTAAACTTGTATGGGGACATCTTTAAACACCCTTTAATAAAAATGTAAAAATTTTATGGAGGCAAGTGCCTCCAAACTTCACGTCTTCACCATACAGATAAAATAAGCCCTTCTAGACAAACAACGTTTTTGATGAATTTAATAATGAGATTATATAATTAGATAAAATAGTTGAGAAAAATCTGGCCAATATTAAAAAGGAGAAGATAAGCTAATCTGAGAATTTGAGGCGCAGCTCCCAGAATTACTACCAGCCATTTTTCTTTTGTCCCTTGTTCATCACACTCCTCGTGCGCTCCGTCCGTTCAAACCCACACGAAGCTCGACCCGACCCGACCCGTCAACAGGAGAATATCGTTTATATCTCCCACTGACATGTTCATCCAATTTACTCCAAAACCCAAAATCTTACGCTGATTTGCTTTATATTCACTCACTGTTGAAATCACTCTTAAACACATCATATTATGATGAATTATTTTTAAACTTAGGGTTTTCTTATTTCCTAGTTGTTGTTTTGCTATAATTTTATCTAATTTTCTATATTTATGCTTACTTATAATATTTTGGTGTAGCTTGAGCTATGTCACTATATTTTTAAGTGAAATGGCATTGGTGCGGAGACAATAAATGATACTTATTTGGGAGAAGTCGGATCGTGCAAATTTGGGCGATCGAAATGAAACGCATACTTTTCAAACTTATTTCAACATACAACTTCGTAGGATCATATCTTTTGACTCGCTCCAAAAAATACTAATTATAATATATTTTTACAAAACGTAATGCATTAAGATTTTCTATAGAAGTTTTATATTTTGCTTTTACATATTAGTTATTTATTTTCTTAGGATATTAGTTTCGTGATTTTGCAATTGTTTTGATACCTTATAATGGTCAGGTTTTATGTTTAATTTTTATCTTGCTTATTATATTTTAGAAGTTTTTCTGTTCCTATAGTTTCTAGGGTTTATGCTATTTTGCTCATACGAGAACCAGTTGTATATTTTTTTCGACTACACTTCTGCTACATTAGACATATACATAACTAGTGATACACAACAAAACGGTTTACAAGTATTTCAGTAAGTTAATTGGGGTTTAAGGATAACTTTGAAGGCGGGTATGTACCTAAAATAAATCACGAGCAAACTTTGGGTTTATAAATAAAAACCCCTTACCAATTCATGATACACAGTCTCAATCTTCTATCTCCTTCAGAGTATCGAGGAACAACCTCTCCTCTCCATTCACATCTCTCTCCTCCCAAAATCTCAAAACCCTAATAAATCCAATGGCCACCACAACCCCAATGACCGCCGCCGCCACCGCCGCCGCCGCAGCAGCCTCCCTCACCGCCACCAGACGCCTCTCTCCCGCCGCAATCTCCACCGTCCGCTTCTCCGCCAACACCAAAACCTCATCTTTCTCGATCTCGGCAGCTCCCTTTCATCGCTACAACCCTAAACCCTCCTCCTCCCCCATCAAATCCTCCGCCAGCACCGCCGCCGCCGCCGCCACCACCATCTCCGTCGGCGACAAGCTCCCCGACGCCACCCTCTCCTACCTCGACGCCGCCGACGAACTCCAAACCGTAACCATCTCCGACCTCACCAAAGGCAAGAAAGCCATCATCTTTGCTGTCCCTGGAGCCTTCACCCCAACCTGCTCCCAAAAGCACCTCCCGGGTTTCGTCGAGAAGGCCGGCGAGCTCAAGGCGAAGGGGGTTGATACGATTGCCTGCGTCTCAGTCAATGATGCCTTTGTGATGAAGGCTTGGAAGGAGGACCTTAAGATTGGGGATGAGGTGCTCATGCTCTCTGATGGAAATGGGGACTTTACGAGAGCGATTGGGGCCGAGCTTGATCTTAGTGATAAGCCGGTGGGGCTCGGTGTTAGGTCGAGGCGATATGCGCTGCTTGCGGAGGATGGGGTTGTTAAAGTTTTGAATTTGGAGGAAGGAGGTGCTTTTACTTTCAGCAGTGCTGAGGATATGCTCAAGGCCCTCTGAGGTTTTTACTCCTTTCGGCTTTTGGCTTCTTTGTGATAGATAGATTGGTTACTGATCTGTATTTGCTTTCATTTTCTATCTAAATAAGGTATTTAACATATCCACACTTGGTCTGGAGTTGGGATGATATGCTACTTATCTATTATAATTATATAAATGCATTTTGTTTTTGGATTCAAGACTGTGTTTTCACTATGCATGATGTTGCCAGTGTTTTATATTTTTTGCTATGAGAAAGTTTTAACAGAAGGATATCTAAAAGAAACATCTAAATTGAGAAATAAAAATGCAATCAGAAGGATATATGCCGTGTGATACTTGCTGTTGCCGTTTTCCTTCTTTCTTTTATTTAGAGAGAGAATCTTAGCATCGCAAATTTAGTTGTGCTTCCTTTTTTTTTTCATGAAATTGAAGGTATAAAGATACTATGATAATGGAGAATGAGAAATATGATTCTCAAGTTACATATTCACATAAAGAAAGTTAAAAAAAATTAAAAATCTGACGTAATGCTACTATAAATGAAGAAAATGTTAGAGGCAGCTCTCTTATCATTGTTGTCCTTCTCTGCAGTGGGGATGATGAATGTAGAGATAGGGAGATAATAGAAGAGATAAAGTGGGGGAGACACAGTGATAATATTACATAAGCAATTGACAATAAAGAGGCAGGTAGAAGAGAGATTGATTTAGATTTTGAGAGTGTTCTATTTTGGGGTTTCTGTTTTATTGGACAAAGTTTTGGGAAAAACCTAAGCATTCCATGGATGGTGAGCAGGCTAGTTAGTGAACCCTAGAAACGTGCACAATCAAGGTCATGTTTTTGTCATCGTGTTGGGCCTAAATGTTACAAATCATGGGCTCTCTTTACATCAGAAGCTAGATCCCCCGCAAGACAAAGATACTCATGTTTAGTTAATCAAGGTTTATGGCAACAGATGGTCAAGGTTTCACCCTCTCTAATGCTTCGAGTTACTTCGTCAAAACCCTTACGAACAATGATAACTTAACTATTTGGATGATTTTGACATTAAAGTTCAATACATGAAACTTTTGGAAGCTAAAGACATGCTCTTCAAAATCTCATCAACGTACCTATCGATACTTGGTAAGCTTATCTGACAGAGAGGGAATCAAGTACATTGGTACAGTGTGGCTTCCAATTGAATAAAAGGATTTCAGTTTGTAGTTCTTGAAGAAATTTGGTAAATAATGAACTAAATCATTATGTAAGATTAATGCATACAATTAAGGGTAAGCATGATTCAGTCTGAGCAAAGTAAATGAGCTGAATGCCTGAATTTGAGTGGTTTGGTTCCTTATAGTGCTCATTTCTTGTCAGATTGAACCATTCAACTCAAACTCTACCGACCTAAGTTTTATATAGCATATCATGTGGGGGTTGAACCGCTGAGCTCTTGCCTAAAACATATGACTGCCCCCATCTGACGCCCAATCTTCTCATCTTATCTTCGAGATATCCAGCAATCCTCCCTGAATTCCCATAGCCAATGTCCTCACCTTGTTGCCAGAATCTCTAAATGCCTCCTATCAGCCTAATAGCTACTGCACCTCCCTCAATCCAACTCCTTATAGGTGTAGTCATCTTAACATATCTTTTTTAACGGTTTGTCACTCGGCCATCTTAGTTTACTTATTTTTCGCTGTGCTCATTTTGTGGCAACTTTGACTCATAAAGCTTAGTGAGTTGCGTAAATGTCCTTCGTATTTGTGGGCATTCTATGACTACATAATAAGCTAGAAGTATTTCTCCAGTTCACTTACTTGTTTGGTTCTAAAATCATCATCATAAGCTTCACCATCATGGTAAACAATTAATCCAATAGAGCAAAACTAGTGAATCCTAGGTGTTTCTGGTCATTGATGTGAAAAATACGCCCATCACTTCTCATGTATTATCTTAATTTGTATTTAATAAATTTCATTTCCATTTTTAATCCTGATTCCAAAAATTTTAGATCCTAGAGCTTCTCCTTTTCCTTTTTCACCTTGGTGATTATCCCTTATTTAGTCTGGTAAATCACATGCATATGGGACTACTGCTAATCTAGGTAGAAAGATGCCTACAAATCATTGGAGGAAACTCATGAAATGTCTGCATTACTTAAGTAAAGTTTCTTATTTTCCTTGATACTCTTAAAAGGTTCCTTCAAAAGTTTTTGTATTTGTAGCAATGCTTGCAAGTACTTTGTACCTGAGTGGAGATCAGGAAAGCTCACCAATAAGCTACATAATCTGGTGTTTAGGGTTAACCAAGACTGTCTTGAACTCATGTCTCAATTCTTAGCTGTATCCCCTTGTTTCGATTCTGTCTTTCAAAATTCAAATCATGCTTGGCCACTTGTGGTTGATTGTAACCACTAGAAAAAAAACTCCTCCCTGTAAACAAATACTACCAAACATAATTCTCACAATGCTGGGAGTTTGAGGAGCTTTTTCTGTGCATGAGTTGCATTGTCATTTTTAACTGAGGAAAGTTGTTGAGCTTCATCAACTTCTTGTCCTTCCACTTATATATAATAGGCACCCAGTACAGTTCCTCGTTTTTCTTTGTTCGTCACTGATAGAAATTCTCTTTTGTGGATGGTCACCTTCAACCATGATGTCTTCTTCATTATCATCATTATCAATTCTGTTTAGCTATTGATGCATGACAAAGAAGAAGATTAGGTTCATCCGATTTTACTTTTTTGAGGATTTGATTTCTTTTAGTTGAGAGGTTCTTGTTAAGATTAGAATGCAGTTGGTTTTTTACTTGATATTTTAGGTTAGGTATTAGTTTATTCTCTGTTTCTTTAGTTGTGAACTGAGAGAATGCTGTGTTGAGTGATGTGCTGGATACTTTTGAGACTATCCATAATTTATGCAAGTCCTATGCATCCACCAACCAAACCCATACAGATACATGCTCAATTCAAGGTGCACACGTAACAAAACAAAGAAAGCGCTGTTTCATAACAAGTAAAGGTGGTTGCAATGCGCTTCTAGAAGGTCTTTTGTGGCAGGATCTAAACAACAAAACCTAGATGATGGAGACGATGACTAGGATGCACAGGTGATTGATGTAAAGAATGAGTGGTGATACGGAGAGGAGCCAACACAACTCGCCATCGGGTCTTGGGGCTCCGTGGGCTGAACGGCCTACACAGAGGGATGGGGTGTTAGGGCTTGAGAGGTTGATTGTAATCTTTGTTGATCATTAGTGGAATCGTGATCTGATTATACACCGAGGATGTATTGATTAATGAACCTCGTAAACCTTTGTGTTTATGTTATTGTTCTCTGTTTCTTTTTTGCTTTCTTTTGTCAGTATGTGGTTTGTGCCTGTAATTTTTCTAGTGTTTTGGTGGGTATAAACTCTTATTGTTCGCCTCTTGCATTAGTAGGTATCTATTATATCGTATCTTTGTTGATCATTAGTGGAATCGTGATCTGATTATACACCGAGGATGTATTGATTAATGAACCTCGTAAACCTCTGTGTTTATGTTATTGTTCTCTTTTCTTTTTTGCTTTCTTTTGTCAGTATGTGGTTTGTGCCTGTAATTTTTCTAGTGTTTTGGTAGGTATAAACTCTTATTGTTGGCCTCTTGCGTTAGTAGGTATCTAGTATATCGTATCCCAGTAGCACAGTAGAGTAAAGAGTTTCAGCTGTTTCTTCAAATGACTTGGTTTCTCTTAACCCATAGGTATTTCTCATTTCTCGTGATTGCTCAAGAGAAAAGAAGGGGAAGATATAATTATACATGGAGATAAACAGAAACAACCACCTTCGCCAACTTCTTCATTGATATATCAACTTACGTTAAATTATATCAATTTTGGGTTTAATAGCGATTTTAGAAGTGGGTGAGTTTAAAAGTAAGTGGGGTAAAACCTTGGCTTTTAAGAAAAGAAGCCATTGGGGAAATTATTTATTCGAATATTTATGAAAAAAAAGAGTTGCTTTAAAACCCTATAAGTGTCATCGATTTTCTATTTTGATACCTTGAAGTTTAAATTTATTCAAAAAATAATCCAAAGTTTTTAAGATATAATTTTAAAATATACAACTATGTAATGTATCCTTATAAATTTAGGTTCTTAGAATAGAGTTATTTGAACGTGAAAATGTCAACTTAAAATATTGTAGAGAATACTTTTTCACATAAATATATGGAGTTCAAAATAATTCTTTTATAGTTTAAAATGAAGAAATATATGATTTAAACTAATCATTCTGACAAAAACATAAAAGGAAATTTTTGAATTTTTCGATTGATTACTGAAGTTTAATGAACGGAAAATGTGTTAAATCTTTTCTAAAATTATCTATAGCATTTCCTTAAGGGTTAATTGCGAATACCCCTTGTAGTATCGCCCAATTGCGGATAGACCCCTTGTAGTTCTATTTATGCGAATAGACCCACTGTGGTATTTGCCAAAGTGCAAATAGACTCCCTAATGAACTTTTTCGATATTTTTAAGAGTAAAAAAAAATATTAGCAATTGGGGTCTATCCTTACCAATAGAACTACAATGTGTCTATCCACCTCCTCAAAACCTTTTTGACTCTTTTAAAAGTAAAAAAAAAAAAAAAAATTCACCTAGAGGGTCCATCCGCAAATAGAAATGTAGGTAGTATATCCGCAATTGAGCAATATGAAGGGAGTCTATCCGCATTTAACCCTTTTATTAATGTACTTGTATGTACCTTTGAGTGAGGGATGGAGGATAGACTATTTTCTTGAAGTACTTGTATGTAACTTTGAGTGAGCGAGGGAGGAAGATTCATGTATTGTTCTCATTGAGTTATTCGTAAGAATTTAATATTTCAAATTTAATAACTAAGAACATATTTTTACAATCACATTTTTATAGGTTTATATCTCAATACATTCAAATATATTCCTTAAATATTGATTTTCAACTGGCATAATCGAAGTTTTCTTTTTTAGTGAGAGGGATACCAGATAGGAGATAGAGTGTTGAGAGCAGGAAAGGAGAGTGAGGAAAGGACCTTACCTTCTCCACTACAAAAAAAAGTAGTGGAGAGACCACTATATTTATTATAGTCGTTGATTTATATAATGAGATTGAGCGATCATGCTTTATTCTATATATACTATTCACCATATTCCCATGAATTACACTATTTTCCTAATTTACATTCAAAGACAAATCACAACCATCCACTAAACAAACTAACGGCTATGATATAGTAGTAGTCTCTCCACTGCCTTTTTTTTTATAGTGGAGAGGATCTGAATCCCTTCACATCACCTCCCAACCCCAATTGTTTCCAATTAGGGGTTGTTTGGCTCGTTTTTCAGGAAATCTAAAAAGAAGGACCCAGTAAAGACATCTCAAAAAAGATTTCAAGTGATTTCGTTCTCAAAAAATCTGAATGGACTCCTTAGAGTTGAGTCACATCAATCAATGAGAGCGCGTCACATCACTCTCTTGTTGTTTCAAAGTGTTAAACAAACCAAAGCAAGAAAACTCCGTGGAAACGGGCAAAAAGTAGTACAAGGTCACATGAGTTTGAGAAAATGGTCATAAAATCCAAGCTTTTCCTATATATTTTGGCGAACCGAACAGCCCGCCCAACTTTATTAGTTGATTTTAGTTCCTCAGTTCAGGTAAATCATCTCCACCTTCAATTGTTTCCAATCAATAAGTCACTGAAGACACCGAACAATAAGTCAGTAACAATTTCGAGCTGTGGCACACCAATACACAGAAATTGAATAGAGCCCTGTCATGCTACAGTACATACGTACACTTGTAATAGCCACTGATCGACATTTCATGAAACACCACAATATTATGGAAAAATTGAAACCCAGATGCAATAAACGAGGATGTTATGCGAGTCTACAAAGGTATTAAAAAAAGAAACAATATTAGTGGATAACAATGCTATCTCAAAACTGAGCTATCTCATAAACAAAATTCATTATAGTTCTAATTGTATAAAATTATGGAAAAAAAAAACAGTCAACTAACTTACAATTTGATATGAATGCGACTACAATCGGGTCAACACTTCATGAATATGCTATGATGAGTCAAAACTTTTTAGGCTCTCAGGCACTGCCTGATCACATTGTTCAAGTACCTTGATCAAAGGTTGAGCCAAAGGGGCATCTGATTTAGAAAAGAGACAATGCACAGCTCCAGCAATACAGTAGTGTGCCATGTTTGTGAGAATTGCAATGTAGACCTCGGTTGACGGGCATTCTAGAAAAATGACAATTTCAAATTCCTCAACATCCATTCCTATGATGCTATCTATATCCTTCACCGACATGAATATAACCTTCTCCCTGAAGGGCAAAAAAAAAAAAAAATTCAATTCACATTGAGAAAGATAAGCGCTATGAAATTAACGAAGAAAGCATTTATTCATTTAATGAAAGACAATTAAAAGCAGTACTAGGAACTAATCCAACATCTACATACTAACCCATTTGTCATATGTAGACCATCAGTTAGTGACTCAGTAGACAAGCCATAACCTTTGGTTTTAAGCTTAGATGCCAAGAGCTGCACATTGCTAGCACTTCCAGCTACAAGCAAAACCTTCAGATGCTGAAGGTGGTTTTGGTCAACAAATGCTTGAGTAAGAATTTGTGAGGCCTGCAGTTTCAAGATCATACAGCTATCAATAAACATATACAGTATTTTCAATAAACAGAGAATTTCAAATTTATTGCAGCATTTCTTCTTTATCTTGAAACTCTAACTCCCTCATCAACTAAGCCTTTTGGCGGACTCCTAAGAAATCTTACAACTCAGATATCAACAATAGTCTACCAATTGAGATGGTGAACAAAACATCATCCAAGGAGAATATCGGAATGTTGTTTATTGTCAGGGAAATAATGTTTGCCAAAAGTGGATAGATTGGGAGGGGAGGGATTGAGTTTAAGTGAAACTTTCTCAATATTCCAATATCATCCTTCGAGAAATAAAAAAATATGTAGATATATTTTTCCTTCAAAAAGGGTATATTGGTCATGTAGTTTCCTTCCCCTTCCATTTCTACTCTAAAACAAATGTAGATTGGAGTGTACCCTCTCATCCCCTTCTTGTCTATCCAAACACAACTAATTCTATTTTGTCCCTTCCACTACCACCCCCTCCCCTTGGGTATACTTGAATCATTCCCCTCCCTTCACATTAATAAATGTAGACTGGAGTGGACGTAGATGTTGGTACGGCATCTCCAACACAAGAACCTTAGAAATACAAGGACGCAACTATATCTCATAAATGTGCATGTGGATATGTATCTAGCTATGTCCATAGCTAGTAATCAACAGAAATTATGTCAGTTTAAATAAATAACTTTGTGTTTGTTAATGTCTACAGAGAGAAGATGAGTACCGTCACAAGAAACTGCATTTATCTCCGAGCAGTGCCGGAGTCAGAAATTTGGTTTGGATTATGTGTGGGGGCGGTTGGTTGATGATAATAATGGTTGTAGTGTTTGATTTGGCACTAAATTATAGTTGAAAGATCTAAATTTTCCATATATTACATCCATAAATTCAAGCACCTGCTGTGCATTGGCACAGCGATTAGAATTTCTTCCTACCTGACAAAATATTCTAGTTGTGATGTTGTCATAAACATTCCTGATCTCCAAAAGGCAGATTACTCTATTAGATTTTGTTTTTCGTAGAATTTGCAGATAGATTATAGTTTACGATTGTAGTTGAGTTCTCAACATGGCTGATTACTAAAAGCAATTATAACTACATTGTGTAAAAACATTACTTTAGTTCCAATGAACATGTTTTTAAAACAAATTAGAAGGGTTTAACTTCAAGTCAGGTCTTAGGACTAGAGCACATATTTTGCAGACTCAAGGTTCCTTTGTTTCTGTTTCTTTTTCTTGTAACTCGCTAAAGTACTCCAAACCTGTATATTGAATCCAGAATAGGGTATTTACATGGCAACTAGTTATTTTATTGGTAATACAATGTGTTACATGGTAATTGGTGAAGTGACTATAATATACTTTCCAGGGGAGCTAGAGTTTCCTATTGGGCTATTTCAGGTGACATTATGTTGTTAGGTACCCGTACAGGTATTATTTCAAATGTCTGGATTAAGTTTTTACACTTAAGTTAAACGTTTAGAAACCAAAGTGAGTACACTGTACCCAAGAGGGTCTAGCCGAGTTGGTAAGCTGCCTATGAGTAGTACTCCAATGTCTCAAGTTCAACTCTCCTGGGGAGCACCCACACGAATTTAATTTCTTGGAATACCCAAGGTCGTGCGTTGGGGGGTGCCCCTTAGCCACGCCCGAGGGTTTGATACCCATAGTCCGAAGGATCGTGGGGAAGTTCCCTCGTCAAACCGGAAAAAAAATTAGTACACTGTGCTGATTGCAAGTCCAAATTACTTCTCCACCTTTTGTGCATAAATGAGGATCCATGAAAACGAATAATTGTGGGTTTCGATTTATTAACCCTATGTTTCATGGTATCTATTCTTATTCTCCAATAAGATATTGAATCAAATCTTTATTGCCAGAGATAAGATGAGGTTGTAATAGTAACATTGCAAGCTAACCAATCTTAAATGATATTTAATAAACCAAAAGTTCATAAAGGGCAATGACAATGACATAGCTTTTATCCTGAATTTTTGGGCCCAACTACATGAATCTTATTTTCTATTGAGTTTCTGTTAAGGGAACGAGAAATTATCAAGTTAACCACTATTATATCCTTCTTAATTGCTTCAACCAAGTTCTCTTATGCATAACTCTCATCCTCCTTGCTCCATTAATTATAATTTTATCACTTGCCCTAAATGATGCATTTCGTATCCTCCAATGCATGTGACCAAACCATATCCTCAGTATGAGAAACCTCTAGCTTCTTATGAAAGTACTCATTTCCTATCCTATCTTTTAACTCATACCCACACGTCCCTTGTAACATTTTCATTTCTACTGCAGTCATTTTTTGCACACTTTTCTTAATTGCAATATTTGATCCATAAAATATTGTTGGTCTTATAGCTGTGCCATAGACTTTTTCTTTCAATTTCATAGATATTCTATGATTCACAGGACTCCAACAGCATTCAACCATTCTAATTTTTCTTGCTAGTTACTAGTATATCTTAAAAATATTTTGGAACACATATATACCTACTAGACAATGTTTTTCTTTAACCCACCAAATGGTCTTAATGAGGACCATATTGAAATATTTTATTAAAGAAATGAAATACACATGTAAATTCCCGTCTCTTTTTCTTTTATATATCTTCGAAAAGTTTAGAAGGCACTTGCAATTGTTTTTAACGAGGGTTCTGCACGCAATAAAGAAAATCTTGAATGACAGCAAAGAGAATTTTTGTTCCAGTCAAAGGCAGTGCATAGTAGATTAGAAGGTTTTGATTCAACTTTTGTTAGTGTGTATGAGTGTTATGTGAACGCTTATGTTCATATCTATATGAAAATGCATGTATATATTTATGTATGTATCTTTACTATCTCTTATGTGTTTGTATCTTACATCTTATGTGTATGTGAAGATGGCTGACATCTTGATTTCCATATTCATTGTTTCCATTAAAAAACTTCACCAATTCAACATTTTGTGGATATTGGTACGTCAGCAGAGAAATAAGAATAGTAAAAGATATGGAGAGACTAGTAACAAAAACTGACAGCAACAAAAGACAAAGTACCTTTGACATCTTTTCATCTTCTGACGAATAAACATGTAAATGTTGTGATACGAATGCGCTTTTACAAACTGCAGAGTCATCAAGGGATAATCTACAAACTGGTCCATTCAGGAGATGCTGCAATAGTGATTTCGAAGTTCCTTTGCAGAAGTCACTGAAAACTACCATCTGAGGTTCTCCAGATATGCTCTCCTTGATTAATTTCACCTTATCAGAAAATCCAAACTCTACCAAACTTTTCAGGCCATCAAGAACCTGTAGTAAAAGAGATGCATTATCAGCTAACTTAAAAAAACATAGGAACTCTTTGAACTTAAAGCTCCAATTCATGAGGCTTAATGGAATTGAAAGCTGATCATAGAAATTCAACATGGCACTTGTATGCAAGAGAAGCTGAGATTCATCACCGCAAGCAAGAGGAAAATTTATTATAAAGACAAAATGAAAGAGTAACTAAATAAATAAATAACATATAAAATGATATTATCAATGGAAAAGGTGATTTGCTAAATGATCTTGCAGTGTTATTCTCGAGGAAAAGGGAAAAGGTTATATAACTGACTGAATTGTGATAAGTTATATATGTCAGATATTTGCAGAAATTAGGTTATATAACTGACTGAATTGTGATAAATTACATATGTCAGAAATTTGCAGAAATTAGGTTATAGAACTGACTGAATTGTGATAAGTTACATATGTCAGAAATTTGCAGAAATTTTATTGTATACCTCAACTTCCATATGATATGCATAATATGTTCAGTTTCTAAACCATGCGGTCCCTGTCTCAAGCTCTAAACTGTATCATATTTCTAACACTCACAAGGACCCTGGTGACAAGTGTTCGTGCATCTTTGTCCATATGACATGAGAACCTTCTGAAAACCCCGCATGATCAACATCTACATTTTTTTACAGATCTACATGTCAATGACTCAATATATGTACCTATGTGCCTCAAGAATTGCCAATTTTAGCAACTGATCCATAGTCCAATAGTATATATATGTTATGTTTCTTCTTATGTAATATACACTTGACATTTTGCATATAAAACCCTCCAATTATGCAGTGTAGTCATTGGAATGTCAGGACCCAGGAATTGTTCTCGGCTATCCAATGTTCACAGTCAAGAAGCTAAAATTTTTCCAGGTAACACTGGATGCTACAATACTTGCATCTTTAGCAATATAGAGGAGAAAAAAGAGAAGAAGAAAAAGGAAATCGACAGCTGGTCTTTAATTGGCAGTCCATCTTGATTTGTCAACAAGCATTCATCGCATACATGAACTGAATTTTATACAACATAAACTAGTGCAACCACAATCAGCCTGGACATTAAAATCAAGCATGAACTGAAAATACCACAAAATTCTAAAACACAACCAATTATAATTGAAACTTCGTATTATGATTTCATGTTTTCACCATATGCATGAATTGGATAAAAGACTATTTTTTTCATGTCTACTTTCATGCTTGTTCTCTGTCAGCGAACCATGCCATGCCATGTTTTTTCACAACAATAAATCATAATTATTGTATGGGAACTGAATCTCATTTACCTCTTGCATCCCAAAAGTCTTAGGCTATATTGTGGACAAATTCATCAATCAAGAGGCTTAAATGAGTTATATATGCCAAAAGGAAAGAAAATAATTTAAAAAACTCAAAGACTTCAGGCATTTAGTCAAAGGAGGGCAACAGATAAAATCTATCTGCACTACATGAGCGCCTGAAGTTGATATCAGACAACAGCTTATTACCAATAGTGAAGCACTAGATATGTCAATGGCCTTCAGTTCAACAAGCTCAAGCAGCCTATCTGCAGTCGATACAAGAAATTCAGGTTCACAACTCTTTAATCTGCACGAAAAGAAGCATGCTACAGGTTAAGAGTCAGAAGCTAATAAATATGGAAGTGATACATTCTTACATACTCCAACACAAATTATTTTTTCCATCCAGCTATTAAATTAAAAACTACCATATCAACTTTGCAGTCAAAATCCTAATCCTCAATATTCTATCAACCAAGACCTGATCTTTCCACCTAACTAGTCCATCTAATAGTCTCATTTGCGCTTCTAATTGTTCTCATCTTATCCTTCATAAAAGATGCAGCCATTCCATGTTGATTTTTTTTGCCATTCATCCAGCTAAACATTCTTAAATTAGCTACAAACTCATTTCGCCAACATGTTTAGTAACATGGTGACAACTCATCCTTGAACACTCCTTGCTTTATAAACACAAAGAACGATCACCCACGTTGTAGCTTAAATGCAATAGTCTTTGCAATCTACTTGAAATAAATAGCAAAGTAGATTGACATTGCTTGTTTCATGTGTGACCAAAAGGTCCAAAGCTATGATGTACAATTACTAATGAAAGCAACCTAAAAATCATAGAGCATCTTAAAAAACCATCAGACATTTCACAGTGTCAGCTTATATTAGAAACTAATGGTACTACTTGCTCCCAACAAGATAGTAACTTTAATAAAATAAATTAGATAGTTAATATAATATTAAACGAATATATAAAGATTTATGGAGAAGGAAAGCTTATAATTGCACTAATGACTGGAAAGTTGATTGCTATCAGATAGCCAAGAAAGGCAGTGAATATTATTCATTCTAGATGGTGATAGTTCTTTTCTCTTTCTATTCTTTGTTCATGACCATAATAATTATGATATGTGGAAAAATAAAGGGTTTTATGATATAAGACCCTCAAATCTTCTCTATTTCTATATTAGACCACCAAATCTTAGTATTTCTAAATAGGACCCCAAATCCTTTTAAGTTGTTTAAAAAGTCCTTTGGTTAAATTTAACCTTAATTTGCTACATTTCTCTATTAATGTTAGAGATGTTTATTTATGGACCATTATACCCATGCTCATACAAGATTTATCATATTTAATTGATTTGGTTATTCTTCCCCAACTCATGTTTCTCTCACAAACTCCTCACACTCATTGTCTTTCTCTCATCTTTCTCCTTCAATAACTTTTCTCTTTCTCAAACTCGTAGTTCCCATTGTCTCTCTCATTTTTCTCCTTCAAATAACATTGTTCTCCTCAAGATTACTTTTTCACAGTCTCCCCTCTCACAATCTATGAAAATTGAGTTCTTAACACCTAGCAGGGCTTGAGATTTGAGAGGAAAATAGATATAAATTAGAGAAAATAGAGAAGAAAGGCATGATAAACAAAGGTAAAGAGAGATTGGGTTTGGGCTCCTAATGTTATTATTGTAATTTGCTCTATATGGTTAAGAGTTAACAATACCTAGGTAAAAAATTTGGATGGAAATTTTCATGGGGTCTTTTTTGAACAACTTATAGGATTTGGGGTTCTTATTTAGAAATACAAAGATTTGGGGGTCTAATATAGAAATAGAGAAGACTGGGGGTCTTATATCATTAAAAGCCAAAAATAAATTAGTTGATGGTATGAAATTTATCAGAATTGTCCTGTTTAGAGAGGTAAATAAGACATATCATAGTTGGATGATTTCTAGCCGATAATTAGCTATTAGTACTATGAAAGCAGTATAGGTAGGCACCTGGGTAGCCACCTAAGAGGTCTGTTCTTCCAGACACTTCCATCAGACGACTGCGGAGTAGGTGTGAGTATGCATGTTCATTCACATGGGTATGCAGGTGTGCCTTAAGGAGGGGGACACTTCAGAAAGTAAATCCACTACTTTTAATATGATAGCAAACCCTTCGGGTTGCTACAGTAATTTTGGGCCCCATTTCTTTGGCTAGCATGCTTCTCCAACTCATACCTTCTCTGGGCTAAAAACAAAAAAAAATGTGTACCTTACTTCGGCCATACCGCCTGCATTAAAAGTGAGATGCATCTTACTTTCATTTTCAATTTCAAACAATGGTCATCTCCATCTCACCTACCCGCACCCAATTCAAAAAAAGCCTGAATCCCAAGAATCCAAATACCCACGACTTTTTCCCCTGCCCCTTTTCTTTCCTCATCACCGCCTTCATCCCTCTTAGATCGAAATAAAAATTAAAAATCTATGCTCCCTGACATCGCCTCACCTCTTACTTCGGCCCATCATCGGGACGTCGACTTAGCTTTCAAATCCTCTCCAAATTTGAATTAGAGGTAACCATCAAATCCCTAACCCTAATCTCTCTCCCCACCCCCCAAGTCAGAAGAATTCCTGGCACCATTAATTCCTTGGTAAATTACACTTAAATACCCTAAGGTTTGCCAAAATTGCACGAAAATACCCTAACTTTCCTACCCGTGCAAATAAATACCCTAAGCTTCTCAAAAGTATCATGTTGATACCCTTCGTTACGTTATCGTTAGAATATATTGGGAATATTCCCTTTTGACTGCCACGTGTTGGTATGCTGCTGTCCTCTACCCCAAAAGTTTATCAAATTTACATCTTCTACCATCTTCCTATATCAACCCTATTTTCTTCCCCAAACTCATATTTTCCATTATTTCTCTCCAATCTCTTTGTAGGAAACTTGAAGACAAGCTGATGGGAATCCTTGGAAGGTGTATGTGAGAAAGAAAAGATTGAGTTTGATACTTTGAGATCTTCAGAGATTGAGTTGATGATTTGAGATCATATTGGATTGTCATGAGGATTTTATGGATTTGATTTGATTGTTAGGATTTTTAGTTTCCTTTTTATGAGGATTTTTATTTTTATTTCCTTAGTTGTTGCCTTTGTTTTCTTTAAATAAGGATGTAAGCCTTTGGGAAGAGGTAGACTATTTTGGAATTGAAATTTGAGTTTTAAAAAAAATTGCATGTGAATTGCTCAAGGGTGTGAAGCCCGGGTGTGAAGCCCACTTTCTTTTATTTGCTCTAATCATATCTCAACCCTTCATTAGACTCTCCACTCACATCTAACCCTCTACCAAACCCTAATCCCGTTACTGTTCATGCTACAAGCATCACCACATCGTTTCACCACGCTATCGTTTGCCACGGCATCGTTCACGTGAACAGTGTCTTCAGAGCTCTCAGACCTAGACATTATCAAGTTTAATTTTGTTCAGATCTAAGTTGACTGCTCGTGGACTAATTGTCTGTGTGTTTGTAGGTGCGTGGTAAACTCAAATCCAAGTTGTTGAGGGCTAGTTGATCTTTCAATCTCGTGGATTAGTTCATCGGGTTTGCAACGGATCTCTCGGTTCAGTGTTGATTTGGATCTCGTACGATTTGGTGTAAGTTCCTTACGCCTTCAGGTGATCTCTAATCATAATCGTACATCCAACTTTGCTCTTGTAACGTTATAGAGTTTGTAGTCAAGTTATGAGTATCGTTGATCATTGTTCTCTACATGCGAATCTTGTTTGAATGTTCATCGCATGCATATGATTGGATGAGTTGCACGCACGTAGTTGTTTCTTAGGTCATCATCCGTGTGATTGCTTGTTTTCATGTGGCATTAGTGTTTTCCTTTGTCCTGTCCTGCGTCACAAGCTCTAGGAGCTCAAGCTCTGCATTAGGCATGGGGGATGTTGATGAGAAAGGGGAGAATCTCAAATTCCAGATCTCCAATTTGAGTTCAAATTCCAAAAAAAGATGGGTTGTTTGAGCTTTTTTGAATAGTTTACGCATTGAAGAGGCAGGGAAGAACTCTTTATGGGTTCGGTGGTTAGGGTTAGGGTTTAGGATAAAGTCTTGCTGTTAAGAAAAGATGGGTTGTTTAGGGTTTTGAGGTTGTTGTTGGTAGGGTGGTGGTGGTGTATTTTCGTTGGAATTTAGGATGTTAATATGTTTTGATTTGAATGAAATTTGGTATTTTCTTGCATTGGGTTTTATCATTGAAATTTCTATTTTTTACGTTGGAATATTTGATAATAAACTCTTCTGCAATAATTTACTCTAGATTCTTAATCACTTCAAATCTAAGCTCCCTAAGATTGTGAAATCAAATTCAAAGCCGAAAAATTGTAAGAAAGGGGGATTTTCACTGTGGAGGGAGTTTTATTATAGTGGTATTTTTTTTATTTTTTGATGGGGGCATTAATATCATTTAATGCCTAAAATTAACGCTATCACCTCATTTTTAACGGCTGAAACTTTAGGGAAGCTTACGGTATTTATTTGTAAGGGTAGGAAAGTTAGGGTATTTTCGTGCAACTTTGACAAACCTTAGGGTATTTAAGTGTAATTTGCCCTTAATTTCTCTCTCAAGCATTTAAATGTTTTTTCCCTTTCATCTCTCCTCAACTAAGAGAACCCGTCTTCTCTCCTTTACTCTTCTCTCTCCTCAGTGCAAAGCACGAATCTTCTATCGATTCTTCCTCTCCCTCCGGTGCCAGCCGTCTCTCTTCTTCCCTATTCTTCTTTCTCTTTCCTCAACTAAAGAGAATCCATCTACTCGCCGATTCGTTCTCCCTCTCCCTCTAGCATCACTGGTGGCCTTCTCTCCCCCTGTAATTAGTCTTACGAAATCTCCCTCCGCCCAGTCTCGTCGTCGATTCTCTTTCCGTCAGCAACTTCTCTCCGTCGGCAACTTCAAAGTAATTTAAGGTTTTTTTTAATTGATTTATTATGCCCATTTCAAAGTAAATCTTATGCTGTAATATTTTTGGATAAAAAGTTCATCTTTTTTAATAAAATTCTAACTTTCTTCTTGATTTCATGGAAAATTTAAATTTTTTGTTTAATTTTTGGTTTTGGTTTAATAAATCCAGTTTCTTTTTATAAAAGTTCATCTTTTGAATAAAGATTCCAACTTTCTTCTTGATTTCATGAAATTTTAAAAATTTATTTACTTTTCGATTTTTATTTAATAAATATGACTTTTCCTCAAACGAAAACTTACTACAAGCCCTTTTTTTGAACTGAACTGGATTGATTTATTCTTGAATCAGAGCTTATAATTGTACTGCAATCAAGTTTGAAAGAGTGAAGGCTGATATAAACTTCAATTTGAGTGATGACGAGGATGATCTTATAAAAGTAAGTAGGAATTTTTTGAGTGCTTTGATACATAATTTTGATAATAAGGAATTAATTGATTTTAATGTTTGCAAATGATCAACCTACAAAGGAGTTTATTCATGTTCTTCCTAGACAAAGTATAGGGTTCCCGAGTGGATGTTCTAAATATTGGGGCGTCATGTTGTATAAATTTAGAACCATATATCTCATGAAATCTAATGTGTTCTCTTTGAGAGATATGTTTATCTTAGCTATTTGACTCATTGTTGAGAAGAGTTAGTTCAATTTTTTGGGTGAATTATTGGAATTTAAGTATGGTTTTGTAGATGCACAATTTGATATTTTGCTTGATAGTAATTTTAATTATTATTATTTAGCCAAAAGTTAGTTCTTAGTGAGATTTAGAGATGCAGCCTAAAATATCATGAAAATTAACTCTTATATATGTGTTTTATTGATGGGAGAAATACTTCCACCTTTGAAATTGGATTTAGGTGAGAACATTTTGTCTAGATCTTTATAAGCCATGAAAATTAAAACTTGGAATTTATTTAGTCTACACCTTTGTAAAGTAGTTTTTCTTAAAAATAAAAGAATTAACAAGAAAAGTTGATTTTCTATTTCCTTCACTACATTGTTCATTATTTATTTCCTAATTTAATTATACATGTATGCAAATTTTTTGATTTAATTATACATTATATGAGTTTTTACGTCTATTTTCCTATTTTGAAAAGTTGCTGGTTCTAATTTTCTAGGTTTTAATTTTCAATAGGCGAGATTGTTTGGAAATCAGTGCGTGTTGAAAATCTTGAATTTTACTTTCTTCTTGATTTGCCGAGGAAAATAAAGAGGGAAATTTGTTGTCAATGCTTGGAAGTTATAGGTAATAATTTTTCTTATTGTTGATTTAAATTTTCGTATTCATGGGCTGAGTGATAAAATGATGCCGTGTTACTTGAGTTACAAGTTTAAGTTCTGAGAGATATTAATAAAGTTAAATCATCGTTTGTTCATGATAATAAACTCAAAGTTAGGGTTTTTGGTTAATTTGTTGTGTTATTTGATTTATTTTTGCAAGATGATGCGAAATCATGAGTTATTCAAATTATATATAACCTAGGGTTTAATTTTTAGGAGGCTAAGATCACTTGGAAATCACAGTATCGTATTGAAATTCTACGGTTCTTTGATTTTTTTCTTGATTTTTAAAGGAAATTAAATAGGGACATGTGTTCATTATTTTAAATGGATCTTTTCAAGGGAATTTTAAATGGATCTTTTCAATGCGTTTATGCTCTCAAAAATTTGTCCTCTACTGTTAAAAAAAGATGATAGATCATAAGGAAAATATCTTTTTGCAAGGAAGATCATAAGGAAGTAAACCTCAATCGATGCACCTAATATCTCTATTAATTATTAGATCCATTCCCTTGAGAATAAGCAAAATCAACATTCGACCTTGCAAGTTTATGTATTTAGTTTCAAGTTTAAATTATATATCTTCCTCTTTTAGTATGTTTCTTTACAAACAATAAATTCAAAGACAAGAATAATAATTGATTAATTGTACACTCTCAACAAGTTGCAATTTACATTGATCTTGAACAAAAATTTGCAATTATTACTCATTCTTTGGGTTTTTTGTTGATGTTATTAGCCTTGAAAATGCTGCATGTGTCCGCGATAGCCTGTTTTTTAAACAAATGGCAATAATCATTATCAAAATTTAAAGTTTAAAATCGATATGGGTTTTGAGTGGAGTATGCAGACATTTTAATCTTTCCTCGTGTGAATATATATATGTGTTCTTTGTTTAGAATCTTCTATTGGTGAGAACTTGAATGGTTGTGGGGGGTTCACGAACAAGCTTGACAAAGTATATTAGAGTTGTGTAGGACACTACTATTGTTACCCTTGCCATAGTGCACAGTGGTTACAAAGTGAGAATTTTTCATCATATTTCTAAATGTTGTCCATATCATATAAGCTTTTTATTTCTTTTTCTTGCGAATTATTTTTTTTTATTTTTTGATAAACTTCAAAAATTGGAAATTGCAATAGTAAGAGCTACCTGAGAGTAGATTAATCCAATTAACTTTCTTTTTCTGTCATTGACTCAAAAAAGGTTCATGAATATCTGCTCTTCACTACTGCTTTAATCCAATTAATCTTATATGAAGTTAAGGGGTCTTTGTTATGTTTTTTGTGTGAACTATCACGATGTGTTTGATTCCTTATGATCTATCATCTTTCGATTCGTTTTGCAAGGAATATACTTTTTTGTTGAACAGTAAGGTAGGTATAATAACAGTGGGTGGGTGTACGAAAGTGCATTACACTAATAGAGAGGAAGGTCAACCCGTGCTTTGCACGGGCAAAAGACTAGTTACTAAATATAACAAAATACAAAGTTATATAATGTTATTATAGATTTACTATATTATATTAATTATATGTGACAGCTTTACTACGAAATAATGACATGACAAAAGATCAAGTGGAAAATTTCTAATGGAGATTATTCTGTTTCATGTGTGGTTCTGGGGCAAGTTCTAGTTATTGATCAGAAAAATGGATGACTGAAATTTCAATGACTTGTATTTTTATACACATGCAATGAGTTTAATCATTTAATAAATATTGATGTACATCCCATAAGGCATTTCTTTCCGAGGAAAAAAAATGATGTTTCGTCCAAGACAGAAGGGAAAATGTTATAATAATGTTTTGAAACAACTAGCGCTAATCAGGATAAAACCTTACCCCTATTAAAGGAGATTGTATAATAAAAATAAAATATATTGAACCATGCCCATACGAACCATGTTTCATTAATGTCGATAAAGTGAACAACTTTAAATTTCTCCCTTTAGTGACAAAATTACCTAGAAAAGTCAGTACTAGCCTTGTACAAGCGAGAAGCCTAACTTGCAATTCATGAAGCTTTGACATGTCAAAACCACATAGTAGACACGATATTTTATGTTTCTCTCTTATATATTTTTTCATCTTAAAAATCATGTTATATTTTGTTAGGGCTATCTCTATGTAAATATTAGTCTTTCGCAACATGTGTTCTAGTTGAATTCAAACACTACTGAACAGAGCAATAATAAAAGCTCCTTTCTTATTTAAAAAAATGCACCAAGCGCTAAAACATCAAAATGAAAATCAGGTTACATTAGAACTTGAACAGTACAACTACCACTTTCAATTTCTCAAATATCTTTTATGCTTCATAGTGTAATATAACCATTTAGTGGCTAAATGGATGTATTATAGGACTAATAAATATTTAGTGTTCAAGAATTTGTAAGATTTATGATTCTTCTAATAAATCACTAAATCAGCCTAAAAGAACCTCACAATAATTAGGGAAATTAGTTTCACTGTATGTTCAACATCATTGCTTTGAGCCTTTATCAAGAATAATTAGGTACTGTAATCCAATGTTTATAGGACTGGTTTTCAATCAATTGTGGTGCTACCTTTGTCTGCAGTTTATTGGAACTTAACATTATTTAAAATCTCAGCATGTCAATTTGTTCTACCTCCGTCTCATTTGGATAAATCTACGCTACAATATGTTCTGATAGAAGACATAAATTTTCATTTTGCTTCCCTCTTTATTTCCCCCTTTACATAGTAGCATTGCTCAAAAGAAATAAAGGAAGAAGCATTAAAGTATGTACTCACCCCTGAATCTGGTGGTCTATCGAGGCACCTGGATGCAAGCTGACAGTATGTATCCCAAGAGCCTTAAGTGGCTTACAGAGTGATCTAACCTGGTAATGTGATTTCAAAAAATATTTATTACCACTTAAGTTTTGATTACACATAGGTAATGGTAGTGGAATGTACTATAAAAAGGTTTGATTACACATAGACCACTTCTAGTATCGCATTGTGACAGTCATTAGCACTAAGTTTGATATTGACACATACACCCCCCTTCGCAATTTTTTTTTTGGGGACCCTTTCACCATCGGGTCTATTTGCCAAAAATCTAGATCACCTATTCCCCTAAGGGTAAAAAAAATTCACTCAAGAGATGTATCTGCCACTATAAAACTTAAGGTTAATAAGTCCCACAACGTGATACTACAGGGGTCAATGTGAATTAACCCTACAATTAGATTTGAGGGGAAGGGAAGACCTGAAGAGCCCTTTGTCGAGATGGTACAAGAAAGATAAGGAAGGGAGTGGGAACGACTTGTCCTTGTTTCTCCTTCCTTGCAATAATGTCTGAAGCAGTAGACAGCAACCAAGCAAGCTGCTCTTTTCTTGCACAAACACCTCCTCCACTTGAAGAATCAACCACATTCCAACCCGAAGAGCAACGCCTCCACAACTCAGCACCCCACGAGCTGCTTGCCAGGAGATCATGCTGCTTTCTAGAGACATTACCAACTTCTTCTTCTACATCCTCATCTTGCTTCTCCTTCCAAGAATTCTCTATTGCATTCAGACACAGAGTGAGGAACTTTGGTAGGCATCCATCCTCGAATTTTTCATCAGCAGCTGAAGGCTTTGGTATTTCTGTATGCTGCTCTCTTTCCTTTTCATTTTCCTTGTCCTTGATATGTTGTACTGCTGAGTTTTTCTTGCGGTTGGATTTGGTTTTGAGTTTGTCGTCTAACTTATTCTTTTTGTCATGCCGATCATTGAATGGATCTTCAGGAGTTGGAAGGCTGAAGCACATCCCCTGCAGCCACAAGCAAAAGTTAACCGCGGGTAAAAGAAAATATTTTGTTGCTAATGAACAAGATAATGAAGAATTGTTCCAATGTAAGATCATTATTATGGTCATTTCCACACAAAAAGGGCTAAATTACCAAATTGGTATTTGTTTGCAACACCCGCCAGTTTGTTATTTTTGTTGCTCCGGCGACTTTTGGTATTAAAATTCCACAAAATATGCAGTTAGGTATTAATTTTCGCCATCAGCGAAAATCTAGCACAAAAAGTTGCGGAATTTGGTTAAACATAGTCACATTAGCGTTCTAATATCCCTCAAATTTAGTCATTGAGAAATAGGAATCTGTGTTATCAAAGGATTTGACTATCACTATTAAAAACTAAGAAAGATTGAATAATCGAAGACACGCAAATACCTCGCAGGTTCGTCTCTTTCCAGACTTCCTTCGTTTTTTGGAGGCGATGATGGAAGCTATGCGAGCGGAGACGGCGGAATCAGAGCTTCTCATCCTCTTGCGGTTGACCTTGTTCTTCTTCCTCCTCAGCGCGTCATCGCCTTTCGCCATTACTCACCGGTGCCCGATGAAGACGAAGAAGGCGGCGCAGAGGAAAGAAGGAAAGAAATAGAGAAAAGAAGCCGTAGCAAAATAACAAGCAGAACCCCCAACAAGGAACTGCGGCTATACATTCTACAAAAACCTAAACCCCAAAACGAAAGTAAAATAAAGGGTTATTTGCACTTTGATACCTTAAAGTTTTTTATTTACCAGATAGTTTGGTATCTCGAAGTTTACAATGTTTTTAACTTTGATACATCGAAGTTTTCTTCTGATACATTGATACCTCAAAGTCTATATATTTTTTAACATTGGTACCCCATCTGTCGTTTTCGACACTTTGATATATGTTTTAACATTGGTACCTCATCTCTCGTTTTCGACACTTTGATACTCTAAAGTTGGGGCATTAAAGTTAAAAAATGTGTAAAGTTTAGAATATCATGGTTAAAAATGTGTAAACCTTGGAGTATCAAAGTGTTAGGAAAAAAACTTGAGATATTAAAGTAAAAATGTAAAACTTTGAATATATGAGTATTAAATAATAAATATTTTAGAGTATCAAAGAAAAAAATCAAAGATGTAAGCAATAGAGCACCAAAGCTCAAATAGCAAAATTAATCGTAAGGCCATGCCCATCTATCCCGGGCTCTTAAGCCCATTAAACTAATTCTCATAACCACTCATATGAGAAGTTTCTGTTTTATTGAAAGTGTGTGTGAAAATTAAGTGTAATAACATATCTACATCGGATTCAATGAATATTCAACTTCTAAATTTATGAAGTAGAAAGTAGTGAAAGTAATACTTTTTGTTTGTTTCTCATGTTTTGGAAGTAATGAAAATGACACTTCTTCCATTTCCTTCATTTCTTTTGTTTGGATAGCAATTGAAATACAGTTAGGAAGTAACTAATACATTGTATAAATCAAAGTGAATTTACCTCTCTTTATCATATTTTAATCAATATTATAGCATTTATCAAAAAAATAAAAATAAAAATAAAAATAAAAATACTATAGCATTTTTATTGAATTTTTATTTAAAAATTAGCATGGATCATTATGAAAAATATTAGGGCCTAGGTTTAATAGGGAGATGGTAAAAATAAATAGCTTGTTAGAGTGATATGAATGGGGTTCCCAACTCACTCATATAACCCCATTCTTAAAAATTAAACTGTCATAAAAATAAATCTTCCCATGGTTTAATTATAAATTCCCATCAAATTTTAGAAGCCGATAGTTTAATGTTAGAAGCGTGTCTATATTGGTATATGTTCTTATTGCATATGTGTGTATAATCATCATATGTAAAATAGGCATACAAGTGGTTTACATTAGGCATTTGACATGAATATGATTCTTCTTATTTAATAGGTGTTATATGTAAAAAGCGGCTAATGTGAACATCGGATGGGAAGAGACAACTCAGCACCCCACGAGCTGCTTGCCAGGAGATCATGCTGCTTTCTAGAGACATTACCAACTTCTTCTTCTACATCCTCATCTTGCTTCTCCTTCCAAGAATTCTCTATTGCATTCAGACACAGAGTGAGGAACTTTGGTAGGCATCCATCCTCGAATTTTTCATCAGCAGCTGAAGGCTTTGGTATTTCTGTATGCTGCTCTCTTTCCTTTTCATTTTCCTTGTCCTTGATATGTTGTACTGCTGAGTTTTTCTTGCGGTTGGATTTGGTTTTGAGTTTGTCGTCTAACTTATTCTTTTTGTCATGCCGATCATTGAATGGATCTTCAGGAGTTGGAAGGCTGAAGCACATCCCCTGCAGCCACAAGCAAAAGTTAACCGCGGGTAAAAGAAAATATTTTGTTGCTAATGAACAAGATAATGAAGAATTGTTCCAATGTAAGATCATTATTATGGTCATTTCCACACAAAAAGGGCTAAATTACCAAATTGGTATTTGTTTGCAACACCCCGCCAGTTTGTTATTTTTTGTTGCTCCGGCGACTTTTTGGTATTAAAATTCCACAAAATATGCAGTTAGGTATTAATTTTCGCCATCAGCGAAAATCTAGCACAAAAAGTTGCGGAATTTGGTTAAACATAGTCACATTAGCGTTCTAATATCCCTCAAATTTAGTCATTGAGAAATAGGAATCTGTGTTATCAAAGGATTTGACTATCACTATTAAAAACTAAGAAAGATTGAATAATCGAAGACACGCAAATACCTCGCAGGTTCGTCTCTTTCCAGACTTCCTTCGTTTTTTGGAGGCGATGATGGAAGCTATGCGAGCGGAGACGGCGGAATCAGAGCTTCTCATCCTCTTGCGGTTGACCTTGTTCTTCTTCCTCCTCAGCGCGTCATCGCCTTTCGCCATTACTCACCGGTGCCCGATGAAGACGAAGAAGGCGGCGCAGAGGAAAGAAGGAAAGAAATAGAGAAAAGAAGCCGTAGCAAAATAACAAGCAGAACCCCCAACAAGGAACTGCGGCTATACATTCTACAAAAACCTAAACCCCAAAACGAAAGTAAAATAAAGGGTTATTTGCACTTTGATACCTTAAAGTTTTTTATTTACCAGATAGTTTGGTATCTCGAAGTTTACAATGTTTTTAACTTTGATACATCGAAGTTTTCTTCTGATACATTGATACCTCAAAGTCTATATATTTTTAACATTGGTACCCCATCTGTCGTTTTCGACACTTTGATATATGTTTTAACATTGGTACCCCATCTGTCGTTTTCGACACTTTGATATATGTTTTAACATTGGTACCTCATCTCTCGTTTTCGACACTTTGATATATGTTTTAACATTGGTACCTCATCTCTCGTTTTCGACACTTTGATATATGTTTTAACATTGGTACCCCATCTGTCGTTTTCGACACTTTGATATATGTTTTAACATTGGTACCCCATCTGTCGCTTTCGACACTTTGATATATGTTTTAACATTGGTACCTCATCTCTCGTTTTCGACACTTTGATATATGTTTTAACATTGGTACCTCATCTCTCGTTTTCGACACTTTGATACTCTAAAGTTGGGGCATTAAAGTTAAAAATGTGTAAAGTTTAGAATATCATGGTTAAAAATGTGTAAACCTTGGAGTATCAAAGTGTTAGGAAAAAAACTTGAGATATTAAAGTAAAAATGTAAAACTTTGAATATATGAGTATTAAATAATAAATATTTTAGAGTATCAAAGAAAAAATCAAAGATGTAAGCAATAGAGCACCAAAGCTCAAATAGCAAAATTAATCGTAAGGCCATGCCCATCTATCCCGGGCTCTTAAGCCCATTAAACTAATTCTCATAACCACTCATATGAGAAGTTTCTGTTTTATTGAAAGTGTGTGTGAAAATTAAGTGTAATAACATATCTACATCGGATTCAATGAATATTCAACTTCTAAATTTATGAAGTAGAAAGTAGTGAAAGTAATACTTTTTGTTTGTTTCATAAATTTTTGAAAGTAGAGGAAATAATGTTTCTTCCACTTCATTAACTTTTTTTGTTTGGTAGCAATTATAAATATTATTAGGAAGAGAGAAAGATGATCTTTTAGGATTTTATTTAGAGTATGAGAATATCCATATAATAACAAAAATGATTTTATTCCTAAATTGACTCAATTTCATCTACTTCCGAGGTACTTCCGAGCATTGAGGGGAAAAAAAGATTCAAGAAGTAGAGATGACACGTAGGCACCACGTCAGTTTTTAAGGAAGTACCGGAAGTAGTTTTTTCAGAGAAACAAACATATTTTTCTTCTCGAAAGTAGCAGAATTGGCACCTATTTCATCTACTTCACCTACTTCATAATTATTTCCATGCAAACAAACAGGCCCTAAGAGAATGTTATTGTGAAATTGGGAAAGTAGAGACCACTTTTGATGAATTATTTATTTTATTGAAAACGTAATATGATTTCAAATACATAATGAAGAATTGTTCCAATGTAAGATCATTATTATGGTCATTTCCACACAAAAGGGCTAAATTACCAAATTGGTATTTGTTTGCAACACCCGCCAGTTTGTTATTTTTGTTGCTCCGGCGACTTTTGGTATTAAAATTCCACAAAATATGCAGTTAGGTATTAATTTTCGCCATCAGCGAAAATCTAGCACAAAAGTTGCGGAATTTGGTTAAACATAGTCACATTAGCGTTCTAATATCCCTCAAATTTAGTCATTGAGAAATAGGAATCTGTGTTATCAAAGGATTTGACTATCACTATTAAAAACTAAGAAAGATTGAATAATCGAAGACACGCAAATACCTCGCAGGTTCGTCTCTTTCCAGACTTCCTTCGTTTTTTGGAGGCGATGATGGAAGCTATGCGAGCGGAGACGGCGGAATCAGAGCTTCTCATCCTCTTGCGGTTGACCTTGTTCTTCTTCCTCCTCAGCGCGTCATCGCCTTTCGCCATTACTCACCGGTGCCCGATGAAGACGAAGAAGGCGGCGCAGAGGAAAGAAGGAAAGAAATAGAGAAAAGAAGCCGTAGCAAAATAACAAGCAGAACCCCCAACAAGGAACTGCGGCTATACATTCTACAAAAACCTAAACCCCAAAACGAAAGTAAAATAAAGGGTTATTTGCACTTTGATACCTTAAAGTTTTTTATTTACCAGATAGTTTGGTATCTCGAAGTTTACAATGTTTTTAACTTTGATACATCGAAGTTTTCTTCTGATACATTGATACCTCAAAGTCTATATATTTTTAACATTGGTACCCCATCTGTCGTTTTCGACACTTTGATACTCTAAAGTTGGGGCATTAAAGTTAAAAATGTGTAAAGTTTAGAATATCATGGTTAAAAATGTGTAAAGTTTAGAATATCATGGTTAAAAATGTGTAAAGTTTAGAATATCATGGTTAAAAATGTGTAAACCTTGGAGTATCAAAGTGTTAGGAAAAAAACTTGAGATATTAAAGTAAAAATGTAAAACTTTGAATATATGAGTATTAAATAATAAATATTTTAGAGTATCAAAGAAAAAATCAAAGATGTAAGCAATAGAGCACCAAAGCTCAAATAGCAAAATTAATCGTAAGGCCATGCCCATCTATCCCGGGCTCTTAAGCCCATTAAACTAATTCTCATAACCACTCATATGAGAAGTTTCTGTTTTATTGAAAGTGTGTGTGAAAATTAAGTGTAATAACATATCTACATCGGATTCAATGAATATTCAACTTCTAAATTTATGAAGTAGAAAGTAGTGAAAGTAATACTTTTTGTTTGGTAGCAATTATAAATATTATTAGGAAGAGAGAAAGATGATCTTTTAGGATTTTATTTAGAGTATGAGAATATCCATATAATAACAAAATGATTTTATTCCTAAATTGACTCAATTTCATCTACTTCACCTACTTCATAATTATTTCCATGCAAACAAACAGCCCTAAGAGAATGTTATTGTGAAATTGGGAAAGTAGAGACCACTTTTGACTGAATTATTTATTTTTATTGAAAACGTAATATGATTTCAAATACATAATGAAATAATATTGACATGTCATATTTGTTTTCCTAGTTTTGGGAATAATTTATTTTTGCAAACAAACATTATATTTCACTTTGCATGTGGAGATGAATGCACTTTCGCAGTTATATAATGTCCTTTTACACACTTCGAATTCAATATCACTCCCCCCCCCCCCCCACAAAACAAAAAGCAAGTAAAGATGTAAACTGATTTGGTATTTCGAAGTCTTAGATGACTTGATAAAGGTGTATAATTTTATGTATCCCTCCTTTACATATAAAGAGAAATTAGTGAACTACTATAAAAGCATAAAAGCATTGCCATATGAACAAAATATTGCCACATGTTCATCTATTCTATTTGAAATAGATGACATGTGGACATCTAATCCTAATCTTTACCCAAGAATCCTCATCAAATTAAATCTATCTATAGTTAGAAAATTCTAATAATCAAAACCCTACTCCTATCTTCATCTAAAATTTTCATCAAGTTAAAATTGTCCATAAGTAGATAATTCTAATAATCAAAGCCCTCCTTTATCGAATCTGATATCTTATACTATTATAAAAGTATGTTGGATGTTATAACATTTTCATTTGAAAATGCACCCTCTCCCCAAAATACATACATACATCCACAAAACACATGCATGCATTCATAAAACATACATAAACTATATCTCTTAAAGCTAACACATGCATACATACTCAACTTTCATAACCTTCCCACTAATTGTCATCGATTTTTCATTTAACCACTCACTCATAGCCTCCATCCATTAACTCTCACTAATACCCTTAATTAATTATTTACTAATTGCTCTATCTTCTCAATGTCCATCACCTTCAATCTCTTTTAAGTCTCTCTTATAAACATTAGCATGCATGTCTTTTGAGCATAAAGATGAGTAAGGAGGATAGAGATGATTTGTTTTGTTATACTGATTTATGATGTTTTTCCTTTTGATGGTAATGAAAAAAATTTATTTTTATTTTTTACTTTGCGTGTGCCCTAATTCCTCCTCATACTCCAATTCTCAGTTTGTATTCCTATAAACTATTTATTATTTTGTTTAAATTTTGTCAAATATAAATCTTCCGAAAATATGTTGGTATGTTAAAACATATCTTCCAAAATGCCCTTTAAAACACATACATACATACATAAAACACATGCATCCATACATAAACCATACCCCATACATACATAACCCCAATTAAATGCATTATTATTCATAACCCCAAAAAATTTCACCATAACTAAGTTGTTTATATTTTTGTAACCTCCCATTAACACATTAATCTCTTATAATTCTCACTAATTATCACTATTATTTATAATTAAAAAGTGTGAAGGGTGTTAAAATATTTTTTCAAAAATGCCCTACAATTTGCAATATATTATCCTTTAATGTTTTCGATATTCACGTAATTTGTACCTCTTGATGAGTTATACAACATACATAAATAACAATTACTAAACAAATATAATAATTAATAGTGTAGATAATGTAATCAATGAATTAATAATTGGGTTATAGGTGCTCTTAATATAGTTCGTTATCAAATTTATACCATCAAAAGTATATTGTGTTTCAACTTCTTCATCAAAAATAAAATTGGAGACCATACAAGTTTTTCTTTAGTAACATATGTACATCACAATTATTTGGTGTTTTCATTAAGTTTCATTCATTAAATGCTTACCATATACACTGATGTAAACTAAATATGTGAACATTCAAGTGTGCATAACTGTAGCCCATTTCCTCCACTAACCCAAATTCATTTCTCTCATAACCGTTATAGTCTAAAATGCTCATTAATTTATCAATTAACTAATTAATGATAATCAAATTAATCCTTTCATCTCCCCTCTAAGGTAACATCCCTTTCATCTTACAGCCTGCCATTCTCTATCATCATCCACTAAACCCATTATAAAAAATCAATCACATTCCTTTTCTACGTCAACTAATCCAAAGTTTTAGTAACAAAAAGAAAAAGGAAGAAAAATCAACATTGCTAACAATTGGATAAGACATGGATGTTCCTAAGTAATTTATGTAGTAAGCTCTTTTAGTCTCCTCTTCTTATTCTTTCTCAACTTTGATAGGACTATATATCTATACACATTGAAAGGCTTATTTCACGTGATCCCATAACGAATCGATTGACTAGCGACTGGGATTAATATTTTTTTTCGCAGAGGCTTGAAATTCGAGCAGAGCGAAAGGGCTTTTGATCAAAGTATATGTACTTTCATGTAACTTCATGATAATGGTTAGAATGCTTAATTTTGAAAGTTAAGGGGTCATATTCGAGAAAACTCTTTGTTGAGTTAGGAATTTATAATAGAAGCAAATATTTTTGTAATTTATGATCAAATTTTCACTCTTCATGTAACTGATATACAAGTCCTATTATTACATAATATTCAGTATAGAGTTGTTAAAATGAACTAATGATATTTCATGCACTAAGGAACCATTGACAGTATATGGCGACCGAAAGCAAACAAGGAGCTTCCAATATGTATCTGATTTGATAAGTTCGCATTTCTTGGTCCATTACTTTAGTCTTATTAAATAATATCTCAGCTCTAATGGACTCTCGACTCCAATACCAGCAAATAATCTTGGCCCAAGCTTGAAGGGGTGATCTTTATGGAAGAAACTACTAGGGCAGGAGTCAATAGTAGTACCTCATCATTATCGAGGGAGAATGAGAGATTGGTTGAGACGGCGGAAGAATTTGGGTCATGTTGAAGGGACGGGAAAAAGGGAGGGGTAATGAATCGTTTTTAGAAGCAAGTGATCAAGAAAGAATAGGAGGAATCCGATGGGAGAATTGTTCCGGCTGAGCTTCACAAAGAAGAGACAGAGGCTTACATGGCATATGCGAGGCACTTACTTGTGTCTCGCCAAACGCGAGACACCCAGAATACTTGAAACGAGCTCTTGAAGGGTCTAAATCAATGCCGATAGGGCCCACTTGACTTTATCAACGCGGAGAGACGTTCAGATACTTTAATGGGCGGTTACACGCTGAAAATACGCCCACTAGGCGTGATTTTAGGGCATTCAATCGTGCCTAAAAAGCAGCGAAACCGTTACAACAGCTGGAGATCCGACCTTCGCCCGCCGATTAGCGGCGATATTCCTCGCCGCGGCGGCCATGCTTACCTCGCCGGTGGCGAAGCGGCTTAGCGGCGAAGCGGCTGTTGCTTGCGCTAGCTACAAATGTTGGGCACTTATGACACTTGTGTTTCTCCGAGGGCACGCTTCCCAAAGACTATAAATACCCTCCTACGCCCACTCTGGGGGTCGGCTATCGAAAGGGGCAATCGAGATCCAAGCTTCGAGTTCAAGAACACGATCCACACGGAGATTCCTCGAGTTTAAGCTTTGACTTATTCTTGAGAAGAGTAGATATCTTACCTTGCTAAGATATTTCTTTGAAGTTCTTGTTTCCTTTGCGAAGCATCAACTAAACCCCGCCGATTCGACGATCACGCCGGTGGTCCACGGATCACGCCCCCAAGACAGCAAAGTCCCACGAAAACAAGAGATCTACACTTGTAGTGTCTTTTGTTCGAGTTTGTGAGAGAGTTATTTAAATTTCTTTGTAACTGAGAACCAAAAGTGTAATTTTCTCAAGTTTTACAATGGAAACAACTTTCGACCCAAACACGATGGCGACCACAGTGGGAGTCAATGGTCTCGAGCCCGAGATCGTTGTGTCGCAGCCTTGCAGCGATCAAGCCGACCTCATGGTCGATGGACTGGATTACTTCTTCGATCAAGCCAAGTTCGAAGAATACTTCTCCTCTTCCTCATCGAAGTCCTCCTCACCCCGCAAACATAGGAGGATCTCATCTCCTAAGAGGGAGGTTCGTTCTGTTGGGATGCGCAACGATTCTCGTTCGCTTGCGACGGAGGCGATTTCCCCTCTCAACAACACCCCGGTGGATCTCAAAGCCGGGAGCTCTGCTCAAGTTGACTCTTTTCGAAAAAGAGTCATTCAACAAGATTCAACCGCCTCGACGAAGAGGGCTCGCCGAGACAACGCCAAAAGATGGCCCGACAACTTGCAAAGGCCATGGAATCACCGCACGGAGTTCATTACAATACGAACTGGCATCGAGGCGCCGAAGATACAACGCCAACCTCAATCCGCCAACACTTCTCTCAAGGAAGAATGGGTTCTCGCCAAAAGGACCCGATTGACAAGGAAGGAGCGCTCAAAATGCCGCACGCTTTGCTCGAGCACGCCCCGTTGTTCGCAAGGCTAAGAGTCAAAATCAACCGTGGAATCGACTCAAAATCGCAAGATTTGGGTCCCGGTCGACATCAAAATCGGCTCAAGAGTCCGCCGCCAACAACAGAGACGATATAAACTTCTCGGCCAGCCGTGAGATTAAACAGCGCCGCCACAACAGGCGGCAGTGTAAACTGTTTCCAAGATAAGCTCAACCGCCGCCAATGGTGGCAAATCCTCCATGCCTTATTAAAAATCGACTTTTCCGCCCTTTCTTCCACTTCTCCTACTGAGGTATCAACCATTAAGTCCGAAATCCATCAACCGAGAAGCCTTTAACTTCGGTGTTTAGTCACCTTGGTCCACAATCGAGAACCAAAAGTGTAATTTTCTCAAGTTTTACAATGGAAACAACTTTCGACCCAAACACGATGGCGACCACAGTGGGAGTCAATGGTCTCGAGCCCGAGATCGTTGTGTCGCAGCCTTGCAGCGATCAAGCCGACCTCATGGTCGATGGACTGGATTACTTCTTCGATCAAGCCAAGTTCGAAGAATACTTCTCCTCTTCCTCATCGAAGTCCTCCTCACCCCGCAAACATAGGAGGATCTCATCTCCTAAGAGGGAGGTTCGTTCTGTTGGGATGCGCAACGATTCTCGTTCGCTTGCGACGGAGGCGATTTCCCCTCTCAACAACACCCCGGTGGATCTCAAAGCCGGGAGCT
This sequence comes from Asparagus setaceus, assembly GCA_012295165.1. NCBI lineage: Eukaryota > Viridiplantae > Streptophyta > Magnoliopsida > Asparagales > Asparagaceae > Asparagus > Asparagus setaceus. Next base: position 29,457,984 of record CM022707.1, read on the forward strand.
CTGCTCAAGTTGACTCTTTTCAGAAAAAAGAGTCATTCAACAAGATCTCAACCGCTCTGACGAAGAGGGCTCGTCAGAGACAACGTCAAAAGATGGCCCGACAACTTGCAAAGGCCATGGAATCAACAGACGGAGTTCATTACAATACGAACTCGCGTTATCAGAGGCGTCAGCAAGATACAACGCCTCAACCTCAATCCGCCAACACTTCTCTCAAGGAAGAATGGGTTCTCGTCAAAAGGACCCGATTGACAAGGAAGGAGCGCGCTCAAAAATGCCGTGCACGCTTTGCTCGAGCACGTCCCGTTGTTCGCAAGGCGCAAGAGTCAAAATCAACCAGGGAATCGACTCAAAATCGCAAGATTTGGGTCCCGAAGTCGACATCAAAATCGGCTCAAGAGTCCGCCGCCAACAACAGGCAGCCCTCCATGCCTTATTAAAAATCGACTTTTCCGCCCTTTCTTCCACTTCTCCTACTGAGGTATCAACCATTAAGTCCGAAATCCATCAACCGAGAAGCCTTTAACTTCGGTGTTTAGTCACCTTGGTCCACAATCGAGAACCAAAAGTGTAATTTTCTCAAGTTTTACAATGGAAACAACTTTCGACCCAAACACGATGGCGACCACAGCTGAGTCAATGGTCTCGAGCCGAGATCGTTGTGTCGCAGCCTTGCGGCGATCAAGCCGACCTCATGGTCGATGGATGGATTACTTCTTCGATCAAGCCAAGTTCAAGAATACTTCTCCTCTTCCTCATCAAGTCCTCCTCACCCCGCAAACATAGGAGGATCTCATCTCCTAAGAGGGAGGTTCGTTCGTTGGGATGCGCAGCGATTCTCGTTAAACTGCGGCGGAGGCGATTTCCCTCTCAACAACACCCGGTGGATCTCAAAGCCGAGCTCGCTCAAGTTGACTCTTTTCGAAAAAGAGTCATTCAACAAGATCTCAACCGCTCGGCGAAGAGGGCTCGCCGAGACAACGCCAAAAGATGGCCCGACAACTTGCAAAGGCCATGGAATCACCGCACGGAGTTCATTACAATCTGAACTTCAGCGTTATCGAGGCGTCGGCAAGATACAACGCCAACCTCAATCCGCCAACACTTCTCTCAAGGAAGAATGGGTTCTCGCCAAAAGGACCCGATTGACAAGGAAGGAGCGCTCAAAAATGCCGCGGCACGCTTTGCTCGAGCACGCCCCGTTGTTCGCAAGGCTAAGAGTCAAAATCAACCGTGGAATCGACTCAAAATCGCAAGATTTGGGTCCCGGTCGACATCAAAATCGCAAGATTTGGGTCCCGGTCGACATCAAAATCGGCTCAAGAGTCCGCCGCCAACAACAGGCAGTCCTCCATGCCTTATTAAAAAATCGACTTTTCCGCCCCTTTCTTCCACTTCTCCGGCTGAGGTATCAACCATTAAGTCTGGAAATCCATCAACTGAGAAGCCTTTAACTTCGGTGTTTAGTCACCTTGGTCCACAATCGAGAACCAAAGTCAAAACACCAGTAATGGAACGTTTGGGTCACTCAATCCATGAACAACGACAGGTTGGGGGCCATACCCAAATTCTAAATGATGTTCAGAAATGTTCCGAGCCATCTGACTCATCTCAAACTGAAAGAGTTCCCGTTGCGTCTCGTTTGAGTATCCCTAAGGGGGTCCGCGAGTTTGCTGATAAAGACAAAACGAAGCGTGTGGTTCGCAAAGTTGCCAAAGGTGATCAAACGCTTGTTATTCATGCAGAAGCAACTTCCAATGGTCGACGCCCCCAAAAGAAGACTTGTCCTCCAGTCAAGAACCAAGTTACATCTGGGGGTGGAAATGTTATTTGCAATAACCCACACCAACCACATCATCAGGCTGGGGGTGGCAACACACGAAAGAGGACGATCGACGAAATAGACTGTTCTTGCTCATGTGCAAAATTGATTAAGACGTTGTTATCAGGATGTGCCTGTTCTAAGTCGAACGCTCACCCACAAAGAGCTTCAGTATTCGAACGGCTTCGCCGCGAACGGAAGATCTGGCCACAGCCAAGACGACATCGAAGAAGAAAGAGATCATCCATCCAATTTGATGAGTTTCCCGAAGTGACTATCAACATGGTGAACAAAGGGAAAGGACCGGCGACGGATGCAGATCCTGACTTCACTCCTGGAGGAAAGGTTGGGTCTCAGATTTCTCAGAGAATGTCTCGGTTACAATTGCGAGCTACCCAACGCATCGACTATAGAAGGATGCATGAGGGAGAGTCATCTGATGACGAAGCTTCCGACATCAATTCGGCGATAGCTTCCGATGACACAATGTCAAGTATTGGTCGCCATCCCAGAGAAGCTTTTGCAATTACTCCCGATGTCCTGGCTCAAATGTTACAAGAAGCCTTAGCCAAGCAAAGAGAAGAGCTTAAGGCTGAAATGAGAACAGAGATGGAGCTAGCCATGCAACAGATGAGGGAGTTGCAAACCCATACGGTTGCACAACAACCTGGATCCAGTCAACAAGGTGGAATTACCCGCCATAATGCCCATAATGTCGAAGACAGCGATTCGGAGATTGATGAACACATTTACGCTGATCAACCTCCAAAGAAAGCTGCATCTGGTGCTCAAGATGGAAATGGTCCAATTCTTCCTATTGGAAGTAATCCAAAACAGGGGGAGGATGATGGCGAAAGGAGGAAAGAGCTTGAAGATAAAATCAATGCTTTGATGTCCACACAGGAAGTCAAAAGGACTGGTATCCCGTGTCCGTATCCGAGAGAGTGGGATTCAATCCCTTACCCGCCGAAATTCAGTTTGATTAATTTCACACCTTTTGACGGGAGGGGTTCGCCACACAAAGACTTGATCTATTTCAAGTCTCATTTGGGGTGATCTCGAAATGAGCCTTTGATGATTCGGTCATTCGTTGGAACCCTTCATGGGCTGCCTTCGATTGGTATCGAAGACTCAAGGCCGGTAGCATCAACTGTTGGAATGATATAGAAAGCTTGTTCCTCAACAACTTCTTCGATGATGACACCGAAGTCTCGATTGGAACCCTCTTGGATGAAAAGCAGAAGAGTGGAGAGACGATTGATCGTTGCTAAGCGCCCGCAATAAAGCTATGAATTGCGTGGATCCACCATCGAAAAGTTCATATTAAAGACTTGCCACAATAATCTTTCTATAGAATTGTTGAAAGTCATGGGGGTCGTCCCGCCAACTACATGGAAAGATCTGAAAATACGAGGAGAACAAGCCGAACGTTTCCTCAAAAGGAAGAAAGCCGAAAGAGGCTAAAAGGTGGTCGACCCTCGTATAAATTTTTCCTCTCGTAATAGAGGAAAGACGCCTCGGATCGCCGATAGTCAAACGTTGCAACAACGACCGCCAAAAGCTTCTAAATCGAATTCCACAGACATACTCTTCGAGACGAAGAAGTTCCGATCATCTTCAAACACCTCCTTGATAACAACAAAATCAAGTTGCCTCCGATTATAAATCAAGAAGAGACTGACAAGACTTCGGACCCTAAATACTGTGCATACCACAGAAGGATCCTCCATCCTACTAAGGATTGCTTAGCTCTCAAAGCCATCATCCAAGCCTTGTCGGCTTCGCCTTAACAAATAAGCCGAATGAGAAATTCCTCCGATGAGTACAAGAGGTTAAACTGCTTCTCCTTCTTACTACATCCTCCGATGAGTACAAGAGGTTAAACTGCTTCTCCTTCTTACTACATCCTCCGATGAGTACAAGAGGTTAAACTGCTTCTCCTTCTTACTCCATCCTCCGATGAGTACAAGAGGTTACTACATCCTCCGATGAGTACAAGAGGTTAAACTGCTTCTCCTTCTTACTCCGACCCAGTTTTGCAAAGAAAACTGGGGGGTGGATAATCCATGAACGAGAGGTCCACTTTCAGGTTGAGCGATCAAACCTTCCGACAGTTAGGATTGTCTCAAAAATTCCTATCCTGGTCAAACCTTCCTACAGTTAGGACCAAGGCCAAAATCCCCTCTCGATTTCTTCCATGAACGAAAGGTCCACTTCCAAATTGAGCGATCAAACCTTCCGACAGTTAGGATTGTCTCAAAATTCCTATCCTGGTCAAACCTTCCTACAGTTAGGACCACGGCCAAAATCCCCTCTCGATTCCTTCCATGAACGAGAGGTCCACTTTCGTGTTGAGCGATCAAACCTTCCGACAGCTAGGATTGTCTCAAAATTCCTATCCCGGTCAAACCTTCCTACGCTTAGGACCAAGGCCAAAATCCCTCTCGATTTCTTCCATGAGCGAGAGGTCCACTTCCAAATTGAGCGATCAAACCTTCCGACAGCTTAGGATTGTCTCAAAATTCCTATCCCGGTCAAACCTTCCTACGCTTAGGACCATGGTCAAAATCCCCTCTCGATTCCTTCCATGAACGAGAGGTCCACTTCCAAATTGAGCGATCAAACCTTCCGACAGCTTAGGATTGTCTCAAAATTCCTATCTGGTCAAACCTTCCTACGCTTAGGACCACGGCCAAAATCCCTCTCGATTCCTTCCATGAGCAGAGGTCCACTTCCAAATTGAGCGATCAAACCTTCCGACAGCTAGGATTGTCTCAAAATTCCTATCTTGGTCAAACCTTCCTACGCTTAGGACCATGGTCAAAATCCCTCTCGATTCCTTTTATGAATGAGAGGTCTACTCGATAACGAGGTTCGTTTTAGCCCCAAGAGAAAACACAACGTTAGTTTTCCCCAAGAGAAAACACAACGTTAGTTTTCCCCAAGAGAAGACACAATTCCAAAGCTGTCACCGGCAACTCGAGGCTCAAGGCAGTATATTCAAAACAAATCGGTTCCATATTCCATATAGAAGCTTTCCTGGAAATCTGATGTTCAGAAAACCAGAAGACGCTTTTTCTCTGAATGATTCTCAAGGCATCTCAATTATAACCCAAGTGGTGACCTTCAAGATGAAGATGATTAGTCCAAAATCGACTTCGACATTTCAATCCATTCAAATACAAATGCAACAGTTATTGAACTCAGAATATGGATAGCGACATCGCTTACCCAGGGTTTGAGAAACTGAAGCAAAACACGGGCCTCTTCTACAAAGTTCAACGTTGAACAGAAGCAAGGCGCATCTTATCCAAAGTATTCCAGATCCCTCGACAAAATACAGAGGAGTCTGAAAACTTTGGAGGGGGTATCTGTAGGCATCAAAAATTGCTGAAGAACCCCAAATATGACTAAATTATGAGAAGATCGAAGGACAACGTCGTCGAAATCTCAAGAAGTCAACACATGGGAAGATTGTGTCTCGCTACAGTGCGAGACACTTGTTTGTGTCTCGCTATTAGCGAGACACTTGTTTGTGCCTCGCCACGAGCGAGACACTTGTTTGTGCCTCGCCACGAGCGAGACACCTTGATGTGTCTCGCTATTAGCGAGACACTTGTTTGTGTCTCGCCAAACGCCAGACACCCGTAATACTTGAAACGAGCTCTTGAAGGGTCTAAATCAATGCCGATGGGGCCCACTTGACTTTATCAACGCGAGAGACGCTCGATACTTTAATGGGCGGTTACACGCTGAAAATACCACTAGGCGTGATTTTAGGGCATTCAATCGCGCCTAAAAGCAAATAAACCGCTACAACAACGGAGATCCGACATCGCCGCCAGCTTAGCGGTAGCCCATATTGCCTCGGGCCGAGGGTACTAATTAATCGCCGCCGCCATGAGGTGCGCTACGAGGTACTGAAATGCCGCTTAATCGCAAATGTTGGGCACTTATGACACTTGTGTTTCTCCGAGGGCACGCTTCCCAAAGACTATAAATACCCTCCTACGCCCACTTGGGCAGGGGTCGGCTATCGAAGGGCAATCGAGATCCAAGCTTCGGAGTTCAAGAACACGATCCACACGGAGATTCCTCGAGTTTAAGCTTTGACTTATTCTTGAGAAGAGTAGATATCTTACCTTGCTAAGATATTTGCTGAAGTTCTTGTTTCCTTTGCGAAGCATCAACTAAACCTCGTCGATTCGACGATCGCTGCTCGGTGGTCCACGGATCACGCGTCCCCGGCACAGGCAAAGTCCCACGAAAACAAGAGATCTACACTTGTAGTGTCTTTTGTTCGAGTTTGTGAGAGAGTTATTTAAATTTCTTTGTAACTGAGAACCAAAAGTGTAATTTTCTCAAGTTTTACAATGGAAACAACTTTCGACCCAAACACTAATCGGGGAGTATATCGATGTATTCGCTGGAGTTCAAATACAAATGCAACAGTTATTGAACTCGAATATGGATAGCGACATCGCTACCCGTGGTTTGAGAAATCAAGCAAAACACGGGCCTCTTCTACAAAGTTCAACGTTGAGCGAAGCAAGCATCTTATCCAAAGTATTCCGATCCTCGACAAAATACGAGGAGTCCGAAAACTTTGGAGGGTATCTGTAGGCATCAAAAATTGAAGAACCCCAAATATGACTAAATTATGAGAAGATCGAAGGACAACGTCGTCGAAATCTCAAGAAGTCAACACATGGGAAGATTGTGTCTCGCTATTAGCGAGACACTTGTTTGTGTCTCGCTATTAGCGAGACACTTGTTTGTGCCTCGCCACGAAGCGAGACACTTGTTTGTGTCTCGCTATTAGCGAGACACTTGTTTGTGTCTCGCCAAACGCCAGACACCCGTAATACTTGAAACGAGCTCTTGAAGGGTCTAAATCAATGCCGATGGGGCCCACTTGACTTTATCAACGCGAGAGACGCTCAGATACTTTAATGGGCGGTTACACGCCGAAAATACCACTAGGCGTGATTTTAGGGCATTCAATCGTGCCTAAAAGCGTGAAACCGTTACAAATTGGAGATCCGACCTTTGCCGCAGGTTAGCGAGGCAGCCCATATTGCTCGCCGGCGGCGAGGCGATACCTCGCCGGTGAGCGAAGGCTGACTTGGCGAGGCATTCAGCTGCAGCTACGCAAATGTTGGGCACTTATGACACTTGTGTTTCTCCGAGGGCACGCTTCCCAAAGACTATAAATACCCTCCTACGCCCACTTGGGCAGGGGTCGGCTATCGAAGGGCAATCGAGATCCAAGCTTCCTGAGTTCAAGAACACGATCCACACGGAGATTCCTCGAGTTTAAGCTTTGACTTATTCTTGAGAAGAGTAGATATCTTACCTTGCTAAGATATTTCTTTGAAGTTCTTGTTTCCTTTGAAGCATCAACTAAACCTCGCCGATTCGACGATCGCCGCCGGTGGTCCACGGATCACGCCCCCAAGACAGCAAAGTCCCACGAAAACAAGAGATCTACACTTGTAGTGTCTTTTGTTCGAGTTTGTGAGAGAGTTATTTAAATTTCTTTGTAACTGAGAACCAAAAGTGTAATTTTCTCAAGTTTTACAATGGAAACAACTTTCGACCCAAACACTAATCAGGGAGTATATCGATGTATTCGCCTGGAGTTACGAGGACATGCCAGAACTCGACCCTAATGTGGCGACACATCGCCTCAACATCAAGGTGGATGTTAAACCTGTCAAGCAACCGCAAAGACGGTTTCGTCCACAAATCTTGCAGGCAATCGTTGACGAAGTGAAGAAACTCATAGAATCGGGATTCATCAATGAAATTCAACATCCGGATTGGGTGGCGAATATAGTCCCGGTCACGAAGAAGAATGGTTCGATTAGGATGCGGTCGACTACGAGATCCAACGCCGCTGTTCGAAGGATGACTTTCCCTTCCAATCACGATGTCATAGTCGACAATACGTGTGGATTTGAAAGAATGTCGTTCATGGATGGTTTCTCGATACAATCGATCAAAATGCACCCGATGATGCCAAGCACACGCCGTAACGCCCATCGGTATATATTGTTACACGCCATGCCGCTCGCCTGAAATGCCGGCGCCACGCACTAACGAAGCGATGACGAAAATTTTCCAGGACCATCTCCGGAAAACGGTCGAATGCTACATCGACGACTTAGTCGTAAAAAGCCGTGACAGAGGAGATCACATTAAAGATCTTAGAACGGTATTCGAGCTCATACGGACTCATCAGCTAAAGATCAACCCTGCCAAATCCTTCCTTGGGATGTCCAGTGGCAAGTTCCTTCTCCGCTGCCACCGACAAAGGAATCCACGTCGATCCTGACAAAGTGAAGGCAATTCAAGAGTTGCAACCTCCGAGAAACCTGAGAGAACTCAGGGGGTTACAAGGGCGATTGGCGTACATCCGACGGTTCATATCGAACTTATCTGGGAAGTGCCAACCGTTCTCCAAGTTGAACAAGAAGGGCGTGTCGTTTATTTGGGACAACGCCTGTCAGAAAGCGTTCGAAGAGATCAAATCGTATCTCGCTAAACCTCCTGTTCTCGTTGCACCGCGGTCGGGAAAACCGTTTCTGATATACGTCAAGGCAACGGATCACTCGTTAAGCGCCTTACTTAGGGGCGATGGCGGCGATCCGCGAGCGGTGATGTATTACGGCAGAACATTAGTGGCGAGGTCGATACCCAATGGTGAAGCGGTGCCTTGCATTAGTGTTCGCGATTCAGAAAATGCGGCACTATTTAGTCGGACAGACGATTTATGTTATCTCTAACGTAAATCCGGTCCGAATATTTATGACCCAGCCGGCCTCAATGAGTTGGCGTTTGGCGAAATGGGCCTTGCTCTTGTCCCACTATGACTTGCACTTCAAACAACAAAAGTCGGTCAAAGGACAAGCGATTTGCGATCTCTTGGCTGCCAACCCGACAACGGACGCAGTTGAGCTATATGATGATCTTCCGGATGAAGTTCAGGAAGTCAACACTACATCGCACCAACAAATATGGCGATTGTATTTTGACGGAGCTTCTCGGGCCACTAATGTGGCAAGTACCCCCGGATGTTCTAAAATCTCCGCTGGAGTCGGAGTTGTCTTGATTTCCCCGGGGAATCATGTCATGCCCCGTGCTTATTCACTCACCGAACCTTGTTCCAATAATATAGCCGAATACAACGCGTTACTTATCGGACTTAGCTTCGCCAAGGAGCCGGGGTCAATATCTCGAAGCATCTGGCGATTCACAACCGATAGTCGCGATCCGCGGAGACTACGAAGTCAGAAATCCAGATCTAATTCCTTATCATCAGGTAGCAATCGAAATGGCAGACTCGTTTGAAGAGTTCTTCATCGAATATATCCCACGCCTCCAAAACGCTCACGCGGATGCACTGGCGGCGTTAGCGGTGCCGTTAGCACAACCTTCCGAGACCGAGCAATTAGTTACGGTCAGGACTCATCAACTCTTCGTACCAATATATAATGAGGTACAAGAAGATGAAGGGGTAATTACCAAAGAGGTACATGCAACCCAAACCGAATTGGAGCCCCGAGATTGGCGCTTTCCTATCATCGATTACGTCTTACATGGTATTCTGCCAGAAGACGTGAAGGAGAGAGAGTCAATCCGGAGAAGAGCTCCAAGATTCTTCTATGACACGGAGACCCAGATGTTATATCGTCGAGGGTACGATGGTCTTTTACTCCGATGCCTTTCAAGCAAAGAGGCAGAAGAGGTCCTTCGGGAAGCGCACGAAGGTGAGTGTGGAGCACACCAGCCTGGTCCCAAACTCTACGATCGGATCAGGAGAATGGGCTACTTTTGGCCCACAATGATTAATGACGCAGTCGAGTACGCTCGGAAATGCCACGCGTGTTAAATTCACGCGAATTACATGCATCAACCTCCTGAGCAGTTGCATCCTTCGACCACATCCTGGCCATTCGAGACATGGGGAATGGACGTTGTAGGTCCCATTTTTCCGCCGTCAGTTAAAGGAGATCGGTTTATTCTAGCGATCACCGACTATTTCTCCAAATGGGCTGAAGCAATCCCGTTAAGAGAAGTCAAGGCGAGTACCGTCGTCAGATTTATCAAACACCATGTCATCTACCAACATGGTGTCCCGTGACGGATCGTGCATGACAACGGTCCCCAATTCATCAGTAATTCCTTCATCAGGTTTTGCAAAAAGTTCAAGATACAAGATGTCTCGTCGACAACCTATAATCCAGCAGCAAATGGATTAGCTGAGGCGTTCAACAAGACGATTATCAAGATTTTGTCGAAGTTTGTGAAAAACAACAAGCGAGACTGGGACGGTAAACTCGGAGAAGCACTCTGGGCATATCGCACAACCGTACGCACGCCAACTGGAGCGACCGTACTCCACGGTTTACGTGTGAAGCGCTTCTCCGCTGGAAATCCAGATTCGCCACTTCAGACGCCTTTCAACGGAGATGACGACCGAAGAACAACATCAAAAACATCTCGAAGAGCTTGAGATGCTAGATGAGAAGCGCCTGGAGGCTCAACAATGCATTGAGTACTATCAAGCTAGGATGTCGAGAGCTTTCAACAAGAAAGTTCGGCAGAGAACCTTTAAGGAGGGAGATCTCGTCCTCGCCGCTAGACGGCCGATAATTCTCAACTCCAAAAAGAAAGGTAAATTCGAACCCAAATGGGAAGGACCGTTTATAATAGACACAGTCTATTCAAACGGTGCATATCACCTTATCACGCAGAATGGCGACCGGCAATTAATGCCGATAAATGGAAAGTTTCTGAAAAAGTATTATCCTTAGTACATTCAGGATAACCCAGTTTGGTGGGAAGTTCCTCAGAAAATATCTCACTCATTTTCATGAGGATAACCCTAAGTTATTGCGTTTTCCTCCAAAATTCTCTCACCGATTAAATTCATTGACGGTGGGCCCACTAAAAATCTCCCTGGTCCAACCACCAGCAAAATCCCCTCTCGATTCATTCCATGAACGAGAGGTCCACTCTCAAATTCTGGTTAGCAATCCTATAAAAGCGAAAGCTATCCCTACCCTTCCAAGATTCTCAGAGTGGAAACCCCACTCTTAGTTTCTCATCGGGAAATAGAATACGTTCTTCCTTTCCCAAATTCACCTGGAGATAGGACACATCCTTCCTCTTCAGAAGCAAAAGATAGAATACATTCTTCCTCTCTTGTCTTAGATTCTCGGAGTGGAGATCCCACTCTTAGTTTCATCTTTAAAGATTCTCAAAATGGAGATCCCATTTTTAGTCTCTTTCACTGGAAACAGGACAAAAATCCTTCCTTTCCAACACCCGAAGATAGGAGACAAGATCTTCCTTCCCCTCCATCAATAAGAGATAGGATACAAAACCTTCCTCTCTTATTTCGAATTCGTGAGCTTTCGGAGATAGGAAACAAGAACCTCCTTCCTCTCCACCAACAAGAGATAGGATACAAAACCTTCCTCTCTTGTTTATCCCTTACCCGGAGATAGGAGACAAGATCCTCCTTCCTCTCCACCTTCGGGAAATAGAATACATTCTTCCTTTCCCACTTCAATCAATCTTATTCCGGTTCAATCATTCTCCGGTCAAAAGAAGGCTCCAAGATTCATCTTGGGGAATTTGATCCCGAATCCTAAGCAGGGATAGGTCGACGCCTAACACGCGTCACCGGGTTAGTCTTCCCATGAAAAGACGGCTTCACGATTCGACATCGTAGCGATGAAGTCTAAGAGAGTTTCATTCTTTTAGCACAACGTTGTGTGTAGAACGGATTTAGATAATCTACACGCTAGCCCAACTCAAACGGTAGTTGGTAAAGGCTCATCAAACCCGTTGAGGGCTGGGGGTTGGCCAATAACCCTAAAGCCGACGCCTCACACGCGTTGCCGGTTTAGTCTTTTTCCGATTGAAGAAGACACCAGAGTTTGATTACGGGGTATTTTATCCGAAGCCTAAGAAGGATAAAGCCAACGCCACACGCATTGCCGGTTTAGTCTTTTTCCGATTGAAGAAGACACGAGTTTGATTCTCGGGGTATTTTATCCGAAGCCTAAGAAGGGATAAAGCCAACGCCACACGCATTGCCGGTTTAGTCTTTTTCCGATTGAAGAAGACACGAGTTTGATTACGGGGTATTTTATCCGAAGCCTAAGAAGGGATAAAGCCAACGCCACACGCATTGCCGGTTTAGTCTTTTTCCGATTGAAGAAGACACCGAGTTTGATTCTCGGGGTATTTTATCCCAAGCCTAAGAAGGATAAAGCCAACGCCACACGCATTGCCGGTTTAGTCTTTTTCCGATTGAAGAAGACACCGAGTTTGATTCGGGTATTTTATCCGAAGCCTAAGAAGGATAAAGCCAACGCCACACGCATTGCCGGTTTAGTCTTTTTCCGATTGAAGAAGACACCGAGTTTGATTCGGGTATTTTATCCCGGCCTAAGAAGGGATAAAGCCAACGCCACACGCATTGCCGGTTTAGTCTTTTTCCGATTGAAGAAGACACCGAGTTTGATTCGGGTATTTTATCCGAAGCCTAAGAAGGGATAAAGCCAACGCCACACGCATTGCCGGTTTAGTCTTTTTCCGATTGAAGAAGACACGAGTTTGATTACGGGGTATTTTATCCGAAGCCTAAGAAGGATAAAGCCAACGCCACACGCATTGCCGGTTTAGTCTTTTTCCGATTGAAGAAGACACGAGTTTGATTACGGGGTATTTTATCCGAAGCCTAAGAAGGATAAAGCCAACGCCACACGCATTGCCGGTTTAGTCTTTTTCCGATTGAAGAAGACACGAGTTTGATTACGGGGTATTTTATCCCGGCCTAAGAAGGGATAAAGCCAACGCCACACGCATTGCCGGTTTAGTCTTTTTCCGATTGAAGAAGACACGAGTTTGATTACGGGGTATTTTATCCCAAGCCTAAGAAGGGATAAAGCCAGCGCCTCACCGCAGCGTTGCGGTTTAGTCTTTTTCCGATTGAAGAGGACACGAGTTTGATTACGGGGTATTTTATCCCGGCCTAAGAAGGGATAAAGCCAACGCCACACGCATTGCCGGTTTAGTCTTTTTCCGATTGAAGAAGACACGAGTTTGATTCGGGTATTTCATCCGAAGCCTATGAAGGGATGAGTCTACGCTGCAACACGCTGTCGCGGTCTCTTGCCCGTAAAGAGTATCGAGCCTATGTATTCAATATCATAGCTACAAGTCTAGAAGAGTTTCATTCTTTTAGCACAACGTTGTGTGTAGAACGGATTTAGATAATCTACACGCCAGCCCAATTCAAACGGTAGTTGGTAAAGGCTAATCAAACCCGTTGAGGGCTGAGGGTTTGCCAAAAATCCTATAAGTATTATGGTTAATTATTTCTGACGAAATAAAAGAATCATAATAAAGGAAAAAAAAGACATATTTGATTAAGGATGAGATTACAAATCCGTAAACATCAAATTTATGGGAACGAATTTGTTATACTTTATCAGTGAAAGTTTGCTGAAGTTCCGCTTGAAGCTCAGCCCTGAAGGACTCCTCGCTGCTATTAAGGGCCCTCGCAGTCTCCTTCTCGATGTCAACCAGCTTCTGCTTCGAGAGTTCAAATTTCTTGGGCATGACCGTAAGAGTCTCTTCTTTGTTGGCCTTCGTCAGCTTCAAGATGATCAGACTCTCCCTCGCCGCTTGAAGTTCCTGTTCGAGCTCTACCATCCTCGCTTCTCCAGCAGCAACACAGGACCGAAAATGTCACACGGAAGATGAAGCTTCAGCGACAGCAGTCTCCAAATGATGCACCTGGTCTCGCTGCATTTGAACTTCGAGTCCAGTAATAACACAAGCATCCTGCAAAGCCGTCAGGCGAGCCTCTGTCTCTGTCTCTATATATGAGGGGAGCTCGGCTGCCTCAAAATCTTATAGACTTTGGAGCTTAACCTCCAAATGGTCGAAATCATCAGCAATGGCCTGGGCAAACTCAATTTTCCAAATATTCTCCCATGTCGCCTAATCCTACTCCAATCAGGAACACGAGTATAAACTGTTTCCTAATTCGTCGAAAAGTTCCCGGAAGAATATTTCCATAAAAAAATATTCTTAGGGATAACTCGATCGTGCGGATTGCATCGACGCTAATCAACGCGTCGCCTAATGCTACTCCAACTAGGAATACGAGTATAAGTTATTTCCTAATTTTGGCGAAGTTCTCGAAAATATCTTAAGGATAACTCGACCACCTCGAATGGGTATATGAGGATAAACTAATTCTCAAAACTCCAAGAACGATGAGTATAAAGCTGTTGACGCCAACGGCCATAATCGCCATTGAAGGTTGAACGTCAAGAAGAAATTTCGACGGACAACGCGTTCTACCTCGAAAGGACTCCTCCCGTATCAATGCCGATTCGCGGCGCCGCCGAAGGCCCATCGGTCAACAGTTTGGAATGGGAATAAATCCCAGGAAAAATTCCTCCCACTGTGGATAATCGTACTCCAACAAGGAGTAATGCAGTAGCGACGCCAACCAACGCGTCGTCGCCGAAGAACTCACTGATCAACGGTTCGGATCCACGTAAGATCGCACGCCGGTCAACGCGTTGCACTCGCCGATTGAAGGTTAAAATCCATATAGTTTGGCGCTAATTAACGCATCGCAGCCAAGGATTCCCCCGATCAACGGAGGAATCTCAATAGTCAGTTGGACGACAATTCACCAACACGAGTCGACAGTAAGGGAACTTAATTAGCTACAGTTTGAAATTCTAACAACGGTCAAGCAATAAATGCAAAGATCAGAACACCCCCGGTATCCTACAAAGCACTGGAGAACCTGAGAGGATTGGAGGAATTAAATACTGGAGCCAATCTCAAAAGAAATTCATCTATCGACTTCTGGTCAAGATCTCGACAACGGTCAGACAAAAAATGCAAGATTGAATGCCTTCAAAGAATCCTACAAAGTACTGGAAAGACTGAAGGGAATGGAGAGATCAAACACCAAGGTCATTCACAAGTCCTATCACGCTAACTAAAGAGTGAAGGGCTCATCATGTCCAAAGCATCCCAGACTCATCAAGAATCGAGACTGAGACACTTTGGAGGGGGTATCTGTAGGCGTCAAAAATTGCTTATCAGTACCCAAACAAGACTCGTGACGGTGGGCTGACAACCGACGACCCATCCGACAACGCGACCCAGAACTGCTGACGACGTGATTACGCCGCAAAACGCATAAAGCGAGTCGACGAACGTATGAAATGAGTCGGCAAGGCGTACGAGCCAACGAAACGACGTGTCGTGGAAAAAACCCGACGACGAAGTTCGATGAGGCGAGTTGACTAAACTCAAATGCCGACGAGACGAAATCAACCGTACTTAGTCCGTCAATGCAAACGAGCCGTTTGAGCTCTGAAAGTTGATCGGATACGGACTCAAACACAACGGCGACATCACCAGAGGAAAACTAAGCCCGGAAGACCGAGAAAGTCGACGGAAAACGACGCAAAACGACGCAAAACGACGCAAAACGGCGAAAACGGGCGCACTCGCCAACTTGGTCAGGTGGCTCGGCCACTTTGGCCGAGGTACCTCGGCCAAGTGGCCGAGGCGCCTCGGCCGAGGTGGCTCGGCCGAGTGGCCGAGCCACCTAGGTGGCCGGCACACACCCCCCCTATTCTATAAATAGGGGGGGTTCTTCTCGGATTGGCGGGGACGACGGGGATTTCGGGATTTTCGAGGCTTGGACTTCACCGATTTTGGGATTTTCTCAAGAATTCTCACGAGATCTACGAGTCGTTGTTGCAACGCTCCAAGCACCGGCGATCACAAGTTCGGCCCACGCCGATATTCAATCGCGAGGTGTTTAACTCGGTCGGCTACGATCACTGTGATTTCTCCTAGTAAATCTCACCCGCCCGGCGATCCTCTCCTTCGCGGAGTGTGATCCCCGGCGATCCTCTCCTTCGCGGAGTGTGATCCCTCAGCGCTTTGTTTCCTTCGTGAAACGAGCCCCTTCACGCCTCAGAGTTCCGAACCCGGTTCCCACGGATCGAATTGCGCGTGGTCCACTGACGAATAAAAGTCCCCGACAGCGAAGAACCCACACGCGAGGATCCCGTGATAATAGAGATCCGAAGCGTTTGTTCAGGAAAAAGTTGTAATTTTCGTTTTCATTGTACGCCTTAAAATAAAAGGCATTTCTTTTGAATTTTGTTGTAGGCCAACGAAGCTGTAAACGAATTCAACCACAATGAATAACAAACCAACTTTCCCCGCGAACAATTATTACCAAAGTGAAGTAGTTTTATTTTAATTTTAGGATTATTATTAACAAAGTTATCTTTTGTGTTGCTTAACAATTAACAATGCAATCTACAGGTTTTAGATATGTTCCACCCCCATGAAGACAATGTCGTATGTGAATCTTTAGTGAGAACGGCACAGGTATACGTGTGAAACCATCATATCTTGAAATTTACTTTTCTCATCTACGTTGATGATGTCTGAAGAATAGAATTGCACTGATTTACAATCAACATGTGTACTACAGGTCAAAGAGAGAGTTAGAAATGTGAACTATGCTGAAACTTTAAATCCCATAAAAAGAAAAAGCTTGCATTCTTTTTTAACCATTAATCATCAAGTTTTACTCAGAAAGTGATTAGAAACTTTTTATTCATTGTTTTACATTTAAACTTTTAAACAATGAATAAATGACATATGTTGTTGAACTTTAATGTGCGCAAAAACATTTTGTTTGAGAAAAAAAGATGACGGGTTTCGGAAAACCCCTCAGCCATGCCTACATTGCTCAAAAGAAGGTTGTTACTAACTGAACTAGGCAACCCCCAACTCCAAAATGAAAGCTATCAAGTGCCTAAGTTTCTCACTGGATAAGCTGATATCATCATAATTTCTTTGCTGAACTTTTGTTAGAACTATAATTCTTAACATAATGAATAAAGATGGACAACTTTTTCCAAAAAATTAAATTTTAAATTTAATTACAAAAAAAATTTATTATATTTATTTATAAAATTAAACAGCCAAACACATTTGCCAAGAACTAGAACTTAAGGCATCATAGATTTATGGGTTTAGTAGGGGGACTATGATCAAATGTAACATGTTTTGCATATCTATTATTCTAAATAATTATAATACATAAAACAAAATAAAGTTTCATAGACTAAAGTTACAAAAACATCTTAAATACTTACGATTTAGCCATATTTAATCAAATTGGTTGCATGGAATTATAAAAGGTTGATCTTGGCTTTCTCTTCGATTAAAATCAACTAAATAATGAGGTGCTCAATTAATAAAATTAGTTAAAATATGAAGTTTTGCTTAGAATTCCAGAGGTAGAGTTGTAAATTTCTCTCAATTAAAATAAATTGTCTCATGGATAATGCTTGAAACACCAAATCGCATGGATAATGCTTTAAACACCAAAGATTCAATGGTAACAAATACCATTAATCTCGGATCAATCCAACTAATGAATTAAATTCATGAAAACTAAAAGCCACGTCAGATTCATGTTTTCAAAAGCACCTTATGAAGTGATAGAAGCCACAAAGTATGCACAGGTAACTATTATAATGTATAATGAGGAAACAAATATGATACTAGGCAATATATTTTGAGAATACAGAATATCTATATTTTCAACTAAATAATATATTAAACTCCATTAAGTTAAATGGACGTTCATAGATTTAGACTTTGTACAAAACGTTGAATTAATGACTTTGGAATAATATGTCTATGACTTAATATGACTCTGAATACTTTAAATGTTTTTTTCCTTTGAGTTGCTTCAATATAAAATAAATGTCCACATGGAACGCATGTGCATTATAGTAGTACTATTATAAAAGTGTGTTGGTATGTTAAAATATTTCTTTCAAAAATACCCTCCAAAACACATACATGCACATATAAAATGAATACATGCATATATAATCACATCACATGATCACATGCATACATGATCACATGCATACGCTACATAAATAAATTACAACCCTTCAAATTCTTCTCATAACCCCCAATCTTATTAAATCAACTTAATTAGTTATTATTAGATATATCTATTTTTATACTAAAATATAGATAGTTTTACTAATTAGTAAATTTTCATAATTATATTGTACTGTACATTATATTATAATTATATTATACTACACCTTATATCATAATCAAAGAAATATGTACAGTGTAGTGTAATATTGTATACTCTATAATTGGAGGGTTATGTGTGTGGTGTGGTATATTAACCGGGTTATGTGTGTGGCGTGGTATGTTCACCATTGAGTAGGTTGAAATTACATTATATTAAAATATAGATAATTTTACTAATTATATTATACTATTCATTATATTTTAAGCAAAGAACTATGTACAATAATGTAGTGTAATATTGTATACTCTATAATTGGTGGGGGTTATGTGTGGAGCGTGGTATGAGTAGGGTGAAATTTTTTATTATTAAAATCTAATTTTTACTCAATAAAGCACTCATCTATAGCCTCCTCACATTCCTAACCTCTTAATTAACTATCAATCAATTTTCTATTTAATCACTCACCTATAACTTCAATATTCTTTAATTCTATTCATTAATCTCCATCACTTTGCAATCAATTTCCCCACTCTCTCTTAATGCATACGTTACGTTATTTACTCCCCTCTCTATTAATGCAATTTTCACCTTAAATTGAGGGAGGAGAATGTGGCTAGCAAAAGCAAACAAAAAAAAAGTACTAGGAGCTTCATTTGCACATGACTGATCAAAATGTGGCAACTTTTGTGTCAAACATGACGTTCAGCCTTGACGGATGAGGTTGTAGTGTTCTGTGTCACCAGATTCGACACGAAGCGCAGTCTGACAATCAACATGGATGAAGATGAGGGGTAAGCTAGAATTGAAGGGCGAAACGGGACATAATGGTGAATGGTGTTTTCTTAGTGTCATTAGGTGCAAGATTGGAAGCAGAGTATGCAAAGGTTGAGAGCATCAAGTCCAAATCAGCAGCAGTGATCGATCAACTAACTGTAAATGCGGGTGTGCTTGGTGGGCCTAGGTAAACAAACTTATCTATCTTCTTTTTCAGTAATATTATTTGTTTGATTCTTTTTTAATTTGGGTACATAGATTCTCTGGATAAAAAGGAGTATAAGGATAAGCATGGCAAGGTATCGAAGATTTGGATCTGATTTATGCGATATAGGATAAAAGACATGCTTCTTGGATGAGTCAAATACCGACACATATGCTAAAAAGAATGACTGTGGATTCTTGATACACAAGAAATTGATGATGATGATGAGGTTAGTATCAATTTAATATTAATGAGTGAAAATTATCTTTTATATTGAATTTAATTTGGAATATAATAATTATCAATGGATAAGTTTCCTTGTCAATAGGTAAAATATGTTTTGTGTTCAGAATGCAAGTCAAAATGTGCGATATACCGGGATTATGGTGACAAGAGCTCTGCATAGATAAATCCAAACCAATTATCTTATACTACTAAGCATGTTATTTAATAATAGAACATGCATGTATTAATAAATAAAAAGCAATGGTTTGATAATAGAACATTTAAAAATTAAGATATTATTAGCATGATTTGGCAAAATCAAAAACTTTACAAAGAAGATTAATGGATTGCTGCTAAGATTTTTGAAATATGCTAATATATACTATAATATGTATTCTTTAGTGATGTATAATTTTAATAATAGCACCATTATTGGCTGGAATGTAGCTGGACTTGACAAAATCAAAATTATTCTTGAGAGAAAAGGGTTTATGTAAAGTGTTTAAGTAAATTTTCACGTTTAGACAAAATAAGAGAAGCAAGAAATAACTAATCAGTTACATGAATAATAATAAGTTGGTGCTTAATATCAACTGATAGAAGAAAATGACAACTAACTCGACGAATACATTAAATAGAAAGGTATTTATTCATTATTTTCATGATGATAAGTGTGCTATTACTATTCATTAGCTTTATGACTATTTTTTTGGTTTTCAATACCGATATCTAATTTGATAATAAAGGAAAAGACCCTTTCAATCTTTGAATGACTTAACTTTTTCCTTCTCCAAGGAAGGGTGAGTGTAGTCGAAAAGATCCATCGTTAATGCTACAAAATTAGGTCTTGGATTTATGAATTGAGTCAAATTTATGAATAGAAGAAGACTTTAGCATTCTTCAAAAGACAAAAAATTGATGTTGTCCATAATTTATATCCATACTAAGTACATATGTCAAAGCCAAAAATTAAGTGAATTTTAATATTTCGGTGAGCTTTGTCAAAGTAGTCCATGCTATCATGGGTTTAAGTGAACAAGTGATGCTACTTTTACTCACTCATGAATGAATTTATCTACCATATTCAAGTCTTATTTTCATATGTATGTAGTCTTCCCATATATAAATGGAGTTATTTGAGAGATTATTTATAGAATGTTGTGTTTTTGTTCCTTTTTGAGATGTAAAATTTTGTTATAGTTAGGAACTATAATAAGCATTTGTTTCAAATATGTATCAATTAATAAAGAAATTTTATTAACATGTAAGTTTCTTTTTCTTTATATCAGTGTGCTTTGCTTTATATTAGGCTCTACCTAATATGGTTCTCTATTATCATGAATGTGGTGATTAAATAATATTGATAGTGGAATTGTTGCCCTCCATAGATTTGTTCTAGTTTAATTTACTCATATTTTTTTATGCCTTATATTTGCATTTATAATAGGTCGGTTTACTTATTTCTATATAGATTGATATTCCTTTCTTTTGTAATGAAGCTGCATAAATTTACCTTTTGTGTTTGAAAATTACTAAAGATGTTGGAATATATTTGTCTAAAATTTATTCTCTAGATTATTAGAAATTTTTAAACCTAATTGACGTAGTTCAAATTTTTAATGTTTTTCTTTGCTATTTTCATTTGAATTCTAACATATATATTTTCTTTTTTCTCCATGTTATTATCTTATCATGGTTTAGCGTATGATGAAATTTGTGGAAAATGTATTGCTTAATCGATATGTTTGGTAAGGTGTATCTTGGTGTTTAAAATTCTTTAGGTAGGATATAGTCAAGTACATTTTATCGTGCTTGCATGGGCTTGTACATGTTTTACCATAAATATTTACTATAAGTAGTAGTTTAATAAGACAAACTTGATAGGTATCGATCGATATACATGTGTTAGGTATTGAACGATGTATATGTGTCTGTGAAACTCTTAAAGTGCGATAGATATATTAAATCAGGAAGGTATGACCGTGCTTAGCTCGAACATCAGCAAATGCATTGAGGATGACATAGTTATTAAAATTATTAATGATAATGTTGACGGTGAGTAAATCAAGGGATTATTATTAATAATATAAAAATAGGTAAAAATTTAATATTACAAATGATTACACTTCATTTTCATAGTTATAGCATGTGTTGCAATATTCGAGCTTATTTATTATTTTCAAATAAGGAGGAATCTCGAAGTGGCACATGTTGATTGTGATGACATTCAATCCATGGAATATACTCCAGACTTATCCGCACATGGAACTACTTCTGATAAAAAAGGACAAAAGAAGGTTTTTCATAACTCAACTAATAGTATACTCATTCTTAAAATTATATCATGTTTCTGTTATTCTAAGATTTATTTACCATTATCAAAGGAGGAGAAATCAGTTGAATTGGAAAACTCGATAGCAATGGCAATCAATCTGATAAATTTAATCCAGACTTATCCATACCTATAGTGGCATCTGATAACAGAGGCAATAATAAGGTTTTGATGTACCACCTATTGCTATACTAGACTCTTCTACATTTAAAACTTCATCTCCAGTTAGTGGAAACATAAGGACACAATCAAGTTTGATAATTAATGACAAATCTATATTTCTAAAATAATATAAATATAAATATTATGTTACATTTACTTATTACATGTTTTACATCTTGCAATAATGATTAGAGAATCTGCTATTCCAACTTTGAAGAAGAAGATTAAGATGGAGAAAAATGATGGCAAATTAAAAGAATTTTATTTATATCATTAGATTTATGCTCGAGATGTCGAATGTTAGAGAATATTTTAATTAGATTTGAGATGCACCAGTTGTAAATAATGTGTTCAAACATAAAACACTTTTATATCCTTAGTTATGTACAAGTTGACTTCTAATATTGGTCTCCTATTTCGATTATTCATTTGATATGCAAAAAAATATGTTCTTGAATGTTATCTTTTAGTATTTTTATAGCTTATATTGTTAATTTTCTATGCTTCTAATTATAAATAAACTTTGATTCTTTATGTTTTTTAAGAGAAAAATAGGGTGAGAACCTCTACTCATGAACTATATTAATATAAAAAGAAGAAAAGATATATCAAACGCTTAAGAACCCGAGATTTCACCAACTAATGTGATTGAATGTTATCACAATTTAAAAATTCACGACGATAAGAAGAGGACCATTTTCATCACCTATAGCACAACATGGATCAAATAGAGAGATAATACCCCCTTCACGAGTTAATGAGAGCACAAGGCCTTAACACAAAAAAACATAACTAGCAACTGAAATTTTATTTTTAAAAAAAAATCACTGATGAGCTTCTAAAAATATGTAAAATATGTCCATCTCAACAGCTGCAAAAACACTAAGAGCAGGCAAAAATCTCATTAACTTGAGCTAGAGCTTTCCATATTATCTCCCTCATCTTCCTCATCATGTGCAGAGTAAGGTTCAGGGGGTTAGGATGGTTGAGCAGAGAAAACCTCCTTAAGCTTCTGATTACTCTTCTTTGTTGATGCACCTATCCAAGTGTATAGATAATGGTGAATAAACCCAAATAGGTTATAAATAGTCAAGTATCCCCTCCATGAAAAAAAGATTCTTATTCCTCACTTTCAATAAACACCAAAAATAAGTGTTCATCATTTTCTTCAAAGTCTTGATTCTTTATGTTTAACATGTGGTTGATGCAAATATTCATTGGATGATGTGCGCAGCTTGTATGGCCATGCCTCAAATAGGGAGTTATATGCTGCCATCGAACAAGGAGGTATGTCCATGTGTTTGGGAGAGTCTTTTCATAAATGAAAGATCAAAAGTGGATGTAAGATTGGAACATGGCAGTAAGACTGTGCTTAGCAGGGGCTAAAATACTAGTATTAGTTAATAGATGATCTGTAAGTTATAATATATAAAGAAATATAATAAATCATCTGACATTTATATATAAATTAAAGAAGTCAAAACAATCTGTGCGACCACAGACATAATACATGTATAAGTGATAAGCATCAAACTGCAACTTTGAGCTTTGTAAGCCAATCAAATCTATACTACCATAAAAAGAGGATTGGGGTGTTAAAACTTTTAATTTTCTTTTTGCCCTCTTAAATTTTGATAAATTCTAACTATGTCATTATCTCTAATTAATCTTTTATTAAATAAATATAACCTCTTATTAATTATGCACCTCCTCATCTTCCTAAATAATTATAATTATCAATAATATTATAACTATTAATTGTTTAAAAATAATAAAATAGAATAATTTATAAAATAAGTATACACAATTATTAGTAGTTACTAATTAAATTATTATAATAATTATTTATGAATTATAATAAAATAATTCAAATAATAGTATAAATAGAATAATATATACTAAATACTATTAAGAATTATACTATTATTCAATGAACAATAAAATAAATAGAATAAATTTTGAATTGTATAAATAGTGTAATTATTTTAATAATATCACATAAATTGTGAATTACACTATTTATTTAGTATTATATTATTAAGTAAAATAAATAAATAGTTTAATATTATTTTTAGAGTATTTTCTCAAAGATTATTATATGATACTGAATAATCTATACTTGGTAATGATTGAAAACTAACATTTTACAAAAAATTTATTTAATATTAATAATAGTACTACTAATTGTTAATGATAGTATAATAAAAATTTATAAAATTTTTATAGTGCTAAATTATTTAAGAGCATAATAAAAGAAATTAAATTAGATAAATATTTTATAGTATATAGACAGTATAATTATTTGAAAGTTCATATGGGCTGAAAGTTCATAATGGTTTAGTGTAGTTTACCCTATTAAATAATTATAATGAGAAGTAACTATTGCAATATATTGCGGTATCAATGTAACTATCTAAGGAACATCGAAAAAGCTAGCAAGATTAATGCAACGTAGTTAATTTAGAGTTAAGTTAACAACTTTCAAGTTAGAGGGACATATTTAAGAGAATTTATAAAATTGACAGTTTATTTAAGAACAATTTTAGATTTGGGGACTTATTTAAAAAGGTTAACACCGGCGATCATTATAAGAAAAACATTCAATTACAATAACTACACAATAATAATTAATTCCTTCATTTCTTTTAAGCAATCTTATTACACAATTTTATTTATTAACACATAGTTTTACTATTCAATAAAAAGTCAAAACTTAAAACGTGTACATTTACGTGCAAAGCACGTGCATTATACTAGTAAAATATAAAATATCCACCGTAAAGTTAAATAGCCAAGCTAATCAAATAAAATCAAGCACAAACCATCATCTCCGAAATCTTAAAATAATTCCTAAGATTAAAAAAAGTTTATTATCATAGTTAGCAACAACAACATCCACTTGACAAGTTATGCATAGTTGACAGGTCATGCATACATATTAACACAAATTAATTAGATGTTGTATTAAACTTATAAGGAAAATGGAACATGCACAGTACTGCTACACATGACCTCGGTCATGACATTCACAATCAAATTGGGCTGAGAAGATGCGGAGAAAAGATGCCGTATCTTCCCAATCTTATATCTTCTTAGTAAAACAAACGTCTCCAATTTCTATAAATTCTCATAACCTTTTGCTGTTAAGGAGGAGTTTACAAAGACAATGACCCTGTTGGCACAATGTCATGACCCTTTGTTTATATATATAAGTTCAAATTAATTATGCAATAGTTGTGAGACAAAGTTTGTTCCTCTCTCTCTCTCTCTCTCTTACTTTAAACTTCTTATGGTTGCAATGCGGAACCTGACTGTGGATTCATGGTTTAAGGCAAATGCAATCGACAGTACTGAATCCAAACAAGAGGGTCAGAAGAATAAGAAAAAGAAGATGATGAAAAAAAATGTTTCAGTTTCCTTTTCTATTTCTTATAAGGATTCCGCAACGTCGACGAGTAATGGTACTATCGGAGTGTTGTCCTTGGAGGTTGCAAGCCTCATGTCAAAAATTGTACATCTCTGGCAATCCCTCGGGGATGATCATATTACCAAGCTCAGATACGACGTACTCCAACATGAAGGCATCAGAAAGCTCATCTCCGACGACCATGACTTTCTCTTTAGCCTCGCCCTTTCTGAATTCATGGATTCCCTTGGATCCCTCACTCAATCCATCGCCAGGCTAGGGGGAAAATGCGCTGATCCCGTGCTCCAGCAATTCGACCGCATCTTCACCTATCTCCTCCTCCTGAAGAGGAACGACGACAACCATCTATATGGGTTTCAGTACACCGAAAAGAAAATGGAGCGCAAGGTGAAGAAGATGGAGAGAATCGTGTCTGCTACCTCCAACCTTTACCAGGAGTTAGAGGTCCTGGGAGAACTCGAGCAAACATTGCGAAGGATGAA
Source organism: Asparagus setaceus (assembly GCA_012295165.1). Lineage (NCBI taxonomy): Eukaryota > Viridiplantae > Streptophyta > Magnoliopsida > Asparagales > Asparagaceae > Asparagus > Asparagus setaceus. The sequence continues at coordinate 29,483,557 of CM022707.1, forward strand.
GATTCAGGCGAAATCTGATCCTAGCCGTCGAAGTCCCTTGGCTGATTTCAAGCCCAAAGTGGTCTGGCATAGGAAGGAGGTGAACCATTTTCGTGACAAGTCTCTTTGGAACCGCACCTATGATTACACTGTCCGCCTACTGGCGAGATCCCTCTTCACTATCCTCGGAAGGATCAATCATGTCTTTGCGTTTCTTGATGATGATCATGGTGGTAATGATGATGATAAAAACTTATCTCCATCCGGACCGTCCCTTTTCCTGCTGTCGCCAACTTGGAAGCGCCGCAACTGGAAGAAGACCAAGTGGCCGGTCTCTAACACACCCTTGAGTGGCTGCTTGCCGGTAGGAGCTGACTCCCCTGTTCTGCCAAGCTTCGTGCCTAAAATGAGCAATGCTGACAGCATTAACAATTGGAACAAGCCATATCTGTCTTTCTTCGAGTCCCAGCACAAGCCACTCAAGTCTGCGCCTTCAACTCTCGGCGCTGCTGCAATAGCCCTGCATTATGCACACGTCATCATCCTGATCAAGAAGCTTGCATCATCCCCTGACTGGATTGTTTCAGACGGCAGAGATGAGTTGTACAGTATGCTACCGAGCAGTATCAGAGCATCGCTGAGGGCGAGGCTCAAGCCCTACACGAAGAATTCGACTTCGTGTTTCGATGATCCAACTGTTGCAGCAGATTGGAGTAGGACACTGACAAGAATATTGGAATGGCTTGCTCCACTTGCTCATAACATGATAAGATGGCAGTCGGAGCGGAGCTTCGAGCAGAAATATTTGGTTTGTAGCTCAAACATTCTTCTGCTACAAACCCTGTATTTTGCAGATCAAGCTAAGGCAGAAGCTGCAATAACGGAGCTACTTGTTGCTTTGAACTATTTATGCAGGTTCGAAGAGAAACGGATGAAAAAACAGTAAAACTGACAAGTTAATTCAATAATATATACAGATATCCTTGTGTTATTGACTGTTTCTACTTTTAGATTGATCTAGCAGCTCTTTGTACAATGACATACATAAACTAAATTGGACTGAAAATGGTCCACAGTTTACAACTTTTTCTCTCTATTATTATCCAATCTTGGGATATAAAAGATAACTCTGTAAAAAATAACATTATGCATGGTCTTTCAACAATGCATAAAATTTACTCGAGGAGAAGCAAAATTGTGCATCTTATTCTAATACACGACCTGCATTATATTCTGGTTTCGCTAAAATAAATAAAATTGAAAACCGTGATAAAATAAAATTTAGGTATACCTAAAGACGTGCATTACAGATTCGCCGCACTTTGGGGACCTAACGTCACGCAGTGTGTAATTTAGTTCCATGTTGGAAGGGGCACTTTACGCATATACTTGCAAATTGTAAGGCGGTGGATAGAAAAGAGGAAGACTCACCGATAATCTGATGCGATCGTCATCGGATCCCATGGCGTGGAAACTAATGATTTAAGGGATGAATATCAAAATATGAAGATTTGGGGGACTAATACAAAATACTAATGACTTAGAGGACTAATTAATATTCATCCCTTAAATCTTAGGTTAAAAGACCAATTTGGTCCATGTACAGGCGCCTTATACACAGATTGGTCCCTCCATTTTCTTTTTTCTGAATTTAGTCCTTGTAAGATGTAAACTTAGTTCTTTTTTAACTCTTTGTTAAAATTTTCGTTAAATAAAATTTCAAAGGATAATACTACCCTCCCAATTCATTTTCTAAAAAAGATAAAAAGAGTTTTTAGAAAACCCCCCTTAACTATAAACTTCTGGTGAGTCGAAGACATACAACAGATATACTAAAAATCTATCTAGTTAAAACAGACTTACAATATTAAATTCACACAGAGCGTTAAAACGATGTTCTGGGTGAATGTATGCCCCAAAACAAGACATGATGTTGTATATCTGATGGAGAGAACAGGGAAACAAGTAGCTTACTCAGAAGTTAATATGTTTATCAAAATAATTAACGTATTTTAGCTCTTTCTCTCATAATGTAATAATGTATGTTAGATATTCTTTCATCAAATTGTCTAGATTCTATTCATGAGTACTAGGAGAAGCTGGGGTTTTACTCCTTTTTCACGAGAATAAATTTCACTTAAAAGGTTGGTCTGCCCACCATTTGAACCCATCCATTAGTCCTCGAGGTTGCATATCGTTAGCAAGCCCATCTTGCTCATCATCGAATCCGATAGGAATTCGAAACTGATTCACTGAGACTGTAATGGTTGTAAAACAATTTCAGTTCTTATAAAAAGCTTTCTTAGCCTTGACTAAATTCAATCTCACCATTGGAAAATGGGTTCGATGGGATGCTATAGATACATGGTTGGAGCTAAATATAAGGATTGTCTGTTTTCTCTGTTTCTCAGCTTGCTGTTTGCTGTTGGTTTTGGGGTTCAGGAACTGTGGGATTTCAACGAAAAGCCAATTTTGAATGAGTTCAAAAGAGGGACCTAGTGAGGGTAATGCGGTCATAAACAAAAAGTTAACACCAAATTTTTAAGGGAAGTTTAAAAAATAGTTAGTTTGTAGCTTAAGTGTGGTACAGAGACTACGTTGAGAAAAAAGAAAGTAAAGGGACTAATTTGAGTCTGGAGCCTAAATCTTACATCATTTGATATTAATCTCTCAAATCACTGAAATTATTATTAGGTCCTTAAAATCAGAGCATTTTTTGCAATTTAGTTCTTATAGTTAGCTCATGTTAGATGTTAGGGGAAAATTCCCTCTAATCTGACTTCTACATGGGGTTTCGAATGATACCACTATGTTTATTTTCATCAACTAGTTTTTTTCTTTTTAAAAAACTGGAGCAAGGTTCCCAGAGGATTTATTGGCTAGGCAAAGCGATACAAAATATACATGAAGTGGACGATGGAGAAGGAGACGGAAAGATTAGACAAGGGAAAGACTAGAAAATAAAAGAAGGGGGTGGGGGGGGTGGGGGGGTAAAACAAGTATTTGAAACGCCACTTCAAGTGGATCGTCAATCATCTATTTCGGTGTAAGGCAATGTTATCATAGGAAAAATAAAAAATTAAGATAAATGTATAATCAGACGATGGTGAGTGTCGGCATCTCTGAATTTATTCGGAAATACTGGTTTCTTTAACAGGCATGAACCCAAAACCCATAAACCCAAAACCCATAAACCCTAACACACTGCCCCTCACTTTTCATCCTCCTCCAAGTGGGGAGATGTTTGAGATTTTCAGGAAAAGCTGAGATTATTTTAGCCATTTATCATATTGCATTACGAACTAAACCGATCATAACTGGGATTATTTTACTTTATCTCCCTCTTTCTGTAAAAAAACATTATACTAACAGTAAGTAGAACATGAATAACTACAGTTAAATCCAGCCGGGGTGTTTTTGATAACATCTGTAAGAGATTTGAGGGTCTAATAAACAAATAGGAAGGTTCAAGGGTCTAAGATACAACTAAAGAAGATTTGGACGTCTAATATGACAAAAGCCCATGTATATTATAGTGTGCATTGCTTATTGTGCATTTAGAAATCAAGAAACACCAAACGCCGAGCGATTGCCTCACCACCGCTATACCGGACGGAGGGCGGAGAAGATGGAGGGCGCCGGAAGCTGGAACGCCCTCGAGTGGACCAAAATCGAGGTCTCCCCAAATTCTCATCTATTCAATCTCCAAATCCTAACCCTAACTCTTTTTTCCTTTATTCTCCAATTTAATTTCCTTTTTTCCCCTCCTCTTGCTGCTAATTTCTGTGGTCTATTTGCGCAGCGCGTTTCGAGGTCAGCTTCTCATGGCATGGCCGAGTTCCTGTTGGAGGCCGAGCAAGTTATAGCCCAAGTAATTGCATTTCAATTACAACTCAAAACTCTTTCCCCCTTTTCCTTTCTCAAGATTTGGTTGTAGTTCCAGTTCTTGCCATTGAGATTACTTTTATATCATTTGTGTACTTTTACAATGATACAATGATTAATCAGTGCTTTAAGCATATCAAGAATGTACAAGAATCAAGTTCTTCTTCTTTTTTTTTTTGTTTTTTGGAAGAGGTCAAAGGCCTCTCAACCTGCTTCATTCAATTAGGATATGGAAAAAAGCCAAGAAATTGTCAACGGTTACTTTATTCACAGCCAAAAGTCATCATTCTTGCGCTGAAAAAATTTCTACCCAAAAGTAAAACTCCACATTTTCCTGAAAATTCTGGTAGTTTGCTCTCTCCGAATAGATCAAGAAATGGCAGCAGCTAAAACTTCCCAATTTCTTCACCGCTTCTTAATTCTTGTCTTCTTCCACATATGCCATAAAGAAGGCAATAAGAGGGGGCCGAGCCTTAACATGCATTCTCTTCAAAATTGCTTACCAAATCTGTTTAGCCGGAGAACATCTTTAAGGTTATGGTCAACTGATTCAGAATGAGATATTACTAGCAAGATCAAGTTGCTTTGTCATAATCGAGATGAACGTACACTTTAAAACTTTGTTACGTTTAGATCCATGATATCCCGAAGGCTAAATCATTTATAAGTACACTAATCTCTGTATCTCTTATGCACACAAACATAAATCTTTTCCCCGCAATATGAGTGTATCTACATTGATATAGATGGCATTCATGTTTTTATGCTTGTCTACTTCCTGGTTAATGTGCCAATATGCTTAGAGAAGAGGAAGAAGGCATCTGGAGAATATTAACATGAATGTCATGTTAGCTTTTAGATGGTTGGAGGAAATTAGAATTGATCAATTAGTATTTTACCCTAGTTTCGAGATAGGTATCAATGTATCACTTAGAGATAATTAAAATCCTGTTTTATTTTTAAATTACAGAAAACTAAATTATTTGAAAACTACTTTGTTTTTTAAGTTGAAAGAAACAATATTCAAGCATATACACATACAATGTACATGTTCCCTCCTTACTTTTGTTGAATCGTTATGTGAATTTTCTTCAGTGAAGTGAAATGAATCAATGATGCTAGCTTGACCGACTCCTCTCCCTTGTGAAAAAAGATAAATTGAAAAATCGCTTTAAGGTTGCACCCATGAACATTTTATGATAAATTCACTTATCCATTAGAGAGCTAAGATACAACTAAAGAAGATTTGGACGTCTAATATGACAAAAGCCCATGTATATTATAGTGTGCATTGCTTATTGTGCATTTAGAAATCAAGAAACACCAAACGCCGAGCGATTGCCTCACCACCGCTATACCGGACGGAGGGCGGAGAAGATGGAGGGCGCCGGAAGCTGGAACGCCCTCGAGTGGACCAAAATCGAGGTCTCCCCAAATTCTCATCTATTCAATCTCCAAATCCTAACCCTAACTCTTTTTTCCTTTATTCTCCAATTTAATTTCCTTTTTCCCTCCTCTTGCTGCTAATTTCTGTGGTCTATTTGCGCAGCGCGTTTCGAGGTCAGCTTCTCATGGCATGGCCGAGTTCCTGTTGGAGGCCGAGCAAGTTATAGCCCAAGTAATTGCATTTCAATTACAACTCAAAACTCTTTCCCCCTTTTCCTTTCTCAAGATTTGGTTGTAGTTCCAGTTCTTGCCATTGAGATTACTTTTATATCATTTGTGTACTTTTACAATGATACAATGATTAATCAGTGCTTTAAGCATATCAAGAATGTACAAGAATCAAGTTCTTCTTCTTTTTTTTGTTTTGGAAGAGGTCAAAGGCCTCTCAACCTGCTTCATTCAATTAGGATATGGAAAAAGCCAAGAAATTGTCAACGGTTACTTTATTCACAGCCAAAGTCATCATTCTTGCGCTGAAAAATTTCTACCCAAAAGTAAAACTCCACATTTTCCTGAAAATTCTGGTAGTTTGCTCTCTCCGAATAGATCAAGAAATGGCAGCAGCTAAAACTTCCCAATTTCTTCACCGCTTCTTAATTCTTGTCTTCTTCCACATATGCCATAAAGAAGGCAATAAGAGGGGCCGAGCCTTAACATGCATTCTCTTCAAAATTGCTTACCAAATCTGTTTAGCCGGAGAACATCTTTAAGGTTATGGTCAACTGATTCAGAATGAGATATTACTAGCAAGATCAAGTTGCTTTGTCATAATCGAGATGAGCATTACACTTTAAAACTTTGTTACGTTTAGATCCATGATATCCGAAGGCTAAATCATTTATAAGTACACTAATCTCTGTATCTCTTATGCACACAAACATAAATCTTTTCCCTTAATATGAGTGTATCTACATTGATATAGATGGCATTCATGTTTTATGCTTGTCTACTTCCTGGTTAATGTGCCAATATGCTTAGAGAAGAGGAAGAAGGCATCTGGAGAATATTAACATGAATGTCATGTTAGCTTTAGATGGTTGGAGGAAATTAGAATTGATCAATTAGTATTTTACCCTAGTTTCGAGATAGGTATCAATGTATCACTTAGAGATAATTAAAATCCTGTTTTATTTTTAAATTACAGAAAACTAAATTATTTGAAAACTACTTTGTTTTTTTTAAGTTGAAAGAAACAATATTCAAGCGCATATACACATACAATGTACATGTTCCCCCTCCTTACTTTTGTTGAATCGTTATGTGAATTTTCTTCAGTGAAGTGAAATGAATCAATGATGCTAGCTTGACCGACTCCTCTCCCTTGTGAAAAAAAGATAAATTGAAAAATCGCTTTAAGGTTGCACCCATGAACATTTTTATGATAAATTCACTTATCCATTAGAGAGCTCAGATTAGTTTAGCAAATGAACAAACCTGTTCTCATTCTATTTGAACTATCATTAATTGATTCGAACTTCAATCCATGCTTGTGCTAGAAAATTCTTGTGCACTCTAGATTATGCCTCGAATGATTGCTATGGTTTGAGCTAGAGACATATAGTTGTTAGCCGGCGTTTAATGCACACCATTATATTCAACAAAACTGAATTTACTTGTTCATCTTATTTTTGATGGGACTTGTGCTCTCTTTTATATATGAACGAACTGCGAATAGTGATTGAATTGCGAGTTCTAGTACGAATAGCTTCGTCTTAATAAATACATACCTTGTTCTGATTTTTATATCAAGAGTCAGAATGAGAAGAAAGTGGGAATTAGGTGTTAAGGCATAGTAATGAAGGAGGGAGTTGAATTTGTAAGAGGTCCCTTATTGGTGTTGAGATTTCAGAGGACATACAAGTTGCTAGCATAGGCCCTTTAGAAAGAAAAAGAAAAGACTCTTAGAAAAGCATATATACAAACAACAATCATGAGTTGCTCCATGCATTACGTTGCTATTCTTTTTCTTGTTGAAATTTTGTAATGAGCTTGCTTACCATGGTGACAGTTATATGCTGGGTATTGGAAACCCATTGGATTCTTTAATATCAATGTACAAAAAATGCAAATTGTCAACTTAACACACTAACAATAACAACAAGCAGTGGAATAAATAGCAGAAAAAGTGGAAACTGAAGTGACATGTCATTCATCCCAAATACAGTCAGATAAAATCATGGCTGTGATATAGGATTTGTTAAGATAATCAACAAAAAAGTTATGGAACTGTGTTTCTTGGTGGAAATTTGTAAACAAATGAACTGCATTTTGAATATGTAATATAGATTTCAAGGAATTATGCCCTTCATTAAGGGAGATGATCCGTAGCTCAACAGAAGGTTAGTCAATGTTTTAAATAGCCTACGCCTAGCCCGCCTAGGCGTACGCCTAGCCCTAAGCGGTATTTTGGCCGCCTACCTAGCACCTAGGCGGTATCTAAGTTGCCCTTCTAGGTTTTGGGAGCGCCTAGGGAAGCATGGTCTGTCTACATGGACTACACCCTTTAGGCATTGATCGTGATTTCCTCCATTGCAGCCTCTACGTCCTCCAAATTCCAACTATGAACACCTCCTCTCTCTCTCCCGACCTTCAGCAAAACCTCCTCCACCACCACTTAAGAAATCCGTCTAGGTGTCAGTCCAGCCCCTAAACTTTCTATAACATCGGCATTTACTATCAATAATTATAATTAAAAATTAAAAAGTAGAAAAACGCCTAGTTCCCGCCTAGGTTCTAGGTGTTGGGTCCAACGCCTAGCCCGCCTAGCGCTTTTGTAACCTCGAGGTTAAGGGAAATTTCAAAAATAAGAATGTCTTCACAATTCCCTTTTGTTCGTGGTTGAGTATGGATGTATAGGGTATACTATGGAATTTGTATGTGAGTGCAAAGGGAGGAGGCTTAATCAGATTGCTTGGCAACATGTTCCACTTGAAAGAACTTATTATTGCCATTTTGATAACTATACATGCATAGTTTGTGTGCATGTTATAGAGACAAACTTACATCTGATTTTGTTAATAGTAAAATTTAAAATCTAAATAATAAATCCACAATGTGAGTATTGGAAATCTAATTTAAGGGTAAATTTTATAAAACCCAGCTGAGCTTTGGCTTTATTTGCATAATACCCCCTGAATCTTAAAAGTTAGGGAAAGAATTATAAATTTTGGGGAGTATCACAAAATACCTCTGAAATTTCGAAAAGTTCCATCTCAACTTTGGTGCAAATTTCGGTGCAGGATTTGTTGGGAAAGAGAGGATAGAGGGAAACAGGAAAAAAAAGAATGAGGGAAGTTTTCATTTTGATGGTTTGACTAAGAGTGGGTGGTTATTTTCTAAAAATGTAATTCAGTTCATGAAACGTTTTGGAAGTTCTGGGGGTTTTGTGTAACTACCTAAAATTTAATGGGTTTTCTCTAATTTTTAAAGTTGTGGGGGGTGTTGTGCAATTCAACCCAACGTTTTTTTTGTTTGGAGGCGGGGGTTTTGAAATTTACCCATTGTTTTAGTTGTTAAGAAAAAGCTTCAAATCTCAATGCCTGTCTCGGTTTCATATTCCTTTATTGATAGGTTTTGGAAGTTTCAATTTGCATATTATCAAATCAAAATTCTTGGTACATGGAAAAAGTACAGATTTTAAACAAAATTTTTATTCATTGATTATGTTTTAAATTTTACAATATAACACTATCAAATTAGCTTTTAATACTTTAGACCTCCATCACTATTTTAAAAATGGGCCTGGATGCCCACGTAGGCGACCAACTAGGTGGAGGCGGTGCATAGAGCATTCCCTTTTGGCTTTAGTTATCTTGCTTTAAGCAACATGCGCACCTACACGAGCTAGGTTGCACAACTAGGCAAGACTAAGTTAAAAATGGGTAAGCATTCCAACCACCTCAGATATTCTCTAACGTGAGTTCTTTCTTCCTCTATCTATTCTTCTTCTTTTCCTTCGTTGTCCCTTGGATCGAATCAGCCGATCATTATTAGCAACATCGGCTTGTATGTGTCATTATTAGCCAAACGACATTGATCGTTCAATGAGATCAAATTGGCATTGCCTAAAATCTGATACAATTGAGATGATAAATATCGGTAATAGCCAATACATCAAAACTTGACTAAGAAAAAGCGAAACACTAGTTTTGATTATATCGATCATTATTAGCAACATCGGCTTGTATGTGTCATTATTAGCCAAACGACATTGATCGTTTTCAATGAGATCAAATTGGCATTGCCTAAAATGTGATACAATTGAGATGATAAATATCGGTAATCGCCGATACATCAAAACTTGACTAAGAAAAAGCGAAACACTAGTTTTGATTATATCAAACAACTCATTGTATAAGTTAGTCATTAGTTATGTTATTAATTTCTTAAATCGTCATTTTCAAGGATCTGAACATGCCAGAATTAATGATAATGCCAAATCCTTTGGAAAAGTAATAATTATTATCTTTCATGTTTAACAACAAGCGGCGGCAATGCCTATGCATTGTTTTAAATATCGCCGATATGACCTGATATATCGCTCGATATATCCTTTTACAATACTTGCCGCAACCGATATTGTAACAGCCCGACCTATAAAACATTTAAATTTTCCAGAATAATAGTGATATGGCCTATGTTAGTGGTCAAGGGAAACCTGTATAAGTCTATCATATATACGCATATACATGTAATATACAAATTACACTCCAAAATATAACAGGTTGATAGCAAAGTCTAGTAGAATACCTGAACACTGGTAACTAGCTACAAAAGAACTTAACTATACATAAGGTTTACCACATCCATATATATATATATATATATATATATATATAGAGAGAGAGAGAGAGAGTAAAACTCCTATAAACTTAAGTGGATATGAGCACTTATCCACCAAACTTTTATCCCTTCATTATGCTTAAAGATTTGTGTTACACATCAATGCTATCTTTGAGATTTGTGCCTTTATTTGTATTATATGCTAGCACAAATCTCAATGTAAAATCAATGGATAAAAAGTTGGTGAACAAAGGGCTCCTATCCACTTAAGTTTATAGAGCTTTACTATATATATATATATATATATATATATATATATATATATATATATATATATATATATATATATATATATATATATATATATATATATATATATATATATATATATATATATATATATATATATATATATATATATATATATATATATATATATATATATATATATATATATATATATATATATATATATATATATATATATATATATATATATATATATATATATATATATATATATATATATATATATATATATATATATATATATATATATATATATATATATATATATATATATATATATATATATATATATATATATATATATATATATATATATATATATATATATATATATATATATATATATATATATATATATATATATATATATATATATATATATATATATATATATATATATATATATATATATATATATATATATATATATATATATATATATATATATATATATATATATATATATATATATATATATATATATATATATATATATATATATATATATATATATATATATATATATATATATATATATATATATATATATATATATATATATATATATATATATATATATATATATATATATATATATATATATATATATATATATATATATATATATATATATATATATATATATATATATATATATATATATATATATATATATATATATATATATATATATATATATATATATATATATATATATATATATATATATATATATATATATATATATATATATATATATATATATATATATATATATATATATATATATATATATATATATATATATATATATATATATATATATATATATATATATATATATATATATATATATATATATATATATATATATATATATATATATATATATATATATATATATATATATATATATATATATATATATATATATATATATATATATATATATATATATATATATATATATATATATATATATATATATATATATATATATATATATATATATATATATATATATATATATATATATATATATATATATATATATATATATATATATATATATATATATATATATATATATATATATATATATATATATATATATATATATATATATATATATATATATATATATATATATATATATATATATATATATATATATATATATATATATATATATATATATATATATATATATATATATATATATATATATATATATATATATATATATATATATATATATATATATATATATATATATATATATATATATATATATATATATATATATATATATATATATATATATATATATATATATATATATATATATATATATATATATATATATATATATATATATATATATATATATATATATATATATATATATATATATATATATATATATATATATATATATATATATATATATATATATATATATATATATATATATATATATATATATATATATATATATATATATATATATATATATATATATATATATATATATATATATATATATATATATATATATATATATATATATATATATATATATATATATATATATATATATATATATATATATATATATATATATATATATATATATATATATATATATATATATATATATATATATATATATATATATATATATATATATATATATATATATATATATATATATATATATATATATATATATATATATATATATATATATATATATATATATATATATATATATATATATATATATATATATATATATATATATATATATATATATATATATATATATATATATATATATATATATATATATATATATATATATATATATATATATATATATATATATATATATATATATATATATATATATATATATATATATATATATATATATATATATATATATATATATATATATATATATATATATATATATATATATATATATATATATATAATGATGTCCCAAGATTTTGTTTATATTGCTAGCAAAATGCACACACGAAACCCTTGTAAGCATCTACCTAGCGGTCCCCTGTACCTGCGAATCCTTATTCTTGTTTAGGTCGCTGCCTGCGAACAAATGCAGCCACAAAATAGCTGGTGAGCGAAAGGCCCAGTAGGTAACTCAAAAGAAAATTAGGAATGCATCAATAGATATATTAAACATAGAGAAGTACTGAGATATTTGACTATGAGAACTGAAATCTGAAAAGTACAGAACAATTAACAACTATGCTCTATTTTCAGGATTCTGAGTTGTCCTAATCACGGGACTATATCACACGCATGCCTTCAATTATTTGCCCACCGGTGAAGTGTTACTTCACACAGGACTCTGGTTTCACCGAAATAGAGCATGAAAGAAAAGGACAAATAATTATACAAGCATCATTTCTCAGCGACATCTCATCAAATGTTACTGACAAACATTATTCATTATTTAAAAGGAACTATATATAATGATACCAATCAACAAGCACATAGTATCAATCAATAGAGCTTTGGATATGGAAATTCACACGACATGAAAATCTAACAGAATGATACAAAACAAGGGAGTTGTTACCTACCAGATATTCCAAGTCGGATACTCAAATTTAGCGTCCAAGTCCCGAATGGCAAACCTACATATTTATATCATGTATATATATTAGGTCATTATATTACGATATATAACTTATTGATGTATTCTAATTTATTAGAATATTTGTTTATTATCATTATTATTTTATTTATTTCTTTGTTCCTTTAAGAAGCAACAAACTAGAGGAGGTCGTACAGTTTGCAGTTTTATGACACCCAATCTTTACTTCAGTTCGTATGCTAACTGATAACTACTGGACAAGGTTGCCGGCACTGTTATGTATAATGTAGTCGTACTTCCAAGGTTGTCCTATAATGTCTTTTCTTTTTAACAAAATTTAGTGTCCAGGATTAGAGCTATATAAGTCGTAGCCCTTGGATCTCATCTTGTCATTTTCTTTAGTTTTGAGATCTTGTCATTTTCTTTGGTTTATGCACATGAACCGTTAATGCTCATGTCCTGGCCATGCAATCCCTTCTTATTAAAATTGTGTATCCCTCAATATTCAACTATAATGTTCTAATCATCTTCATGTGGTACTTTAGTAATTGGTTCCCTAGTTCTCAAAGAATTTCTAATATATATTATATTATAAAGTTAGAAGACATTGCATAGTTCTACAGCAAGATAAACTTAATCAACCACAAATTTTATATTATATTATACTTATTGATAGTGGAGCATTGATATGTCTTTTGACATGTAACAAATATATTTTACAATCATCTTGAACTAGCTTACTGCATACGTGGGTTATAAGGCTACAGACTTGTAAAATCTTCATTTGAAACAAAATACTAAGATTCTTAGGTCTTAAATTGAACATGTGGCAAACATTAATCAAATGACTAAAATTATTTGGATTATTCTACATCTTAAGAAGGGAATTACCTACAGATGTTGTTCCTTCTTTTCTCTTCAACTCCGTACTACGACTTTACTATCTTGGAAATAATTTATCACATATTTGTGGTCTGTAGGAGACTAGCTAATCATTAGTCATGTTCTTATGGTGGTAAGGAAATTTTATTCATTCCCACTCTTGATAATTATCTATGCGTATGTGTACACATCAAAGAGTGATAAGCATCAATGTTGTCATCATATCATTGGGTTATTTCTTAACTAATTCTTTGCATGCCAAAGCAGACATGTCTCGTGGGATGAGCCTACAAGTTTCCTTACATGCTAAGGAAACAAAACTTGTACGCCTTATACCGCTACTTGTTTATACGACCATTTTATTTATAAACATACTAATGTCCTTAAAAATAGTGGATCAAGTTTTTTATTTTATATTTTATTTAACTAAAAAAACTTTATACTTAGATAAATTACTTGAAACTTTTGGGATATTACAGATATGGTCTCGAAATATCCTTTACCATTTTTGTGGCAATTTTGGGTGATATCCCGATCTATCAGCCAGTGTGTTGGCCGATGTATCCTTTTATATGGCTTGTCGCAAAACAATGTACACCGCTTGGCAATTTTTGGGCAAGATATCATGATTTCCATTTATATCAAATGACATTTTGGCCTAAAAAAATTAGACAAAGTGTTGCAATGTCGTTTTGTACTTTTGTTTGTTTTACAAGGTTGATTAGTGATCCTAAACATATATTATTTACATTTTGTATGCTTAGATTTCATTAAGTATGTTGATATTACATTTTAGTGCATTATACTATATAGCAAGCATCCGTTATGGCATTCCGATATTTACCACATATCCCTGATATTTCCCCGATATCCGCAATCCGATATGAATTTTGGCATCCGATATTTCCCCAATATCCGATATTTAAAACCTTGGCCTATAGCGCAAAACAAAGTTGGGACCGTTGAAATTGATTATGACAATCCTTAATTTCCATCATTCTGCATTGTTTTATCGGTAGCTTTGATCCCCCTTTTTCTGTTGAATATCCTTATTAACTACATAGTATTTGATGCCAAAATTTGCGAGTAACGTATTTCTCCGCTGTGCAATCTTTTCTTTCTTTCTTTTTTTGTTATTTTGCTAATTCACATAAGTGGTAAACCATATATTTTCACCATCTTTGATTAAATTAATGGATCTTTTGGTAAATATTGCTAGGGCCATGGTGTTGTTCTAGTAAATACGGATGAAGCGGGTACATTATCAGTAACAAACTTTCGCCTTCTTTTTGTGGTAAGGAATGCCGGTTTCTCTAACTTTCTCATTCTAGTAAGAACAATACTTTGTTGCATAGAGCAAGTTATTAACACCTACCTTTCACATCTCCTACATAAATAATTTCTGGATGATTTTTAGATTTTAAGTAAATGCTGTTACTC
Source organism: Asparagus setaceus (assembly GCA_012295165.1). Taxonomy (NCBI): domain Eukaryota; kingdom Viridiplantae; phylum Streptophyta; class Magnoliopsida; order Asparagales; family Asparagaceae; genus Asparagus; species Asparagus setaceus. Next base: position 29,498,909 of record CM022707.1, read on the forward strand.
ATGGACTGTGCTAATTAATAGTTCTTGTGGTCATTGAAAGTTGTAGCACATAAATTATACTTTAACTATGCACATTGTTACTTGATGTGTGTTTTAAATAATTCACTTTAACTCCTTCCCTATAGTTTTTAAGGCTTATCTGCCACCATCAGATTTGTCTGTGGACTTTTTGTCTGTTCTCCTTTTTTGACAAAAGGAAATGTATGTGAAGTCCTCTGACAAATATCAACTATATTTGTCATTTGTTATGCATTTCTTTTGAACTTTGTAAGTTGAAGTTACTTGTGCGTGTGCAAGCCAATTTTGTTTCTTTTTCTTAGATTAAGGATATGACTTTTGTCAATGAATCTGTTATTGTTGTCAGAGAATAACTCAATTATATGATTGCTCTTTTTGCTTGAACGCTTTTCTTGTAATTTTTTTCACAACTTTAAGGAAGAAGCAACTTGTAAATGGTAAGCTTTGTTGATTGTTTAAAAAACCGTTACATAACTTCGTTATATTGCGTTATGTAACCTAACTGGCCTTAAATGTTACATAACCTTATGAATTAACTCAGACATATTATAACTCTACGTTATTATCGTTATTTCAGTATAATTTACATTATTTCAATGTAACCTACGCTATTTCAATATAAGTTCTGGAGACTTAAGAGTATGTCCTTTCTTAAAGCTTGAAGTAGTTAAGTATTTACTTTTGAATTACTTGTTATGCCTTCATGTCTTGTGTTGGTGATGTTATTATGTGATTGTGAAATTATAAATATGACTATTAAAAGCGAATGTAATTATGAATGGCCTAAAATTTATAATCATATATTTGAGTATTAGAGTGTGATACTTCCTAGTAAATCTATATAGGTTGTATTTAATTAAATAATTTTTATTAAAATATTTCTGTATCATGATATTTTATTCCTAATTTTTAAAATTATTATGGATATCTTTTATGTATTTTTAAATTAAACTGTAAGAAAATATTTTGTTCCTAATTGAGATGTTATGTTTGAAAATTTTGATAATTCTAATTATTAAAGTCATTATGAATAGTTTGTATTTATAAATTATGTGCTAATTAATAAACAAAATAACCTATGTTATGCATTATGTTTTTTGCTTTTTTTTTTCTCTTTACAGGAGGTAGAGTGTTATGTTATCGTTATCATTATTTTCAAACATTGTTGTTGTCTATACTTAATCATTTATGACCTCTAACTTAGTGTTCTCGTTTATAAATGGTAAGCTGTATGGTCCCTTTCTGGAGAACTCCTCCCTTGACATGGCACATCTGTCTAATCAAATATCCTTATAGTAGTTATGAATTCCTTTTTAATCTTTACTTTTATCTCTTTCTCCGACATTTCTGTATGTAATTCCATTTCTCTCCCATTTTCAGATCCTTGTCATTTTATTCCTTTGAAGTTTTTCCTTTATCTAATTCTTTCCTTGAAGACTTACTTTATTCCCTTTGTAGATCTCTAACTGGTCAAAAATCAGTTTTTCTACTCCTTATTTCTAAAAGAAAATTTAAGGGCTTTAAATTGCACCCAATTTCTTACCCCCAGTGGCCAATCTCCTTCTGTTGCTTGTAAGAGATTTACAACTATGCTAATCCATATCTATATAGATGCCTATTTCTTGTTCTGTTGTTAATATATCTACAAATTTCTTTTACAGAGCGAAGCATCTCGGGATATAATTGAACTTGGCACAATACCATTGGCAACAATCGAGAAATTCACCAAACAGGTTAGTGTCCCCGAACAAATTATAGCGCTTTCCTAGACTTGCTAAGATTTTTGAAACGGAAATTTATGTGTCACTCATCATTTTAATTCAAATAGATTAAGTTTGATAACTTTGCTTAAATTGCTATTGAGCCAAAGCATATAACTTTTGGATTTGTTCAATATTTCCGATAGAACTTGAAAGATTCTAAATCAGCTTGAAGACTAATAGATCAGTTGTGGAGAAAACCAAACACACCCAACCAGTCCTTTGCATGGTAGCGTCCAATTTCTGTTAAGAAGTAAATCAATTTTATGCCCTTTCTTTATTATTAGGTTTGTGCTAAAAACTTGCACTATGTTCTGTATTAACTATTAAGTAAAATGTTGTCTTTGTTGTCTGATTATTTTACATAAATGATAAGTCATGTAAAATGATCAGGAAATGCCTAATCTTTTTAGTGACAATTGGGGAATCCAATTTGGTTGGTTAGATCCATCCGCTGATCCACACATTACACTTTTTTTTTTCTCGAATAATCTTGTTTTCCAAATAGCATATGAGAATTGATTACTGTACCATACATTATCTTATCATGTATGAGGCATATGCAACATGTTTTTTTTCCCTTGTGGGGTTTAAACGGCTTTCATTTGCTATTGTCATTTCCATAGTTTCTTGCTACCTTGGCGTGCATGGCATCAGTTTTTTTTCCTTTTTTTTAATCTTGATTTGTATCCTTGGTTTTTTCATATCAGTAAATCCCAGTGAGACCAATTGGATTGTAGATATCCATTTTTCTCCTTGACATTTGACCATTAGTTGTTGTTGGAAAGCTAATAATGTGGGATTCACAAACAAGACTCTGCTGAAACTTGCTCATATTTATGCAGGGAAAATAACAGAAAAAAAAAAGCGGGGTGACTTGTGTTGCTATGTTATGTTAAGTATATGATATTTAGTGTAATCCTTCATAATATAAATGCAGTTCCCTTTGTTGATTCCTCTCATATTCTACTGCTTGAAATTTAGGTGGTAAAGCTCCCCTCAGGTCAGCGCCAGTCAGAGAAGACGCCATCAAGAAGACTTCTTCAAGTTATCGGTATACCCTTAAGATATTTGTACAATGCCTTTTTGGCTCTGACTATTATTGTTATTATTAGATGGCATTTTGATGCATATCTAGAGTCCTTCAGTGATGCTTGCTACAAATGATATTTTTCTGATGGATTGAAAGTTTCAATTAAGTATCCACATCTGTTTCTGTAGTTGGTTTCCTTTGTTCTTTAACTGGGTTTATTTCTTTTTTCTTTCTAGTGGAGAAGACCTGGTTCTATATTTTACCTACCAATGCAATTGATCTAAACACCATAATAATATGTCCACGCCACTTCATTAGCAGAAATTAAAGGATTGGTTGCAGAAAGGAATTTTGTTTGTCATTCTAATGTTCATGCCACTTTTAAGTAGCATCATTTTCCCTGTTATTTACAAAATGAAAAGTGGGAAAAAGCAGCATTCTATAAGACCGTTGTTAATAACCAGATGCTGCATTGCAGCGTAAAATCTTAACCTCAGATACAATCTTCTAGATAAAACATCAGAAATATTCTGTTAGGAGTAGTGAATCTTTTAATACTGAATCTTTTAATTATCTTTTCTTGGTGGATGAATACCTGAAGGAAATTCATGCTTACTAGTTTGCTGCACTATAGTTTAGTTAGGTTGGTCTACCAAAGTTGTTTGCTGGAGGCAACTTGGTTTGAAGGCAAATTTGGCTCCTCTAGTGACTTTTTTATGTCAAATTTATGGAGATGATAGTTGTTAGATTACTTAATATAAGTGGGCGAGGCTTAGTGCAATTCTATGATTTCTTCATTATGAACTGGAAAGTCAAATGCTCAACAAGTTGTTACATTAGCACTGAGTTTGCGTCAAAGAAATAGCCTCTCGGCAACGTGAGCGTAAGACTACATATGCATGATTGATGATCTTCACCAGGCCCCAAAGTGGTGGGACTTCATGCACTCGGCTGGTCTTTGTTATCAGATTACATAATTAATGTTCTGAGGTGTAAACTAGAAGAAAATGCCTGCTGTAAATTTGTATACATTTTATCTAAAATCACATGATATGTAGATGATTTCTTTAAACAGTTGGGAGGATTCCCACGGGATCAACTGATTGCTGTGGATGAAAAAAATGAAATATGACCAGTATCTTTAACTTTATGATGCCAAGTTCTTTTTTATTTTTCTAGCCGTAAGAATGGAATCAGTTTCACCCTTTTATGTCCAGATATCAAGGTTTGCCACAAGACTTGCTATAGTTATCTAAATAATTTTTGCTTTTTTCTTTTCTTTCCTTTTTCCCTTTGTTTTGTCTTTTTCTCAATGTTGTTCCCTTTTTTGTCTATTTCACTCCAGTCTCTAATATGATGCGAGACAATATGCTAGTATGTAATTGCTTTATGTTATGCAAGAATAAGGAAATTTGATATTTTGAGTGATTTTATGATGATCTGATCACTGAGCTTTGGGTGCATGTGACACATGGGAGTGGTCACTAGGAATCTAAAATTTTTATGCTGATTCCTGTGTTATGTCAAAACTTACTTCAAAATCCGGCGAAATATTGTATTCCCATTAACATGACATTCCCTTGTTTTGTGGCGTTGTGATTCCCTCATGATAGCTGTGCTATGTTCCCACCTGTCAGAAGTCCATAGAAAACCTTATCTTTCAGAATACTCCTTATCCTTTCTTCTTTTGCCCTTGAAACTCATTTCCATATTGCCGTCCCCTTTGACTGTCAATTTCTTCAGCTGCCATTATTATTGGTTATCGATTTTTTTCGTTGCCTCAGCAATCATTGCTGCTACAACTGTAGCCATCATTGCTGTGGCAATTGTTGCTGCCTTCATTATAGCCATCATTGCTGTGGCAATATATTCTCAATCATCATCCTCAACCACTATACCACCACGATCGCCACCATTGTCACTACCACCCACATCGGTCGATCCCCAACAACATGCATTGTCACCAACAACATCCATGATGGCTGCAATCACTCTTGGTGCCACCGCCACCTCTACTCGTGGACACCATTGGCTGTTATCATTATGATAATCATCACCACCTATTCGCGCCACTGGTGCCAACACTACCACAAGCATATTGCTAACTACTACAACTGCAATTGCAATTACCACTATGCTTAACATCGCCATTGCACACCTCCATCATTACTGATGGCTGCAATGGTTGTTAGCAGCTTGCTGCTTCCACCACTGCATTGCTACCACCAGCGATGCAGACTGTCGCCACTATGGCTACTCATATTCTGCTGCTAACTGGCTGTTTCCACCACTGCTATACACCATCACAACCTGTGCTGGCAACCGTTATCCCTTTACTGCCAGCATTGCACAATCATCATCGCTCAATAGAGGGTTAATTTGGAAAATATATTCTCAATAGTGCCACATTCCAGCAAACCCTTTTAATATACGCAACTCGTGTATATTACACTGTGTGGAATATTCTTAGCATCACACATGATGAGACATTATTCCCAGGGATTTGATGTGTAAGTATCAAGTTCCTAGGAGATACAAATATACCAAGTACAACCTTAGCAGATTTTTGTCTTTGTGGGAATTTTCAATATTTAATGCATTAACGATGAGCTACTCTTCCATAATTAAGCAGAGATGAAAGTGACTCTTCTTTAAACAGTTGGGAGGATTCCCACGGGATCAACTGATTGCTGTGGATGAAAAAATGAAATATGACCAGTATCTTTAACTTTATGATGCCAAGTTCTTTTTATTTTTCTAGCCGAAGAATGGAATCAGTTTCACCCTTTTATGTCCAGATATCAAGGTTTGCCACAAGACTTGCTATAGTTATCTAAATAATTTTTGCTTTTTTCTTTTCTTTCCTTTTTCCCTTTGTTTTGTCTTTTTCTCAATGTTGTTCCCTTTTTTGTCTATTTCACTCCAGTCTCTAATATGATGCGAGACAATATGCTAGTATGTAATTGCTTTATGTTATGCCGAAGAATAAGGAAATTTGATATTTTGAGTGATTTTATGATGATCTGATCACTGAGCTTTGGGTGCATGTGACACATGGGAGTGGTCACTAGGAATCTAAAATTTTTATGCTGATTCCTGTGTTATGTCAAAACTTACTTCAAAATCCGGCGAAATATTGTATTCCCATTAACATGACATTCCCTTGTTTTGTGGCGTTGTGATTCCCTCATGATAGCTGTGCTATGTTCCCACCTGTCAGAAGTCCATAGAAAACCTTATCTTTCAGAATACTCCTTATCCTTTCTTCTTTTGCCCTTGAAACTCATTTCCATATTGCCGTCCCCTTTGACTGTCAATTTCTTCAGCTGCCATTATTATTGGTTATCGATTTTTTTCGTTGCCTCAGCAATCATTGCTGCTACAACTGTAGCCATCATTGCTGTGGCAATTGTTGCTGCCTTCATTATAGCCATCATTGCTGTGGCAATATATTCTCAATCATCATCCTCAACCACTATACCACCACGATCGCCACCATTGTCACTACCACCCACATCGGCGTCGATCCCCAACAACATGCATTGTCACCAACAACATCCATGATGGCTGCAATCACTCTTGGTGCCACCGCCACCTCTACTCGTGGACACCATTGGCTGTTATCATTATGATAATCATCACCACCTATTCGCGCCACTGGTGCCAACACTACCACAAGCATATTGCTAACTACTACAACTGCAATTGCAATTACCACTATGCTTAACATCGCCATTGCACACCTCCATCATTACTGATGGCTGCAATGGTTGTTAGCAGCTTGCTGCTTCCACCACTGCATTGCTACCACCAGCGATGCAGACTGTCGCCACTATGGCTACTCATATTCTGCTGCTAACTGGCTGTTTCCACCACTGCTATACACCATCACAACCTGTGCTGGCAACCGTTATCCCTTTACTGCCAGCATTGCACAATCATCATCGCTCAATAGAGGGTTAATTTGGAAAATATATTCTCAATAGTGCCACATTCCAGCAAACCCTTTTAATATACGCAACTCGTGTATATTACACTGTGTGGAATATTCTTAGCATCACACATGATGAGACATTATTCCCAGGGATTTGATGTGTAAGTATCAAGTTCCTAGGAGATACAAATATACCAAGTACAACCTTAGCAGATTTTTGTCTTTGTGGGAATTTTCAATATTTAATGCATTAACGATGAGCTACTCTTCCATAATTAAGCAGAGATGAAAGTGACTCTTATTTATGCAGAAGTAATTAGGTCAATCATGAATGAGGGAGCAGAAAAGCGTCACAACTAGGACCATTTGTTTTAATTTGACTGTGCTGATCCTTTGTCAAGGGATGCTCCGTATATGAGCCGACGATAGCACTTTAAGATAATTCAAGTGGTGTATCCATTTAGTCCTGTCCTATTTTAGGTATATCCAAAATTGGCATGCAGGGACGTGTAAGGAGAACATGTAATGTTGCTTATATGGTGGTCTTCTGTTGTCTAATCCTAGATTCAGTGTTTCAACGTCATGTTGAATTAATTAATACAGGTAGCCAATTGGACATGATCCTGCAAATGCAATATTGTCCCTGGACTGATGTGTTTCTCAAATCAATGTATTTTCAAAAAGACCATGAAATACAGTTATGTTAGGAGGGCTCTTCCTTCTCAATTTTTGAAACAATAGATAGTGTATAAAACAGCATTTGCAGATTAAGCTTTTCATCTTCAAGGAAATAACCAATGCAAGTTTTTCCTTGGAGCTTATTTCACATGATATGAACTTGTAAGATATTAAGAATAACTATCAATGCTTTTTTGTTTCTCTTACTAGTTTTCAGTATCACACTTTGAGACTTCTCTCTTCAGTTATCATATATTATTGTGTGATTTCTTCTTTGTTGCACGATAATTTTAAAATAAAGAAGTTTTCAACTACAAACTTATAATAATTCTGGGGGCGTCATCAATTTTGATATACTATTTGTAGAAAGCTTATCAGTCTTTTTTTTTTCACAGGTAAAGACATGCGAATTATCATGTTTGGATTTCGACCTAGAACTAAGCAGGTTGTTCTTGACAATCTTATTGTTGAAACTTGCTTGTTTTTTTTGCCTGATATTTGTTAAAAAAATTCATAATACTTGTAATTTGCATGGTGTTCAAGTATGTAAGAAGACCAACCAGCTTTTGTGGTAGCGAGATTGAGGAGGATGATATGTATAGAAACAAATTGTAATGTGGTAAAGCAGAAAATGCAGAAGGATTATTACGTGCCTGTAGATTGCCTTGAAGTCGAAGGGTAACTAAACAGCTAGAATATGTGACGATTAACAAACAATATGTCCAAAAGATGAGTAGCTGAAGTCAGGAAGTTGAAATGGATGTATCGCAGTAAGATACAAGATGGGAAAAGAAACGAGTATATTCACCGTAAAGTAGAGATGACTTCAGCATAGTAAAAGTTGAGAATGAAGTTTAAGATGTTTTAATCATGTGATTTGTAGAGACAAAAACGTGTCATACTCCCACATGGATATTGGTTGTTGAGTGTTTTGTCCTCTTGAAGAATCTAGTCACAAAATCACTATCCAATACACTTAAAATCGTAAAGATTTTTTTTTTCTTTTGAAAAAGATCTCATATAAGTGAGTTGGATTTGTAAATCAAATACCAGGACTTAGTCGAGGTACATTACCAGTCCTTTCAGATTGTTGCTAATAAAGCAATTTTGCGCTGGAAAATCTGTCATGAGATCTGAATGGTAAGGTTGCAGTTAATGTCTAATGACTTGTTTAAGCTCATGCATTTATGGAGCAATCTTCAAGATGGATGACATGCTTCGTGTAGGAACTGTAATCACATTTCAAATGCAAATGCCTAACACATTATATATTCAAATGGGTCTTTTTAGCAGAACTATTTCACAGCCAATGACCATGCTGTACAACTGTGATCCATTGTCCATTTCTCCTTAGCATATAAGAGAAAAAGGAAAAGAGAAAAGAGAAAAGAGGAAAAGCTCTCCCTTAAGAAACTTATGTCCATCAATAAATTCCATGTAAAGAGACCATTAGCATTTGCTTCTCTTAGTCTCTGGGTCAATAAAGTTGCTTTCTGCAGCATCTTTTACTGACAGCAAGTCTTCCGACATTCTGGAGATGAAATAGATATGAATATTGTTTGGCAATGATAAGCAAAGTTCTCTAATGACCAGTTCGTTACTTTCAAAGAGTAAGCTTGTTTTTGCTAGACTCAGATACTTGTTCTTGTATTATAATATCTTATAGTCTACGCTGTCTAGTGTCTACACTGTTTAAAGTACATCCTGTGTGGCTATGGGTGACTAGTAAGTCAGGTAACTATATTTTCATTATTTTATTCACTCTCTCTAATTTGACAAGGAAAATCCATATGGCCATTATAATTGCAAAAAACTATACATCAAATGGCGCATTAGTATTGACAGAACATATATAGTTTATTATAGTTTCTATCTTGCAACCAATGGCTTTTCTTGGCCCCAAAAAGACAGAACCCTCACCCTGGCTCCGGTTTCGATAAAAAAGTATCTCTGCATCTTTCATTCAGTGGGACCTTTTTTCTGAATGTGATTGTGGTACATGCATATTTTTTTCCTCCAAGTAATTATATTGGTATTAATTGTAACCATAATACTTTCAGAGACGTTCCATATATGATGCTTTGTCAAGATATACAAGGCCAGCACGGTTGTGGGATCTTTATACATTTTCATGTGGTCCCTGCAACTTAATTAACAGCAATCCAAAGTCACGTTTGCTGGATGAGTACCTTCGTCTTCTTGGGAAAAGGTTTTTTCATGCCTCAAGTGACAATACTCAGGATGAGTACTCTATGTCAAACGATTTTTGGAGGATTACTTCAGTAAATTCCAACTACAATTTATGTGCAACTTATCCTTCCTCTTTGATTGTCCCGAAAAATATTAGGTAAGTTTCTCAATATTCATGCTTATTTGTGCATTTCTTTGTGTCTTCGAAAATGACTTGTTTACCTTACATGGGACTAATAAAAATTTCTCAAATTTGACTTTAAATATTAGAACTGTAATTCTGTTTTGAGTTTACCGGTGCACTGAGAATGTAATAGTATTCTTTCTTAAACTAGAGACGAAGATATACTGCAAGCATCTTCTTTCCGCGCAAGGTGCCGTTTGCCTGTTATTTCATGGTGTAACCCAGGTGTGTATTTAGGTTGTTGATATTTTTTTCTTGCAGAACCTATGAGGAATGGTCAAGGAAAGTTAAATGTTGGGATGAATTTCGGGAATATATGTAAGATAACTAAGTTTTACTCTGCATTGTAGTGACTGGTGCTGTTCTTGCACGTTCATCTCAGCCATTAGTTGGACTTATGATGGGTATGAGGAGGTATCTATTTTGGTTCTTCATCTCTCTACTTTTGTGAAACATAATAAAATTTGGTGAATCCAATGGATTGTGTGAATTGTGTTGCAGCAATGCTGATGAGAAGCTTGTTGCTGCACTTTGTACAGATATAGTTGATGGCAAAGTATCTCGAAAAAGGTAAATATGTTGTGTCTTATAGCTATCTGCCTATCTCTTATCATTGCGTGTGGTTATTGATATGTATCATGCTGGGGCTTGATCAGTGACATCCTGACAGTTGAGACAGGTTGTTGTTTAGCTAAAGAAGTTACTGTTAAATATTATGTGACACTAGGATGCATATGTTATTATTATTTAAAGCATCTTGTTCGCATCAACTAGCTAGGAGCAAGTCAATAAAGGGGTCTATTGTGATGTTAAAAAACATGCTTCATAAAACTAGGTATCTTTTCTGTTCTTTTGGTTGGTGGTCTGGGGGTTCCATTTGGAGGTCGAGTGGAGGGATCTTAGCGCACTTTTCCCTTAAAAAAAAGATATATTACTAGAATGTTACCTCCGCGTTTACTCTGAATTTTTAGTTCACAGCATAATTTAACTGATACTTGGAACAATCCAGCGACAAAAAGCTCTACATTGCTGATGCGAGGCCTAGAAAGAATGCTTTAGCAAATGGGGCAATGGGTGGTGGTTCAGAGTCTTCAGCTAATTATTCCCAATCTGAGGTCTGTCTTTTTTTTAGGCTGTAGAATATACATTTTATTTGCACTATTTGCTGTTAGAAATTGATATCTGTCCTTTTGTTGCACTTTTAACTTTCTGCTTAGGTTGTCTTCTTTGGGATTGACAACATTCATGCCATGAGAGAGAGTCTATCTCGACTTAGAGACTATGTGGATACTTATGGAACAACTTCATCTGATGGAATGTCATCTTTTTTGGTGAGTGGACATCCTTCTAACTTCTAAGTATTTATGTTTTTCATTCATCAGAGATTCATCCTGCATTTATTTTCTATTATTGCTTTTCCATGGCTTTTTTGTTGTCCATAGACATCTTTGGTCGGAATTAGTTTATGAATTTTCTAGAGATGGTTGGTACAACTCACATTGGATGCTTAGGATTTCTTCTAACTGATATATATTTCCTTCTTTAAGATATTATCGCAATATAATATATTATTCACTTCCAAGTTCCAACGAAGTCACAAAATATCCAACCTTATCTGTCCTTATTTTGCCGACGAAATGTTTTGAAAGAAACACAAGAAGTTTCGGTTATGATAAATAATTTGTGTTTTACTATTTGTTTATAATTTGGTTTGTGAAACACATACTATTGTTGGAAAGAATACAAGTTTTCTCTTTTTGCAGTTTGTCGTATTCCCTGTATATCATTGTCATAGCTTAATCAAGTGGCCTTATTTTTCATTCTTGTGTTTGCTCATTGCAATGGTCCAACCTTTTATTTCTTCACTGCTATTATTTTTTCCTCCAAAAGGCAGGGAAATGCTCGTATAATTTACTTAATGTTTTAGGTAGAATTCAGCATTACAAGTTTCTAAAATTTAAGTTTTCTTATTCGGTTAATTATGCAGTATTATCTCAGGTTAATAGTATTTCTATCCTACTATGCATCCTTTGTCTCTTATTTTGGAGTATGACTCCTATTGCGATGGGATGATGGAGATGTTCTCAATACGACATGAAAAGGTTCCCATTGCCATCATCATTATCCAAACTCCATAACTAACCAGTAACAGTTTTGGGGAACTTGTGTGCGCGCGCGCGAGCATGTTCGTGCACGCGAGCGTGTGCGTGCATGTGCTTGTGCGCCCGTGTGTGTTGGGGGAGCATTTTGTGACCATTATCTCACTTTATTTTGCCTTTTGTTATTGCATTTGTTGCCTATGGGTTTTGTGGATGCTTACTCTAATACTTGGCAAAGATTTAATTTGCCCATATTCTATCACTTTGACCATTGATTGTGTGTGTGTGTTGGCAGAGCATTTTGTGTCCGTTATCTCACTTTATTATGCCTTTTGTTATTGCGTTTGTTGCCTATGGATTATGTGGATGCTTACTCTGATACCTGGCGAAGATTTCATTTTTTCCATATTCTATCACTTTGACCATTGAATACATGTTTTCTGTTACGTTGGTTTAAGATTCTTTTTCAGTCTTTTCCCACAGATTGATAAATTGAGACGAGAGATTATCCATTTGCTAGCTTGTTGCTTCTGGTCGATGTTGTTTGCACTAACATTTTTTTATTTTTGAACACTCTGACTCCACACCACAGATAATCTAGTTTTGACTCTTATCTTTTTGACAGAGAAATGGTGGATGGACATGGGGTGGAGGCAACCTAAGTAGCATGTCAGCTTCTGTTCCAACTCTGGGTGAGAGTGGGTGGTTAAACCATGTGCAGAGTGTCCTTGCTGGTTCTGCTTGGATTGCTGCACGTGTTGCCATGGAATCTGCTTCAGTTCTTGTCCACTGCAGGTTTTTCTTTTGGTACCCTTGTGGTCCTTGGTCTATTTTATGAATCAGTTACATGTTTGTCTGATCCCCATTATAGAATCTGTATCACTATCAAGTGAGAAATATCAGGCTTACATTGTTCTTTCCCCATTGTAGAATAGCACCTTCAAGTATGGAACCATTAATGGTTATAATGACACTACTTTGCTCCTATACCACAGCCAGCAAGTGCTACAGTTAGCAAGAAATCCACGAATATTCGCCAAAAGACTTTGTTCTTGAAAAAGAGGAATTTATTGACCCCAGCCGGGATGAAAGCCAAACTAGAGTCATTCAATAAAAATTCCAAAGACTGATGGGTAAATTTTAACTGCAAGAGCTTCATCTCTTACACTGTACTACTGTAGACTTAGGGTAGATTTAGTTGTACCATGGCTGGTTCTCTATCTTTTGGAGGTGGGAACTGGGAAGTGAAGCAATAGATTATATCAAGTGGGAAGTGCAGCAATGACTATTTCACTTGATATTGTGTATTTCCATTGATCCTGTATAATTAAAGGAAAACTAAAGGAGAAAAGTACTGATGTGAAGTTAACACTACAACTAACAAGAATGATGATTGGCATAAATAATTAGAAAATGCTCGAGGGATATTTATTCAATTGATGAGCATATAGAGCAAGAGCTACTTACTGAACCTTTCTCTTCTCAAGGGGTTGATGCAGTACCTTTTTGCAACTGGAATATCTATTAGCAAAAGGACACCACAACAGTTAACCATTATTATAAACAGGGTCGCGGAACCAATTATATCTAAAAACATTAACTAAGGTAAGCATTGAAGAGGTTTTAGAAATCAAAACATGCATACATTTTCTGAGTATATGCATGAATGAGAGTTAATCATATTTCTTTTCTTGGATATTTCCCTTGAATTTTCTCAACAACTAAGCTATTGTGTGAAAATGATCTTAGATGAGCTAAACTATACATTATGTCAATACCAAAAATTCAATCTAAATTTTTGTTAGGTTGATTTTGGTTCTAAACAAGTTCAGCAATGCTTTCACTTGTTAGGTCTCAGAACTTCACTTGTGTTCATCAGAAAATTAAATACAAGTATCAATCTCAAGTTTCTATTACTTTATTGCAATCAATCAAACAAAGAACATCTAAACAAAGATTTATTCTCAACTTTAAATTGCACTTTTACCTAATACATCACAAACAAAACCACCTTTAAAATAGTCTACTGCTCCTAACTTCACAAATTACAATTAGACTTCACAAATCCATAATTACACTTATCAAACCAACAGTAAATAGAAAATTCGGAAAATATCTTTTCCAGTCAAAATCAGAGTTAGCCTGTGCTTCGGAATGATTGTTATGGAGGTTTAGTTTGTTCCTACTTCCTTGGATCTATAAAGTGCTACACTTGATTAGCAATTAACAAAAATTTTAAAGCACTACCCTACACATACATACTCTTCATGCTCCCCTTTTCAGACCTAATTGAATGTGTTTGTTTGGTTTGTAGATATAGTTAGGATCAAACAGAACAGTTTGTGTATTTCAAATTTTTTTAATCTTGGTATTCTATTATCAGTACACAACATAATATAGAGGCATAAACACACAAATACATACTCTTCATACTCCCTTTTGGTCTGCTTTATAGATTTTGTCTTTGTAAATATAGTTGTTGTCAAACTCAATGGTCATTGTAGAACTATTTGAGGATGGCCTTTATATTATGTTTGGTGTTCTATCAAAATTATATATTTCTACAATCACCCTCCTTTACACTTAATGTATGTACATCTTCTAATGATATCTCGATTTTGTTTTGTAGTGATGGATGGGATAGAACGACTCAGCTAGTCTCACTTGCTAGTTTACTACTTGACCCATTCTACAGGACATTTAAGGGATTTCAGGTAATATCACATGCTCTTCCTGGAGATTGTTCTCTTTCTTTCCTTTCTTTCAAGCTATATTGAAGTTGACAAATGCTAAAAAGTAGTACAAACTGTAAAGGTTTAGATATGACCTCATCTTTGCTCCTGTTAGCGAGCTTTATCATATTCTTGATTACACTCATAATCTTTTGTTGCAAGGGGCCAATCTTCATCTAAGTCGATGATGGATAGTATTTGATATCTAATTTATCTTTGATTAAAACGATCTTTTGAGGCATTATGATATAGATGGGTGAATTTTTATACCATATTATCTTAGTGAAATCATAAGAATATGACACCAAACCTTTCAATTGATGATAATATAATAAAAGAAATGTTTGAAGCTATTGTTGGAGCTTCTGACAAATTTGATAATATATCAAGCCATTTCAAAAGAGGGTCTTAATACCTGAAACTGTTTTCAAGGTACAATCATGCATTATTATGTTATATTGATTGTGATACCTTTACTATGTATTTGTTTCTAAGTTTCTGAAAATATAGGATTTCTTTATGGTAATTGTCTTTCTTATTGAAGAAACATGTTATGATGCTTGTGATTGAGAAGAATGAAGGATTTTTCATTCTCTCCGATATTGCACAATAACACAAACATTAATTTTGACCTAAAACACAAATTATGAAGAGAGTTAACAAATTCGTCAATAACACATTATTATTAAGAGGTCCATTTTTATCACTACGAGTTTGATGCTTTCAATAAAGTGCTGATGGATGAAGACAGATCCTGTTGAAAAAGTTATTTCTGTAGAAAAGTTCCAATTGTATGTGTATAAACTATAAACTGATACTCCTACAACAACTAATGTTCATATAGAGTTTGTGCAAATAACTGAAGTTAAGTGTACTTCATATTTAGATTTGATTTCAGATGCATCTTGAAAATTGAAGATAATTCTATCATGTTTCATAATATTATTCATGTTGATTTTCGATTTCTCCAGAGTCACTGTCCACAGAGGATCAAGTTTTATATTTCATCAATCAAGCGATTTAGATTTTGAATTCTTCTCCTTTTGCATTTAAAACTTGAGGTCGAGTTTTCTCCTACCCCAGGATATTTGATTCAGAATGACTTCTTGAGTATTACGGAAGTGACAATGAGGGAGATATTTCTTAAGAAATATTCTGGATGGTTAAGAATTATTCAATCAATTGATTGGTTTTCTTTTTACTTGTTTTACAAAGAGTTGTTTTAGAAACAAGTGATTAATGTTTTATAATGTTGTTTGTGCTGATTTTTTATATTTCAGAACCACTGTCCACAGAGGATCAAGTTTTATATTTTATCATGCAAGCAGTTTCAATTTTAATTCTTCATCCTTTTGCATTTAAAATTTGAGGTCGAGTTCTCCAACTTGGAAATTTCAAATGACTTATTGTGTTTATTATAAGTCGGAATTGACGGAGATTGTTTTTCTATGAAATATTCTAGATTGTTAGAAAATTATTCAATCAATTAATTTACTTCCTTTTGTTTGTTGTTTTACAAAGAATTGTTTTAGAAGCAAGTGATAATTTTCTTTCGTTTTATGAATTGTTTTAGAAAGGGTTGTTTTAAAAGCAAACTTTATGATGTTTCTTTATTTTTATATTTGCTTAGGAATAGAATAAGAAAACCCCATGCATATATAAGAGACTTTAAGCACTATATTGGATTAATTTAATTTTGAATGAATTAGCCCACTAGCTGTTGAGCTGAGTTTTTTCTTAAAACCCTTGATTCCTCCCTTCCTTCCTGTTTCCCCTTTCCATTTTGTTAGCAGACTGTAGGGTAAAATCTTCTTAATCTTCTTTCAACAATATCTAGTATTGACCCAGACACTTTATGCTAACAGCTGAAGCGACTTGTTTTTCTGGTGTTTGATTCAGTTTGCTGGCATCTTTACAAATCATTTGTTGTGACTTGTTAATGTGTTTCTCATTAACCAAAAAACATATGCAACTTTTAACATTTGTTTATCCTTCGTATAGGCTCTAGTAGAAAAAGATTGGTTAGCCTTTGGTCATCCATTTGCAGACCGTATGGGTATCCCAACTGTATCTGGAAGTGGTAGCACACCTTCAGAATTATTGAGGCAAACTTCTACAAGAAGTCTTTCGACATCCTCAATTCGGACTTCAGGATCAGGATTTTCATCTACAACTGGGAGTTCCTCACATGGGCAGACATCGAACAATTCTTCTCCCATATTTTTGCAGGTATTTTAGTAATTAAATGTTTTGGCAAGTACTGGCTTCTAGATTTATATATGTCAGAGGATCACTCTATGGTTTGTGAGCTGCAGTTAATATCAAGGCTAACTTAGGCTTAATATATTCCTCATGTAGGCATTGGGCATGTGGAAAGGCCTCTGGCTGAACGAACTTAATAATATTACTAGATGGGGAAACTAAGTATAATTGAAACTTAATCACTATAGAATGTTGAATTTGTGTTCCTCATGAACTCCGTTTCTTCATAAATTTATTATTTTACATGGAATCATCTTAGAGAATGACGCTCCTAATCCATTTGCTGTGAAGTCTTAGTTTGTCGTCAGTTACATAAAATTAATCAACATATTTCTCTTCTGTTTCACATGCTAGAATTTTAGTATTTGTAAGAAATGTTTTTTGTGCTAACCTAACACAATGCTAGGGATGTCACTGACAAGAATATAGTTTGTGCTAAAAATTTTCCTTTCATCTCCTGGCTGTTTCTAATATGCTTTAGTTATGTGTTCTCAGTAGTTTGAGCTGTGATTTCAATAACATTTTCATTTGGTCAATGTTAACATCCAAAAGAATTTTATGATGGGGCTTCACTGTGAATACTGGATTGCCCACGTAATTAACAGGTTACTGGATTTCCCACGTAATTGGGAAGGAGCAATCTTTTTGTTGTCATTCATTCTTCTCAATAGATTTATCTGAAAGGGAGTTTAAGCTGCTTAACTATAACTTCCTTTTTTTTTTTTTTGCATGAAAGCTTGTATGTTCTTGTACCTATCATGCATGAACATTTCGACAGGGTACTCTTCATTGTGTGTGTGTTAATATCTACTATTTGACATGGGGTGCATTTATTCATGTCGATAATATATAATACTGGGAATCTGTACTTTCTTAACTGTAAATTGTTTAGTTACTATCATTATATATAGTGCATCATAGAATTTATTGGTTTATACTAACAATTATATCACATTACTTTTGTTTCAGTTCTATATGACCTATAGTTGATGTTTCTGGACTCAATGATACTGAAATATGATCAATTGAGAAGTCAATTGTAGATCAGCTGATCAGGGCTATTATTTCTTCTTCGTTGCTTGCTATCCTTCACCAACAATTCCATCCTTCATCTGCTAAATGTATTTCATTGAAAATTCCTCAATTTACCATAAAATGAATCGAGAATAGAACAGTCATTCATGTAATGAATATACAAGACTCTTATATGTATGACCGAGACTTTTGACAATATATTTTTAAAGTGGTTTCTATTATTGGCTTTGCAGTGGGTTGATTGCATTTCTCAGTTACAAAGGATGTATCCATGTGCTTTTGAGTTCTCCTCAGTAAGTATCCTTGTTTATTCAATTGACCATACTCGTTTTATATTCATGGAAGTTGGGTAGTTACCTGATGGATCATTTGACATCTGGCTAAAATACATTAGTTTATGGGTGCAGGCTTTCCTAGTTACTTTTCTAGACTGCATGCTCTCTTGCCGCTTTGGGAACTTTTTGTGCAACAGGTATTTTATTATACCTTTACTTCCAATTCTTTCTTTAGTTTTACCTCCATTTTTGTTCGGTTAGACCTTTGAACTTGGAGACTAATATTTAACAGGCGTCGTTGAACCAGTCATGTATTATGGGTCAAAATATCGGGCACTTAAGAAATAACCTATCTAGAAAAAAGGTTATTTGCAGTCTTGCAGATACACTCCTCTACAATGAAAGTGCGGTCCTTAATATCTCCTGAACTATTTTATTGACACTTACACCTCCTAAACCCAGATTTCCCCATTAGGCTGAGATGTCATATGAGAACAATGTGACAGTAAATTACTTCTTTTGCCCTCAATTTAGTGGGCACTTTACTTTTTTCAATTGATCCGACAGGTGTCGGACACGGATTCTCTGCGGACACACCATGGACACAAGTGGTTCAAAGCAAAACCCGATTTCCGTATTACTTATACCCTAAACTAGTTTCTTTGGTAATATTGGGTTCAAAACCAATCGGTTTTTTAACCCGAAAATTGTGACCCATTACTTAAATATTTGAAAAATACTCATCGTATGTATTATCCCATGCGATCAAAAACTAAACTTTTGTCATGAAACCTTATTCTTAGTTTGATTTAACTTGATTCTTAATTGTTATAGATGATACAAAGGAACATACACATGTTATAGGTATTTTAATTCAATATTTGACCTAGTGTGTGTGTGTGTAAAGTCGTGTCCCCGTATCCTACCTTTTACAAATTTGCCGTGTCCCGTGTCCGTGTCCGCACCCGTATCCATGCTACCTAGATTGTCACATGACTTGCACGTGATATCTCAACCTAACAAGGAAATAACACCATCTATGGTTCAAGGAGTGCAAGTGGTAATAAAATAGGTTATGGTGTATAAGTGTTTACACCCCTATAATATATGGATAAATCTGCAATTGACCCTAAACAAAAGACTTCACCTAAAATAAAAAATTTCATGATGGATGTGACACTAAGATTGAATGGAAGGGGTAAGAATCAGCGCAATCATATCTTCAGGTGAGGATACTTATGATTAAGTGTGTTTTCTATGTGATATATTATAGTATAATACATTATAATATGTGATATAGTGTTGTGATTTATTGAATTAAAATAATATATTAAATATATCATTAGTATGTTACATCAATAATATATAATATATCATACTATTATATAATAATATATTGTATTACTTAATAGCATTAAACATAAATATAATTAATTATGGTAATTATAATATATCATGTTATAATTTAGTATACATTAAAATTAATATATTACAATATAATATATTGAATGATATGATAAACCAATTGGATAAATTAATTTAGATTTAATTGGTAACTAAATATTATTTTTAATAAGGTGCCACATCATCAATTACCCCATATGAATTGTCAAATCAAAGCTTCAAATTATCCCATTATCCCAACTTACCTCATTTTACCCCACTCAAATTGTCCCCAAGGGATAAAATGGTCTCCATAGAATAATTGTCCTACTTGGCCCCAACTTGTCCCAACGAATAACCCCCAAAGGAGTGTTGGTTGGGAAAAGGGAACTTGTATGGAGATTGGAGGCAATGAAAAAGAGCTGGTGATTGTTAATTTAACTGAGGCGTGCACTGTAATACTTTTGATGGACTGATGATGATCTATTCATCATCTAAAAAAAAACTGATCTTCAGTAATGGGGTCATTTAATGACTCGGAGGAACTTCTTGAGGATAAGTTGTAAGGCACGTGACTCGTGAGGAAGTTACAAGCTAAAACTTCTCCTGCAATATTCTATGAGAAATTGCTCTGTATTGGATGGGGTGGATCCACGAGGTTGTCACACCTATCATGTTTCTTTTAGTTTTATTTAGCTACAATAGCAAATGGAAGCGGCTTTTCTTGGGTTTGGAGCTATCGCATTTATCCTAATTAATTTTTGTCAAGCAGATGATCAATTTTTAATTTTTGTTCCAAGAGTTCTTCTAAAACTGTACTTGTGTATATCATGTATTATGGGTCAAAATATCGGCACTTAAGAAATAACCTATCTAGAAAAAGGTTATTTGCAGTCTTGCAGATACACTCCTCTACAATGAAAGTGCGGTCCTTAATATCTCCTGAACTATTTTATTGACACTTACACCTCCTAAACCCAGATTTCCCATTAGGCTGAGATGTCATATGAGAACAATGTGACAGTAAATTACTTCTTTTGCCCTCAATTTAGTGGGCACTTTACTTTTTCAATTGATCCGACAGGTGTCGGACACGGATTCTCTCATGACACACCATGGACACAAGTGGTTCAAAGCAAAACCCGATTCCAGATTACTTATACCCTAAACTAGTTTCTTTGGTAATATTGGGTTCAAAACCAATCGGTTTTTAACCCAAAATTGTGACCCATTACTTAAATATTTGAAAAATACTCATCGTATGTATTATCCCATGCATCAAAAACTAAACTTTTGTCATGAAACCTTATTCTTAGTTTGATTTAACTTGATTCTTAATTGTTATAGATGATACAAAGGAACATACACATGTTATAGGTATTTTAATTCAATATTTGACCTAGTGTGTGTGTGTGTAAAGTCGTGTCCCCGTGATCCTACCTTTTACAAATTTGCCGTGTCCGTGTCCGTGTCCGCACCCGTATCCATGCTACCTAGATTGTCACATGACTTGCACGTGATATCTCAACCTAACAAGGAAATAACACCATCTATGGTTCAAGGAGTGCAAGTGGTAATAAAATAGGTTATGGTGTATAAGTGTTTACACCCTATAATATATGGATAAATCTGCAATTGACCCTAAACAAAAGACTTCACCTAAAATAAAAATTTCATGATGGATGTGACACTAAGATTGAATGGAAGGGGTAAGAATCAGCTAATCATATCTTCAGGTGAGGATACTTATGATTAAGTGTGTTTTCTATGTGATATATTATAGTATAATACATTATAATATGTGATATAGTGTTGTGATTTATTGAATTAAAATAATATATTAAATATATCATTAGTATGTTACATCAATAATATATAATATATCATACTATTATATAATAATATATTGTATTACTTAATAGCATTAAACATAAATATAATTAATTATGGTAATTATAATATATCATGTTATAATTTAGTATACATTAAAATTAATATATTACAATATAATATATTGAATGATATGATAAACCAATTGGATAAATTAATTTAGATTTAATTGGTAACTAAATATTATTTTTAATAAGGTGCCACATCATCAATTACCCCATATGAATTGTCAAATCAAAGCTTCAAATTATCCCATTATCCCAACTTACCTCATTTTACCCCACTCAAATTGTCCCCAAGGGATAAAATGGTCTCCATAGAATAATTGTCCTACTTGGCCCCAACTTGTCCTAACGAATAACCCCCAAAGGAGTGTTGGTTGGGAAAAGGGAACTTGTATGGAGATTGGAGGCAATGAAAAAGAGCTGGTGATTGTTAATTTAACTGAGGCGTGCACTGTAATACTTTTGATGGACTGATGATGATCTATTCATCATCTAAAAAAAAACTGATCTTCAGTAATGGGGTCATTTAATGACTCGGAGGAACTTCTTGAGGATAAGTTGTAAGGCACGTGACTCGTGAGGAAGTTACAAGCTAAAACTTCTCCTGCAATATTCTATGAGAAATTGCTCTGTATTGGATGGGGTGGATCCACGAGGTTGTCACACCTATCATGTTTCTTTTAGTTTTATTTAGCTACAATAGCAAATGGAAGCGGCTTTTCTTGGGTTTGGAGCTATCGCAATTTATCCTAATTAATTTTTGTCGAAGCAGATGATCAATTTTTAATTTTTGTTCCAAGAGTTCTTCTAAAACTGTACTTGTGTATATTATGTATTATGAATTTATATCCCTGGAAATTATGTCTAAATGTTTATTTCTTATATCCTGTATCCTTAAAATGATGTGAGGGTAGTCTATTACATTGATGTCAGTTCTCTCTTTTCATGTGGATGTTACTTCATTTAGTTATATATGAAAGTGTTTCCTTCTTTTATTTAAATACTCGTGTCCTCTTCCAGTGAAGCATATATCCCTCTTTTTATTTTGGAGACCTAAGGTCGCATGTACTATACTATCACTGCTTTGAGTATCTTCTTATAGTTTTAATAGTGTTAAATGTTAGAATGAACTATCCTTGTGTTTATAATGAACCATGTTGAGGACATTAATTTCTGCATCATGGTTTTAATTTTATAGTTGTTGCATGGTTCTCCAGTCAAAATTTGCACCAAGTTCATCTTTGATAGCTAGTACTGGCATTCTTCTTCTTCCTCTTATTATTATTATTATTATTATTATTATTAACTCAGTATATCTTATGGGTCTTTATTTGCTTATAGTATTGTAGTCAGAAAACAATGTCTTTCTATATTCTTCTAGATTCTTGCCTATAATTAGTCCATGTGCAATTCATGTTTTATATACATGCAGATGAGTTGTACTACAATTGTATTATACATGCATATTACTTATGCTTGAAAGTGCATTTACCAATGTTAACCATATCCCTCTATTAAATACCTTGGATAATTTTTTGGTATGTTTTAGTGAAAAGGAGAGGGAGCAGGCTGGTGTGTGGGACTGTTGCAGTTGCATGTGGGTGTATTTGACCAACTTACGAGCAGCTGAGGGGGACTCACATCCTCATCACAACCCCTTCTATGATCCAATAAAACATGATCGTCCGCTGTTGCCTGCAGCTGCTGCATTAGCTCCAACTATATGGCCCCAATTTCATTTGCGATGGGCATGCCCTTCAGAAGCACAGGGTGGGGAGCTGGAAGCGCAGTGGCATATTTTGAGCAAAAAGTATGCTGATATGTCAAAGGTAATCGCATATCAGTTTGTTGTTTAAACAGAAAGTTTATGCTTGATATATAAAAAACATTGTGTTGTTGGCTGTTATATTATGTTTTCCACAAAAGTTGCATTAAGTCTAGGGTAAATTGCGAATGGACTCCCTTTACAATCGCCCAATTGCAGATAGAGCTCCTGTAGTTCTATTGTTGCAGATAGATCCCTGAGCATACTTTTACTCTTTTATCCTCAGACAAACAGAACTTTTTTCGGCAAATAGGCTTCCCTGTGGTAAGAGTAAAAAAAGATTCACTCAGGGGTTCTGTCCGCAATTGGGGGATATGACAGGGGGTCTCTCCGCATCAATAGAACAAAAGGGGTCTACCCGCAATTAGTCAGTTAACCCTTAATCCGCAGTCAACCCATAAATGTACGTTGTCAGTGCCTGTTTGATCATTCTGTTCTGTTTTCGGGATGGATTTCAGGCAAAGGAGAGAGCAGTTTTGAAGGCAAAAGATTTGAAAGTTCGTACAGACTCATTGGCTGCAGAACTGGAGAAGGAAAAACAGGCCAGCAGCTCATCTTTAACCATGGCTAGAAGGGCCTGCAGAGAGAATTTAGCCATAAAAAGGGCAATACAGTCACTTGGATGCAAAGTACAGTTCTCGACAGATGGTGGTCATGTGCTAGAGTCAGGAGGAGCCAGAGAGAACTCGTCATATTCTCTCAGAAGAGACTTGTATGCTGCATCTGGACAGAGCAAAGAAGGAGCAGATCTCTCTGTTTCTATAGTAGCCATGGATGATAACGCGGATGATAATATGGTTCATGTTAACACACTTAGCAGGGTGTGCGATACTTTCTGCCCATTTAGAACGGGAGAAGGCTGCAAGTGGCCGGATGGTGGATGCCCACAGCTCAGCAGCCAGTTTGTTGGATTGAAGGCAAACTTTGATGCATTTGATCGGCTTTCTATATATGATCACTATTTTGGATCAGAATAGAGTTGCCATAGAACTTCTGTTGGTTTCTCCTTCCAGTTTCCTTGAAGTGGAGCTTGCTATTTTGGAGGAAATACTCTGTATTTCTCCAGTGTGATTAGTTTCACAGGAAGCAGAACGTGATATGGTGAGTCAAGAAACACGGCTTTAGCTGTATATAGATGCGTAAGAATGTATCCATTGAAGACCTGTTAAAGTGAAGCGGACTCAAGGATCTAAATTTGTATACAGTTGAGGAGTTTGAATACTTTTTTTTTCCTTCAACTTCTCACCTCGTTGGGTGTACAGCATTCATCATTTTTTATCTGTACATATTTGCTAATTAAAAAAAATGTACAAATTGAAATTTGATGCTCAGATGTCGAAATAGTTCTATAAGCAGTTGAAAATTTGATTAGGTGATGTTTCCTGTCTGGTAGTTCTTTGTGTAAATATATTTTTGGTGAGAGATTGGAATTCCATGAAAGATCTTTCATTGTTTATGACCGATTGTATGCCACATTTGCTTTTTTTTCTTACCACGCTCTGTTATATGATCGTGTGTGTGCCTGTGCATGTATAAATGTATTTAGGATAAATTTTACAAAACTATTATAAACTATTTGAAAGTTTTACATAAAAATAATATAACTATTTTTGTCAGAGAGAATGTTTCCTTGTCTTCTAATTTATAAGTTCTAAATCTGGATCATAGGAGCCCAGATTGAGAAAGCTTATAGTAAAATCTCCACACATGAACTTATAGTATATCAAGAGCGAGACTATGCAATCTCATCAGTGCCATGGTAGGAAACCGGTAGCCAACTCATAGTCACGGCAAACAAGGCACCTGCTAGCCAGCATAGGGAACAAGAGAATTTCCATAGCCGAACGACTAATGAAGGAAAAGATAGAATTACCAAAAATTCAAATGAAGGAAGAGATTGAGTTACCAAATATCCAACTAAACAAAAACTATAAAATAATATAAGGAACGACTATTACCCCTCTATAACAAACATGGAGACCGACGTCAGTGCACCTGCATAAATTAACAAAATTTATTGGCTATAATCACATTATCTAGTAAACAACTAAATAAACTTATTTGCAAAGTGATTTCCCATAGCGCGATTCCGAAGAATTTTCATGAATCCAATTCTAAACCGAATAGACTAAACCGAACCAACTGAACTAATTTTGGTTCGGTTTCAGATTTTAGAATATTGTGCATGGTTATTAGTTGGCTCATTCGAAAAATGATGACCAGGTGCAGTAAACATGAGGTGTTTTAGCTTAAATTGATTGGCATGAATTTGAATATTGTATTCTCTTCAAGTATTAGGTTTCTATATTTTGTTCAATATCTCTCTTCATGTTTATTCTCTTAATATTTGAATAAGTTCTTACAGGATATGGGAGGAAATCAGATGAATTAGACTTCTCAATAATTGAAGCCTTCCTTGTGGAGCCAAAAGATGTCACTTTCAAGTGTTTGTTTCAAGCTGCTTTAGTGTTTTTTTTTTTTTTTGGGTCTAACCGTTAGAATCATGTTTCGTATTATTGTCATCCCTTTTGTGTTTAGTGTAAACTTCTTGTTAATGGCTGGAGCCTTTTGTCAAAAATCCCAATAATGCACTTGCAATTTAGTGCCTTGCTATTTCTGCGGAGTGAAATTTTTGTGACATGCTAATCTATGACGGAAAAATTATGCTGCTCTAATGGTATTTTTGTGCAGCACCTCTAATAGATCATGGTTGTGAATTCTAGTATGCGGTAGTTTTTGGTTTAATTTTGTGTAGTCTTGCTGCAGGGGGTTTATATTGTTGATTCAGCGAGTGTATGTTTAGTTTATATTGGTCTTTCGTCTGATGGGTAGGGATGAAAGATAAGTTTTTATCTGGCCAATTTGGTGACAAAATGCTGTTCCATCTCTTTTTCATGTTATTGTCAGCCGAGGAAGCTTATAGATTGTTTTATGTTTTCTGAAAGATGAAAGACATTCACAATTGTCTTTCACCCAGTATAAAAAAATCAAACGTCTTGGTTGCTAGAGATATTCAGGTCTTACTTCTGAGTGAAACATACTTGCAATTTTCCAGTTTTAGATCTACCTAAATAAACTAGTTGTTGGTCAATGTCTAGGCTTAAAGAAGAGCAATCCAATGCTAAATCTTCTCTTCTACAACTTAAACTTGTGACATCTAGATTATAATAGAGGAACATTATCATTAAGCTATTAATGCATAGAGGGCTAGAGCAATAGAATGTATCTTATGCACGATAGAAAACCTTCAATTTCATGTAAGTATGATTAGACTAGAAAGTTATCTTCATCCTTATCGGTCATAAACTTTACAGTTAATCTAATTGAATGCGTTGGGCACATGCTAGTTATAACTAGTGACACTTTCTTTTGAATGCACATTTGCTAAGTTTGAATTTAGGGAAAATTGTGTCCAGGCCCCAAAAGTTGAAACTACATGTGACCGGGCCCCTCCAATTATTGAATGTGTGGATCATTTTCAACAGGCAGCGATTTGTGTTCGGGCCCTCCATCGCCATATATACCGAGAAGTCAGATTTTGTAAAACCCAAAATGCCCTTCTCCTTCTTCCCCAGACACGCCCATCTAGTCAACCATTAATGGCGATCTGATGGGGGAATTGGTGGGAAATCTCCCCCCCTTTTTTTACCCGATCATGAGCAATAACTATATGCTTTTGCTCTTCAAAACTCTTCTTGTCCTAAAATTCTCGCCATTACTCCTTCTACCTTCCCTTCATAATGGCTGCGAAGGATATCATCTGCGTGGTCTCATCAGGTGACAAAGCCTTTTTCTTAAAGATTAATTCTGTAACCACCATGATGGATATCAAATTTCATGCGTCAGAGAGGTTAAAAATCCCATATGAGTCTTTATCTTTGTCATACAAAGATGAATCAACATACGGCAACCTCAATTTTCCCATTGAGAACGAAGGTGATCTGGCATCTGTGATGGAGCATTGCCGCAATGTTGGGTTAAAAGAGATTCACGTGAAAGCTACTCAAGTAACAGAGGATTCTTTAATTATCTATGACGAGGAGCAAGATCTAGAAGACCAGCAAGATCTAGAAGACCAGTAAGTTCAATATTTATGATGTTACATGTTAAGTCAAACGAGTTTTATGTTAAGTCTAATTTATTGCATGTTAGCGTAAGTCGTTGCATGTTAAGTCAAACGAGTTTTATGTTAAGTCTAATTTTAGTTCATGTTAAGTCTAATTTTCGGGTTATATCTAAATTCCAGTTGATGTTAAGTCTAATTTATTTCATGTTAAGTCTAATTTTCATGGTAACTCTAACTCCTGCTCATGTTAAGTCTAATTCCAATTGATGTTAAGTCTAATTTTCGTTCATGTTAAGTCAAATTTTGTCATGTTAATTCAGTTCATGTTAATTCTAATTTGTCTTCGTGTTAAGTGTAATTTTTATTTCATGTTAAGTCTAATTTATTTCATGTTAAGTGTAATTCTACTTCATGTTAAGTCTAATTTATTTCATGTTAAGTGTAATTCTACTTCATGTTAAGTCTAATTTTAGTTCATGTTAAGTCTAATTATATGATTAGTTTTGATTATTTGTTTCTATTCAAAATATTTACAAGACAAAAATAAAGATTGCGGGCCGACATCTACTTCCGATTCGCTTAGTCTTTCGATAGGATTCCCAATGATAATCCTCTGCGGACAATGTTATGATGATTGATGACATGATAAACAATACAGAGAGGATTCCTGCTTGGTGGCACAATGCTTTAACTGAGGAGGGGCAACGATTTGACGGGGCTAAAGAATTAAGATTAGCTTTGCAATACTATTCGTTTGCCAAAAAATTTGAGTACGATTTTGAAAAGAATGAACCAAAGCGTATTCGAGTTTGTTGCCGGTTTAAGAAAACCAAAAGTTGCCCGTGGATGTTATTTGCCTCTCCACCTAAAGATGAAAATAGACTTGAAATAAAAAAGTTCGTGAACAATCACACTTGTGGTCAGCATGGCAATAATGCCGGTCAACGTAGGGCCCCGACAATTCATTGCGACCCAATTATAACCCATGTTAAAGGATCGCCTAATATACTCTATTGATGTAAAGAAGGAGCTTTTAAGTTCCTTTGCGCTAAGGGTCGAGTATAGTAAGGTATGGTGGGGTAAAGAAAGAGCACAAGAACAATTATACGGTGATGCTCATGAGTCCTATGATCAATTACGATGGTAAAGTATCTATCCTATACAAATTAATTTTATGAATGGAATGTAAGTCATTACACTGCATGTTAATTCTATTTCACGCATGTTAATTCCATTTCCTTTGCATGTTAATTCTATTTCCTTTGCATGTTAATTCTATTTCATTGCATGTTAATTCTATTCAATGCATGTTAATTCAATCTCACTTCATGTTAATTCTATTCCATTGCATGTTAATTCTATTGAACTTCATGTTAATTCTATTTCCTTTGCATGTTAATTCCATTTCCTTTGCATGTTAATTCTATTTCTTTGCATGTTAATTCTATTTCATTGCATGTTAATTCTATTCAACCGCATGTTAATTCAATCTCACTTCGTGTTAATTCTATTCCATTGCATGTTAATTCTATTGAAATTCATGTTAATTCTATATCACTGCAAATTAATTCTACTGCATTTCATGTTAGTTCTATTTATTCCAACTTGATTCCGTATGCTGTTAATTTTAGCACTTTTTCTTAACATGAAATTTAGGTATGTAGAAAATGTTAAGGAGACAAATCCAGGTAGCTATATTCATGTTGAACAAAATGAGGGAAGGTTTACAAGATTATTCATTTGCTATGCCGCTTGCATAAATGGTTTTTTGCGTGGTTGTCGACCACTTATATTTTTGGATGGGACCTTTCTGAAAGATCGATTCAAAGGAATACTCCTCAGCGCTGTAGCATACGATGGAAATCAGGGGATATTTCCATTAGCCTATTGCATATGCGATCAAGAAAATAACGTTAACTGGAAGTGGTTCTTACAAAGTTTTATGTCAATACTCTATCTTTCTAGGCTATCTTTATACTTATTTTGAATCATGTTAAGTATAATTTCATTTCATGCCTAACTTGTTTCGTGTTTATTCTAATTTCAGTATGTTAATTATAAATTTTGACAGGTTTGTGGTCTATACTCTATGAAAGGCCAGATCCATACAATCCTCCACATCAGCTAGTTATAATATCGGATGCGGATAAGGGAATCAGAGAAGCTGTTAGAGAGTTTTTTTCAGATGCTCTACACTCGAGATGTGTTCTACATCTAGTGAAAAATTTTAGGTCAAAATTGAAGGACTTGGGACTAAAGGCAAAGGATACTCAGATTCGGTAATCTATTACAATCGACTTGTTACAAGTATACTAAAGCGAGAATGGAGCGATTATATGGGCGACATTAAGGCGATAAGCGAAAGGGCATATAATATTGTCATGAACTACGCTCGGAAGACAGCGTACTTTCACGGAATTAGGTAAAGTATAAGCAATATAATGTTAATTGTATGATGAACTAAAACCCATCGCATGTTAATTCTATTTACGTGCTTGTTAATTCTATTTCCTTTGCATGTTAATTCTATTTCCTTTGCATGTTAATTCTATTCCATTTCATGTTAATTATATTACACTTCATGTTAAAGCTATTTCACTTCATGTTAACTCTACTCCACTTCATGTTAAAGCTATTACACTTCATGTTAATTCTACTCCACTTCATGTTAACGCTATTCTACTTCATGTTAAATCTATTTTAATTCATGTTAATTCTATTCCTTTGCATGTTAATTCTATTTCTTTGCATGTTAATTCTATTTCCTTTGCATGTTAATTGTTTCAGATATGGTCACGTGACATCTAATGTCACAGTCCTTCAACAAATGGACACACGAGGCTAGAGCGCTAAGGATATTACAGTGGTAGAACACATACGGAAGCAAATTATGGTCCGAATGAATGATCGACGAGGCATGGCTGAAAATTGGAATTCATTTCTTTGTCCCAAAGCTGAGCTTGTCCTTAAAGAGAACATGGACAATGGCCGCGCATTGGATGTGCGTCAATCACATAGAGGATTATTTGAGGTACAATCCCATAGAACTTGTCAAGTGGATCTGGACAAAGACACATGCACATGCCGTGCGTGGGATATAACTCGTATCCCTTGTAAACATGCATGCGCAGCCATAATGTTTATGAAGAGAGATGTTTACCAGTTCTGCGATTCGTTTATGACGGTTGAAGCTTTTAAAAAAAGCTACGAGCCAATTCTTTACCCCATCCCTGATTACGAGAAGCGTAGCGTGCCACGTGATGAGATCCAGATTTTACCACCACTAACAACAAAAAGAAAAGGGAGAAATAAAACAAGACGGATCAACAACAGAATGGTTTACACACAGCCAGTAAAATGCTCTCGATGCCATATGGAAGGTCATAACCGTAAAACATGCAACGAACCTATTGCAGATTAAGTGTGTTATATGCTGTAAAGTTATTTGCTTGTATAGTTACAGACTAAGTTTTTTTTTAAGTTAGTAAGCAATTTCATGGTGGAAGCAATTTCTTTGCTATGTATGACACTTAAAGTTCGTGTTAATATTTTCGTAAATGTAAATCCTAATTTTCATTTCATGTTAGTTCTATTTATTCCAACTTGATTCCGTATCTTTGTTAATTTTAGCACTTTTTCTTAACATGAAATTTAGGTATGTAGAAAATGTTAAGGAGACAAATCCGGTAGCTATATTCATGTTGAACAAAATGAGGGAAGGTTTACAAGATTATTCATTTGCTATGCCGCTTGCATAAATGGTTTTTGCGTGGTTGTCGACCACTTATATTTTGGATGGGACCTTTCGAAGATCGATTCAAAGGAATACTCCTCACCAGAGCATACGATGGAAATCGGGGATATTTCCATTAGCCTATTGCATATGCGATCAAGAAAATAACGTTAGCTGGAAGTGGTTCTTACAAAGTTTTATGTCAATACTCTATCTTTCTAGGCTATCTTTATACTTATTTTGAATCATGTTAAGTATAATTTCATTTCATGCCTAACTTGTTTCGTGTTTATTCTAATTTCAAGATGTTAATTATAAATTTTGACAGTTTGTGGTCTATACTCTATGAAAGGCCAGATCCATACAATCCTCCACATCAGCTAGTTATAATATCGGATGCGGATAAGGGAATCAGAGAAGCTGTTAGAGAGTTTTTTTCAGATGCTCTACACTCCAGATGTGTTCTACATCTAGTGAAAAATTTCAGGTCAAAATTGAAGGACTTGGGACTAAAGGCAAAGGATACTCAGATTCTGGGTAATCTATTACAATCAGCTTGTTACAAGTATACTAAAGCAGAATGGAACGATTATATGGACGACATTAAGCTGATAAACGAAAGGGCATATAATATTGTCATGAACTACGCCCGAGAACGGGCAAACGCAGCACTTTCCCCGAATTAGGTAAAGTATAAGCAATATAATGTTAATTGTATGATGAACTAAAACCCATCGCATGTTAATTCTATTTCGTGCTTGTTAATTCTATTTCACCGCATGTTAATTCTATTTCATCAGATGTTAATTCTATTCCATTTCATGTTAATTATATTACACTTCATGTTAAAGCTATTTCACTTCATGTTAACTCTACTCCACTTCATGTTAAAGCTATTACACTTCATGTTAATTCTACTCCACTTCATGTTAACGCTATTCTACTTCATGTTAAATCTATTTTAATTCATGTTAATTCTATTTCACTGCATGTTAATTCTATTTCTTTGCATGTTAATTCTATTTCACTGCATGTTAATTGTTTCAGATATGGTCACGTGACATCTAATGTCGCTGAGTCCTTCAACAAATGGATACACGAGGCTAGAACGCTAAGGATATTACAGCTGGTAGAACACATACGGAAGCAAATTATGGTCCGAATGAATGATCGACGAGGCATGGCTGAAAATTGGAATTCATTTCTTTGTCCCAAAGCTGAGCTTGTCCTTAAAGAGAACATGGACAATGGCCGCGCATTGGATGTGCGTCAATCACATAGAGGATTATTTGAGGTACAATCCCATAGAACTTGTCAAGTGGATCTGGACAAAAACACATGCACATGCCGTGCGTGGGATATAACTCGTATCCCTTGTAAACATGCATGCGCAGCCATAATGTTTATGAAGAGAGATGTTTACCAGTTCTGCGATTCGTTTATGACGGTTGAAGCTTTTAAAAAAAGCTACGAGCCAATTCTTTACCCCATCCCTGATTACGAGAAGCGTAGCGTGCCACGTGATGAGATCCAGATTTTACCACCACTAACAACAAAAAGGAAAGGGAGAAATAAAACAAGACGGATCAACAACAGAACGGTTTACACACGGCCAGTAAAATGCTCTCGATGCCATATGGAAGGTCATAACCGTAAAACATGCAACGAACCTATTGCAGATTAAGTGTGTTATATGCTGTAAAGTTATTTGCTTGTATAGTTACAGACTAAGTTTTTTTTTTAAGTTAGTAAGCAATTTCATGGTGGAAGCAATTTCTTTGCTATGTATGACACTTAAAGTTCGTGTTAATATTTTCCGTAAATGTAAATCCTAATTTTCATTTCATGTTAAGTCTAATTCTATTCATAATAATTCTATTTCGCTTCATATTAAGTCTATTTGTTAAGTCTAATTCACTTCATGTTAATTCTATTTCGCTTCATGTTAAGTCTAATTCCAGTTCACGTTATGTCTAATTCTCGCTCATGATAAGTCAAGTTCTGCTCATGTTAAGTCTAATAAATTCAGCTAAGTCCAATATCTCCAATTGAATTATGACAACAACGTAGCTTCCCAATTGGGTAGTAAATGTTGATAAGACTAATGTCAATCACGGAGCTTCCCAATTGAATTCTGTTAATCACTTTTTTACAGTAAGTATTTAGAACTGAGGCCAACTAAAGTTGCATTGAATGGTTTCAACCACTTTGTGTTAAAAACCTCAGTGAAGCATCTTCAGTGCAAAGAAATCGTGCTGCGATCTTGAGGGAAAAGAAAGTAAGGTATGTCTCATGTTAATTGTTCTCGCACATGCTAATGATTCTGTAATTTGAGTCATATTAACTATTTTCATATGAATAGCCATAAAGCTATTGAACATGAGTCGCCGAGCAAGAAGCCCTTCTCCCGGAACATCTGATGCTTGTGAAACTGTAAGAATTTTTTTAAACTTGATGTTTATATGGATTTAATCTTATAACATGAAAACCCTCAAATACCCCATCCCAGCTTCATTCCGCTAAACCTTGCCGCCGACGATGAGTACGCCAATCGAAGAACGGAGGAGGAGGAACCGCAGAGCAAATCGTTAAAGTTCAAGAAGACCTACGCAATGGACTACTCAACTGTCGCCGCCAAGACGCTCATGGAGATGTCCATTTTGCATCAATCGGAAGATAAAGAGGTGGACTAAGCAGCAACTAAAACAGCACGCACATGGCATGGGTACTGAAGGATTGTTAAAGAAAAAGATAGAAGTTATCGCAAATCACCTCGGCCTGGAGAAATTCCTAGAGTAGGAATAGAATAAAATGGAGGGCTGTAAGATATTTTGTGTAATTGATGTAGGATTTTGTGAACTGAACTTTTACTTGTATCTTTCTGCTACTCGTAACTTTCTAAGGCGTTGATCGTCAATTCATATATTTCAGTTCTTGTTAATTCTATACAACTACATGTTAATTCCACTACACCGCATGTTAATTCTATTTTATTTCATGTTAATTCAATTTTAGTTCATGTTAAATCTATTTCTCTTCTTGTTAATTCAAATACACTTCATGTTAATTCTATTTCATTTCATGTTAATTCTATTTTATTTCATGTTAATTCAATTTTAGTTCATGTTAAATCTATTTCTCTTCTTGTTAATTCAAATACACTTCATGTTAATTCTATTTCATTTCATGTTAATTCTATTACACATCATGTTAATTCAAATACACTTCATGTTAATTCTATTACAAAGATGTTAATTCTATTACACATCATGTTAATTCAAATACACATCATGTTAATTCTATTTCATTTCATGTTAATTCAAATACACATCATGTTAATTCAAATACACTTCATGTTAATTCTATTACACAAGATGTTAATTCTATTACACATCATGTTAATTCAAATACACATCATGTTAATTCTATTTCATTTCATGTTAATTCTATTACACATCATGTTAATTCAAATACACTTCATGTTAATTCTATTACCTGACATGTTAATTCTATTACACATCATGTTAACTCTACAATTGTATGTGAACTGAACAATCTCTTCTACGATTATACTAAACCAAATTATATACATTTATATTCATAAACTCGTGTCATCTTCGTAGTGTTCCCTTTTTCTCTCTTTTTTCCCGTCCTTCTATTAGTAATTCTGCGGCAAGTCTAGCCCGCATAACGGCAGCTGGCTCACCTTCAGGAGTCACGCGGATTGTCGAGCGACCATCAATTATTGCCCGAATATAATGGTAAACGAACACACCACAGTCATAGTTGCAACGTGAGCATATAAATTTAGTTTAGTTTTTACGTTATTCCTTTAGAGAATTTATCATGAATTTAAGCATGATACTAACCTCCCAACTTGTTCTTCGCATTTGATTGCTTCATATCGGAATTTTCTACGCACATCTACAATCTTAAAATCATTTGCCCAGTAGTCAAAATATGTTATGATTTTATTTACAGGATCCTTATACGTGTCGTGGTCAGCCGAACTATAATGTCTCACGACCCTTTCATCCTCGTTCAAAAGGACTTCAGCTAGATGTCAGTGATCGTCCCTGACCAAAGGAATCAATAGACGCTCGATGCGGACGGCCATATATTTTTCAAGATAATTCAAAAACATCATGTAAAATTCAGGGTGATCGGCGTAGAGTGAATGCTGTAATCCAAGTAAAATGAGTTAACATGAATTAGACTTAACATGAAATGAAATTAGAGATAACGTGAAAATTAGAATTAACATGAGCTGGAAATAGGCTTAACATGAAATTTGGGGCTAACATGAACTGAAAATTAGACTTAACGAGAACTGCAATTTAGAATTAACATGAACTGGTAATAGACTTAACATGAACTGGTAATAGACTTAACATGAAAATTTGACTTAACATGATATGGAATTAGACTTAACATGATATGGAAATAGAATTAACATGAAAAGTAGACTTAACATGAACTGAAAATTAGAATTCACATGAGCTGGAAATAGGCTTAACATGAAAATTAGACTTAACATGATCTGAAATACTTACACAAAAGAACACTGACACCAGGCCATATTTTTTATCATAGGCTTCTTGCTGAAGCCTATCTAACACTGCTTCTTCCATCTCAGAATGAACCCGAAATTAGCATTCATTATAAATAAGGCTCATTCAATTTAGAAATTTAGAATCTTACTTTGTCGTCAAGCCGACCACCACGAAGCAAGTATAGCAGCTCATATCTGTTCATGCTGCTGTTAGCTATATCGATAACATCATACCTCCTGAAAAAGTGAGAATTATCATTTACCAGAAAATATATACACGCACATATATTGAGTTAACATATACTGCAATTAACTAAACATATATTCCAAAAACAAAAATTAATTAATTAATGGAAACTTACATATGACACCTTAGAGAGCAAAAATGTGTTAGAAATTTATTCTCTGTTGGGTTGAGTCTGCAGGATACCCAAGGTGGTATCCTATAATTGTGCAAGAATGTCCTCAAGGCTATCAAGAATGCGACGCTAAACCTCAAGGATCCGAATCCCCGCATTTAACTCTTTCAACAGAGATTCCTCATCCTCCGTCATTAAGTTCATCTTCAACACATCCCACTTGATATCTTGATTGTTGAAGTAATATTTGATGGGTGGGCTCTTAAGATCAGGGACAATCACTACCTCTTCAATTACAGATTTTTCTTGCTTCTTCTTTCCCTCTGTGTAAGGGGTCCTAACGTGCTGCGATCTCTTCGTAGCTCTTCTGCTTGGTGCCCTAATTTTCATGGGTTGGCTCTTCTTTGTGGCTACCTTCTTTCCTTTCTTTTGCATAGCTTTCGCTAGAACCTCCACAATGTCATCAACACCTTAATCACATCTTTATTTATAATTTCCTCCTCAATATTTTCCTCATTTTCTCCTCTACTCCTTTATTCTGATTTCCTCTCCATCTTTATTTAGGATTTCCTCCTTAATTTTTCCTCAATTTTCTCCTCTACTCCTTTATTCTGATTTCCTCTCCATCTTTATCTACAATATCCTCCTCAATCTTATTCTCAATTTTCTCCTCTATTCCTTTATGCACAATTTTCTTAGCATCGCCAAAATAATCTCCAACACTTGCCCTTTCTTCAAATTGATCTTCCTCTTCCTCCTCAGCTTCCTTCTGGTTTTCCCCCTCATTGGGGACTTCATCATCAACTTTTTCCTTCATAGGTTGTTCCTCTTTAGCTTTTTCCCTCATGGGGTCTTCCTCAACCTTATTCTTCATGGAATCTTCATCCGCAAGGTCATCTTCATCCTCTCCCTTCTCAGAATCCTGTACAATGCTTGTCGGAGAATGGTGTTCCTCTTCATCTACCCGTGGCTGCAACTTACTTATTTTTGGTAAATTCTTCTTAACTCTTTCCTTCAGCACCTCCGGGTCTATAACATCACCACTTCTTCCAAAATATTTCAATATTCCGTTGAGTCTTCTATTCTCAACCATAAATACTTGACAATATGTACTCTTCCTGCGTTTTGTCGCACTGAGTAATCGTCTGTAAAATTTAACAGAATTTCTCCAAAACATCAGTTGCTTCTCAATAGGCAGAGCCTCCACCTCCTCTTCCTTTTCAAAAGCATCGTCCAGATGCTTTGCAATGATCTGAGATTTTAAGAGATTAATAGAAATTAGACTTAACATGAACTAGAAATTAACTATTAGATTTAACTTGAAATACATAACATGAACTGGAAATTAGACTTAACATGAACTAGAAATTAAACTTACATAGCCTATTGAGTTCTTCTTGGCCTCCTCAATTTTCGGCTTTCTCGACCTCTTTACGCTTGACAGGAACTGAAAGTAGGATTAACAAGTATTAAAATTGGACTTAACTAAAATTTAAACTTAACATGAACTGAAAATAGACCTAACATTAATATTTGACTTAACATGAACTGAAAATTAGACTTAACATGAACTGGAATTTAGACTTAACATGGAATGGAATAGGCTTAACGCGAAAAATAGACTTAACATGAACCTAAAATTAGACTTAATGAGAACCGAATTTAGACTTAACATGAACTGGAATAGGCTTAACACTAAAAATAGACTTAACATGAACTTCAATTAGACTTAACATGAACTGAATTTAGACTTAACATGAAATGGAAAAATAGACTTAACATGAACTGAAAATTAGACTTAACGAGAACCGAATTTAGACTTAACATGAACCGAATAGGCTTAACACGAAAAATAGAATTAACATGAACTGAAATTTAGACTTAACATGAAAATTAGACTTAACATGAACTGAAAATTATACTTAACATGAAATAAAAATTAGACTTAACATGAAATAAGACTTAATGAAAACTTACATGGCCTATGGAGTCATTCTTCTCTGCTCCATCATTCTTCGCCTTTAATCTTAATCGGCTTGGGCTTGAAATCTTTCCTCGGGGGTTTGGGAGAGATGGCCCAACTTCCACAATAGGCTTTCTAGATGCATTATTGAAGCCGCTTTTGCCTTTGCTTTAATTGTCCCTTCCTAAAAGAACCAAATTTTTCCTCCGAGACCCAATTTGTCATTGGAGGCGGCATCATCCTTGATGGCATATCTCCTTATGCCTGGTCATCTCATAGTACCAAAGTCGTAGTAATACATTCACCATTCCAACTATGATCGAGATCATATTCACCATTAACCTTAAAACATTAAAATAACTAGACTTAACATGAAAGTAATTAGGATTAACATGAACTAAATTAGACTTAACATGAATCAAATTAGACTTAACATGAAAGGCCTAACACTTCACAAAGGAGCAATGTACGCTTAGTAGAAAATTAAATAGACTTAACATGGAACTTACGGTATCGATGGCATGCATCCGTGGATATATGTAACCCCGGCTTCTTCAAACCTTCGAGCAACATTTATGCCTCTAATAATTTCTTTATAAATGAAGTCACCCCATGCGACTTTGTTCACCCTCTCAATGCTATCCAGATACTTCAAGACTATTCTAGGAAAATCATCCCCGCTTCGGGCACCATATCATCGAGCGATAAAGAATTTGCGGAGAACAAAGTCTTGATATCCTTCTTTTCGTTGATTCCACTAGACTTTCTAGCAGATCTTCAACATATCTTCTCATGCTAATGTCGCCTTTTCTTTTTTCCGCCCTTGTCATCTTTAAAAGTTTAGAAAAATATTGCACCCACATTCTCGCGACTTGAGTCCCTATTCTTCAAAATAATCTCACCAGAATTGGAAATAAAGTATGATTACGGACCCAATCCACGCCAAAATTAATAACTTTCTTTTCCCGAATATGCATCGTGGATAGAAAATGTTCGTTTATCACCACGTAAAACTCAATACGTGCTCAAGTGTTTTACGATCATGTAGGAGCACTAAATTGTATATAGTGCTCAAATGTGGATCCACAATAGGCATCCACGTGCCATTGACGAATCTTTGGGCCAAGCCGATTCATAAAATCACAATAAACCCTAATAACGGCCGTTGGCCTAATATCTCCAAAGAAATTTCACCAACTATTTTCCGAAAATAAATTCAAATGTAAGCGCTTAATTAGACTTAACATGAACTTAACTTAGACTTAACATGAATCAAATTGGACTTAACACTAACTAAATTAGACTTAACACCTAATAAAGTTGGAATTAACATGAAAAATAGACTTACCATGAAAAGACATTAGACTAGCCATGACCTGAATTTAGACTTAACATGAACCTAGTTTAGACTTAACATGAAACCAATTAGACTTAACACAAATAAAATTGGAATTAACATGAAAAATAGACTTAACATGAGAAGACATTAGATTTGACATGAACTGAAATTAGACTTAACACGATTTAGGTTTGACTTAACATGAACTTCTTTTACGAATTAAATTAGACTTAACATGAAACACAAATCGGTTAACATCAAACTCTTTTTAAATATCATGAAACTCGGGTTAACTCTCCTGTATAGGATTAGAATTAACATGAAACTCGGTTTGGATAACATCCAAAGGGGTTAAGTTCTTTAATTAAGAAAAACCTAGCACTTACTTCTTTTGGGGGTTGGAATCATCCCCTTCTTGTCTTCTCTTTCGGCCTCGACCTCGTGGTTCTCCCCTTTGCATTACCAACAGGGTCTTCGACGCTTCCTCAGTGCTGCCTTTCCCAGATGATTCAAGACGTGCGGCGGATGCCTGTGATTTCGCTTCATCTTTCTCCTTCTGTCCGCCATGAATTTCGACTTCGAAATCGTTAACCGAGGCTTCCTTCGACGACATTTTCCTGGCGAGAGCGAAAACCCTAGATCGAAATTAGAGATGTTTGGGATTTTTCCGGTGGTCGCTGAACAGTTGAAGGCCAAGAGGGAGAGAGAGAGTACTTGAGTGGAAGGGGAGGCGCGGTTACCGAAGTTCGGTCACGCCGAGGGTAGGATAGTAACTTCAGTGCTATCTTTCTCTCTCGCCACATGGCGTGATTTTTGGGGCTCGGACACAAATACGGACTGTATTTGGGGCCGAAACACATGGCCCAAAATACAGAGGGCCCGGTCACATGGGCTTCCCATTTTTGGGGCCTGGACACAATTTTCCCTTGAATTTATTCAAACTTGAATGAAAAGCTCGTTTATCTCTTGTTTACTTGCTCATCCATCTTTCCAGCTAGAATATATGTAACTTATAGACAAGGATGGATCCAAAGTTTTTCCTGTGGAGTCACATATACAATTATACAAATAATTAATAAAACATAGGGTGTTTCAATATTAGTCCCTTAAATCTGTCATATATTGAAATTAGTCTCTCAAATCATTGAAATTGCTATTAGGTCCCTAATTCTTCTGTTATTTTGAAATTAGTCACTCAAAATTGAAATTGCTATTATGTCCCCAGTTTTAAAGTCATTTTGAAATTAGTCCTCTAATCAAGATTAGATGTAGCTATTAAAACGATTAATTAGAAACAACTTATGAGCATTGGGGGCACTGGGGGACCTAATATCAATTTCAATAATTTGAGGACTAATTTCACTCTAATTGTTACTACTATTATTGATTAGAGGGACTGCTTTGAAAAAACTTAAAATTGAGGGGCTTAATAACAATTTCAGTTATTTGGGGACTAATTTAAGAATAACTTAAGAATTGAGATAGCTAATAGAATTTTCAACGAATGGAGGCTCTAATTGTAAAATATGAATGATTTAAGGGACTAATATAAAAACCCTAAAATATTATATATATATATATATATATATATATATATATATATATATATATATATATATATATATATATATATATATATATATATATATATATATATATATATATCAACAGAAAAACTTATTTATGTAATAATCACAAATATCTAAATATATAATATTTATTATCTAGATTGTTGTGCTGAAATGAGCATGAGTTGATTTTGGATGAGTTGATTTTGGATGGATGACGAGTGACAACTTATTGGGCTGAAATAAATATGTGGTTAAATGTACATTAGTATAGGAGCTAGGTAGTTAATTCGGGGGCACCTATGAAAATACTAAGAGGGCACCTCACAAAATTATTATGGTAAAATTTAAAAAAGTTTAGCACATGTGTGGTGGCATCAATGTGCCCCTACTACCCTCTCCTTGGATCCTGTCCTTGCTTGTAGATATTAGAACTTTTTCTAGAATTGGAATCGTGTGCAGGACTGCAGCGTAGATGTTCGGAGTATGGTATCCTGTTTGTTTTCATCTTATTACGGTCAAATATGCATGCGGCATGGTACATGACTTCCAACATCAGCGTGTATTACAAACATAATTGAATGATTTTAAGAAATCTTTGGTATCACCCTAAATGCAGCAACTGAGATAACTTTTATATCACATGATTAAAATGGAAAACAAAGAAAATTTTCCACTGATTTTTCTGCAAGGATAAATTTTATATCCACATTTATAGTTATACACTAAAATGAAGTACAATTATTTTGATGATGTGCACTTATTTGCAATCAGTTCACTCCGTGTTTTTAATATTTTGCAGGGATCATGGTATGTTTTGCAGTTAATTACTTTGATTTTTTATGTGCTTTTTTCTTTCTTACTAAAAATAAGTCTTAAAGTTGAAAAATGTTGAGATAGTTGTATTTGTATGTCGAGATTCCACCACTTTGTCGATTTGAGTGTTGCCTTTCAACTGAACATATAAAATGTTTAATGCTTATGTATCGCTTAACTGCCAACTACCTGCAAGCATAAACGGATTTGGGAGAAATTTGAGTAATTGAGAAAAGCAATAGGTCTGCACAAAGTTTTCCTATTGTACCTATGCTAAGAAAGAAGCCAGAGGAATGTTTTTTTACCGTTCCATCATCAAAAATAAAGCACACCTGAGAAAACAAGATATGCATAACTATATATCCGAAAATTAAGTCAAAGTCATCTGTATGAATTATAGTTAAGAGCTGACTAAATAAACATAAAACAATTGTACTACCTCACTGATCATTTGATCGAAAAGAAAATCTACATAAATTATACCAACCTAAACTGAATTGAAATCTCAAAACAAAAAATCATTCACAAATTCGCAACATATTCATTACTGAAATTGCTCAAGCACATATCTAAAGGAGCCTAATTTC
Source organism: Asparagus setaceus (assembly GCA_012295165.1). Lineage (NCBI taxonomy): Eukaryota > Viridiplantae > Streptophyta > Magnoliopsida > Asparagales > Asparagaceae > Asparagus > Asparagus setaceus. The sequence goes on from CM022707.1 coordinate 29,541,195, forward strand.
AAAATATGAGGTACAGAGGAAATATTAGGTACTGATACTATCTGGCATTTGATTTAAATTTAGAATAGGTGGCGGAAATGAACCAACCAACTAGTTTATCGGTTGCTCCTCTGATTATCTAGTCATATTCGACCGATAGTTATTTATAGTAAGAAAATACTTTTTAGTATTGGGTTCATAAATGAATAAAATTTAACCAGATTTGACTATTAACCATTCATTTACATTTTATTTCTATAAATTTAAAGTTTGTAAACTTTATTCATCTCAATTTTTGTACACATCATACCCTATAGGTGAGAGTTATTGAAATATCAACTAATTTTTAATTTAAGTACCAGATTTGTACATCATAATCATAAAGAAAATATATATAAGTTATGAATTTAAATGATATTTTAAAATCAACTTTTTTTATTTAACCAAATAAAAACATTTTCTTAATTAAAGAGTTTGAATTGATCTAATAGTAACTTATCGATAGAACTTGCCAACAGAGAGGTCTTATGCAGAGAAAATATCAACCGGCTTGATCTGCTGACTAGGGTTGGCACTGGGCTGGGTCGGCCCATGAACCCGCTCTCTCGCGCTGCTCTTGGGCCCCTCTCTATCCGGCCCAGTGCAGGATGGGCTCGACTCGGCCCGCTATAGTGGCGGGCAGCGAGACCAAGCTGGGTCGACCACAACTAATGCGGGCTAGCAACCCGCTCGGCCCACAAGGCCCAGCGAGCGAGCTGGGCCTACATGTGGGCGGGTTGCCCCGTTCATCCCATCCCGTGGACTCGCATTTGTGTGTTTGTTTTTTTCCTTATGTTTTGTTGTAATTTATTTTCTTCTCGTATTTTTTTAACTAGTCAAATAATTATTTGCTGCCCATTGATATAGAACTTGCTCCGAACCACATTAAATCTCCATGTTTACGATGTTTCTCTCTGTCGTTGTATACGAATATACAATTTTACTTAATAAAATAATTTTTATATTTATTATAATCCTCACATTTTTTGGTTTGTCATTTATATATAACTTTTAAGCATTAAACAATACTTAAAAACTATCGAATCATAATTTTAAATTTTAAATTTAAAAAGCAATAAAAAAAGGAAATAAGTGAACCATGCGATCCGGCTCCTGACATATAGCACGTCCTGCTTGTTCCCAGTTCTGCGAGTGGGTTGGGTTGAGCTTTAGGCTTGGGAACAAGCTGGCAAAATCATTCTGCTGATCCCACTGCTAGCCGCGAGCTGGCTTGCCCTGTTCTGGCCTGCACAAGCCAGCTCGTCTCGTTGCCCACCCTACTGCTAACAAGTCAATGATATAACTTAGTTCCCTCCAATATTTCAAAACAAAACATTTTCCTCTCCACTTTATAACATATGGCGAAAATTAACTAGAAAATAGTGTCCACTTTAAAAATAGAAAAGTACCGGGAAAAACAATATGAGAAATTATAAATTATAAATTTAGTCTTTCTTTTCCTATCGCGCAACCAGTTTTATTGTGAAGGTAGTCCCCAAGTAGTTATTTGGGTCATCACTTAAAAATTTGCATCAAATTCATGATAGAAACATGAATAAGACATGAGCCACTTCGCCGATCATTCTTTTCGTGCATGAAACTTGCATGTATAACCATAGGCGGATTTAGCATGGGGACAGTGGGGGCAATTGTCCCCACTGACCCCAACAAATTTTTATTTAGTATTAGGCCCAATTAGTTAATTATGGACATACTGGTCATATTTTTAAAAAATCCATCATTTTGACAAGAAAAAATCAATTTATATACCCATAATATTCACTACCAGAAAAAAAAGAGGGTTATAAAAGTTAATGCAGGAGAATGCAATCGAGAGGGATAGATCTGCAAAATAGGTAGGTATTGGGGTTAGTGGGGGGAAACCCCAATTCTAAAATACCTAAAAAACATGAGGGGTATATATGAAAAATACCCTAAAACAATTCGGGTTAGGTTTTATTGGTGGAAACCCGAAACCCTTTCTTTTACAACCTTGTACTGTACAAGGTTGTAAAAGAGAGGGTTTCAGGTTTCCACCAATAAATTGTACATCCAAAAAACCCAAGCATCAGGATTGTAGAGTTCTCGATTGATCAAAATCAAGGGAGAACTAATGGGCGCCATGGCCTCATGATGATCTATTGATCTTCGATTCCAATTTGACCCCTAAAAATGTAGGTTTTTCCTTCTTTTTCCTCAATCTCACTCTCTGAAAAGCATATGTTTACTTTTTTAGTGGATACAAATGATTGCTTGTGCGGGCCGCCACTCCAAATCTGTTTGCAAAACTAGGGTTTTTTTCCTATATGTTTTCCTTTGCCCAGTTTTAATTATACAATTAAGCCAAAAAGGACATATTTTGCTTAATTTTAATTTTTGTGAGTGAATTTAAATCCATGCAATTAATTTGTGTTAGTGAATTTGAGTCAATTGTACAATTATATAATTAACTATTGAGTTATCTTTTTCGATACTGCAATTTTGTTGTTGTAGGAAGCAATAGAGTGAGCTACAACTTACTGCTTGTGTTTATAATTGAATGGAACAAATAGATGTATATACTTCTGAATGTTATAGCTAGCTTGTAGCAATTATAGTCTGTTCACTATTTCACATTCTGAAAACTGAGTAAGCTTGAATTTCCGTTAATGAATTTGAACAGCTGTGTACTTGTTAATAACTTAGATACTTAGAGAAATATTTAATATACTAATATACTTATGTTATTGTTTGCATTCTAGATTCTAGTAATAAAGAAGTTTTTTAAAAGAAAGTGTCGTGAGGAGCAACCATCTATTCCTCAACCATCTTCTTCAAAGAATTTTTGTTTAGAAGTTGACTTGAAGGATCTTATACTAGTTGTATTTGTAGCTAGTGATCTTGCCCCCACTGACAAAATTTTCTGGATCCGCCTCTGTCAGTATAACTCGCATGATTCAGAGATAGTAGTCTACAAAACTACATTCGTTTCAGTGAGTACTCAAACAGTGTAGTTTACAGTCCAACAACAGTACATAAAGTTGAGAAAAATCTGTGCTAAATAGCACTTAGATACCTTACAGTTTTCACGACTCTGCACTTATACACCCTATCTACTTTTTCTTGACATTTGAATACCCTTTTTTTTTAAAGTAGCATTTTACTACCCTGTGTTAGTTGTTATGACAAACCCCAGGATAAACTAAAATCAATCACACGAAAGCACAAAAATATCGAGAACACACGAACACAAATATATACGTGGTTCGGCTTGTAGCCTACGTCCACGGGCGAAGGAGGAGAATAGCTTTACTAAATTGTGAGGAATACAAAGTAGAATCTCTCAATCACTCAATCCCAAATCACACCCTGATAATCTCAATACAATCTCTCTCAAACAAAGGAACAAAAGAGAGCCTATAATTACCAACCAAGAGTTGATCGAAAACCCCTTAACAAGATGTGGGTTTGATGCAGGTAATCCCAAAAAGCCTTTTGCCTTTCTCTGCCTATAACTCTCGATTGCTCAGGAAATCATCACAGGGGTTATGCATATTATATATGATGCTGCTGCCGCCTCAATACCTCTTGGATCACAGCTTCAAGAATTGTAGCCAAATACTAACTCTAGAGTCCTTAACAAGCTTGACCTTATCTCTGCTAGTTCTCATCCAATGAGAATTCAAGTAACAACAACCCATGTGCATGGATTGCTACTCTTGACATGAGAGCCAAGATGCTTTAGGACAGTCCAATTATTTTAGAATTCTAATCACCAACTTAATGTTAACTAATCCAACTTCTTAAGACATTAGCTGGCATGAAGTCTCGGCCATATCAACCAGGCCAATCAAAGAACCGGATTTGAAATCAATATTTGAGTCATAATATAACATTAGTGAACATCGAAATTATCTTTAAACGTTGGAATTCTCCTGAAAAAAATTCATATGACTTGCATACGATAAAAATTGATCAATTATATCCTTAAAGTTGGTTTAAAAAAATAACTCCTTTTTAACTTTGTTTGCTTCCACCTTAAGTCTGCCTTAAAATTAGTAGTTACTCCGATTCAACCAACTTTAGGGATCTAATAGATCAAATTTTATCACATGCAAGTCACATGGAAATTTTTAGGAGGACGTTCCCATGTTTAATGGAAAAACTCAAATGGTTAACTAAAAGGAGGTAGTAGTATACTACCATAAGAAACAATAGGATATTTAAATCTCAAGAACAAAAAACATAAGGTAGATAAGTGCAAGGTCATGTAAATTATTAGTATTCAAGTGCTCTCTAGACAAAAATCTAAGAACAAGTACGTATCACTTTCAAAACATAAGCAATATTCTGTGGCAACCCTCACCAGGGACCTGGATAGTGGACATCTCTAGGGAAAAAATTCAGTTGAGATCGATGTTGTTTAGTATTTGATATTCTTCTCTAATGAATTTTTGTGATTTTAATTTGAGGATTTTCTATCTTTCATCATTTTTGACTGATGAATTAATCAGGTTTGCATATTGCACTGTTTTCCAAAACAAAATAGTTAGGCACATGGAAAAGATTAAGATGATACAGAACTACAGAGTATGAGCAAGAAAAGTCCCACTAGAGATTATCTTCTTTGAAATAATAATTACTCAAAAGAAATATAAAATTAGGTAAAAAATAGTGAGGAACCAAAACAACAATAAACAAATTGGAACAAGAGAGGAATTCGAGCTTTACCGCATTAATAACGTGCATTTATATATAGTTTTTATATATAATTATATATCAGTCTCCCAAATCTTTCATATTTTAAATTAGTCATCAAGATCTGATATTTTGAAATCCCAAGAGTTCTTTTAAACCAGAACTTGTGTACTTTATATAGTACTAGTATAGTGCACGTGCAATGCACGTGGCATACTTATTTTATATTCTAAATTTTTTCGTGGGCAGGAAGGAAGTGTACTGGCTTGAAGGAAAAAGATAAAGATTTATTTCTAGAAAATTATTGGAAAGAAGTTTTGAGTGTTTTAGTACGTATATTTACAAATAAAATGAGTATGAATGGTTTAGAAATCCATATGAATAAGGGTAACTAATTTTTGACTGATTCGTTGCTATTGACTTTTGAGGCTGAGCATGGTATAATGGTATAATTGTAGAACTAATCGATATTGAGAACAAAAGTGATGATAATTGTTATAGTAATATATTATGTAGATAGATTATAGATGTGATGTGAAGCAAAATATGTAGATTTTGTAGCAGTTTATACATACCTAGTAACACATATCTTAATATAATGTAGAAAATGTCTATTTCACTTTTAAAAATTTGTTCATCACAACCTAAAGTAAGGGTATAGGCTTACAAATAGTATTTGAATTGGGACATACATAGATGTAACAGTTGTTTCTAGGCATGCATCAATATAACTATATGACAAAACTTATAATAGTTGTTTGCAATATTATATATATATATATATATATATATATATATATATATATATATATATATATATAGAGAGAGAGAGAGAGCAAGGCTCCTATGAACTTAAGTTCATAATGAATAGTGGTGCACCAACTTTTCTAACCACTCATCTTGTTTTGGGATCCGTGAAAGATATAAAGGCCACTTTGAGATTTGTGCATATCTTGATTTCACGGATCCCAAGGCAAGATCAATGGATAGAAAAGTTGGTGGATGACTATTCCCTATCCGTGAAATTAAGATATATATATATATATATATATATATATATATATATATATATATATATATATATATATATATATATATATATATATATATATATATATATATATAGAAAAAGGAATATGAGGTGGCGGCTTATTTAGTAAAATGAGCTACCCACTAATGGGTATAGTCTTTAGGCCCACCTACTTGTCACATCCATTGAGTGTGGGGTATTGTGTAAGTGAGTGGTAGCTCACTTTACTAAATGAGTGCTAGCTCATATTCCTTAATTCCATATATATATATATATATATATATATATATATATATATATATATATATATATATATATATATATATATATATATATATATATATATATATATATATATATATATATATATATATATGAGCTCCTATAAACTTAAGTTGATAGGGAATAGTCATCCACCAACTTTTCTATCCATTGATGTTGCCTTGGGATCCGTGAAAGATATAAAACCCACCTTTGAGATTTGTGCATATCTTGATTTCACGGATCCCAAGGCAAGATCAATGGATAGAAAAGTTGGTGGATGACTATTCCCTATCCGTGAAATTAAGATATATATATATAGAAAAAGGAATATGAGGTGGCTTATTTAGTAAAATGAGCTACCCACTAATGGGTATAGTCTTTAGGCCCACCTACTTGTCACATCCATTGAGTGTGGGGTATTGTGTAAGTGAGTGGTAGCTCACTTTACTAAATGAGTGCTAGCTCATATTCCTTAATTCCATATATATATATAGAAAAAGGAATATGAGGTGGCTTATTTAGTAAAATGAGCTACCCACTAATGGGTATAGTCTTTAGGCCCACCTACTTGTCACATCCATTGAGTGTGGGGTATTGTGTAAGTGAGTGGTAGCTCACTTTACTAAATGAGTGCTAGCTCATATTCCTTAATTCCATATATATATATATATATATATATATATATATATATATATATATATATATATATATATATATATATATATATATATATATATATATATATATATATATATATATATATATATAGCAAGGCTCTATAAACTTAAGTTGATAGGGAATAGTCATCCACCAACTTTTCTATCCATTGATGTTGCCTTGGGATCCGTGAAAGATATAAAACCCACCTTTGAGATTTGTGCATATCTTGATTTCACGGATCCCAAGGCAAGATCAATGGATAGAAAAGTTGGTGGATGACTATTCCCTATCCGTGAAATTAAGATATATATATATATAGGAAATAATGTATATGAAGTGACAGCTCATTTTACTAAACGAGCTATCAAGAGATAGTCATGTGGGGAGGCCCACCTTGCTAGTCACATCAAAAGGTGTGGACCTCACCACTCTATCTCTTGGTAGCTCATTTAAGAAATGAGCAAAGAACCTCATATACATCATTCCCATATATATATATATATATATATATATATATATATATATATATATATATATATATATATATATATATATATATGAGCTTAAACACCGGAAAAATCATGATTTCTGAAAAAAGCATGATAAACATTCAGTTTGCAGTGGTAAACTAAAGAGACCAACTATAGTTACACAGCTAAATAGTTAGGGTTATCTAGATATTAGTTCCTGAATTTTTCAGTAATTACATATTAGTCCCACAAAACTTTGTAATTGCTCCCCTAAATGGTTTTGGAACTAAATAGTACCATTGGATTGAACACATCCTTGGTTTCATCTAAATCTTCAATTCTGGTTAATGGATCCCCCTCAAAAATTTTCATCAGCAGTAGGGGCTTAAAGCAAGGTGACCCATCCCCTATGCTTTTTATTCTTGCAGCTGATGTTTTAAACAAAATGCTCTCCTCAAGTGTAGCTGCTGGGGATCTCTCTGAATTGCACCTTAAAGGTGAATTAAACAACATTAGACCTTTGCAGTTTGCTGATGACACTCTTATCATGTGTAGAGCCACTTTCAAAGACATTGCTATTCTTAAATTTATTTTTTATTTATTTGAGGAGATTTCTGGATTGGGTATTAATTATGCTAAGACCAGTCTCTTCTACTTTGGTAGATCTAACATCAAAGGTTCTCTTTAAGCCCCCTTTTAAATATCTTGGTTTACCCTTGAAAAGGGGATCTCTCTCTAAAAGAGATTGGCAACCTCTCTTGGACAAGTTCTCCGAAAAACTATCCATGTGAAAAAGTAGACATCTTTCTATTGGTGGTCGTATAACAATTGTTAACTCTGTTCTTTCATCTCTTCCTCTATATTTTTTGTCTTTTTTAAGCTCCCTGTGTGGCTTGTCAAGGCAATGGATAGGATACGGCGTAATTTTCTTTGGGGAGGTATTAGTTCAAATTCAAAAGGTAAAGCAGTGGTTAATTGGAGAATAGTGCGTAAATCCAAAAGTGAAGGGGGTTTGGGTGTCATCAAATTTTCTAATTTCAATATTGCTCTCCTTTCTAAATGGATGTGAAAATGTTTGCAAAATAGCTCCCTTGTTGGAAACACCTTAGCTTCTTTGTATTCAAGAGGTTACCCCAACTAATTTTGCACACCACCAAATAGTTCAGCCTCTAAAATATAGCATGATGTTTTCTCTTCTAGCAATGCTCTTGTGAGTCTAGTTCAATGGAAGTTAGGGGAGGGTGCCAACATTAGGTTTTGGAAAGATAATGGTCTGGTCCCAATTCTTACGCTTCTTTGTTCCCCTTGGCATACAAGTTATCACTCTCCTTAAATGTATCTGTCAGATCTCAGGGTATCTTTTGTGGTAACGTTTGGAGGTGGCATCCTATTATGCGCAGGCCTGTATTTGCCGAAGAACGAAGGGCAATTCATAATTTGAAAATATATCTTTCACTTTTTAGCCCAGCTGTGAATAATGCAAGGGATGAGCCACGGTGGCCTTTTCATCCCTCTGGTCTGTTCACTGTTAGCACCTTATATAAGGTTCTTAACAGAGGGGGTACTTCTTTTGAAAGCAATATCTTTATATGGAAATCTATTGCTCCTCTTAAGGTGAAAATTTTCATGTGGATCCTCTACAAGAGGAAATTGCAAACAAAGTATAACTCGATGAAAAAAAGTTGGACAGGTGATACAAATTGCTCTTTTTGCCATGATAATATTGAGACTAAAGGTCACCTTTTTTTCAACTGCTCTTTTGCCAAGGAGGTTTGGAATTACTACACCCATATGCTTGATTTGGATTTATATTCTTACAATTTCGGTTCCTTCATCTCTGATAAGGAGTTTGCTATTTATGGACTATTTTGCTCCCTACTATCTGTTGGTGCATGTGGCAAGCTCGTAACAATATGATCTTCAATGGGGTTTCTTCCAGTAAACTGGCTTCTAATTTAGCCCACTTCATCATGTCTTGGTCAGGACAATCAACAAACCGCAAGGCAATAAAGATCAATGAGATAGCTAAGGAGAAGAGCATTGCGGCTTTGCTGTTGGATGAAGCAGGTGATGCTAATACTGAAGCTCAAGTGGGGGCGAATTTCTAATGCTTTTGCTCAATCTTTTGCTCTTCCTTTCTGATCTCTATTTTTTTGGGTTGTATTTATTTTTAACTCTTGTGAAGCTTAACTTATAGTAAGCAACTGTTTTGAACAATATTTTGTAATCTTCCTTGCTAGCGCTGGATATCTTTGGAGTAGTTTATAATTTTTTATCAAACATCTATGATTCTTGTGTCAGATGACGACAAGGTCCACTCCCAGTCGATAGAAAATGAACTGTTTGCTAATTATTACTTCTTAGTCCAGTTTTATCCCTCATTTTTTATCAAGTCTTTTTAATGAATGCTTTTGAACAGGGCATCTCGCCCTGTTTTTACCTTCAAAAAAAAACTTTGTAATTGCTCGCAAGTCCATCAAATCCTAAGGGTTCTTACAAAGAAGCTGAAGGACAGAAGTGTCACAGCTAAAAAATAATGTAATTGATTTCCTCTTAGTACGAGGGATGGAATCATGTTGTCATACATACGGTCCAAAAGAAAAGAAAAAAATATTTTCCAAAAAGATTCAATTTGGCCTATTAGAAAAAGCCTCTGCTTTAACTACAAAAATGTGGATACCTGAACGTTGCTCCCCTTCTCATCCATATCATTTGATTAGCCAAATCCGAACACTTCTTTCTATAGTTGCTCGGGGTAGGGGATAGTTTTAGAGGAATAGTTTAATTATCACCACTCTTTTAAAAGATGCAAATTCACTAAATTTTGAGGTTATATATGGAAGAATTGTTTTTTAAAATTTCAGCTATGACCTGTTTGTTGTAATAACAAAGTAATTTAAAAAGGACACAAGAGCAAAGAAGCCCTTAACATCACCATTCGAGAGCTTGAACCCCATAGCCAGAATTACATCGCCAAATATATCACAATTCATCGTATATGCAACTGAGAGAACTTTTTTTAAACATCAAACAACAGTATGGATCAATTAAATCAGAAATTTGAGTTTATATAATAAAACATACCTTCCTTTTGGTTCTCAACTCCTTAATCACAGTTCCAACAAGCTCTTGATCTTGTAGAGCTCCTTATTGGCTTTTGTATATTCTGACGTTGAGGTTGCTCGCTATCTGTAATAAATAGTAAAATAATTTTTTTTTCCCGAATATCAATCCAAATTATTTTTTCAGAAGGTCTAATTTTAACCTGGTTAATTTGGCCATAAAGGTACGCACCCTTCTGTTCGATCATGACCATTCGATAGCTTCTCCATTATCTTGTGATTCTGGTTGCAAATTTGAAACTTATGATAAATTCAAAGGTAAAGTTATAAGTTTTTCTGTGAGATTTGATACCTGTTGACTATGAGAGATAAGGAAATTGTGAAGAATGAGAGGTTGCAAGTGATTGCGTTCGAGTGGCTCGAGCTTCAATAGCAAGTGACCCCTAACAAATAATGGGAAATTGCTCAGCTGCCATTGCTCAAAATCGAACTTAACGAATATTGTGAGAGTCACCTTTGTAATCCCAAGCACTCACCATGATCAAACTGATTTTAATTGAGAGAGAAAGATGCAACTCCACCTTTGGAATTCCAAGCAGGCTCCATTTTAATAGATTTTAATTGAGAGTAAAAGCCACGTCTCCACCTTTGAAATTAATTAACTCTCCATAATTTATTTAGTTGATTTTAATTGAGAGAAAAAGCCATAACTCAATCTTTGGAATTCAGAGCAAGCAATTTGGTTTAATACATTACCCTCTATATTTTAGTGCACATAATATAGTTTATAAGATGTTACATAACTGGTTTGAAGGGGGTATGGTTTTATGTAATTATTACATTTGATGATTTAATTAATTAAATTGGGTTGCATATTTATTTGAGTGCAATATGGTGATTTGAGTGAATTTTGAAAGATATTTTGGGAAATCAAAAGTTTTGACACTCATATTCTCTTTTATAAGTAGTATAGATTATGAATTTATATGCTTGGAAACAATAGAAGCATATGCTTGAGATTGCAGGGCACATACTGTTTTGAGTTATTGGACATGATTGTATGTTTATAGTCATGGTTAATGCCTCTCTATAAATTGAGGATGATTTATCCTCAGTTTTGTGTTGAAATTTGAAGGGCAATACTTATCATTGAACTTCTTCTCATTAACTAAATAAAATAAAATGACCCCAGCAAGAGATTGATACCACATGGTAAAAATTTTAGAAAGGCAGGTTGCATCTTTGAACTAGCCTAGGCTTCATATGACCCTACCGCATAGTTATTGAACCAGCAATTGGCATGTCACTAAACCAAAAATACGAGCATAATATGTGCGCAGTAGCTTATCATTATGTTTGTTTTTAATACAAATCCAACTCAACTATAATAAGGACGAGTAGGCTTCCTATGATAGCCACACATGGGGCAGTGAAGTTACTTCACTGCCCCCGCTGTTTTACACAGCATGTGGCTCAGAACCTCGGTGCGGGAGGTTCTGATAGGAAGCCTACTCGAGTACTATACTATATAGAGATCAATGTCAGGGAAGCAAAACTCATGAGGCCGGTGTACAGAAAAAGTAATGCAGGATTTTAAAAGCTGCAAACAGAATTTGGCATACACTAAACAAGATAAACATTTCAATATAGTTTTCTTCAATGAGGCTGTATAACTGGAGAAAAGAGCGCTAAGGCTAGACGTAATTAGTCATGATACATTGCAAACTAGCGCACACATTTTTTTTCATAAACAAGTGACATGAGTCGAGGTAAGCAAGCAATCTCAGCATGAACAACAACAACACAGATTTTCAATACAATAGTACAGAAATCTGTACAAACACCCTCTAATTTAACCAGGGTTTACAGTATACGCATTTTCCAAAAACTGCATTCCTATCTCATGCTATCCTAGACGTTCCCTTTGTACAGTATATTCATACACATCTACAAGACTCAATTCACAATACATGAGCCAGCCTAAATTTCATAATTATACAACCAAATGTGCAGACAAAAGGCATTGCATGGAACACTTGAGAAGCTTTTAAAGCTCCAATCTGCGGGGAAACAGGCCTTTGTGCAGAGGAAGCCTTTTAAAGTTGCCAGCCTCGAGGCACAGAAGCATAGCTCTGCTCATGATAAAAGAACACAAAAGCATAGTTCCGCTTCTAACAAAAGCATCAGCTAGAGGGGAACCATCATTCATCGAGCACAGAGCAGGACTCAATAAATCAACAATAGAAGGCCATAAATGAAACTGAGCATGTACAAATGATAATAACTTATCATAACTGTATTCCCTTCTTTTTGGAACTTTGATAAGCAGAAACTCAGCTCAATTGATCCTCCCTGACTGGTCGATAAGAATACCAATGTGGTCTCCACATAGTGCCCGTGAAATATTGCCAGGCTCTAGTAAATTAAAGAAAACAACTGCACAGACAAATCCACAATCCTCAACAAAGTTTGTTCCTACAAGTAATTGGGCTGCATATTTTAAAAGATGAGGACTAACCAGGAATGTTATTCTCTGCACAAAATGTCATAGTTGTCATGTCCATAGCAGAAAAGCCTCTTGAGTCAAGATCCTTAAATGAAATGTGCTCAAATGCATCGCTGTTGGTTCTGGAATGACAATCATAACCAACGTCCATGTTTGTGCCCTTAAGGAGAACATCAGCGTTAACTGCAATATATAAAAACCACATCAGATTTATCCTTCCACAAGAAATTTGGCGATGGAGTTAAAAGAGATGGTTGTGGGAGAACCTTGAACCTTAATGTAAAATGTTCGGGGTCTACGAAAACAAGGAAGAAAAACCTGAGCATTTTTTTTATTAAAACTGAAGAAAGAAAACTGGGCTAATCTTTTCTTGAAGATTTCTGGAGAAAAACACTTAAAATAGTGAAAAATAACAACAGAACCTCAGCACCCCCAATAATAATAATAATAAGGAAAAAAACAAAAACAAAAACAAAAACCCTCTTTCCTTCCCTATGTCCTCTTTCTTACCATAGCTTTCTACCCAACTGAATATGACCAGAGAAAAAAGAAAAAGAGAATATTCAATAAGAATGCTTCTGTTTTTAGGTCAGCGTACTTTCTGAGGCCCTCAGGGCAGCTGCAGTATCAGTGGTTAAGAGAGGGTTTCCCATTCCAGCACCAATTCCCCCAAATATTACAACTCTTCCTTTTTCAAGGTGCCGAATGGCTCGTCGCCTGATGTAAGGTTCAGCAATCTCTTGCATCATAAATGCAGTCTGTACACGCGTCTCAACACCAATTTTGTCTAATGACGCTTGAAGCAAAAGAGAGTTCATCACTGATGCCATCATTCTGTTATATAAGTGAAGAGGCATATGTTAAAGTCAAGATAGTAAAATCTCTCATCAGTTAAAATGATGCAAATCACAATTTCCCTAAAAATGAAGCATATGCAGATTCCCACAACTATGTAAGTTCATCAAGCAAAAATACATCAGCAAAATTAATCAAATATGTGGGAATTTCTTCCTATTCTCTGTGGAATCATTGTCAGATATATACTGCACAGGGTCATATTGATAATAACTGACAGCAACTTGGTACTATAAAACTCCTATTTCCCTCATTGCCACGCACCTGAGTAGTCTAAGACTCTGAGATAATTGTTTTTGTACATCTTTGATACATACCGAGCAGTCAACTGCAATTATATAAAAGGAAAATAGATGTGATTCATAGGTGACTTCTGATGACACACTGACAATGAAAAAGGAGACCAAGTGGAGAATGAAAAGAAAGATAGCGAAGAGATCAAACGAACCCTCGATCTTGCTCAAACAAACCAGACATCCAGAACAATTTGGAAGCTACCAAACAATAAACGGGATTTCTCTTATTGGACAATATTCATGACAAAGTTAATCAAGTTGAGAAGCTATAGTGGAGCTACAAGTGAATGAGTCGAGAAGAGTCTTGCCGAAGAGGATCAGCAGAGGGAGTCCGTAGCAAAGCATCATAGTGCCTTGAGGGTTATGGCAACATCTTGGCAACAAAACTCAATAATTGCATGGTTGAAGAATGGTGATGCAAACACCAAAATTTTCACCAATCAAGTTGACAGAGAAGTTGCATTTAGAGGATCAAGAATGTAGATGGTGTGTTTGTGCAAGAGCCCACAGAGATCAAGAAACTCTTCTTCGATTACTCTTAACTCTGGTCATAGACAATCTGATCATCCTATTCAGAACCCTTGTCTCATGAGGATAACTTGCTTATTACTAGGGATGAAACAAGAAGTCTGGTCATTATTGGGGGATAAGAGCCTTGTTTCAAAGGTTTTTCAATCTCTCGACAAAATGTTTTTTCCATTCCATTGGTCAAGATGTTTTTTCAGCTACCAAACACTTCTTATGGTGTGATGCTCAGACAAATTCTCATCCTTCTTATTTTGAGACAAAAAGACCAACCTACCTAAAGCATTTTTGTCCTATGAGTTCGTGCAATGACATTTCATGCAATACTTACAAAAAGATCTAGCAACACCTACAGTAGATTGTCTCAATTCATCTCCAAACATCTTTTCAAAGAGAGAAATACCATGGTTAATTGTGTGATTGGTCGTAGTACTTTACGCTTGGTGGAGATCTAGCAGCTCCCACATACTCTTTCGGCAACTAATGGTTCTGAATAGTACAGTGGTTAAAATCGAGAAGTTTCTTATCCTTCTGTAAGGGAGGATGAACGTAACAAACACAACGATCTTATATTTTGAGGAAGAGGAGAAGATCACTTCCATCGGAGATGCTCCACTTGGCAAACAGGAGCAGAAGTTTCCTCTTCTCCTCCTCCTCCTTTTCTTCTTTGGGGATACGTCTTGCTTCTGGTTTCAGGTTGTCATTCAAGAATACAGAATTAGATGTCCGACTCATAATAATAAAGGAGGACGTATACTTGGACTAGGAGAGGGTTGAGAAGTAAATTATTTGATGCTTAACTGGGTCTGATGGAGAACGGAGGATGGGCAGAGTATCAGGACATTTGAGATAGTTGCATTGGCGATAAAGTGTGTATTAGATTTTAATATTCATTGTGGGTGAGTAGGGCTAACAACCAACTTTATAAGAATATCCTTAGATCCTATGACTCGTTAATCCAATACATTCTAAACTATGACGAGAATATTTTAGATCCTATGGCTGGTCCAATTTTCATTTTTTAAAACATCCTTAAGGACCTTAACCTCACTAAACTCAATTTTAGACAATACCCATAGTTCCTACCATGCATTACATTTTTGTTTTTGTCCTATGATTCCTATCATGCATTGGTGATGAAGTGCATATTAGATATTAACATTCATGTAGTTGGGTGAATAGGATTGAAAACCAATAGATCCTATGGCTCGCCAATCTAATATATTCTAATCTTTGATGAGAATATCATTAGATGGATTGTTGAATTCTCATTTTTTAAAGCATCCTTAACCCCAATAATCCTCATTTTAGATGATACCTATAGTTCTTACCATGCATTACATTTTTGTTGTTGTCCTATAGTTCCTGTCATGCATTATGGTTTAAGATTCTATCTTATTTTCTCGTGTGGTTATTATTAAACAAGTTACAAAAATAATTATTTGTCTCTTTAATGTCATCAATGTTTACTGAAATTTTTGGATTTTCACTCTTGATACATAAAACACTAATTTACTCTTTACTCTTAACTGACATCCAGACTCTTACGGATGGTCAACTAGATTGAACACTTCATCATACATAACCAACAAATTTACATGATTGATCAATCTTCTGTCAATTGACGGTTGAAGTAGGTAAGTAATAAGAGTGAATGAGGAGATGCTAAGGTTTTAAAAGGTTTGGTAATGGATAAAGGTAAATTGCCATGCTTATTAGGGTAAAGGTTAAACAATTTTACCCATTTAGCTAAAAGAGTAGGTCAAGCATAAGACTTTTACCGTATACTTAGGGTACAAACGATTATATCTTGTTACCCTAACACTAAATGGGTAGGCTAGCACAAGATTTTCACCCTATCATTTATAGTAGGGGCAATATTTTTCTTGGCCCGTCTTTTAAAAGTGTTTGAGTAAGAGTAAATTCCGGTAAGAGAAAGATTTTATTATCCTACCTTTTACCCATTTACCCTTCTAATATAAATAATAAATAGGGCTTTTCTAATGTTGGTCCTCCAAAGCTGACGTATTTTAAAATAAGTCCCCCAAAATACATATATTTCATATAAGTCCCCAAATCTCATAAGTTGTTTCAAATAGGTCCCTCAACTTAAACTTGTTTTAACCCTAATAGACTTTAACACTATTAAAGTTTTTCATTATAACCTTAACATTTTTTCAGTCATCTCACTTGTTTTCTCTCCTCTCTCTAATTATGATGTTTCTCCTTTAATATGTGTTGTTAATGTTGTATTTATGGTGGTTTCTAGTTTCAATGATGTAAAATTCATACACCAAAAATTTGTAAACAAGATGATGGTATAATGAGAAACTTCAGCGGTGTTAAGTTTAGCAAGGGTTTAAATAACAGATTAAACATGATATGAGCTTTGGGGTACTTATTTAAATATACATGGTTTGGAGGACTTAATTTAAAGTACCTCAGATTTAGAAGACCAATGCTAGAAACATCCTAATGAATAATATTTACTATTAATAGTAATACATAATATCATTATCCCATAAAACAACTGATAATTAGGACTCAATAAATGAATGAGCGACTTGAAGCGTCAGATTGATTTTAATTTGTAAATTATGATCTCTATTTGGTCTATTTTTGGTAAGTACATTTTCTGCCATTATGTTTAGTATTTTATTCCTCTTACCTAGTTTATTTCTTTTCATTTAGTTTACCCCCATTACTCAGTTAATAAAAGAAAAGTTCTCGATAATAGGATTCCAAAAGCAAATCAAAGGTTCTGGCTGACTATAACAACATTCTGAAGGCAAAAATCAACATAAGAAGCACCAGCAACATGGAGTAACAGATTACCCAATTTGGTAAGCTGTGCTCCTGTCAGTTCCTGTAGCAGCTAACCAAGTGTCACTACAAAAGAAATTTCGACCTCCAAGAACAACTGCCACCTATAAGACCCAAAGACCAGAATCAGTGTAGCTCAAACAAATTTGTTTAGAAACAAGTTGATCTAAATAAGTACACTGGCATGTATTAGTTTAAACTCAAGAAAACTTGTGAATACCTCGACACCAACACGGCTTGCCATTGCAACTTCTCTAGCAATTAGCATAATCACCTGAGAAGAAACCAATTTAAGTTTTGATGTATTTAGGCAAGTAAATAGTCCTCTATCCATTTTATAGCCTAAGAAGACCATTGTACAAAGGCCATGCAATTATATTTAAGTAATCATATAATCACCATATCTATCTAGACTGTTGTGCTAAAAGCATGAATAGGCAAGCAACCTTTGGATCGACATTCTGCGGACCAGTTCCAGCTAATGCAGCACCACTAATTTTCAATACTGCTCTCTTCCATCTGGGATTTGAAACTGATTTCATCTTGAAGTTATTTGCTAAGCTAGCTGAACCAGGAGCTGCAACGGGATACCTGCATGAGCTGTCATTCATTCAACTTGTAGCAAAGAACAATGTAGCACTTGCAAAAGGGTTATAGAATGTATATATAACAATGGGAAAATAGGACAATCAAAATTTTGTTTCACTCTTTTCCCCCTGATACAATAATCAAATCAATATAACTAAAGCTTAACAAAAACTGTAAAACAATAAACGAATGGTGTTGAAAGAGGAACAAGAAATGGAGTTCAGATAATTGTTAGGCTACGGGTGATATACAAAAGATCATGTCTTACAGGATAGGGCAGTCTTTGAATCGAGCAACATGAGCCCTAGACAATACCAGCAAAGATAGCCACTTCTAGGGCAAGCAAAGTAGAACTAACTGGTAAGCACAGGACATATTGGATTGAGTTCAGATAATTGTTAGGCTGCGGCTGTTGTACAAAGGGATTGTCTGAAAGGATAGGACACTATTTTGAATTGAGCACATGAACTCTAGTCAATACCAGCTAAGATAGCCACTTCTAGAACAAGTAAATTAGAAGGTAACTGGCAAGCACAGGACATCTTGGATCAGCATGGATCTCCTAATATGCCTTCGGCTAGGAAAAATAAAAGCATACTTAATCTTTGCGCCATGCAGGGAGAAATTACAAGCTTCATAGATTCAGCAAATATGATAGCCACTTCTAGAACAAGGAAATTGGAAGGTAACTGACAGGCACAAGAAAACTTGGATTAGTACGGATCTCATAATATGACGTCAGCTAAGAGAAATAAAAGCATGGTTGATATTTGCGCACTACGGGGAAATCACAAGCTTAATAACTTCTTAGAGTACTCTCAGGTGCATATACTAAGTGGTTTGAGCATTCCATGAAGGAGTTAGAGCAGAGGTGTTAGAATGCTTTTGACCACTAATCAAGCATCTAACAAGACGTTGGAGGAGATGATGAAGGAGAATTAGTCTGCAACTCTAGACCAGTTGTATTGGCATATAGTTTACATTTTAACAATGAGGGACACCGCAAAGTTGTCACACTAACCTCTAAGTTTATTTGTATGTTAGCATCACATCATTTGTGACTCGCGCTCTTATTTACCAAGGAAAGGGAGCTCATTGGACTAGAAGTGACAATATCTGTTGGCAGCTTCCTCACACTCAGATGTCTTCTAACAAGAGGAAGAATCTGGGTTTTCTGGTCCCCACCCCTTGTATAGGAAGGATTTAGATGAGAAGCAAGAAGGGTAAGCATGCACAAGCTACTTTAATGGACTCTACTTATCGGAGAGAAGTATGCACAAGATAGACTAACAATCCTTCAATTTCACCAGCATGCCTCTATCTCTAAAAGGGGAACAGAATTATTAGGAGTAAAGCATACCAAAATTGGTGCATTTCATTGGCCATGGAGAAAGATCAGGAATGCCAATATATTTCTCCATATAAGTTTATTTTAGCCCCATTATCCCCGACGCTTAATATGTTTTTTTTTTCCCTCCTTTTGGCAATTGTCCTAGTGTGTTTGATCGAATACCAGCCCAGTTTACTTCATAACCCATGCTTCAGATCTACAAGATCAACAAACCTATAGGACGGTATTGATGGAAGTAGATAAAACGAAAAGAGAGGACAAATGCATCTTGAACAACCACCATGGGGTGTATCGTAATAGGAATAGCAAGAAGATATAAACCACAGAAGAGTACTTCCTCCATACATTATTATCCACACTCGGCTAAGAAAGATTTGAATTACTCCAGAAAATAGAGAATAATTACTCCGGAAAATAGAGAATAAATCTGGGGTTATTTACAATTTAATACCCCAAAATTTTCAAATTGATGTTAATTTGGCAATTTTATACACCAAAGCCCTAGCATTGTTCTTCACTATCCCCAGACTCGATAACCTGAAATTTCGTAAGAAAATTATTTCTCATTCAATTTTCTTTGTTAATATTCTTAAACAAAATTAACATCAACCTTTTTGCACTTTGGGTGTCAAACCGTCAACATATAAGAAAATATGAAACTTTGCACTATTAAAGTGCAAATAACCATAAAATTTTAAGGAAACGTGCAAGGAATCAAATGCACTTATCATCGGCGTCAAATAGAAAGAAAGGAATATAACCTCTTGATTTGTCTGGAGGTGGGGGTAGAAGCACCACCAACAGCAGCAGAGCATTTATCGTCATCCGTAGCCACAAGAGCCTTCGACGAAGAAGATGAAGACCCAACAATCTGCTCCATCTTCTTAAACCAAGGCCAATGGCTAACCGCGAGGCTACCACTAACAAGCCTCTGGCACTCAACCTTGTACCTCTTCTTAAGATTATCAACCTTGTTCTTGCACTGCTCCACACTCTTCCCCGATTTATGCTTATCACACCTCTCACTAACAATAGTAGCAACATCCTCCCAATCTCTCCCCCGCAAATTCCCCCGATTCAATTGTATGTATTTCTCAGTGTATGCATCAAGAAGGCAAGCAATGGCCGAATCACTCCACTCCTCTCGATCCTTTCGGTAATCAACGGCCGACGCCGACGAGGTCGGCCTCGATTTCTTTGAGTTATAGTAGAGCGAAGGTGATTCTCCATCACTGAGCTCTTGCCGATCCTTCCGCCTTTGCCTCGATGGAGGAGCTGCGGCCACCGTGGCTGCCGCAGGATCGCCATGAGATCTACGGTCCCCGTCATCTCCATCATCATCGCCATCGTCATCTTCATCTTGCGACTGAGGAGCGAAACCTCGATCATCGTCGGCAGCGGCGAAGCAATTATGACGATTGACGAACGCTTCGCTGTAGCCCTCACTCTCTCCAAGCCTTTTAGGGCTTGTAATGGTGTTTAAAGGAGGAAGAGGCCGAGGATGAATCGAAACCCCTCCGCCTTTCGCCGCCGCGGCGATGTACCGATGAGAAAAGGGGACCGCCGCCGTCAATTGCTGCTGCTGCTGCTGCTGCTGATGTTGATGGTGGTGGTGCTGATGATGGTGGATTTGAGAAGACTGAGCTTCGTCCGCGAGAAGGCCGAAGTCATCGTCGCAAGATGCCATCTTTTTTGGGGCGCGGCGGCGTTAGGGTTAGGGTTACGTTTCTTGGATCCGACCAAAGCGGACGCAAACGACGTTAGACACGGGTGTGGAAAAGTCACTAACATTGGTAACGGTCGGGCGGTTCCCGTGACTTATTGGCTACGGGACCGTTACGGACTGTGACGGCCCCGTTAATTAACACCGCACAGTTAAAGGGCGTGCGGGCCCCACTTACGTCTGCCATTTCCCATTTCCGTCACTCCTCGTGGAATCCACCAATTCTTATTTATGCTCACCCATTTATTTATTGGGAGTTTTCGATAGTGGTCCCTTACATTTTTTAAATTAGTCTTCCGAATCCTCGAAATGGCTATTCGGTTTGCCAATTATATATATATATATATATATATATATATATATATACTAGTTTTTATGCACGTGCAATGCGCGTGGTTAAATATCAAAATAATTTAATTTTTTATTTATTTCATTACTGTAAATAAGTCAATTTTATTTTGAGTTCAAATCGTAAAATTAGATTATTAGATTTGCTATAATTTTTATTTAAACATTATAAAAATCGATGTAATGGATTTTTGTGTACTTAACGGGATTAATATACTTAATTGGGATATCTTAATTGATTCCCTAAGAAAAAATTTCAATTGACACAATAATATATTCAAGCAGAATAGTAAAAGAAAATAAATTAAATTAATGTTACATGTCATATTCCAAACTCTACTAATCCCAAGCTATAATATGGAGTCAAGCGTGAATAATAATATCATCATAAACTATAGTTCTAGTAATTAAAAAACCACATTTCTGATTGCATTAAAAACAGAATTACGCGGCACTTCGAGACATTATAAGCTCATGTTTTATAATAAACAATCTAAAAAGCAAACATAAAAAAAAAGAAGTATGACAAACATGATATATATATATATATATATATGAAATCTCAGCCTACATCATTCGATAGACTTAAAATAATAAAAGGCAAAACTAAAGATTAATGGTAACTATAGTATAATTTATATGATAAAAGCAATCACATAAGCATACAAAACTACTAAAAATTTTGCATGAAAATACCTTATAAAAATTCCTAACTCTACTCAAAAAATAAGTTATAATATAAAATGTTCAAACAATATTATCCTTTATTCTTTTTGTTTTATATTTTAATTGGGCCGAGATCAATCTTTCTCCACCTTTATCTTTTTCCTGGATAATTCTAGAGTGGCGCCTTCATCATCTACGTCGATTGTGATATCAGGCTGGAGTTGGATTTCTTGTGCTATTATATTTCCTTCGCCTCGTTCATCTTTTGTCTTCTCATCTAACTTCACCAAAAATTTGAATGTCTTTCCGATATTCAACACAAATTTCTGAAAAAATGGACTCTGATTATTTTTCTATTTCAATGAGAACAAAGGTTAATTTAATATATATGAATTTTTTTGATTTTCTAATTTATTACTTGAAAAGAGTTAGGAATTACCTCTTCTTTCTCTGCAATGAATTCTTCAGCTATGCATCCAATAAGAGTTTCTCACGATCAAACAAGGTAACCCTTACATTGTCCATGCCATTTTCTATGAGAATCTTAACTACATACATATAGTTTTCATTGTTGATTTCTAGGCATGTGTTAGTATTGTATTTTAATATGTTCATGCCATAAAAAAAGTTATATTAATTAATATTGGTACTGAGTCAGCAGCGATTCTGCGGCATTTATCATTCAGACACTCTTTATTAATATCTTTATCTACCTTCTTGTTGTAACCTTTGCAAGCACAGAACCATGGCTCGAGTCTATTTAGAATGGTAGTTATCTTTGCCTTAAATGTGCAATAGCTTGTCTGTATATTGGCAAAATTTAGTTAGGTTTAACTGTCTTAATAAGAATAACTTTCTAATATTATACTTGTATCAAATTCTGTGATGTGTGTATAATATCACTAATTTGAATTTCTTTTGCATTTATAAAGAGCGTTGATGGGTCATAAATGGGTAAGCACACCATTTGCCCATTTAGATATGTATTCTTTCCAAAACAACTTCAAAGTTTTAACAATTGCATAATATACTTTTAAATTTTTAAAATTACATAAAACACCTAAAAAAACTAATAACCAACACATATAAAATCTGAAAATTCCCAGCAGCCGGTTGAAATTTAGAGATTTGCAAAAAACACCCTCAAAATTTAAAAATTATAAAAAATACCCTTAGAGTTTAAAATTACAAAAAACTCCCAAAAATTTATAAACTGACAAATACACATGAAATATGGAAATTTCCAGCAGCCTCCAATACATTTAAAATGTGCAAATAACACCCTTAAAGTTTTAAAAAATGCGAAAAACACCCTCAATAGTTTAAAATTAGTAAAAATATCCTAAAATTTCACAACATACAAATGACACATGAAATCTAAAAATTACCAGCAGCCCCTTAAAAATTTTAGATTTGCAAAAAACACCCTCAAAGTTTAAAAAATTGCAAAAACACCCTCAAGAGTTCAAATTTACAAAAAAACTCTCAGAAATTTATAAACTTTTAAATAATAAAAAATCTAGAAATTTCTGACAGCCCCTATAAAGTTAAATTTTTAAAAATACCCTCAAAGTTTAAAAATTGCAAAAACACCCTCAAGGGTTTAAAATTACAAAATCACCACGAAATTTCAAAACCTACAAATAACACATGAAATCTGGAAATTTTCAGCAACCCCTATAGATTTAAAATTGACAAAAACCCTTAAAGTTTTAAAATTGAAAAAACACCCTCAATAGTTTAAAATTAGTAAAAATATCCTAAAATTTCACAACATACAAATGACACATGAAATCTAAAATTACCAGCAGCCCCTTAAAAATTTTAGATTTGCAAAAACACCCTCAAAGTTTTAAAAATTGCAAAAACACCCTCAAGAGTTCAAATTTACAAAAACTCTCAGAAATTTATAAACTTTTAAATAATAAAAATCTAGAAATTTCTGACAGCCCCTATAAAGTTAAATTTTTAAAAATACCCTCAAAGTTTTAAAGAATTGAAAACACCCTCAAGGGTTTAAAATTACAAAATCACCACGAAATTTCAAAACCTACAAATAACACATGAAATCTGGAAATTTTCAGCAACCCCTATAGATTTAAAATTGACAAAAACCCTTAAAGTTTTAAAATTGAAAAAACACCCTCAAGAGTTCAAAATTATAAAAAACCTCTAAAGTTAAATGGCGTGAAATCGGAAATTTTAGCAAGCCCCCTGCTTAAAATTGCAAAAATACCCTTAAAGTTTTAAAATGTATAATTAGTTTAAAATATGTCATTCTTCGCTATGAGGCTTGTTTGAAGTTCCACTATGAGGCTTGTAACCAATGATATAATTAGTTCAAATAATTGCAAAAAATACCCTTAAAGTTCAAATAAGAGGAAAAATGTTCAAATCTGTCATTAAAATGTATAATTAGTTTAAAAACGGATAGTGTTCTTATATTGAATACGTTCACGCCGGATAGTGTTCTTATTTGGAATATACATAGACTTGTTATACATAGAACATGTGGTCTTATCTATCGTTAAATACAATATTAGGATTAGGATAGTTCAAACTTTAAAGTTCACGTTAATTAGGATAGATTATATACAATTAAAATGTAATACCCAAAAGGGTTAAGGGTATTTTTGTCACCGAAAGATTTTCCGAACTCGTGCTTTTAAAGGAGTATGATTGTTGCTTAATAAATTATAGTACTTTAAAATTTTTAGTTCTTGATAATCACAACTCAAAGTTAGCACTCACCTTTACCTAAAAGTCGAGCAGCGTCATCTCACCTAATTCATGAATTCTTGTCATCTCCATATAATATATTAATATAAATACAATCCTCACTTTTATTACCTAATTTGACTATAATAGGGGTTTCCCATAGTGGTCATCACAAAATCAACGCAAAGAATCCAAAAAAACTTTACATCCTTTTTCATATAGCGTATTTCTTGATTATTCTCTGTTTTGCTCATTTATCCTTCGTCTCTTGAACCCAAGACAACAATCCTAGTTTGACTGGGGTTCCTCTTCAGAAGTTTGGATCGATCGAAACAAGCTGAGGTAAGCTCTACTCATTTAAATTTTTCGACCTCCAAAGAAGATTTTACTACTCATTGGCATCCCTAGCCCACACCAAGTGTTTGATGAAATAGGTCCTTCTGGTTCTCTTTATTTAAAAAGGAGAGAAATTTATACATTAATATATTTTACAAATGGGTCTTGCTTGATTAGCTTCGTAAATCATAAGTTCTTTGAAAATCATGATTTAAGCTACAATTTGAACGACAAGGACAGAGAATATGTTAACTAATTTTACTTAATTTGTAAATATTTCTACATAATCATACGACCTATATTGGAATAATTAACAAATATAATCTTTTATTATCCTATTTGATCGCAGTGGGTATTTCAACAAGGAGAAATTGTGAATCACAAAATCAACTGAAAAAGAACGCAGACATAAAAAAAGACAAGACTTACCTCTTCCTCAAGCTCTTCAATCCTTGAAGACAGGGCCTCCCTATCTTTCCTCTTCAGCGCCAACTCATCAAGCAAACCCTCATCCCTAAACCTCCTCCAAAACTCCACGTCATCGCCACCTCCTCTTCCCCCTCCGTCCTCCTCGAAAAACGCCGAGGTGGCGCCTGCTTCCTACGACCCCTTTCCCCTTGGTGTAAACCCTAGGGTTCGAGGCGTCACCTGAAACCCTAAGAGAAAGAGCCCAACTCTTCCTCTGCGGAGTGAACATGGACGAAAGCACGGATCAGGAACCCTAATCAGGGCAAATTAGGGAGGTCTAAACCCTAGATTCGAGAGGAATTATTTTGGTTCACATGGAATTAGAATATAATTAGGTTATTATGAAAATTAGGATATTTAGTTTAAGTGGGATTATGATATAATTAGAATATTTAAAGTTGTAGTTAACATGAGATTAGGATAATTAGGATAGATTTAAATTGAAATGTAATATCTAAAAGAGCTAAGGGTATTTTTGTCTACCGAAAGATTTTCTCGAACTCGTGCTTTTAAAGGAAGTATGATATATATATGTTGTTTCAAATTGGGTGGAGTAACAATGCACACAGGGTATAACTATGTTAGTTACACACATTTGTAGAAATATACGTTTGACCATCAATACTTATGATCCACACCGTTCATCGTGATCTACGTGGCATCAAATCTAAGTGGATCAAAAATCATATAATTTGATATTTTTTATCCTATAATTTAAGCAGCTAAAAATAATCAATACCCGAGATTGTTACAGATCCTTCATTTCTAGCTTATTAGATGTATAAACTAGAAATATTAACTCTATGTGATTTTTAATCTCTATGAAACAATGAATGCATAGATCACAATGAACGGTGCGGATCATTAATATCAATGGTCAAATATGTATTTTACATGTGTATAACTAAGTTAGTTACTCCTATATATATTGTAACACTACCACTTCAAATTAGTCCATTTAATTGTTATCAGGTCTCCTAATTCCTATAAAATGTTTCAAGTTAGTCCCTCTGAGCGTCAATAGACAGATGATGTAAGCGACACAATGCAATGTCAATAATTTGAGGCACTAAAAGTTTAAAAATTACTGATATGGGAAAAGACTACCATTATTTGTTTTGAGAAAATATGGTCATCCATTTATAGGGGCCTAGTTTCATACGCCCAATTTTCACAATTTTAACCGGACAAGCCCTTAAAGGCCAGAGTTTCCATGTGATCAGTTCGAATGAACTTTGATATAACCGTACGAATTGTCTCAATCTTCTTTTTCATCTTTTCTTCAGAAAAATTTTCATTTGATTTCAGTTTGTCATCTTTTTCTGATGATTAGAATCTTATCCTTCAATTAAAGCATTAGGATGTATAGATACGGTTTTTTCTAGAAATCACCTTAAAATAGGGTAATTATATGGAAATAACATTTCAATTTCAGTTTATACATAAACCGTCTTTAAAGTAGATTTTATTATAATCAACCACCTCTCAGTCAAATTTTTCATGAAAAATCCAAAACTACCCTTCAATAAACAATAAACCCATATTTAAGGCACATGACTCTTTTTAATGTTAGGTCTTCTTAGGATACAACTCACATGCCTTGATCTTGATTTCTTTTAAGCGTATTTTTAATGTTTTAGTGAAAATTTGAGTGGGAGATGATGCATTTTAAAAGTGGTGTATGTACAAATTGAAATTAAAATGTGTTTCCGTATGTTACCCTATTTTAACTGGTTTCTAGGAAAAAACCCTAAAAATATTTTGATAGCATTTATACTCCTTTCTATGTGTGATATTTGGCTTTTTCTGTACTATAGAACTAGAAAATATGACCGGAATTTATTTGAAGGATGAGGATCTCAGCCTTTGAATTTCACTAAACCCTCAATAAGTTGGGGGTTTTGCACTTCATCCTCATTTAAAATTCTCGCTAAATTCCCGGATAAGCTTCGGAATTCCAAAAAACCTAGAACATTTTGATTTTCCTCACCTAACCCCCAACGATTAAGCTTACGTGTTTATGTGATGTTATTTGTTTGGGATCTCAAAACATAAGCTGACACTGTTACGGGGGCTAAGTAAAGAGTTAAAAAAACGTTTGAAGATTTTCTAGAATTATCGAAGTTAGAGGGTTTAGTGACAGTTTTAAATTTTTGGGGTTAATAAATTCAACACAACGCATATGAGGTATAAGTCTTGCGTAGCCAGAGACCTGCAGAGTTATAATATAAGTACTGGTGTCTTATATCCTCTTATTATAGGAGGACAACCAAGGATCAGGGACCTAAGCCTAGCTCAGTTCTGAACCAGGCAACCAGCCGAGCTTGGGTTATTCTTGGCTATATTATTGGTCGAAAAATGGCTTAACGAAAACTGGTTTAAGTCAAGTGACTCAAGTCTTTAGATAAGCCAAACTAGGATTATTCCTGATCCGGTTAACTCAGTTTGTCAAACACTACCCAATTTTTTTGAACAGAGATATGCAAACTCTATCATGCACATTTAACAATCTGCCCTGTGCTGCTTTCCTGAAAGAAAACATGAATGTAACTTTCTGGCTAGTGTTACTATGAACAAAGAAATGATTTACACACGCGTTTACGTACGAGAAATATGTGATCCCGCCGATGATCTTCTGGGGCTCGGGCCTGTACTTTGAATGATTGCCGCAGATGCATCACTTGCCCCAGGTAGTAAAGGAACACACCAAAGTGTTCTAGATTTGCTACGAGTCAAACCATGAGATCTGCCAGTATTACCCATATCATGTCTTATGTTCATGAATTCTCGTTCCAACTCTCTGACCCTCGACCTCATGCGCTCCATATCCACTTTCAAGTATCGGTTCTGCTGTATAAGAGAAACCCACCCATCTCTCCGCACAATTGTTCCAACTGTGTCGTTCGCGGTGTAAGTTGGTGCACTGTCGCCTTCCAAGCCATTAAGGCAATTGGAAATAGTTGTTCGTAGCTGCAATTGCTCGAAGAAAAGAACTTGGAGGACAAACCTCAGAGGCAACCGCTCATTCTGTGATGCATGGCTACATGCATCAATGGAGAGCTTTCCACAGTTTACAATGCTGCAGAGATTCTCCCTTTCATTCTGTGAAAGCCAAGGGTGTGCCTGTGAGATCGGGAACTAGATCAGGAAATTTATTATGGGAGACCAATGTATTCAAATTTTCGAAGGATGTTATTTGAACATATTATTACTTGCTGCTAAAGGTTCTTATTCATGCTGCTTGATAAAGATCAAGGGTCAGATGATGATAATGGTGATGGTTATTATTTGCCATCAGCAACAAAATCTATCAATACCAAGCAAAGTGTATCTGCTATCTAAGCAGGTTGACCATATATTCGATGCTCAAACGGATATAAGGAGTTTGAGTTATTTTCAGAAAACCCTCCTGACTTGGGGTTTGCAGATTACCCCCGTAACTATTTTAATTCCACAAAATCCCCCTGAACTTGAGGGGTTTCGCACATAACCCTCTAAACTTCTTTTATTCCACTAAGGCCCTTAAAGAATTTTCACTTTAACACCACAAATTAACACCGTCAAGTCTAACAAATCATCTGCCAAGCATGTGACAAAAAAAGGAAAAATACCCACCCAGGCCTTAAAAATCACTCTTTTTTCATTTATATTATTTCCATTAATTTTTATAGCTGAGGGTATTTTCACCTTGCCCGCTGCTTGGCACGAAAACGCCAAACTGGATAATGTTTCATTGGGGTTAAATTGAAAAATCAAGGGCTTTAGTGGAATAAAAGAAGTTGAGGGGTTATGTGCAAAACACCTCAAAGTTCAGGAAGTTTTGGAATAAAAATAGGTATCTGCAAAACCCAAGATTAAGGAGGGTTTTCTGAAATCATTAGATCTCGGTACTATCTCAGACTTGTTATAGATAATAGAATAAACCAAAAGGAGTATTCAGCAAGTATTTCCAACTATATGATGCATATCTGATACTGCTCTACAGAGGTATTAGTATAATAGGCCCTATAGTTAAACTAAAGGCAGTAAGGAAATTGTGAATGAAATATCAATTTCATAATTTCTTACTATAATAATTAACAGATGCAGACCTTGAAATAGACATCAAGTGCTCGGTACAGTCCATCATCCAGCGATCTTAAGGACTCTGGAAGAGCCACCAGAAGACAGTGCATCTTTTCAGGAGTCAAGTTTACATCAGGAGCAATCTCAACAAGGTAACTATCTATTAATTTTGTAACTCTACTTAAAGGACTAGAGGATGGAGAAAGTTCAGGATCAGATGAAGGAGAAAAAGCCGGATACAAGATGCCTGAGATGATAAGAAATACCTTACAATCCGCTCAACACAATCCGAATCATATAGATTATCAGAACTGAAGCTAGGAATCAAAAGACCATCAAGTGTTGCCAGTTCAAGTTGCATGCCAATTTTTCTCTCCAGAGAGTCCTTGCATGGCTTGGAAGCGTTTAGTATGGAAGCAATTCGTAGAAGTCCTAACAAGAATCTGCAGTATGATTTTCCCTTCTTTTCAGGGAGCAACACTGTAATACTTTCCAATAGGTCCTTTTGATCAACAGATGGTTCTAAACTAAAACTCTGCCATCGATCAAGACCAGGTAAATGTTTTTCGCATAGTACATAAGTGCATTGGCTATATTTTCTGATCTTACCCTCTCTTGTCCATTATTTCCATTAACTTATGAAACATTGGCACGCTGAGGCCTGAAATGTCTTCAAACCACCAGTCAGATGCTGAGCTTCTAATCCGAGCCCCTGTGTTTATTCCATTCCATAAGATACTACCTCCAGGGCTTTGTAAACTTCCATACATCATCATAGGCCATCCAAATAGGCTAAGATCAGTACATACCATCGTTGAGAGGGAACTAAGACATTTGCTCACAATTGGGAGCGTTTCTGCTTTGAAAATAGAATGTTGTGCACTTTGAAGGGCCAGTATGCAATTTTTCCAGCTTCGGAGGATATCTTTGTGAATGAAGCTCTCTGTCATGGCCAATAAGTTACCTTCTCCAAGTTCTTCTGTCATTTCAAGATATTCTGCTGCAGAATACACCATTAATATGTTTTGGGTGTTAATTCCACCGTGATTCCATAGCAAAACTGTACTACAAGGTAAAATCCATCAGACCCCGGACATCCTATTATATGATATATATCTTCTTTCTCATTTTCAGAATCTCCTACAATTCTTGCAATCTTTCCACATTTTGACAAGAGCGAAACTGGAAAAACAAACAAACAAACAAATGCAGTCATTGATTTACTTGTTTAACATCCCCGAGTTTCTTGGAGGAAATAATGTAAGAAGTAAAAATAACGTATTCCATTGAATAGAATTCTGTTGCCAATCATATCTGGCAACTAATAAAATGATAGTGTCAGTGCATAGCCTAAATGATTGAAACGCTATCGGATAAGTCCAAGCTTCAGTTCATTTACTTTCACATAAATCAGAATTAATATATGCATCAGTTACTGCCATTCATGAATTGAACTGCCGACTCTTTGGGTAAACATAATGTTTTAGTAAGTGGGGAATTCCACAAATTGCTAATTTATTAACTAGATAAGTTGTCATGATTTGACCTTGATAAAGAGAAAACCATTCCTCAGACAAATGAAAGATTAAATCTGAGACAGTTACGCTAGATGACCAAGTGAGTAAAGAATGAACCTATAGCATTAATTATTGCTCAGACAAATGACATAACTTGTGATTGAAGAGTGTGGACACCTATATTTAAAAAGAATTACAATATAAGATCATTCTCTGTTTGCTCAAGGAGTCCATGGAGGGGAACTATTGGAAGAGTTGTTATGTAGTCCTGAAGGAGCCATCTAGACAATATGTGCATATTTCTCAAACAAGTTAAGAAAGGCAACTTAACAATCTCAATTGCAATTGTGTAGAAGGACATGGGGACAATAATAGATGGTATGCTTCAAAAGCCAAACTACCAAGAGGCTCAAATACTTGGATATTTGAAATTTGGAAGTAATAAACATCAAAAGGAAAGGAAACAAAAGATGATGTGAAACAATACTAGCTGACTCTTAAAAGAACATCGCATCTGCATGAAAAACTCACATGGTTTCCTTGGAGTGTTATTGTTGCCATGTTGCCCTCAACATTGAAGATTAAATAGTTACAATTGATCCAACATGCAAATAATCACAGCATAGTTATTACTCCATGTGTCCACAACTCCACATTCATCAATAGGATTTTCCATGTAAAACACAAATATTAGATTTACCCTAGGGACACTCCTTAACTGAATATAACATAAAATAAATGGAATAATTTTTAATGGCTTAGGACATGTATTTCCATGTGGAGAGAATTAGTTACATTTTATTCAATCTCTGAATCGCATTTCTTCTAATTTATCTCAGATTTATAAAAGATTATTATGAACTCAGCTACTTATCTTATAAGCTAACATGTAAATAACATTTGGTTCTTCTTGAACAATGGTCACAAAAAATGTCATAATGAGTATTAAAATGTTTAATTGAGTAAACAACGATCGATTTATTGATCCAAATTTGATTCAATTAATTTTCAAGAATAGAGGAACCCTCAGAATGAGTCAACAGATGCTGACACCATCATCCATAATGTGAAAGGCATGGAAAATGAACTTGAAACCAAAAGCACTATATCTCATTGTTGCAGTTCAACAAAAGACAATATGACAGAGAAATAAATGTTGAGGGAAGGAGGGAAAAGGAAGAGTAAATTATGATAGTTTACATCAAACTAGTAACATTCAATGTTTTTAATAATTTGTCACGTAAAGGTTGAAAGTTAAAGTGAAATAAACTAGACTACCAGAACGCAAACTCTGGAGGAGCAACAGAAAGAGAAACTTTTGAAAAATATCCAGACAGAAAGTATGCAATTTTGCATTTTAGACTAAGAGAAGGTATAGGAAACATTATCTAATAGCATCAGTTTGCGAATTTTTGCATGTTTGTTACCTAAAAGCATCATGGAATTCTAGCAGATAAATCATCCAAGTACAGTTTAAGAGACCCACATTACCTCATAATTTTTGTTTCCCATAAAACCTAGAACGGGCAATCATTGTATCTTTATATGCTGGTTGCTATATAATCAAACTCATGTGTCAATGTTCTGACAAATTTCATAATGAATACAAACTGTACACTACCTTGTGGAGATGGAAGAATACATCCTCAATCTCAATAACAATATCACTTGGAAGAACATTTCTGCAAAACCTACAGTACAAGAAAGCATTAAGATCATATGTAACTGCAACTGTGAGCTTATTATTACACAATCAAAGTTTCATACGCTTCTCATACACACACGCACGCACCCACGCACACACAAACATATATACGGAAAAAGTGTTCCTAAGGTGACACCATAGATTCCATCTAAGTAAGCGCCTCCAGAAGTACATTATATGCAATCAATTTACTCGATCCACTTTGTTCATTTTGATGTATATGTTTTGGATTGTATATAAACAAAAAAAAAGGCATATTGGGTTGTAGTTACTCATGCATCAAGTGATTGTAAAGTTAACGGTTAATGAAAAATATATGTTAGAAGTATTTAATCATCATGATTTTTGTCTTCTAGATGTTTTGAGACATTTAGATCATGATGAGTAGAGCGGATCATCAATTGGAATAGCCTAATCCATGGATCAAGAGCATCGGTACATGAGTTTGATTATATAGCAACCAGCATACAAAGACACGATGTAGAAATGTTCTTCCAAGTGATAGAAATGCAAATCGTAACAGCCTGAGCAGCTAAGGTTATAGGAATGGGCAAACAACATGTAAGAGATTTCGCA
Source organism: Asparagus setaceus (assembly GCA_012295165.1). Classification (NCBI taxonomy): domain Eukaryota; kingdom Viridiplantae; phylum Streptophyta; class Magnoliopsida; order Asparagales; family Asparagaceae; genus Asparagus; species Asparagus setaceus. The sequence continues at coordinate 29,574,442 of CM022707.1, forward strand.
TCATCTACCGGATGGCCCTCGAATCTCAAGTGCGAAACCAATGCAATTATGCTAGAAGGGCCTGTCTTTGTGACCAATTTTAACAAGGTTAAGGCCGAAAAAAATTAGCCCGCTTAAACCCATTTCGACCCACTCTGAACATAGCGAGTGGAGGGGGGTTTGGCCTCAATCACACTCCAATTTCAAAACTAGGAGTCAGCAATTCAGTGTTTAAAAGTTTCCAAACTAAGGTAGCCAAAAGTATTATGTACCGTAGAGAGAGAGAGAGCGAGTACCAGTGGTTTCCTTGGCGGTAGAAACGGCTGGGCCTGCCTCCTCTGGTACCAGAGGCAGCAGCAGCAGCCATGATTATTCCTTACTTTCTCCTTCTTCCTTCAGCTCGGGGCAAAATTCAAGAACCCCGACGAACAGTAGTAGATGAGCAGGGGATTTTCCTTTTACATAATTAATTAATTAATTAATAAAAGCAGCTGAAGTTGCTGCTACTAATTGATGAGGGAGCGTGACCACGACAAAAGAGCGTCCACCCACTATTTCATAATCACCACCCAAACCAAAGAAATGTAATCAAATCATTTTTTTACCGTTTTATGCCGATGATAATGATAAGCGTAGATAACGCGCAGCAGCCACGCAGGATGGAAATTAAATTGATGGAGTGACGTCATGAGGGGCGGGCGAATCAGAAACTGTCCAAAGCGGGAGCCGGTGGCGCTGGATCGGCGAGAAAATGAAAAAGTGAGAGAGGGGATCGCGCCACTTCTGTCGAGTTCTCCTTTTCCCCCTCCCCCGCTCCCCCTCTTCGCTTTCTCTGCCGACGTCATTATTAAAATGAGTCCCATTTCAAAAATTTATTGCTGATAGATCTTTTTGATAGCGCCTGCTCAAGTGCAAATGATCTATCTGAGTGAACTTTCTTTAATGCTACGTTTGGGAGTTTACTGTGGAAGGAAAGGAAAGGAAAGGTAAGATAAAAGCAAGGAAAGAAAAGGAAAGAAAAAGCAATGAAAATATAATATCTTGTTTGAAAGTTTTATAAGGGGAATGGAGTTGAACTTAAATTATGTTGTTTGGGAGTTTTAACTTTGGGAAGGGAAGGGAAGTGAATGAATATTAGTCATTGATTCATTATGATAGAGGGTCAAGATGTCTCTTTCATTAAGAAAATTTACTTTACTTCCCTTTCCCTCCTTTACCCCCCAATTTGGAGGGGAAGAAAATTAAATATTTTTTCCCTCTCTTTCCCTCCCCTTCCCTTCCTTAGCCCTCTTAAAAAAGACTCCCAAGCAGAGTAAACTCTCTTTTTCCCTTCCCCTACCCCTCATTACCCTCCATCCAAACATAGTGTAATAGTGCTCATGGAACTATAAAATATTTATCTGCACATTTAAAACTACAGAATGTCTATCCGCTATTGGACGATACTAAGGAGATCTATCCTGACCCTTATATAAAAGCATCGTAAATATTTAATATTTTGATATTGGTCTCTCAAATCATTGAAATTGCTATTAGGTCCCTCAAATCTTGTTAAAATTGGCCCGTCAATTAGTTTTATGCTTAATGTTAACCCAAGTTGGATTGGTTGTTAATCACACGTGGTTAAAAAGAAAATACACCGATAAATGTTTTTCCGCAAAATTGTCGCAAGTTTCCGTGAGGATTTTGTAGAATTGAGAGAGTATGAGACCATTGTGAAAAAGCCAAAAAGGGTTAAGATGAAATAAGTTTCGATTTTAAAGTAGCATGTATGGATTTAATCCTGGTTAGAAAGCGAATTAGATTTGAGTAAATAAAACATAGGAATATAACTAGAAACCTCATATAAAAGGTTAAAGTAGAGGGAATATTCCCCTGAAATCTAATGTCTAACTAAGGTGAAAAAATTGCAAAATACGATTTGAGAGATCTAATAGCACTTTCAATAATTGAGGGACTCATTTCAAATATTAACGATTCTGGGGTCCCATATACAGAAAACTATATAGTAACAAAGACAAATGAAAACTTGCAAGGGGGTGGCTGATAATAGTGACACTATAAAGCCAAGTGGCTCTTGATCACTCCCTAATATTTATTAATTAATCAGTCAATTATTAGGTTTTTAGATGAACCCACATATGAATTATTCTACTCTTTTTATACGTCATGCTGGAATATCCCAATTGAAGAACTGTACTCCACCCATTTGTTGCAATGCTTTTCCATAGCTCCCCTCCCCCTCCCTCTCTCTCTCTCTCGAAAACAGTTGATGGTGTTCATCTCGAGAAAAATTTCACCTGCGTAATTCCGTTAAAAGTCTTAACCTGGTTTAGTTGTAGGCCAACTCCTCCTTTGGTCCACAATTAAACCAATTTAGAGGCCTAAAATTAAACTAAAAAATTTGTCATTTCTAACTCAGTTTTTGCCAATCATATACTCCATCTCTAAAACTAGACCGGGTTCAAACTTGACCCGGGTTTAAAGAGATTCCAAACTGACCCTTAATGCGCAAGAGATATCAATCCTTAGATCCGTGCACAAATCTCAAAATCCAATAATCCAATGTTGATATCCCTTTAATGCACATTTAATACTCTTCATCGGATACTTTTCCCTTGATCCCTCAAAGTGAATATGCACAAGCATGGGCCCAAGCAAAATGACAGACAACTTTGGTATCGCAAGAAAGTAGGAACATGGTGACTGTGATTTGTTTCCAAACTTACATTTACAAAGAAAAGAAGCAGGAAAACAAAAGCTATGAGATAAAGATACCTGCACTTTATAACAAGATGGCTACATCCGACCAAGTGAAATGTTTGCACAATACACTGATGAAGGACCCAGCATTACCTTCAGCACTCCAAAAAGTACTATAAATATTAGGACCCAACATGCATGCACCAATTCTGAAAGCATTGCCAGACTAACATACCCAGTAAAGTGGCATGACAAAACTTTAAAATTATTCATCCAATAAGCCCAAGCATCTAAACTTTCTAACAATTCACACCAAACTAAACAAACGCAGAAAAAGATAAAGATAGATGGAACCAAATGTTTCTAACTTTAAGATAGCTCTCTGGTCCATTTCGGAGGGAAAAAGATAACTCTCTAATCTCTAGAAGTTATGTGTGCTTCAAGAGAGATGATCTCTGATCCCAGGACGAAATTCTTCAGATGTTGGAGAAAACATTTCAATCAGATGGACCTTCCCTCTTTCACCATTTTTCCTCCCTCTATATTTAGCCCATAACCACCAGCAACCATGAATCCACCAAGTGCATACACCTAAAAGAAGCAGAGACCAATCTCAATAAGTTTGAAAGTAAGAAACCTCAAAACTGATAGAATCAGGCTGCTTCAAATTTTCTGCATCCTTGATTGTACAGAAATCCTACAATCAGTTATGTGGAACAATAGTATTGCTTCATTCAGTGGGCCCACAATTAAAAGATACTTTATATAGTTCAGGTAAACAATAGCAATCATGAGGTCCACAAGAATAAAGAGATTTTGGCATTAATAACCAATCTGTAGGATTTCTCTACAACCAAGGATGTAGAAGATCCCTAACCGAAACAGTAAGCTATATACATATTATTGCATAGGTATTTAAACCAATTCTACATTAAAACATATACAAATCGTGAACTTAGTGACAGAACTACTACAATAGTCAAGTGTCACATACACAAGAGATCCAACTAGATACAAGCATGTGACTAAAGGATTATCAGCAACTGGATTTTCCAGATGGTTATCCAATTGTTCGACAACAATCCATGAAAATTCAGCAATTTGTCCCAAGATCAGAATGCCTCAATCCTTCTAAGTTCTCCATAGCATCACCTGTTAATACTCTCAATACATGCCAACAATGAGCTGGTTTAGCAAAGGAAAGTGAAACCTGCGTTGCCACAAACCAAACCAAGCCCATGCAAAATGCCTTTAGACCTTAGACCTAAACCTCATGTGCTAGTGTGACCTGTGTCATCCACATTCTGTAACCCTCCAACTTGGTGATCATAGAGAAATGACATAGCTTTTCTTTCATCAGGAGTAGATCTCTACTAACAAGGAAATAAGAAAACTTGACAATACATGCCATCCATTTTCTTGCAAATTGATGACTAGGAAAGAATCTCAAACACATTTTCATTTTTATGTTTAAGTAATTTTAATAGTGCACATCAAGATGTGTGAATATCTGATCCAAATAGCCATTATGGTATTTGCATAGAAAGAATTTGCACCAGCATCCTTCTAGACAGTCGAGTCTCTAAAATTTAGCATATCCCCTCTCTCAATACGCTATCGCCATCAAAAACTTTTGCAGTCAAATGGGTTTCGAGCATAGCTAAATTCAAGATAGATCAATGAAACAATTGTCAATTTCTTCACGGTCATTTTTCAACCTGACTTGTCTTCCTAACAAATCTTCTTCATCTAGAGGATGATCTTACCCCCAATTATATGTTGATTACGCATTCAGCAAGTAACTTAGAAATAGGGAAAAGAAAAGAATAGACTCATAGGCTTATTTGTAGAAAAGATTTGACGAAGAAATAAGGGTACAGAAAGCTGGAGAATTTATTTGAGTAAAAGAAAAGAAATAAGGGTGAGAGGTAGACCATCGTAAGGTTCTCAATCAGGAGGGTAACAGAGTCTAGCAAATTGACAAAATTAACCTAAAAACGCAATGGTCCTAAATAATCTAAGGAAAATATATGTCTAAGTAACCCAAATGTAAAGTTTTTTGAAGGACCATGTCATGCAGAAAAATAAATAAGGCAAAAGAAACTTGCTTGTAATATACTGTGTCTTTAACTTATAAGATTTGTCTAAAAAATAAGAACAATAACAAGGGTTATAAATGGAGCGGCGGATACAAACTGGATACCTTGATATCCAAATAAATCATCATTGTCAATTTGACCTATTTGAGGAATGCGGTTCCTTAACACCTTTTGCATGATTGCATCCTATTTGAGGAATGCTATTCCTGTTTGGCACCCTATTTGATGAATGTTTTCCTTAACGTGTTGCTTACTTGTCATGACACCGAATGGCATTGATAACATTGATGTAACACGCCGCTTTGAGGGACACCCTACCAAACCACCTTTTCCTACTAATCATTGCATCAAGATGGCATCGATGCAATTATAGGTGCAAAAAATATATGTATTTAAGGAAATATCCGCATCCGTACCTATTAGGATACGGACGTGGTTACTAAAATCTTTAATATATGCGGTGCAAGGAAATATCCGCATTCGTACATGTTAGGTTACTTAATGTGGTTACTAAAATCTATATCCGATAGGATATGATGGTCATGGATATGGATATGTCATGAAATATCTGAATCCGTGTCCGAAATATTCGAATATATGTTGGTCATACAGTTGCAATAATTGCAATCCTTAGATCAATGGATTTGAGGTTAATTTTGATGATCGAGATCTCATCTTACCTTTCGATATAACAAACATACTAATGAACTCTCTTGTATCATATGAACTATATTTTTCAATATTATCCGGTTTCCTCGTGTCCGCTTTGTATCCGCTATATATCCCGTATCCTTATCCAATTTTTAGCAGATATGGATATAAATTTTAGATTAGACCCACATATGAATTATTCTACTCTTTTTATACGTCATGCTGGAATATCCCAATTGAAGAACTGTACTCCACCCATTTGTTGCAATGCTTTTCCATAGCTCCCCTCCCCTCCCTCTCTCTCTCTCGAAAACAGTTGATGGTGTTCATCTCGAGAAAAATTTCACCTGCGTAATTCCGTTAAAAGTCTTAACCTGGTTTAGTTGTAGGCCAACTCCTCCTTTGGTCCACAATTAAACCAATTTAGAAACCTAAAATTAAACTAAAAATTTGTCATTTCTAACTCAGTTTTGCCAATCATATACTCCATCTCTAAAACTAGACCGGGTTCAAACTTGACCGGGTTTAAAGATTCAAACTGACCCTTAATCTTGTGAGATATCAATCCAGATCCGTGCACAAATCTCAAAATCCAATAATCCAATGTTGATATCCCTTTAATGCACATTTAATACTCTTCATCGGATACTTTTCCCTTGATCCCTCAAAGTGAATATGCACAAGCATGGGCCCAAGCAAAATGACAGACAACTTTGGTATCGCAAGAAAGTAGGAACATGGTGACTGTGATTTGTTTCCAAACTTACATTTACAAAGAAAAGAAGCAGGAAAACAAAAGCTATGAGATAAAGATACCTGCACTTTATAACAAGATGGCTACATCCGACCAAGTGAAATGTTTGCACAATACACTGATGAAGGACCCAGCATTACCTTCAGCACTCCAAAAAGTACTATAAATATTAGGACCCAACATGCATGCACCAATTCTGAAAGCATTGCCAGACTAACATACCCAGTAAAGTGGCATGACAAAACTTTAAAATTATTCATCCAATAAGCCCAAGCATCTAAACTTTCTAACAATTCACACCAAACTAAACAAACGCAGAAAAAGATAAAGATAGATGGAACCAAATGTTTCTAACTTTAAGATAGCTCTCTGGTCCATTTCGGAGGGGAAAAAGATAACTCTCTAATCTCTAGAAGTTATGTGTGCTTGATGAGATCTATCCCAGAGATGATCTTCTTCATGTTGGAGAAAACAAATCAGATGGATTTCCATCTTTCTTTATATTTTCCTCCGCAATTGAATTTAGTGCAACACCTAGATACCTTTAAGCCATGAATCAATGATAGAGGGCCTGTCAAATTACTTACCTGAGTATGACAGAATCAAACGTGCTTTGGAAACCAGTATTGTATTGTACAGAATACAATATTTATGGTACTTTTGAGTGCAGAAACAATAGCAATGGGTCCACAAGTGTTGTTATTACCAAACTGATAGAATAATAAACCATCTGTTATGGTCCGAATCATTGCTATCATAGCTTTCGTTTTCAACCAATTCTTTAACTTTACAATCGCCGGACTGAAACAATCACTGACATATATTCCATATTATTTGCGATAGGTCTGTTAACTTGTTATAACTATCGCATATACAATTTTGACCTTATGAAAGAACAATATTGCTGAAAGTTCATCAGCATTGAATCCATTGAACAGCAATTGTGCTGCAGATTAGGTGATATCTTCTTGCGCAATGGAGTCGGTCTGTTAAACCTCGTTGAGAATTTGAGCAATCTGGTTTTAGAGATGAGTAATTGGCAAAGCAGTTAAGCTGAATAAATTTAGGCCTCAGGAGTTCTGGTATTGGACCAAAGAAAATTGACCCAACCCAAACCATTTTAGACTGAATTGCGACTAGGGAGATGCTCAAATTTCATTTATTTTTCAATTTTGGAAAAAGAGATCCAACGAAATGGTGAAATTTTGCATAGAGTATTCCAGCGCCGACATGTAAAGAGTTAGCTATCCATTTAATAGTTCATCTAAAAACAGCAGTCACATTAATTCAATAAATATTCAAGTGATCGAAACGCGGCTTTAAATTGATATGACAATAAACCACTGAGATTTCATTTGTCTTTGTTTATATCAGCATTCTGTATGAGACCGAATCTTAAAATTTAGAATCCCTCCTCAATGACAATGCTATTGAATCTCTCAAATCTTCGACATGCGGTATTTGAGAAAATCAAGTTTCTGAATATATTCTATGTTTATTTTTCAAAGGTAATTCTTTCGGATTAAATCATACGCTCTTCCCCAAATAAAAACTTATTTCATCTTAACTTGCTGGAGAAGTCTAGAAGCTGTCAATTCAGAAAATCTGAGCGAAAAATTGTCGTGTACCATGTTTAACTGCGTGTGATTAACAACAATCCAAATTTAAAAATAAGCATACCAGTGATAGTGTGCCTGGCTAATATCAGTTAACTTGATTTCAATGATTTGAAGAATATCGAAATATTAGTATTTGGGTCTAATACAGTAATTAAACAACGGACTTTGAACTTTGAGGTTCAAATTGTGGCATGTCGTCAAAATGATATAGGTAATAAAGTATATTTCAACAAAAATAGCAAAAATCGACAATGAAAAAAAACACAAAAATTCAATAACAAAACAAACTTTACTTTATCGGACACCTTTCACACCCTTAAAATTTTGAAATAGAGACAAAACATATCGCGCCTTACATCACATGCCTTAGGCGAGCGCCTGAGGTGCCAAGTCGAGCTCTTGATGCGCCAAAAGGTGATCGCCTTAGTAACCTTCATCGCCTGGCAATACGCAAGGCGCTAAGTTACAATATCGCCTTGCCTGAGCACCTGAGGCGCTAAGGCGCATTGCCTTTAAACCATTGGCTGGAATTTTGACCAATATCATTATCTAAATGATTAAGAACTCATTTTGTGATGCCTAAAGCTTGAATGCAAATGCCAGCTAAATGTAGCACAGTGACTTGCTTGTTTCACCCGGGTTGAAAATTTTCCATTCATCATACTTTCTTCCTTTGACAATGAACTTACCCATGCATATATATGAACCATTGTTTTAAATATCTCTGATATAGCTGATATATGACCGATAAATCGTTTTATAAGGTTTACCGCAAAACGATATGGTCTCAATATCGTTTACCGATTTTTGGCAAATTTTGGGTGATATATCTCCGACCTGACCGACATACCACCGATATTTAAGCCAATATGTCCTTTTATATAGTTTGTCGCAAAATATTATAGTTCTGAAAAACTTTTTTAATGTTTTTCAGCAAAAATTTCAACACTACGAAATCGTTAGCAAAATGGCTATTTTCCCTAAGCAAGTAACAACAATTTGTTGGGTGCAATCATACCAGCACTAATGCACTGGATCCTATCAGAAACTCCACAGTTAAGCGTGCTTTCTACAATTTGTTAGTCACCCTAAATATATATTATTTATATGTTGCATGCTTAGATTTCATAAAGTATGTTTAGATTACATTTTAGGGGATTATATTATATATGCAGATCATCCAATATGGCACTCCGATATTTACTACATATCCCTAATATTCACAATCCGTTACAGATTTTAGCCATCCGATATTTCCCCGATATTTGATATATAAAACCTTGGTATGAACGGAATTGCAAGACTCTCAAAAACAACCTCATCTTCTACTAATAAAAATCAAAAGACAGAAAATTACACCATGCATAGCCAATTACACCGAGTGTAGCCATTGTCCTTTGACGCAAGGACAAATTTCTAAAATTTAACATCTTAGGTTAGTCACAGCTGACTTGGAGGTATGAGCTAACATTCCATAACCACATTAGAAAGCATAGCAGATCATGTTTAAGATTTTTCATTAATTACCAGAAGAGATGAGTCATTCTTACACACCTGAAACATTGGTTGCACTTGCCACAGTATAACCTGCTAGTCTGCATAAAAAATAAGTCCTTTCTTTCTTTCTTTTTTCTGTTATGGTCGGTTGCCAGAATGCCGGTCACTAAACAAATGGTATCTATTAGTTTCAAAGATGAGCGAGTCCAAGATGGATACTGATCCAAAACTTGAGAGGGGATTGCTCCTTTCAATCTCTCAAAAATAAGATATTGCAAGCATGGAATTTAGGTTTCTGAGAATGGAAATGCCCATAGCTCTCTTTGTTTGGACCGAATCTCCATTAGAAAAATGCATAACAATGACGGGCTATGTCTGCTCTCAGATTTTATGGGTTCTTTCGACGTCAGAGTGGATAGTTAGTAACTAATTCCTGCCGATACCAATGTAGCTGCAAATAGCTACTCCTCCCATCCATTTAAATCACAATAGCAACAAATGTAGGGTAACCCAAATTCGTCTACCTGAACAACCAAAACCTATTAATTAGTAATCGTAATTCTTCCCTGACTTGTCCTAATTATTGAATGGATTTAGTTTTAAGAAGTAACGCTCTAAATGACTAATGCCCCAAAGTTTCACCCTATTCAAGTTTGATAACATAGAGTTCTATTTTGACTATTTAACACCCTAAAGTTTCAAATTGATGATTATTTGACAATTTGATAGCCGAAAACCCTAACTTCGTTCCTCGCTCTCCCCAAGCTCCAAAAACTGAAATTTGGTAAGAAAATTATTTCTCATTCACTTTTCTATGCCAATATTCTTGAACAAAATTAACATGACTCCTTTCTTCGCTATCAAACTATCAAAATTGAACATCAGGCATCAAAGTTAGAAAAGAGTGAAACTTTGGGGTATTAAAGTGCAAATAATACCTGCCACATGTTGCTAGGGTTCGTATCACTGGATTCTTCCAATGTTTCGATCTTTAGAGGCTCATGCTGAGCCCAGCCTCGATTCCGGCGAGGAAAAGTGACAATCGCCGTATGATTTCCAGAGTTATCGCCGCCTCCCTCTCCTCCGGTACCGGTGAACGCTGCCTCCTCCGCCGACGCCATAGAAGCTATCTGCTTTGATTACTTGGAGAGCAGGGCAAAGTTCTTATCCCCTTCCACTCCATCGATAGATACTCGGTTTTTTTTAGATATCGGTCCTTCACAATTGAAGTATTGCGAAAAGGGTGTTCTAAAATTTAGGGTTACTTTAACGAAACTCCCTGAACTTTGAGTTGTTTTGCACATAACCTCCCTGAACGTTTTTTTATCTCAAACCCCTGACTTTTGGAATGTCTACAGAACTCTCATGGACTTTAAACTTTTCTCATCGACCCCTTGTAATTAGCAAAATATCATTGAGAGAAAAATCTCAAACTTAGTCATTTGCTATTTACATGCGACATACATCCCTCCCCCTAATAAACCATTTATTCCTCGTAAGAAAGTGTTGGTTATTTGCGAATTACAGGTAGGGGTCTGCTGAGAAAAGTTTAAAGTTTACAAATTTTAATGAAACACCACAAAGTTCAGTGGTTTATAGTCAATAATCTCTAGGGGCTATGTGCAAGAATGTCAAAGTTTAAGGAGTTCTAATTATTATTATTATTATTATTATTATTATTATTATTTCTTCTTTTTTTATAACTCAGCCCAGAGTCGAACACAGATCATGGGAGCCATATTGAAACCTCCCAACCTTCCGAGTCACCCGCAGTGAGCAAATTAACCCTAATTATAAGAAGCAAGAAAAAGACTCTCGAAACTTGTTGGTTGGTCTAATAAATCAGTCTCTCTACTATTTTAAGAGCATGTTTTTTTAGGAGTTGTTCCACTAAGCAGTTATCAGAAACAAATCTGAAAGCATTTTCTTTTAAAATGCCCTAAAACGCATATATGCATTCATAAATCATATACATGCATGCATAAAATCATACATGAAAATACATACATACTCACTTTTCATAACCTCCTCATTTATTATACATCCATTCATATATACATGAAGACTCATACAGACTCAATTTTTATAACCTCATCATTGATTACCATCAATATTTCATTTAACCACTCACTCATAACCTTCATCCACTAACTCTTCACATTAAATATTAGAACTAATGATAAAAAAAATATTACAACTATTCCTCTCCCACCAAATCACTATAAATAACAACTTATCAAATCTCTCCAACCAAAAATCCATTCATAATCAATTTAGATGAGGAAGAAAGGAGCCAAACCAACGCGTCAAGGAACCCGCAAAAACCAACACGTCAAGGAACCCGCAACAATCAAGTCATCTCTCTTGCAGATGGAACTCAAGACTTGATTTAGAGGGTAATCGATTTAATCGATTTATAGGGTAGATTTTTTATGTCATGGATATTCTCCCAAAGTTTATTTAGTTATTTGTGAATTCATCCTCTAACATGGGATAATTACTAATTATTTTGTTTTTATTAGTATTTTTAATTTTGCTTTATTTTTATTCATGTTTACTTGAGAATCTTAAGGAAAGTTTTCAAGAGAGATAATCAACTAGAATAAAATTTTCCTTACGCGTGTTTATGAGACAAAAGCGAGTATAATGAGTCATCAACATCTTTCTCTTTTAGGCACTATAAAGAAAAGTAATATGTGTGTAATCACTAAAAATTTGGCGATAAGGCAAAAATAAGTATTCCATTTAATGATAAAGATCCTCTCAAAACATTGTGATTTTGGGATTAAAGTTTATAAATATGACAACATATGAATGTACATTTTCTAAAAATTAAATATTTAAGTTATGTCTAAACAAGCATATTTAAGTCATGTCCAAAAGAGCTCTCATCTAACATGAAAAATGGTAGAGCATCTAAGTTTTATGTTTCTTTATCATAGGCATTTGAAAGAATTTTTATATTTCATTAATTTGTTTCTATAATGAAATGCAATGTATAAAGGATTATCTACTATTTGAAAGAAAAAAAGTAAAAAAGAAAAGGGTATTTTGGGCCACATTACCCCAAATCATTTATATTTATTAAAATACCATCCAAACCAATTATATTAATTAACACCCCCACCCCACCCCAACCCAAAAAAGAAAAAGAAAAAACTTAGATGCTCACTATTTCATAAAACATATACATGCATGCATAAATCATACATGAAAACACATAAATACTCACTTTTTCATAACCTCCTCATTTATTATACATCCATTCATACATACAAAAGACACATACATGTTTAATTTTTCATAACCTCATCATTAACTACCATCAATATTTCATTTAACCACTCACTCATAACCTTCATCAACTAACTCTTCACATTAAATAATACAACTAATGATGAAAAAATAGTTACAACTATTTCTCTCCCACCAAATCACTATAAATAACAACTTATTAAATTTCTCCAATCAAAAATCCCTTCATAATCAATTTAGATGAGGAAGAAATGAGTCAAACCTACATGGCAAAGAACCCACAACAATCAAATCATCTCTCTTGCGGATGGAACTTATGACTTGGTTTAGAGGGTAAGTGATTTGTGGATTTGTTATGTGATGTATATTCTCTCAATGTTTATTTAGTTACTTGTGAATTTATCTTCTAACATGGGACAATTTCTAATTATTTTTATTTTTATTAGTATTTTTAATTTGGCTTTATTTTTATTCATGTTTACTTGAGAATCTTAAGGAAAGATTTCAAGAGAGATAATCAACTAGAAAAATTTTTCTTACGTATGTTGACAAGACAAAAATCAATAAAATGAGACATCAACATCTTTCTCTTTTAGGCACTACAAATACAAGTAATGTGTGTGCAATCACTAAAAAATTTGGCCAATTAAAGAAAAAATAAGTACCCATTTAATGATAAAGATCCTCTCAAAATATTGTGATTTTGGGATTAAATTTTATAAATATGACAACATATGAAGTACTTTTTTGAAAATCAAACATTTAAGTTATGTCTAAACAAGCATATTTAAGTCATGTCCAAAAGAGCTCTCATCTAACATGAAAAATGGTAGAGCATCTAAGTTTTATGCTTCTTTGTTATAGGTATTTGAAAGAATTTTTATGTTTCATTAATTCATTTCTGCAATGAAATGCAACGTATGTCTGATTATCTACTCTTTGAAAAAAAAGAAAAAGAAAAGAAAGAAAAGGGTATTTTGGACCTTATAACCCCAAATCATCTATATTTATTAAAATATCATTCAAACCAATTATATTAAGAGTCTAGCGTAGGTACTCTTAATATAATTGGTTTGAATGATATTTTAATAAATATAGATGATTTGGGGTTATAAGGTCCAAAATAATTTTCTTTCTTTTCTTTTTCTTTTTTTTCAAAGAGTAGATAATCGACATAATGTTGCATTTCATTGCAGAAATGAATTAATGAAACATAAAAATTCTTTCAAATACCTATAACAAAGAAGCATAAAACTTAGATGCTCTACCATTTTTCATGTTAGATGAGAGCTCTTTGGACATGACTTAAATATGCTTGTTTAGACATAACTTAAATGTTTGATTTTCAAAAAGTACTTCATATGTTGTCATATTTATAAAATTTAATCCCAAAAATCACAATATTTTGAGAGGATCTTTATCATTAAATGGGTACTTATTTTTTCTTTAATTGGCCAAAATTTTTTAGTGATTGCACACACATTACTTGTATTTGTAGTGCCTAAAAGAGAAAGATGTTGATGTCTCATTTTATTGATTTTTGTCTTGTCAACATACGTAAAAATTTTTCTAGTTGATTATCTCTCTTGAAATCTTTCCTTAAGATTCTCAAGTAAACATGAATAAAAATAAAGCCAAATTAAAAATACTAATAAAAATAAAAATAATTAGAAATTGTCCCATGTTAGAAGATAAATTCACAAGTAACTAAATAAACATTGAGAGAATATACATCACATAACAAATCCACAAATCACTTACCCTCTAAACCAAGTCATAAGTTCCATCCGCAAGAGAGATGATTTGATTGTTGTGGGTTCTTTGCCATGTAGGTTTGACTCATTTCTTCCTCATCTAAATTGATTATGAAGGGATTTTTGATTGGAGAAATTTAATAAGTTGTTATTTATAGTGATTTGGTGGGAGAGAAATAGTTGTAACTATTTTTCATCATCATTAGTTGTATTATTTAATGTGAAGAGTTAGTTGATGAAGGTTATGAGTGAGTGGTTAAATGAAATATTGATGGTAGTTAATGATGAGGTTATGAAAAATTAAACATGTATGTGTCTTTTGTATGTATGAATGGATGTATAATAAATGAGGAGGTTATGAAAAGTGAGTATTTATGTGTTTTCATGTATGATTTATGCATGCATGTATATGTTTTATGAAATAGTGAGCATCTAAGTTTTTTCTTTTTTCTTTTTTGGGTTTGGGGTGGGGTGGGGGTGTTAATTAATATAATTGGTTTGGATGGTATTTTAATAAATATAAATGATTTGGGGTAATGTGGCCCAAAATACCCTTTTCTTTTTTACTTTTTTTCTTTCAAATAGTAGATAATCGACATACATTGCATTTCATTATAGAAACAAATTAATGAAATATAAAAATTCTTTCAAATGCCTATGATAAAGAAACATAAAACTTAGATGCTCTACCATTTTTCATGTTAGATGAGAGCTCTTTTAGACAGGAGTTAAATATGCTTGTTTAGACATAACTTAAATATTTATTTTTAGAAAATGTACATTCATATGTTGTCATATTTATAAACTTTAATCCCAAAATCACAATGTTTTGAGAGGATCTTTATCATTAAATGGAATACTTATTTTGCCTTATCCGCCAAATTTTTAGTGATTACACACATATTACTTTTCTTTATAGTGCCTAAAAGAGAAAGATGTTGATGACTCATTATACTGCTTTTGTCTCATAAACACGCAGAAGGAAAATTTTATTCTAGTTGATTATCTCTCTTGAAAACTTTCCTTAAGATTCTCAAGTAAACATGAATAAAAATAAAGCAAAATTAAAAATACTAATAAAAACAAAATAATTAGTAATTATCCCATGTTAGAGGATGAATTCACAAATAACTAAATAAACTTTGGGAGAATATCCATGACATAAAAATCTACCCTATAAATCGATTAAATCGATTACCCTCTAAATCAAGTCTTGAGTTCCATCCGCAGAGAGATGACTTGATTGTTGGGTTCCTTGACGTGTTGGTTTTTGGGTTCCTTGACGCTTGGTTTGGCTCCTTTCTTCCTCATCTAAATTGATTATGAATGGATTTTTGGGGAGAGATTTGATAAGTTGTTATTTATAGTGATTTGGTGGGAGAGGAATAGTTGTAATATTTTTTTATCATTAGTTCTAATATTTAATGTGAAGAGTTAGTGGATGAAGGTTATGAGTGAGTGGTTAAATGAAATATTGATGGTAATCAATGATGAGGTTATAAAAATTGAGTCTGTATGAGTCTTCATGTATATATGAATGGATGTATAATAAATGAGGAGGTTATGAAAAGTGAGTATGTATGTATTTTCATGTATGATTTTATGCATGCATGTATATGATTTATGAATGCATATATATGTTTTAGGGCATTTTAAAAGAAAATGCTTTCAGATTTGTTTCGATAAGCGCTTAGTGGAACAACTCCTAAAAACATGCTCTTAAAATAGTAGAGAGACTGATTTATTAGACCAACCAACAAGTTTCGAGAGTCTTTTTCTTGCTTCTTATAATTAGGGTTAATTTGCTCACCGGGTGACTCCTAAGGTTGGGAGGTTTCAATATTCCCATGATCCAGGTTCGACTACCGAAGTTATAAAAAGAAGAAATAATAATAATAATAATAATAATAATAATTAGAACTCCTTAAACTTTGACATTCTTGCACATAGCCCTAGAGATTATTGACTATAAACCACTGAACTTTGTGGTGTTTCATTAAATTTGTAAACTTTAAACTTTTCTCGCCAGACTTCACCAATTCGCAAATAACCAACACTTTCTACGAGGAATAAATGGTTTATTAGAGGATGTATGTATGCATGTAAATAGCAAATGACTAAGTTTGAGATTTTTCTCTCAATGATATTTTGCTAATTACAAGGGGTCGATGAGAAAAGTTTAAAGTCCATGAGAGTTCTGTAGACATTCCAAAAGTCAGGGGTTTGAGATAAAAAAACGTTCAGGGAGGTTATGTGCAAAACAACTCAAAGTTCAGGGAGTTTCGTTAAAGTAACCCTAAATTTTAGAACACCCTTTTCGCAATACTTCAATTGTGAAGGACCGATATCTAAAAAAAACCGAGTATCTATCGATGGAGTGGAAGGGGATAAGAACTTTGCCCTGCTCTCCAAGTAATCAAAGCAGATAGCTTCTATGGCGTCGGCGGAGGAGGCAGCGTTCACCGGTACCGGAGGAGAGGGAGGCGGCGATAACTCTGGAAATCATACGGCGATTGTCACTTTTCCTCGCCGGAATCGAGGCTGGGCTCAGCATGAGCCTCTAAAGATCGAAACATTGGAAGAATCCAGTGATACGAACCCTAGCAACATGTGGCAGGTATTATTTACTTTAATACCCCAAAGTTTCACTCTTTTCTAACTTTGATGCCTGATGTTCAATTTTGATAGTTTGATAGCGAAGAAAGGAGTCATGTTAATTTTGTTCAAGAATATTGGCATAGAAAAGTGAATGAGAAATAATTTTCTTACCAAATTTCAGTTTTTGGAGCTTGGGGAGAGCGAGGAACGAAGTTAGGGTTTTCGGCTATCAAATTGTCAAATAATCATCAATTTGAAACTTTAGGGTGTTAAATAGTCAAAATAGAACTCTATGTTATCAAACTTGAATAGGGTGAAACTTTGGGGCATTAGTCATTTAGAGCGTTACTTAAAACTAAATCCATTCAATAATTAGGACAAGTCAGGGAAGAATTACGATTACTAATTAATAGGTTTTGGTTGTTCAGGTAGACGAATTTGGGTTACCCTACATTTGTTGCTATTGTGATTTAAATGGATGGGAGGAGTAGCTATTTGCAGCTACATTGGTATCGGCAGGAATTAGTTACTAACTATCCACTCTGACGCCGAAAGAACCCATAAAATCTGAGAGCAGACATAGCCCGTCATTGTTATGCATTTTCTAATGGAGATTCGGTCCAAACAAAGAGAGCTATGGGCATTTCCATTCTCAGAAACCTAAATTCCATGCTTGCAATATCTTATTTTTGAGAGATTGAAAGGAGCAATCCCCTCTCAAGTTTTGGATCAGTATCCATCTTGGACTCGCTCATCTTTGAAACTAATAGATACCATTTGTTTAGTGACCGCATTCTGGCAACCGACCATAACAGAAAAAAGAAAAGAAAGAAAGGACTTATTTTTATGCAGACTAGCAGGTTATACTGTGGCAAGTGCAACCAATGTTTCAGGTGTGTAAGAATGACTCATCTCTTCTGGTAATTAATGAAAAATCTTAAACATGATCTGCTATGCTTTCTAATGTGGTTATGGAATGTTAGCTCATACCTCCAAGTCAGCTGTGACTAACCTAAGATGTTAAATTTTAGAAATTTGTCCTTATCAAAGGACAATGGCTACACTGGTGTAATTGGCTATGCATGGTGTAATTTTCTGTCTTTTGATTTTTATTAGTAGAAGATGAGGTTGTTTTGAGAGTCTTGCAATTCGCTCATACCAAGGTTTTATATATCAAATATCGGGAAATATCGGATGGCTAAAATCAGAACGGATTGTGAATATTAGGGATATGTAGTAAATATCGAGTGCCATATTGGATGATCTGATATATAATATAATCCCCTAAAATGTAATCTAAACATACTTTATGAAATCTAAGCATGCAACATATAAATAATATATATTTAGGGTGACTAACAAATTGTAGAAAGCACGCTTAACTGTGGAGTTTCGATAGGATCCAGTGCATTAGTGTCGGTATGATTGCACCCAACAAATTGTTGTTACTTGCTTAGGGAAAATAGCCATTTTGCTAACGATTTCGTAGTGTTGAAATTTTTGCTGAAAAACATTAAAAAAGTTTTTCAGAACTATAATATTTTGCACAAACTATATAAAAGGACATATTGGCTTAAATATCGTGGGTATGTCCGGTCGAGATATATCACCCAAAATTTGCCAAAAATCCAGAACGATATTGAGACCATATCGCTTTTGCAGAACCTTATAAAACGATTTATCTCATATATCGCCTATATCGAGAGATATTTAAAACAATGGTTCATATATATGCATGGGTAAGTTCATTGTCAAAGGAAGAAAGTATGATGAATGGAAAATTTTCAACCCCGTGAAACAAGCAAGTCACTGCTACATTTAGTCGGCATTTGCATTCAAGCTTTAGGCATCACAAAATGAGTTCTTAATCATTTAGATAATGATATTGGTCAAAATTCCGACCAATGGTTTAAAGCGTGCGCCTTAGCCCTCGTGCTCAGCAAGGCGATATTAATACTTTATGTATTGCCAGCGATGAAGGTTACTAAGGCGATCACCTTTGCGCATCAAGAGCTCGACTTGGCACCTCAGCGCCTAAGGCATGTGATGTAAGGCGATATGTTTTGTCTCTATTTCAAAATTTTAAGGGTGTGAAAGGTGTCCGATAAAGTAAAGTTTGTTTTGTTATTGAATTTTTGTGTTTTTTTCATTGTCGATTTTTGCTATTTTTGTTGAAATATACTTTATTACCTATATCATTTTGACGACATGCCACAATTTGAACCTCAAAGTTCAAAGTCTCTGTTTAATTAATTAGATAGCAATTATTAATTAATATTACTATTCAATATTTGTTACTTGCTACTTCATTTAAATGGTTTATGACTTATTAGATTTGTGACTTTGAAAATTTGGTTGTGATTAATTTGTCTTGTTGCTATTTATTGATATTTGCATATTATTTGCAATGTTTGTGAATTTTTGAATATTTATCGCCTTGGTTCACTCAGCGACGCTTTTTGGCTTCTGTAACATAGGACCTCATCGCCGACCTCATCTTTTGCTTTAAAACACCGATTCCAACCGATATACCACGCAAAAGTACATGCAACATGACATCTTACACATGTATAATTAGCTATCGTGTTATTGTTAGAGGTGTAACTAGTTACACTATCTGAATCCACTTTGTATATGCCTTTGTTCAAAATAATATGCATAGTAACAACAAGTATGCAAATAGTTTCGAGTACTATCAATAGCTGCTTTGCTTATAACTGAGTGGATATGGATATTTTGGTGGGCACTCGCTTAATGTATTCTACATTTTTCCACTTATATTATTATACTATTATATTCTTTTCTCCATAATCTTACATGCATTGCATCTAGGTGCAAATGGTTTGGATATCGATTCGGATATGATACTTATCATATCTGTATCCACTTACCAATCACGATAATGATATGGATACATATATGCCTCCAGAATCTAAAATTTATATCCATATCTCTAAAAATTGGATAAGGATACGGGATATATAGCAGATACACGAACACGAGGCCGGATAATATTGAAAAATATAGTTCATATGATACAAGAGAGTTCATTAGTATGTTTGTTATATCTGAAAAGGTAAGATGAGATCTCTCGATCATCAAAATTAACCTCAAATCCATTGATCTAAGGATTGCAATTATTGCAACTGTATGACCAACATATATTCGAATATTTCTGACACGGATTCGATATTTCATGACATATCCATATCCATGACCATCATATCCTATCGGATATAGATTTTAGTAACCACATTCGTAACTAACAATATGTAATGCGATATTTCCTTGCACACGCATATATTAAAGATTTTAGTAACCACGCCCGTATCCTAATAGGTACGGATGCGGATATTTCCTTAAATACATATATTTTTGCACCTATAATTGCATCGATGCCATCTTGATGCAATGATTAGTAGGAAAAGGTGGTTTGGTAGGGTGTCCCTCAAAACGACGTGTTACATCAATGTTATCAATGCCATTCCGTGTCATGACAAGTAAGCAACACGCAGGAAAAACATTCATCAAATAGGGTGCCAAACAGGAATAGCATTCCTCAAATAGGATGCAATCATGCAAAAGGTGTTAAGGAACCGATTCCTCAAATAGGTCAAATTGACAATGATGATTTATTTGGATATCAAGGTATCCAGTTTGTATCCGCCGCCCATTTATAACCCTTGTTATTGTTCTTATTTTTAGACAAATCTTATAAGTTAAAGACACAGTATATTACAAGCAAGTTTCTTTTGCCTTATTTATTTTTCTGCATGACATGGTCCTTCAAAAACTTTACATTTGGGTTACTTAGACATATATTTTCCTTAGATTATTTAGGACCATTGCTTTTAGGTTAATTTTGTCAATTTGCTAGACTCTGTTACCCTCCTGATTGAGAACCTACGATGGTCTACCTCTCACCCTTATTTCTTTCTTTTACTCAAATAAATTCTCCAGCTTTCTGTACCCTTATTTCTTCACAAATCTTTTCTACAAATAAGCCTATGAGTCTATTCTTTTCTTTTCCCTATTTCTAAGTTACTTGCTGAATGCGAATCAACATATAATTGGGGTAAGATCATCCTCTAGATGAAGAAGATTTGTTAGGAAGACAAGTCAGGTTGAAAAATGACCGTGAAGAAATTGACAATTGTTTCATTGATCTATCTTGAATTTAGCTATGCTCGAAACCCATTTGACTGCAAAAGTTTTTGATGGCGATAGCGTATTGAGAGAGGGGATATGCTAAATTTTAGAGACTCGACTGTCTAGAAGGATGCTGGTGCAAATTCTTTCTATGCAAATACCATAATGGCTATTTGGATCAGATATTCACACATCTTGATGTGCACTATTAAAATTACTTAAACATAAAAATGAAAATGTGTTTGAGATTCTTTCCTAGTCATCAATTTGCAAGAAAATGGATGGCATGTATTGTCAAGTTTTCTTATTTCCTTGTTGCGTAGAGATCTACTCCTGATGAAAGAAAAGCTATGTCATTTCTCTATGATCACCAAGTTGGAGGGTTACAGAATGTGGATGACACAGGTCACACTAGCACATGAGGTTTAGGTCTAAGGTCTAAAGGCATTTTGCATGGGCTTGGTTTGGTTTGTGGCAACGCAGGTTTCACTTTCCTTTGCTAAACCAGCTCATTGTTGGCATGTATTGAGAGTATTAACAGGTGATGCTATGGAGAACTTAGAAGGATTGAGGCATTCTGATCTTGGGACAAATTGCTGAATTTTCATGGATTGTTGTCGAACAATTGGATAACCATCTGGAAAATCCAGTTGCTGATAATCCTTTAGTCACATGCTTGTATCTAGTTGGATCTCTTGTGTATGTGACACTTGACTATTGTAGTAGTTCTGTCACTAAGTTCACGATTTGTATATGTTTTAATGTAGAATTGGTTTAAATACCTATGCAATAATATGTATATAGCTTACTGTTTCGTTAGGGATCTTCTACATCCTTGGTTGTAGAAATCCTACAGATTGGTTATTAATGCCAAAATCTCTTTATTCTTGTGGACCTCATGATTGCTATTGTTTACCTGAACTATATAAAGTATCTTTTAATTGTGGGCCCACTGAATGAAGCAATACTATTGTTCCACATAACTGATTGTAGGATTTCTGTACAATCAAGGATGCAGAAAATTTGAAGCAGCCTGATTCTATCAGTTTTGAGGTTTCTTACTTTCAAACTTATTGAGATTGGTCTCTGCTTCTTTTAGGTGTATGCACTTGGTGGATTCATGGTTGCGCGGTGGTTATGGGCTAAATATAGAGGGAGGAAAAATGGTGAAAGAGGGGAAGGTCCATCTGATTGAAATGTTTTCTCCAACATCTGAAGAATTTCGTCCTGGGATCAGAGATCATCTCTCTTGAAGCACACATAACTTCTAGAGATTAGAGAGTTATCTTTTTTCCCCTCCCGAAATGGACCAGAGAGCTATCTTAAAGTTAGAAACATTTGGTTCCATCTATCTTTATCTTTTTCTGCGTTTGTTTAGTTTGGTGTGAATTGTTAGAAAGTTTAGATGCTTGGGCTTATTGGATGAATAATTTTAAAGTTTTGTCATGCCACTTTACTGGGTATGTTAGTCTGGCAATGCTTTCAGAATTGGTGCATGCATGTTGGGTCCTAATATTTATAGTACTTTTTGGAGTGCTGAAGGTAATGCTGGGTCCTTCATCAGTGTATTGTGCAAACATTTCACTTGGTCGGATGTAGCCATCTTGTTATAAAGTGCAGGTATCTTTATCTCATAGCTTTTGTTTTCCTGCTTTTTCTTTGTAAATGTAAGTTTGGAAACAAATCACAGTCACCATGTTCCTACTTTCTTGCGATACCAAAGTTGTCTGTCATTTTGCTTGGGCCCATGCTTGTGCATATTCACTTTGAGGGATCAAGGAAAAGTATCCGATGAAGAGTATTAAATGTGCATTAAAGGGATATCAACATGGATTATTGATTTGAGATTTGTGCATCGGATCTAAGGATTGATATCTTTATGCATTAATCAGTTTGAATCTTTAAACCCGGGTCAAGTTTGAACCCGGTCTAGTTTTAGAGATGGAGTATATGATTGGCAAAACTGAGTTAGAAATGACAAATTTTTAGTTTAATTTTAGGTTTCTAAATTGGTTTAATTGTGGACCAAAGGAGGAGTTGGCCTACAACTAAACCAGGTTAAGACTTTTAACGGAATTACGAGGTGAAATTTTTCTCGAGATGAACACCATCAACTGTTTTCGAGAGAGAGAGAGGGAGGGGAGGGAGCTATGGAAAAGCATTGCAACAAATGGGTGGAGTACAGTTCTTCAATTGGGATATTCCAGCATGACGTATAAAAAGAGTAGAATAATTCATATGTGGGTTCATCTAAAACCTAATAATTGACTGATTAATTAATAAATATTAGGGAGTGATCAAGAGCCACTTGGCTTTATAGTGTCACTATTATCAGCCACCCCTTGTTTTCATTTGTCTTTGTTACTATATAGTTTTCTGTATATGGGACCCCAGAATCGTTAATATTTGAAATGAGTCCCTCAATTATTGAAAGTGCTATTAGATCTCTCTCGTATTTTGCAATTTTTCACCTTAGTTAGACATTAGATTTCAGGGAATATTCCTCTACTTTAACCTTTTATATGAGGTTTCTAGTTATATTCCTATGTTTTATTTACTCAAATCTAATTCGCTTTCTAACCAGGATTAAATCCATACATGCTACTTTAAAATCGAAACTTATTTCATCTTAACCCTTTTGGCTTTTTCACAATGGTCTCATACTCTCTCAATTCTACAAAATCCTCACGGAAACTTGCGACAATTTTGCGGAAAAACATTTATCGGTGTATTTTCTTTTTAACCACGTGTGATTAACAACCAATCCAACTTGGGTTAACATTAAGCATAAAACTAATTGACGGGCCAATTTTAACAAGATTTGAGGGACCTAATAGCAATTTCAATGATTTGAGAGACCAATATCAAAATATTAAATATTTACGATGCTTTTATATAAGGGTCGGGATAGATCTCCTTAGTATCGTCCAATAATGATAGACATTCTTAGAAGTAAATGCATAATATATAGTCCACACTACACTATGTTTGGATGGAGGTAATGAGGGAGGGGAAGGGAAAAAGAGAGTTTACTCTTGGGAGTCTTTTAAGAGGGCTAAGGAAGGGAGGGAGGGAGAGAGAAAAAATATTTAATTTTCTTCCTCCAAATCTGGGTAGAAAGGAGGAGGGAAGAAAGAATTTTCTTAATGAAAGAGACATTCACCCTCTATCATAATGAATCAACGATAGTAATATTCATTCACTTCCCTTCCTTCCAGTTAAACTCCCAAACAACATAATTTAAGCTCAACTCCATTTCTTTATAAAACTTTCAAACAAAGATATTATATTTTCATTGCTTTTCTTTCCTTTTCTTTCCTTTGCTTTTATCTTACCTTTCCTTTCCTTCCACAGTAAACCCAAACGTAGCATTAAAGAAAGTTCACTCAGATAGATCATTTGCACTTGAGCAGGCGCTAAAAAGATCTATCAGCAATAAATTTTGAAATGGGACTCATTTTAATAATGACGTCGGCAGAGAAAGCGAAGAGGGGGAGCGGGGGAGGGGGAAAAGGAGAACTCGACAGAAGTGGCGCGATCCCCTCTCTCACTTTTTCATTTTCTCGCCGATCCAGCGCCACCGGCTCCCGCTTTGGACAGTTTCTGATTCGCCCGCCCCTCATGACGTCACTCCATCAATTTAATTTCCATCCTGCGTGGCTGCTGCGCGTTATCTACGCTTATCATTATCATCGGCATAAAACGGTAAAAAAAAATGATTTGATTACATTTCTTTTGGTTTGGGTGGTGATTATGAAATAGTGGGTGGACGCTCTTTTGTCGTGGTCACGCTCCCTCATCAATTAGTAGCAGCAACTTCAGCTGCTTTTATTAATTAATTAATTAATTATGTAAAAGGAAAATCCCCTGCTCATCTACTACTGTTCGTCGGGGTTCTTGAATTTTGCCCCGAGCTGAAGGAAGAAGGAGAAAGTAAGGAATAATCATGGCTGCTGCTGCTGCCTCTGGTACCAGAGGAGGCAGGCCCAGCCGTTTCTACCGCCAAGGAAACCACTGGTACTCGCTCTCTCTCTCTCTACGGTACATAATACTTTTGGCTACCTTAGTTTGGAAACTTTTAAACACTGAATTGCTGACTCCTAGTTTTGAAATTGAGTGTGATTGAGGCCAAACCCTCCACTCGCTATGTTCAGAGTGGGTCGAAATGGGTTTAAGCGGGCTAATTTTTTCGGCCTTAACCTTGTTAAAATTGGTCACAAAGACAGGCCCTTCTAGCATAATTGCATTGGTTTCAGCACTTGAGATTCGAGGGCCATCCGGTAGATGATGAAATCTCTTACATGTTGTTTGCCCATTCCTATAACCTTAGCTGCTCAGGCTGTTACGATTTGCATTTCTATCACTTGGAAGAACATTTCTACATCGTGTCTTTGTATGCTGGTTGCTATATAATCAAACTCATGTACCGATGCTCTTGATCCATGGATTAGGCTATTCCAATTGATGATCCGCTCTACTCATCATGATCTAAATGTCTCAAAACATCTAGAAGACAAAAATCATGATGATTAAATACTTCTAACATATATTTTTCATTAACCGTTAACTTTACAATCACTTGATGCATGAGTAACTACAATCCAATATGCCTTTTTTTGTTTATATACAATCCAAAACATATACATCAAAATGAACAAAGTGGATCGAGTAAATTGATTGCATATAATGTACTTCGGAGGCTTACTTAGATGGAATCTATGGTGTCACCTTAGGAACACTTTTTCCCGATATATGTTTGTGTGCGCGGAGCGCGTGCGGTGTGTATGAGAAGCGTATGAAACTTTGATTGTGTAATAATAAGCTCACAGTTGCAGTTACATATGATCTTAATGCTTTGTACTGTAGGTTTTGCAGAAATGTTCTTCCAAGTGATATTGTTATTGAGATTGAGGATGTATTCTTCCATCTCCACAAGGTAGTGTACAGTTTGTATTCATTATGAAATTTGTCAGAACATTGACACATGAGTTTGATTATATAGCAACCAGCATATAAAGATACAATGATTGCCCGTTCTAGGTTTTATGGGAAACAAAAATTATGAGGTAATGTGGGTCTCTTAAACTGTACTTGGATGATTTATCTGCTAGAATTCCATGATGCTTTTAGGTAACAAACATGCAAAAATTCGCAAACTGATGCTATTAGATAATGTTTCCTATACCTTCTCTTAGTCTAAAATGCAAAAATTGCATACTTTCTGTCTGGATATTTTTCAAAAGTTTTCTTTCTGTTGCTCCTCCAGAGTTTGCGTTCTGGTAGTCTAGTTTATTTCACTTTAACTTTCAACCTTTACGTGACAAATTATTAAAAACATTGAATGTTACTAGTTTGATGTAAACTATCATAATTTACTCTTCCTTTTCCCTCCTTCCCTCAACATTTATTTCTCTGTCATATTGTCTTTTGTTGAACTGCAACAATGAGATATAGTGCTTTTGGTTTCAAGTTCATTTTCCATGCCTTTCACATTATGGATGATGGTGTCAGCATCTGTTGACTCATTCTGAGGGTTCCTCTATTCTTGAAAATTAATTGAATCAAATTTGGATCAATAAATCGATCGTTGTTTACTCAATTAAACATTTTAATACTCATTATGACATTTTTTGTGACCATTGTTCAAGAAGAACCAAATGTTATTTACATGTTAGCTTATAAGATAAGTAGCTGAGTTCAATAATCTTTTATAAATCTGAGATAAATTAGAAGAAATGCGATTCAGAGATTGAATAAAATGTAACTAATTCTCCACATGGAAATACATGTCCTAAGCCATTAAAAATTATT
Organism: Asparagus setaceus; assembly: GCA_012295165.1. Lineage (NCBI taxonomy): Eukaryota > Viridiplantae > Streptophyta > Magnoliopsida > Asparagales > Asparagaceae > Asparagus > Asparagus setaceus. Next base: position 29,601,311 of record CM022707.1, read on the forward strand.
CCATTTATTTTATGTTATATTCAGTTAAGGAGTGTCCCTAGGGTAAATCTAATATTTGTGTTTTACATGGAAAATCCTATTGATGAATGTGGAGTTGTGGACACATGGAGTAATAACTATGCTGTGATTATTTGCATGTTGGATCAATTCGTAACTATTTAATCTTCAATGTTGAGGGCAACATGGCAACAATAACACTCCAAGGAAACCATGTGAGTTTTTCATGCAGACGATGTTCTTTTAAGAGTCAGCTAGTATTGTTTCACATCATCTTTTTGTTTCCTTTCCTTTTTGATGTTTATTACTTCCAAATTTCAAATATCCAAGTATTTTGCCTCTCGTAGTTTGGTTTTTTGAAGCATACCATCTATTATTGTCCCCATGTCCTTCTACACAATTGCAATTGAGATTGTTAAGTTGCCTTTCTTAACTTGTTTGAGAAATATGCACATATTGTCTAGATGGCTCCTTCAGGACTACATAACAACTCTTCCAATAGTTCCCTCCATGGACTCCTTGAGCAAACAGAGAATGATCTTATATTGTAATTTTTTAAATATAGGTGTCCACACTCTTCAATCACAAGTTATGTCATTTGTCTGAGCAATAATTAATGCTATAGGTTCATTCTTTACTCACTTGGTCATCTAGCGTAACTGTCTCAGATTTAATCTTTCATTTGTCTGAGGAATGGTTCTCTTTATCAAGGTCAAATCATGACAACTTATCTAGTTAATAAATTAGCAATTTGTGGAATTCCCCACTTACTAAAACATTATGTTTACCCAAAGAGTCGGCAGTTCAATTCATGAATGGCAGTAACTGATGCATATATTAATTCTGATTTATGTGAAAGTAAATGAACTGAAGCTTGGACTTATCCGATAGCGTTTCAATCATTTAGGCTATGCACTGACACTATCATTTTATTAGTTGCCAGATATGATTGGCAACAGAATTCTATTCAATGGAATACGTTATTTTTACTTCTTACATTATTTCCTCCAAGAAACTCGGGGATGTTAAACAAGTAAATCAATGACTGCATTTGTTTGTTTGTTTGTTTTTTCCAGTTTCCGCTCTTGTCAAAATGTGGAAAGATTGCAAGAATTGTAGGAGATTCTGAAAATGAGAAAGAAGATATATATCATATAATAGGATGTCCGGGGTCTGATGGATTTTACCTTGTAGTACAGTTTTGCTATGGAATCACGGTGGAATTAACACCCAAAAACATATTAATGGTGTATTCTGCAGCAGAATATCTTGAAATGACAGAAGAACTTGTAACTTATTACATGACAGAGAGCTTCATTCACAAAGATATCCTCCGAAGCTGGAAAAATTGCATACTGGCCCTTCAAAGTGCACAACATTCTATTTTCAAAGCAGAAACGCTCCCAATTGTGAGCAAATGTCTTAGTTCCCTCTCAACGATGGTATGTACTGATCTTAGCCTATTTGGATGGCCTATGATGATGTATGGAAGTTTACAAAGCCCTGGAGGTAGTATCTTATGGAATGGAATAAAACAGGGGCTCGGATTAGAAGCTCAGCATCTGACTGGTGGTTTGAAGACATTTCAGGCCTCAGCGTGCCAATGTTTCATAAGTTAATGGAAATAATGGACAAGAGAGGGTAAGATCAGAAAATATAGCCAATGCACTTATGTACTATGAAAAACATTTACCTGGTCTTGATCGATGGCAGAGTTTTAGTTTAGAACCATCTGTTGATCAAAAGGACCTATTGGAAAGTATTACACTTGAAAAGAAGGGAAAATCATACTGCAGATTCTTGTTAGGACTTCTACTAATTGCTTCCATACTAAACGCTTCCAAGCCATGCAAGGACTCTCTGGAGAGAAAAATTGGCATGCAACTTGAACTGGCAACACTTGATGGTCTTTTGATTCCTAGCTTCTCGGATTCTGATAATCTATATGATTCGGATTGTGTTGAGCGGATTGTAAGGTATTTCTTATCATCTCAGGCATCTTGTATCCCGCTTTTTTCTCCTTCATCTGATCCTGAACTTTCTCCATCCTCTAGTCCTTTAAGTAGAGTTACAAAATTAATAGATAGTTACCTTGTTGAGATTGCTCCTGATGTAAACTTGACTCCTGAAAAGATGCACTGTCTTCTGGTGGCTCTTCCAGAGTCCTTAAGATCGCTGGATGATGGACTGTACCGAGCACTTGATGTCTATTTCAAGGTCTGCATCTGTTAATTATTATAGTAAGAAATTATGAAATTGATATTTCATTCACAATTTCCTTACTGCCTTTAGTTTAACTATAGGGCCTATTATACTAATACCTCTGGAGCAGTATCAGATATGCATCATATAGTTGGAAATACTTGCTGAATACTCCTTTGGTTTATTCTATTATCTATAACAAGTCTGAGATAGTACCGAGATCTAATGATTTCAGAAAACCCTCTTAATCTTGGGTTTTGCAGATACCTTTTTTTCCAAAACTTCCTGAACTTTGAGGTGTTTTGCAACCCTATTCCACTAAAGCCCTTGATTTTTCAATTTAACCCCAATGAAACATTATCCAGTTTGACGTTTACGCCAAGCACGCTGGGCAAGGTGAAAATACCCTCAGCTATAAAAATTAATGGAAATAATATAAATGAAAAGAGTGATTTTTTAAGGCCTGGGTGGGTATTTTTCCTTTTTGTCACATGCTTGGCAGATGATTTGTTAGACTTGACGGTGTTAATTTGTGGTGTTAAAGTGAAAATTCTTTAAGGGCCTTAGTGGAATAAAAGAAGTTTAGAGGGTTATGTGCTAAACCCTCAAGTTCAGGGGATTTTGTGGAATTAAAATAGTTACGGGGTAATCTGCAAACCCCAAGTCAGGAGGGTTTTCTGAAAATAACTCAAACTCCTTATATCCGCTTTGAGCATCGAATATATGGTCAACCTGCTTAGATAGCAGATACACTTTGCTTGGTATTGATAGATTTTGTTGCTGATGGCAAATAATAACCATCACCATTATCATCATCTGACCCTTGATCTTTATCAAGCAGCATGAATAAGAACCTTTAGCAGCAAGTAATAATATGTTCAAATAACATCCTTCAAAATTTGAATACATTGGTCTCCCATAATAAATTTCCTGATCTAGTTCCCATCTCACAGGCACACCTTGGGCTTTCAATGAAATGGGAGAATCTCTGCAGCATTGTAAACTGTGGAAAGCTCTCCATTGATGCATGTAGCCATGCATCACAGAATGAGCGGTTGCCTCTGAGGTTTGTCCTCCAAGTTCTTTTCTTCGAGCAATTGCAGCTACTGAACAACTATTTCCAATTGCCTTAATGGCTTGGAAGGCGACAGTGCACCAACTTACACCGCGAAGCGACACAGTTGGAACAATTGTGGAGATGGGTGGGTTTCTCTACAGCAGAACCGATACTTGAAAGTGGATATGGAGCGCATGAGGTCGAGGGTCAGAGAGTTGGAACGAGAATTCATGAACATAAGACATGATATGGGTAATACTGGCAGATCTCATGGTTTGACTCGTAGCAAATCTAGAACACTTTGGTGTGTTCCTTTACTACCTGGGGCAAGTGATGCATCTCGGCAATCATTCAAAGTACAGGCCCGAGCCCCAGAAGATCATCGGCGGGATCACATATTTCTCGCACGTGAAACGCTGTGTAAATCATTTCTTTGTTCATAGTAACACTAGCCAGAAAGTTACATTCATGTTTTCTTTCAGGAAAGCAGCACAGGGCAGATTGTTAAATGTGCATGATAGAGTTTGCATATCTCTGTTCAAAAAATTGGGTAGTGTTTGACAAACTGAGTTAACCGGATCAGGAATAATCCTAGTTTGGCTTATCTAAAGACTTGAGTCACTTGACTTAAACCAGTTTTCGTTAAGCCATTTTTAACCAATAATATAGCCAAGAATAACCCAAGCTCGGCTGGTTGCCTGGTTCAGAACTGAGCTAGGCTTAGGTCCCTGATCCTTGGTTGTCCTCCTATAATAAGAGGATATAAGACACCAGTACTTATATTATAACTCTGCAGGTCTCTGGCTACGCAAGACTTATACCTCATATGCGTTGTGTTGAATTTATTAACCCCAAAAATTTAAAACTGTCACTAAACCCTCTAACTTCGATAATTCTAGAAAATCTTCAAACGTTTTTAACTCTTTACTTAGCCCCGTAACAGTGTCAGCTTATGTTTTGAGATCCCAAACAAATAACATCACATAAACACGTAAGCTTAATCGTTGGGGTTAGGTGAGGAAAATCAAAATGTTCTAGGTTTTGAATTCCGAAGCTTATCCGGGAATTTAGCGAGAATTTTAAATGAGGATGAAGTGCAAAACCCCAACTTATTGAGGGTTTAGTGAAATTCAAAGGCTGAGATCCTCATCCTTCAAATAAATTCCGGTCATATTTTCTAGTTCTATAGTACAGAAAAAGCCAAATATCACACATAGAAAGGAGTATAAATGCTATCAAAATATTTTTAGGGTTTTTTCCTAGAAACCAGTTAAAATAGGGTAACATACGGAAACACATTTTAATTTCAATTTGTACATACACCACTTTTAAAATGCATCATCTCCCACTCAAATTTTCACTAAAACATTAAAATACGCTTAAAAGAAATCAAGATCAAGGCATGTGAGTTGTATCCTAAGAAGACCTAACATTAAAAAAGAGTCATGTGCCTTAAATATGGGTTTATTGTTTATTGAAGGGTAGTTTTGGATTTTTCATGAAAAATTTTTGAGAGGTGGTTGATTATAATAAAAATCTACTTTAAAGACGGTTTATGTATAAACCTGAAATTGAAATGTTATTTCCATATAATTACCCTATTTTAAGGTGATTTCTAGAAAAAACCGTATCTATACATCCTAATGCTTTAATTGAAGGATAAGATTCTAATCATCAGAAAAAGATGACAAACTGAAATCAAATGAAAATTTTTCTGAAGAAAAGATGAAAAGAAGATTGAGACAATTCGTACGGTTATATCAAAGTTCATTCGAACTGATCACATGGAAACTCTGGCCTTTAAGGGCTTGTCCGGTTAAAATTGTGAAAATTGGGCGTATGAAACTAGGCCCCTATAAATGGATGACCATATTTTCTCAAAACAAATAATGGTAGTCTTTTCCCATATCAGTAATTTTTAAACTTTTAGTGCCTCAAATTATTGACATTGCATTGTGTCGCTTACATCATCTGTCTATTGACGCTCAGAGGGACTAACTTGAAACATTTTATAGGAAAGGAGACCTGATAACAATTAAATGGACTAATTTGAAGTGGTAGTGTTACAATATATATAGGAGTAACTATGTTAGTTACACACATTTGTAGAAATATACGTTTGACCATCAATACTTATGATCCACACCGCTCATCGTGATCTACGTGGCATCAAATCTAAGTGGATCAAAAATCATATAATTTGATATTTTTATCCTATAATTTAAGCGACTAAAATAATCAATACCCGAGATTGTTAGATCCTTCATTTCTAGCTTATTAGATGTATAAACTAGAAATATTAACTCTATGTGATTTTTAATCTCTATGAAACAATGAATGCATAGATCACAATGAGCGGTCTGGATCATTAATATCAATGGTCAAATATGTATTTTACATGTGTATAACTAAGTTAGTTACTCCTATATATATTGTAACACTACCACTTCAAATTAGTCCATTTAATTGTTATCAGGTCTCCTAATTCCTATAAAATGTTTCAAGTTAGTCCCTCTGAGCGTCAATAGACAGATGATGTAAGCGACACAATGCAATGTCAATAATTTGAGGCACTAAAAGTTTAAAAATTACTGATATGGGAAAAGACTACCATTATTTGTTTTGAGAAAATATGGTCATCCATTTATAGGGGCCTAGTTTCATACGCCCAATTTTCACAATTTTAACCGGACAAGCCCTTAAAGGCCAGAGTTTCCATGTGATCAGTTCGAATGAACTTTGATATAACCGTACGAATTGTCTCAATCTTCTTTTTCATCTTTTCTTCAGAAAAATTTTCATTTGATTTCAGTTTGTCATCTTTTTCTGATGATTAGAATCTTATCCTTCAATTAAAGCATTAGGATGTATAGATACGGTTTTTTCTAGAAATCACCTTAAAATAGGGTAATTATATGGAAATAACATTTCAATTTCAGTTTATACATAAACCGTCTTTAAAGTAGATTTTATTATAATCAACCACCTCTCAGTCAAATTTTTCATGAAAATCCAAAACTACCCTTCAATAAACAATAAACCCATATTTAAGGCACATGACTCTTTTTTAATGTTAGGTCTTCTTAGGATACAACTCACATGCCTTGATCTTGATTTCTTTTAAGCGTATTTTTAATGTTTTAGTGAAAATTTGAGTGGGAGATGATGCATTTTAAAAGTGGTGTATGTACAAATTGAAATTAAAATGTGTTTCCGTATGTTACCCTATTTTAACTGGTTTCTAGGAAAAACCCTAAAAAATATTTTGATAGCATTTATACTCCTTTCTATGTGTGATATTTGGCTTTTCTGTACTATAGAACTAGAAAATATGACCGGAATTTATTTGAAGGATGAGGATCTCAGCCTTTGAATTTCACTAAACCCTCAATAAGTTGGGGGTTTTGCACTTCATCCTCATTTAAAATTCTCGCTAAATTCCCGGATAAGCTTCGGAATTCCAAAAAACCTAGAACATTTTGATTTTCCTCACCTAACCCCCAACGATTAAGCTTACGTGTTTATGTGATGTTATTTGTTTGGGATCTCAAAACATAAGCTGACACTGTTACGGGGGCTAAGTAAAGAGTTAAAAAAACGTTTGAAGATTTTCTAGAATTATCGAAGTTAGAGGGTTTAGTGACAGTTTTAAATTTTTGGGGTTAATAAATTCAACACAACGCATATGAGGTATAAGTCTTGCGTAGCCAGAGACCTGCAGAGTTATAATATAAGTACTGGTGTCTTATATCCTCTTATTATAGGAGGACAACCAAGGATCAGGGACCTAAGCCTAGCTCAGTTCTGAACCAGGCAACCAGCCGAGCTTGGGTTATTCTTGGCTATATTATTGGTCGAAAAATGGCTTAACGAAAACTGGTTTAAGTCAAGTGACTCAAGTCTTTAGATAAGCCAAACTAGGATTATTCCTGATCCGGTTAACTCAGTTTGTCAAACACTACCCAATTTTTTTGAACAGAGATATGCAAACTCTATCATGCACATTTAACAATCTGCCCTGTGCTGCTTTCCTGAAAGAAAACATGAATGTAACTTTCTGGCTAGTGTTACTATGAACAAAGAAATGATTTACACACGCGTTTACGTACGAGAAATATGTGATCCCGCCGATGATCTTCTGGGGCTCGGGCCTGTACTTTGAATGATTGCCGCAGATGCATCACTTGCCCCAGGTAGTAAAGGAACACACCAAAGTGTTCTAGATTTGCTACGAGTCAAACCATGAGATCTGCCAGTATTACCCATATCATGTCTTATGTTCATGAATTCTCGTTCCAACTCTCTGACCCTCGACCTCATGCGCTCCATATCCACTTTCAAGTATCGGTTCTGCTGTATAAGAGAAACCCACCCATCTCTCCGCACAATTGTTCCAACTGTGTCGTTAGCGGTGTAAGTTGGTGCACTGTCGCCTTCCAAGCCATTAAGGCAATTGGAAATAGTTGTTCGTAGCTGCAATTGCTCGAAGAAAAGAACTTGGAGGACAAACCTCAGAGGCAACCGCTCATTCTGTGATGCATGGCTACATGCATCAATGGAGAGCTTTCCACAGTTTACAATGCTGCAGAGATTCTCCTTTCATTCTGTGAAAGCCAAGGGTGTGCCTGTGAGATCGAACTAGATCAGGAAATTTATTATGGGAGACCAATGTATTCAAATTTTCAAGGATGTTATTTGAACATATTATTACTTGCTGCTAAAGGTTCTTATTCATGCTGCTTGATAAAGATCAAGGGTCAGATGATGATAATGGTGATGGTTATTATTTGCCATCAGCAACAAAATCTATCAATACCAAGCAAAGTGTATCTGCTATCTAAGCAGGTTGACCATATATTCGATGCTCAAACGGATATAAGGAGTTTGAGTTATTTTCAGAAAACCCTCCTGACTTGGGGTTTGCAGATTACCCCCGTAACTATTTTAATTCCACAAAATCCCCCTGAACTTGAGGGGTTTCGCACATAACCCTCTAAACTTCTTTTATTCCACTAAGGCCCTTAAAGAATTTTCACTTTAACACCACAAATTAACACCGTCAAGTCTAACAAATCATCTGCCAAGCATGTGACAAAAAAAGGAAAAATACCCACCCAGGCCTTAAAAAAATCACTCTTTTTTTCATTTATATTATTTCCATTAATTTTTTATAGCTGAGGGGTATTTTCACCTTGCCCGCGTGCTTGGCACGTAAAACGTCAAACTGGATAATGTTTCATTGGGGTTAAATTGAAAAATCAAGGGCTTTAGTGGAATAAAAGAAGTTGAGGGGGTTATGTGCAAAACACCTCAAAGTTCAGGAAGTTTTTTGGAATAAAAATAGGTATCTGCAAAACCCAAGATTAAGGAGGGTTTTCTGAAATCATTAGATCTCGGTACTATCTCAGACTTGTTATAGATAATAGAATAAACCAAAAGGAGTATTCAGCAAGTATTTCCAACTATATGATGCATATCTGATACTGCTCTACAGAGGTATTAGTATAATAGGCCCTATAGTTAAACTAAAGGCAGTAAGGAAATTGTGAATGAAATATCAATTTCATAATTTCTTACTATAATAATTAACAGATGCAGACCTTGAAATAGACATCAAGTGCTCGGTACAGTCCATCATCCAGCGATCTTAAGGACTCTGGAAGAGCCACCAGAAGACAGTGCATCTTTTCAGGAGTCAAGTTTACATCAGGAGCAATCTCAACAAGGTAACTATCTATTAATTTTGTAACTCTACTTAAAGGACTAGAGGATGGAGAAAGTTCAGGATCAGATGAAGGAGAAAAAGCCGGGATACAAGATGCCTGAGATGATAAGAAATACCTTACAATCCGCTCAACACAATCCGAATCATATAGATTATCAGAATCCGAGAAGCTAGGAATCAAAAGACCATCAAGTGTTGCCAGTTCAAGTTGCATGCCAATTTTTCTCTCCAGAGAGTCCTTGCATGGCTTGGAAGCGTTTAGTATGGAAGCAATTCGTAGAAGTCCTAACAAGAATCTGCAGTATGATTTTCCCTTCTTTTCAGGGAGCAACACTGTAATACTTTCCAATAGGTCCTTTTGATCAACAGATGGTTCTAAACTAAAACTCTGCCATCGATCAAGACCAGGTAAATGTTTTTTCGCATAGTACATAAGTGCATTGGCTATATTTTCTGATCTTACCCCTCTCTTGTCCATTATTTCCATTAACTTATGAAACATTGGCACGCTGAGGCCTGAAATGTCTTCAAACCACCAGTCAGATGCTGAGCTTCTAATCCGAGCCCCTGTGTTTATTCCATTCCATAAGATACTACCTCCAGGGCTTTGTAAACTTCCATACATCATCATAGGCCATCCAAATAGGCTAAGATCAGTACATACCATCGTTGAGAGGGAACTAAGACATTTGCTCACAATTGGGAGCGTTTCTGCTTTGAAAATAGAATGTTGTGCACTTTGAAGGGCCAGTATGCAATTTTTCCAGCTTCGGAGGATATCTTTGTGAATGAAGCTCTCTGTCATGGCCAATAAGTTACCTTCTCCAAGTTCTTCTGTCATTTCAAGATATTCTGCTGCAGAATACACCATTAATATGTTTTTGGGTGTTAATTCCACCGTGATTCCATAGCAAAACTGTACTACAAGGTAAAATCCATCAGACCCCCCCGGACATCCTATTATATGATATATATCTTCTTTCTCATTTTCAGAATCTCCTACAATTCTTGCAATCTTTCCACATTTTGACAAGAGCGGAAACTGGAAAAAACAAACAAACAAACAAATGCAGTCATTGATTTACTTGTTTAACATCCCCGAGTTTCTTGGAGGAAATAATGTAAGAAGTAAAAATAACGTATTCCATTGAATAGAATTCTGTTGCCAATCATATCTGGCAACTAATAAAATGATAGTGTCAGTGCATAGCCTAAATGATTGAAACGCTATCGGATAAGTCCAAGCTTCAGTTCATTTACTTTCACATAAATCAGAATTAATATATGCATCAGTTACTGCCATTCATGAATTGAACTGCCGACTCTTTGGGTAAACATAATGTTTTAGTAAGTGGGGAATTCCACAAATTGCTAATTTATTAACTAGATAAGTTGTCATGATTTGACCTTGATAAAGAGAAAACCATTCCTCAGACAAATGAAAGATTAAATCTGAGACAGTTACGCTAGATGACCAAGTGAGTAAAGAATGAACCTATAGCATTAATTATTGCTCAGACAAATGACATAACTTGTGATTGAAGAGTGTGGACACCTATATTTAAAAAGAATTACAATATAAGATCATTCTCTGTTTGCTCAAGGAGTCCATGGAGGGGAACTATTGGAAGAGTTGTTATGTAGTCCTGAAGGAGCCATCTAGACAATATGTGCATATTTCTCAAACAAGTTAAGAAAGGCAACTTAACAATCTCAATTGCAATTGTGTAGAAGGACATGGGGACAATAATAGATGGTATGCTTCAAAAGCCAAACTACCAAGAGGCTCAAATACTTGGATATTTGAAATTTGGAAGTAATAAACATCAAAAAGGAAAGGAAACAAAAAGATGATGTGAAACAATACTAGCTGACTCTTAAAAGAACATCGCATCTGCATGAAAAACTCACATGGTTTCCTTGGAGTGTTATTGTTGCCATGTTGCCCTCAACATTGAAGATTAAATAGTTACGAATTGATCCAACATGCAAATAATCACAGCATAGTTATTACTCCATGTGTCCACAACTCCACATTCATCAATAGGATTTTCCATGTAAAACACAAATATTAGATTTACCCTAGGGACACTCCTTAACTGAATATAACATAAAATAAATGGAATAATTTTTAATGGCTTAGGACATGTATTTCCATGTGGAGAGAATTAGTTACATTTTATTCAATCTCTGAATCGCATTTCTTCTAATTTATCTCAGATTTATAAAAGATTATTATGAACTCAGCTACTTATCTTATAAGCTAACATGTAAATAACATTTGGTTCTTCTTGAACAATGGTCACAAAAAATGTCATAATGAGTATTAAAATGTTTAATTGAGTAAACAACGATCGATTTATTGATCCAAATTTGATTCAATTAATTTTCAAGAATAGAGGAACCCTCAGAATGAGTCAACAGATGCTGACACCATCATCCATAATGTGAAAGGCATGGAAAATGAACTTGAAACCAAAAGCACTATATCTCATTGTTGCAGTTCAACAAAAGACAATATGACAGAGAAATAAATGTTGAGGGAAGGAGGGAAAAGGAAGAGTAAATTATGATAGTTTACATCAAACTAGTAACATTCAATGTTTTTAATAATTTGTCACGTAAAGGTTGAAAGTTAAAGTGAAATAAACTAGACTACCAGAACGCAAACTCTGGAGGAGCAACAGAAAGAGAAACTTTTGAAAAATATCCAGACAGAAAGTATGCAATTTTGCATTTTAGACTAAGAGAAGGTATAGGAAACATTATCTAATAGCATCAGTTTGCGAATTTTTGCATGTTTGTTACCTAAAAGCATCATGGAATTCTAGCAGATAAATCATCCAAGTACAGTTTAAGAGACCCACATTACCTCATAATTTTTGTTTCCCATAAAACCTAGAACGGGCAATCATTGTATCTTTATATGCTGGTTGCTATATAATCAAACTCATGTGTCAATGTTCTGACAAATTTCATAATGAATACAAACTGTACACTACCTTGTGGAGATGGAAGAATACATCCTCAATCTCAATAACAATATCACTTGGAAGAACATTTCTGCAAAACCTACAGTACAAGAAAGCATTAAGATCATATGTAACTGCAACTGTGAGCTTATTATTACACAATCAAAGTTTCATACGCTTCTCATACACACCGCATTGCGCACACACACAAACATATATACGGAAAAAGTGTTCCTAAGGTGACACCATAGATTCCATCTAAGTAAGCGCCTCCAGAAGTACATTATATGCAATCAATTTACTCGATCCACTTTGTTCATTTTGATGTATATGTTTTGGATTGTATATAAACAAAAAAAAAGGCATATTGGGTTGTAGTTACTCATGCATCAAGTGATTGTAAAGTTAACGGTTAATGAAAAATATATGTTAGAAGTATTTAATCATCATGATTTTTGTCTTCTAGATGTTTTGAGACATTTAGATCATGATGAGTAGAGCGGATCATCAATTGGAATAGCCTAATCCATGGATCAAGAGCATCGGTACATGAGTTTGATTATATAGCAACCAGCATACAAAGACACGATGTAGAAATGTTCTTCCAAGTGATAGAAATGCAAATCGTAACAGCCTGAGCAGCTAAGGTTATAGGAATGGGCAAACAACATGTAAGAGATTTCGCATCATCTACCGGATGGCCCTCGAATCTCAAGTGCGAAACCAATGCAATTATGCTAGAAGGGCCTGTCTTTGTGACCAATTTTAACAAGGTTAAGGCCGAAAAAAATTAGCCCGCTTAAACCCATTTCGACCCACTCTGAACATAGCGAGTGGAGGGGTTTGGCCTCAATCACACTCAATTTCAAAACTAGGAGTCAGCAATTCAGTGTTTAAAAGTTTCCAAACTAAGGTAGCCAAAAGTATTATGTACCGTAGAGAGAGAGCGAGTACCAGTGGTTTCCTTGGCGGTAGAAACGGCTGGGCCTGCCTCCTCTGGTACCAGAGGCAGCAGCAGCAGCCATGATTATTCCTTACTTTCTCCTTCTTCCTTCAGCTCGGGGCAAAATTCAAGAACCCCGACGAACAGTAGTAGATGAGCAGGGATTTTCCTTTTACATAATTAATTAATTAATTAATAAAAGCAGCTGAAGTTGCTGCTACTAATTGATGAGGGAGCGTGACCACGACAAAGAGCGTCCACCCACTATTTCATAATCACCACCCAAACCAAAAGAAATGTAATCAAATCATTTTTTACCGTTTTATGCCGATGATAATGATAAGCGTAGATAACGCGCAGCAGCCACGCAGGATGGAAATTAAATTGATGGAGTGACGTCATGAGGGGCGGGCGAATCAGAAACTGTCCAAAGCGGGAGCCGGTGGCGCTGGATCGGCGAGAAAATGAAAAGTGAGAGGGATCGCGCCACTTCTGTCGAGTTCTCCTTTTCCCCTTCCCCCGCTCCCCCTCTTCGCTTTCTCTGCCGACGTCATTATTAAAATGAGTCCCATTTCAAAAATTTATTGCTGATAGATCTTTTTGATAGCGCCTGCTCAAGTGCAAATGATCTATCTGAGTGAACTTTCTTTAATGCTACGTTTGGGAGTTTACTGTGGAAGGAAAGGAAAGGAAAGGTAAGATAAAAGCAAGGAAAGAAAAGGAAAGAAAAAGCAATGAAAATATAATATCTTGTTTGAAAGTTTTATAAGGGGAATGGAGTTGAACTTAAATTATGTTGTTTGGGAGTTTTAACTTTGGGAAGGAAGGAAGTGAATGAATATTAGTCGTTGATTCATTATGATAGAGGTAGTCATGCTTTTCATTAAGAAAATTTACTTTACTTCCTTTCCCTCCTTTCTCCCTTGGAGGGGAAGAAAATTAAATATTTTTCCCTCTCTTTCCTCCCCTTCCCTTCCTTAGCCCTCTTAAAAGACTCCCAGCAGAGTAAACTCTCTTTTCCCTTCCCCTACCCCTCATTACCCTCCATCCAAACATAGTGTAATAGTGCTCATGGAACTATAAAATATTTATCTGCACATTTAAAACTACAGAATGTCTATCCGCTATTGGACGATACTAAGGAGATCTATCCTGACCCTTATATAAAAGCATCGTAAATATTTAATATTTTGATATTGGTCTCTCAAATCATTGAAATTGCTATTAGGTCCCTCAAATCTTGTTAAAATTGGCCCGTCAATTAGTTTTATGCTTAATGTTAACCCAAGTTGGATTGGTTGTTAATCACACGTGGTTAAAAAGAAAATACACCGATAAATGTTTTTCCGCAAAATTGTCGCAAGTTTCCGTGAGGATTTTGTAGAATTGAGAGAGTATGAGACCATTGTGAAAAAGCCAAAAGGGTTAAGATGAAATAAGTTTCGATTTTAAAGTAGCATGTATGGATTTAATCCTGGTTAGAAAGCGAATTAGATTTGAGTAAATAAAACATAGGAATATAACTAGAAACCTCATATAAAAGGTTAAAGTAGAGGAATATTCCCTGAAATCTAATGTCTAACTAAGGTGAAAAATTGCAAAATACGATTTGAGAGATCTAATAGCACTTTCAATAATTGAGGGACTCATTTCAAATATTAACGATTCTGGGGTCCCATATACAGAAAACTATATAGTAACAAAGACAAATGAAAACTTGCAAGGGGGTGGCTGATAATAGTGACACTATAAAGCCAAGTGGCTCTTGATCACTCCCTAATATTTATTAATTAATCAGTCAATTATTAGGTTTTTAGATGAACCCACATATGAATTATTCTACTCTTTTTATACGTCATGCTGGAATATCCCAATTGAAGAACTGTACTCCACCCATTTGTTGCAATGCTTTTCCATAGCTCCCTCCCTCCTCTCTCTCTCTCGAAAACAGTTGATGGTGTTCATCTCGAGAAAAATTTCACCTCGTAATTCCGTTAAAAGTCTTAACCTGGTTTAGTTGTAGGCCAACTCCTCCTTTGGTCCACAATTAAACCAATTTAGAGGCCTAAAATTAAACTAAAAAATTTGTCATTTCTAACTCAGTTTTTGCCAATCATATACTCCATCTCTAAAACTAGACCGGTTCAAACTTGACCGGGTTTAAAGATTCAAACTGACCCTTAATGCTAAGAGATATCAATCCTAGATCCGCACAAATCTCAAAATCCAATAATCCAATGTTGATATCCCTTTAATGCACATTTAATACTCTTCATCGGATACTTTTCCCTTGATCCCTCAAAGTGAATATGCACAAGCATGGGCCCAAGCAAAATGACAGACAACTTTGGTATCGCAAGAAAGTAGGAACATGGTGACTGTGATTTGTTTCCAAACTTACATTTACAAAGAAAAGAAGCAGGAAAACAAAAGCTATGAGATAAAGATACCTGCACTTTATAACAAGATGGCTACATCCGACCAAGTGAAATGTTTGCACAATACACTGATGAAGGACCCAGCATTACCTTCAGCACTCCAAAAAGTACTATAAATATTAGGACCCAACATGCATGCACCAATTCTGAAAGCATTGCCAGACTAACATACCCAGTAAAGTGGCATGACAAAACTTTAAAATTATTCATCCAATAAGCCCAAGCATCTAAACTTTCTAACAATTCACACCAAACTAAACAAACGCAGAAAAAGATAAAGATAGATGGAACCAAATGTTTCTAACTTTAAGATAGCTCTCTGGTCCATTTCGGGAGGGGAAAAAAGATAACTCTCTAATCTCTAGAAGTTATGTGTGCTTCAAGAGAGATGATCTCTGATCCCAGGACGAAATTCTTCAGATGTTGGAGAAAACATTTCAATCAGATGGACCTTCCCCTCTTTCACCATTTTTCCTCCCTCTATATTTAGCCCATAACCACCGCGCAACCATGAATCCACCAAGTGCATACACCTAAAAGAAGCAGAGACCAATCTCAATAAGTTTGAAAGTAAGAAACCTCAAAACTGATAGAATCAGGCTGCTTCAAATTTTCTGCATCCTTGATTGTACAGAAATCCTACAATCAGTTATGTGGAACAATAGTATTGCTTCATTCAGTGGGCCCACAATTAAAAGATACTTTATATAGTTCAGGTAAACAATAGCAATCATGAGGTCCACAAGAATAAAGAGATTTTGGCATTAATAACCAATCTGTAGGATTTCTCTACAACCAAGGATGTAGAAGATCCCTAACCGAAACAGTAAGCTATATACATATTATTGCATAGGTATTTAAACCAATTCTACATTAAAACATATACAAATCGTGAACTTAGTGACAGAACTACTACAATAGTCAAGTGTCACATACACAAGAGATCCAACTAGATACAAGCATGTGACTAAAGGATTATCAGCAACTGGATTTTCCAGATGGTTATCCAATTGTTCGACAACAATCCATGAAAATTCAGCAATTTGTCCCAAGATCAGAATGCCTCAATCCTTCTAAGTTCTCCATAGCATCACCTGTTAATACTCTCAATACATGCCAACAATGAGCTGGTTTAGCAAAGGAAAGTGAAACCTCGTTGCCACAAACCAAACCAAGCCCATGCAAAATGCCTTTAGACCTTAGACCTAAACCTCATGTGCTAGTGTGACCTGTGTCATCCACATTCTGTAACCCTCCAACTTGGTGATCATAGAGAAATGACATAGCTTTTCTTTCATCAGGAGTAGATCTCTACGCAACAAGGAAATAAGAAAACTTGACAATACATGCCATCCATTTTCTTGCAAATTGATGACTAGGAAAGAATCTCAAACACATTTTCATTTTTATGTTTAAGTAATTTTAATAGTGCACATCAAGATGTGTGAATATCTGATCCAAATAGCCATTATGGTATTTGCATAGAAAGAATTTGCACCAGCATCCTTCTAGACAGTCGAGTCTCTAAAATTTAGCATATCCCTCTCTCAATACGCTATCGCCATCAAAACTTTTGCAGTCAAATGGGTTTCGAGCATAGCTAAATTCAAGATAGATCAATGAAACAATTGTCAATTTCTTCACGGTCATTTTTCAACCTGACTTGTCTTCCTAACAAATCTTCTTCATCTAGAGGATGATCTTACCCCAATTATATGTTGATTACGCATTCAGCAAGTAACTTAGAAATAGGGAAAAGAAAAGAATAGACTCATAGGCTTATTTGTAGAAAAGATTTGTGAAGAAATAAGGGTACAGAAAGCTGGAGAATTTATTTGAGTAAAAGAAAAGAAATAAGGGTGAGAGGTAGACCATCGTGAAGGTTCTCAATCAGGAGGGTAACAGAGTCTAGCAAATTGACAAAATTAACCTAAAAGCATAATGGTCCTAAATAATCTAAGGAAAATATATGTCTAAGTAACCCAAATGTAAAGTTTTTTGAAGGACCATGTCATGCAGAAAAATAAATAAGGCAAAAGAAACTTGCTTGTAATATACTGTGTCTTTAACTTATAAGATTTGTCTAAAAAATAAGAACAATAACAAGGGTTATAAATGGAGCGGCGGATACAAACTGGATACCTTGATATCCAAATAAATCATCATTGTCAATTTGACCTATTTGAGGAATGCGGTTCCTTAACACCTTTTGCATGATTGCATCCTATTTGAGGAATGCTATTCCTGTTTGGCACCCTATTTGATGAATGTTTTTCCTTAACGTGTTGCTTACTTGTCATGACACCGGAATGGCATTGATAACATTGATGTAACACGTCGTTTTGAGGGACACCCTACCAAACCACCTTTTCCTACTAATCATTGCATCAAGATGGCATCGATGCAATTATAGGTGCAAAAAAATATATGTATTTAAGGAAATATCCGCATCCGTACCTATTAGGATACGGACGTGGTTACTAAAATCTTTAATATATGCGTGTGCAAGGAAATATCTGCATTCGTACATGTTAGGTTACGAATGTGGTTACTAAAATCTATATCCGATAGGATATGATGGTCATGGATATGGATATGTCATGAAATATCTGAATCCGTGTCCGAAATATTCGAATATATGTTGGTCATACAGTTGCAATAATTGCAATCCTTAGATCAATGGATTTGAGGTTAATTTTGATGATCGAGAGATCTCATCTTACCTTTTCAGATATAACAAACATACTAATGAACTCTCTTGTATCATATGAACTATATTTTTTCAATATTATCTGGTTTCCTCGTGTCCGTTTTGTATCTGCTTATATATCCTGTATCCTTATCCAATTTTTAGCAGATATGGATATAAATTTTCGTTACCGAGGCATATATGTATCCATATACGTATCTGTGATTGGTAAGTGGATACAGATATGATAAGTATCATATCCGAGTCGTATCCAAACCATTTGCACCCCTAGATGCAATGCATGTAAGATTATGGAGAAAAGAATATAATAGTATAATAATATAAGTGGAAAAATGTAGAATACATTAAACAGAGTGCCCACCAAAATATCCATATCCACTCCAGTTATAAGCAAAGCAGCTATTGATAGTACTCGAAACTATTTGCATACTTGTTGTTACTATGCATATTATTTTGAACAAAGGCATATACAAAGTGGATTCAGATAGTGTAACTAGTTACACCTCTAACAATAACACGATAGCTAATTATACATGTGTAAGATGTCATGTTGCATGTACTTTTGCGTGGTATATCAGTTGGAATCAGTGTTTTTAAAGCAAAAGATGAGGTCAAGGCGATGAGGTCCTATGTTACCTGAGGCGAGAAGCGCCAAAAAAGGCGATCGCCTGAGTGAACCAAGGCGATAAATATTCAAAAAATTCACAAACATTGCAAATAATATGCAAATATCAATAAATAGCAACAAGACAAATTAATCACAACCAAATTTTCAAAGTCACAAATCTAATAAGTCATAAACCATTTAAATGAAGTAGCAAGTAACAAATATTGAATAGTAATATTAATTAATAATTGCTAATACAGGTAATTAAGCAACAGACTTTGAACTTTGAGGTTCAAATTGTGGCATGTCGTCAAAATGATATAGGTAATAAAGTATATTTCAACAAAAAATAGCAAAAAATCGACAATGAAAAAAAAACACAAAAAATTCAATAACAAAAACAAACTTTACTTTATCGGACACCTTTCACACCCTTAAAATTTTGAAATAGAGACAAAACATATCGCGCCTTACATCACATGCCTTAGGCGAGCGCCTGAGGTGCCAAGTCGAGCTCTTGATGCGCCAAAAGGTGATCGCCTTAGTAACCTTCATCGCCTGGCAATACGCAAGGCGCTAAGTTACAATATCGCCTTGCCTGAGCACCTGAGGCGCTAAGGCGCATTGCCTTTAAACCATTGGCTGGAATTTTGACCAATATCATTATCTAAATGATTAAGAACTCATTTTGTGATGCCTAAAGCTTGAATGCAAATGCCAGCTAAATGTAGCACAGTGACTTGCTTGTTTCACCCGGGTTGAAAATTTTCCATTCATCATACTTTCTTCCTTTGACAATGAACTTACCCATGCATATATATGAACCATTGTTTTAAATATCTCTGATATAGCTGATATATGACCGATAAATCGTTTTATAAGGTTTACCGCAAAACGATATGGTCTCAATATCGTTTACCGATTTTTGGCAAATTTTGGGTGATATATCTCCGACCTGACCGACATACCACCGATATTTAAGCCAATATGTCCTTTTATATAGTTTGTCGCAAAATATTATAGTTAGAAAAACTTTTTAATGTTTTTCAAAGAAAAATTCAACACTACGAAATCGTTAGCAAAATGGCTATTTTCCCTAAGCAAGTAACAACAATTTGTTGGGTGCAATCATACCAGCACTAATGCACTGGATCCTATCAGAAACTCCACAGTTAAGCGTGCTTTCTACAATTTGTTAGTCACCCTAAATATATATTATTTATATGTTGCATGCTTAGATTTCATAAAGTATGTTTAGATTACATTTTAGGGATTATATTATATATGCAGATCATCCAATATGGCACTCGATATTTACTACATATCCCTAATATTCACAATCCGTTCTGATTTTAGCCATCCGATATTTCCCGATATTTGATATATAAAACCTTGGTATGAGCGAATTGCAAGACTCTCAAAACAACCTCATCTTCTACTAATAAAATCAAAAGACAGAAAATTACACCATGCATAGCCAATTACACCGAGTGTAGCCATTGTCCTTTGACGCAAGGACAAATTTCTAAAATTTAACATCTTAGGTTAGTCACAGCTGACTTGGAGGTATGAGCTAACATTCCATAACCACATTAGAAAGCATAGCAGATCATGTTTAAGATTTTTCATTAATTACCAGAAGAGATGAGTCATTCTTACACACCTGAAACATTGGTTGCACTTGCCACAGTATAACCTGCTAGTCTGCATAAAAAATAAGTCCTTTCTTTCTTTCTTTTTTCTGTTATGGTCGGTTGCCAGAATGCCGGTCACTAAACAAATGGTATCTATTAGTTTCAAAGATGAGCGAGTCCAAGATGGATACTGATCCAAAACTTGAGAGGGGATTGCTCCTTTCAATCTCTCAAAAATAAGATATTGCAAGCATGGAATTTAGGTTTCTGAGAATGGAAATGCCCATAGCTCTCTTTGTTTGGACCGAATCTCCATTAGAAAAATGCATAACAATGACGGGCTATGTCTGCTCTCAGATTTTATGGGTTCTTTCGACGTCAGAGTGGATAGTTAGTAACTAATTCCTGCCGATACCAATGTAGCTGCAAATAGCTACTCCTCCCATCCATTTAAATCACAATAGCAACAAATGTAGGGTAACCCAAATTCGTCTACCTGAACAACCAAAACCTATTAATTAGTAATCGTAATTCTTCCCTGACTTGTCCTAATTATTGAATGGATTTAGTTTTAAGAAGTAACGCTCTAAATGACTAATGCCCCAAAGTTTCACCCTATTCAAGTTTGATAACATAGAGTTCTATTTTGACTATTTAACACCCTAAAGTTTCAAATTGATGATTATTTGACAATTTGATAGCCGAAAACCCTAACTTCGTTCCTCGCTCTCCCAAGCTCCAAAACTGAAATTTGGTAAGAAAATTATTTCTCATTCACTTTTCTATGCCAATATTCTTGAACAAAATTAACATGACTCCTTTCTTCGCTATCAAACTATCAAAATTGAACATCAGGCATCAAAGTTAGAAAAGAGTGAAACTTTGGGGTATTAAAGTGCAAATAATACCTGCCACATGTTGCTAGGGTTCGTATCACTGGATTCTTCCAATGTTTCGATCTTTAGAGGCTCATGCTGAGCCCAGCCTCGATTCCGGCGAGGAAAAGTGACAATCGCCGTATGATTTCCAGAGTTATCGCCGCCTCCCTCTCCTCCGGTACCGGTGAACGCTGCCTCCTCCGCCGACGCCATAGAAGCTATCTGCTTTGATTACTTGGAGAGCAGGGCAAAGTTCTTATCCCCTTCCACTCCATCGATAGATACTCGGTTTTTTTTAGATATCGGTCCTTCACAATTGAAGTATTGCGAAAAGGGTGTTCTAAAATTTAGGGTTACTTTAACGAAACTCCTGAACTTTGAGTTGTTTTGCACATAACCTCCCTGAACGTTTTTTATCTCAAACCCTGACTTTTGGAATGTCTACAGAACTCTCATGGACTTTAAACTTTTCTCATCGACCCCTTGTAATTAGCAAAATATCATTGAGAGAAAAATCTCAAACTTAGTCATTTGCTATTTACATCGACATACATCCCTCCCTAATAAACCATTTATTCCTCGTAAGAAAGTGTTGGTTATTTCTTGTACAATTGGGGTCTCTGTGAGAAAAGTTTAAAGTTTACAAATTTTAATGAAACACCACAAAGTTCAGTGGTTTATAGTCAATAATCTCTAGGGGCTATGTGCAAGAATGTCAAAGTTTAAGGAGTTCTAATTATTATTATTATTATTATTATTATTATTATTATTTCTTCTTTTTATAACTCACCTAGTCGAACACGATCATGGGAGCCATATTGAAACCTCCCAACCTTCCGAAGTCACCAGTGAGCAAATTAACCCTAATTATAAGAAGCAAGAAAAGACTCTCGAAACTTGTTGGTTGGTCTAATAAATCAGTCTCTCTACTATTTTAAGAGCATGTTTTTAGGAGTTGTTCCACTAAGCAGTTATCGAAACAAATCTGAAAGCATTTTCTTTTAAAATGCCCTAAAAGCATATATGCATTCATAAATCATATACATGCATGCATAAAATCATACATGAAAATACATACATACTCACTTTTCATAACCTCCTCATTTATTATACATCCATTCATATATACATGAAGACTCATACAGACTCAATTTTTATAACCTCATCATTGATTACCATCAATATTTCATTTAACCACTCACTCATAACCTTCATCCACTAACTCTTCACATTAAATATTAGAACTAATGATAAAAAAATATTACAACTATTCCTCTCCCACCAAATCACTATAAATAACAACTTATCAAATCTCTCCAACCAAAAATCCATTCATAATCAATTTAGATGAGGAAGAAAGGAGCCAAACCAACGCGTCAAGGAACCCAAAAACCAACACGTCAAGGAACCATAACAATCAAGTCATCTCTCTTGCGATGGAACTCAAGACTTGATTTAGAGGGTAATCGATTTAATCGATTTATAGGGTAGATTTTTATGTCATGGATATTCTCCCAAAGTTTATTTAGTTATTTGTGAATTCATCCTCTAACATGGGATAATTACTAATTATTTTGTTTTTATTAGTATTTTTAATTTTGCTTTATTTTTATTCATGTTTACTTGAGAATCTTAAGGAAAGTTTTCAAGAGAGATAATCAACTAGAATAAAATTTTCCTTACGCGTGTTTATGAGACAAAAGCGAGTATAATGAGTCATCAACATCTTTCTCTTTTAGGCACTATAAAGAAAAGTAATATGTGTGTAATCACTAAAAATTTGGCGGATAAGGCAAAATAAGTATTCCATTTAATGATAAAGATCCTCTCAAAACATTGTGATTTTTGGGATTAAAGTTTATAAATATGACAACATATGAATGTACATTTTCTAAAAATTAAATATTTAAGTTATGTCTAAACAAGCATATTTAACTCCTGTCTAAAAGAGCTCTCATCTAACATGAAAAATGGTAGAGCATCTAAGTTTTATGTTTCTTTATCATAGGCATTTGAAAGAATTTTTATATTTCATTAATTTGTTTCTATAATGAAATGCAATGTATGTCGATTATCTACTATTTGAAAGAAAAAAAGTAAAAAAGAAAAGGTATTTTGGGCCACATTACCCCAAATCATTTATATTTATTAAAATACCATCCAAACCAATTATATTAATTAACACCCCCACCCCACCCCAACCCAAAAAAGAAAAAAGAAAAAACTTAGATGCTCACTATTTCATAAAACATATACATGCATGCATAAATCATACATGAAAACACATAAATACTCACTTTTTCATAACCTCCTCATTTATTATACATCCATTCATACATACAAAAGACACATACATGTTTAATTTTTCATAACCTCATCATTAACTACCATCAATATTTCATTTAACCACTCACTCATAACCTTCATCAACTAACTCTTCACATTAAATAATACAACTAATGATGAAAAAATAGTTACAACTATTTCTCTCCCACCAAATCACTATAAATAACAACTTATTAAATTTCTCCAATCAAAAATCCCTTCATAATCAATTTAGATGAGGAAGAAATGAGTCAAACCTACATGGCAAAGAACCCACAACAATCAAATCATCTCTCTTGCGGATGGAACTTATGACTTGGTTTAGAGGGTAAGTGATTTGTGGATTTGTTATGTGATGTATATTCTCTCAATGTTTATTTAGTTACTTGTGAATTTATCTTCTAACATGGGACAATTTCTAATTATTTTTATTTTTATTAGTATTTTTAATTTGGCTTTATTTTTATTCATGTTTACTTGAGAATCTTAAGGAAAGATTTCAAGAGAGATAATCAACTAGAAAAATTTTTCTTACGTATGTTGACAAGACAAAAATCAATAAAATGAGACATCAACATCTTTCTCTTTTAGGCACTACAAATACAAGTAATGTGTGTGCAATCACTAAAAAATTTGGCCAATTAAAGAAAAATAAGTACCCATTTAATGATAAAGATCCTCTCAAAATATTGTGATTTTGGGATTAAATTTTATAAATATGACAACATATGAAGTACTTTTTTGAAAATCAAACATTTAAGTTATGTCTAAACAAGCATATTTAAGTCATGTCCAAAAGAGCTCTCATCTAACATGAAAAATGGTAGAGCATCTAAGTTTTATGCTTCTTTGTTATAGGTATTTGAAAGAATTTTTATGTTTCATTAATTCATTTCTGCAATGAAATGCAACGTATGTCTGATTATCTACTCTTTGAAAAAAAGAAAAGAAAAGAAAGAAAAGGGTATTTTGGACCTTATAACCCCAAATCATCTATATTTATTAAAATATCATTCAAACCAATTATATTAAGAGTCTAGCGTAGGTACTCCTAAAATAGGGATTTATTTAAATTTTAATTAAAAGGGTATTATTGTATTTTGTACCCCACATTCTTTCTTCTTGCTTGAACCGGACTTTTCTTATCTTTTCTTTAGAGCAGCATTGTGAACATCAAATGGTTTTCTAATTACAAATAAAAAGATGATTGCCTACAATACTACAAGTTACACATTACCACTGAGAATTTAAGGTTTTATTGAACCCATTTTTCTCTCCAAAATCTTATAACTTAAAACTCAATTTCTTTCAATTTTAAATCCTCTCAATAGTTAATTAAGCCCTTCCCAAGCAAAATTCAAACCCCATATCATCATTTCATGTCTATTTATCAAAATCAGTAAGAGATTCTTACAATCCATCACCATTAGGAAAGAAGAACTAGAAAATAGATGGAAAAAATTGATAGATAGAAAATAGATGGAAAAAATTGATAGATAGAAGAAATAAAGGCGTAAGTAGAGATGATGTGTATCATGAGTTTGATGAAGGACAAGAGAAAAAGAGATGCTAATGATGAGAAGGAACAATAAACATGAAGTTTAAAATTCTTTGGATCAGTATGAAATGGTGGGTGGTTAAAATTAGCCAGAGGAAAGAGAAGATGAAGAATAGACTTTGTACCTACCCCTAGAAGATTAAACAATTATGAGATTAACAGTGAAACTCCAAATAACCACTTCACCTGTAATAGGGGACCTGATTTTATGAAAAATATTTACAGCTTCTGTCATCGGTACTCCAGAAATTATTTCGTGGAGTACCGAAGCTGTCGGCTTATATTAATTAACCCCCACCCAAAAAAAAAGAAAAAGAAAAGAAAAACTTCAACATTCACCCCCAATCAATCAATAAATCTTTATTGCAACTTTGCATATAAAACCGCAAGAGTCTATAAAATTTATCGATGTCATTATCTTAAATTATAAAGTTAAAAGAATTGCGTATTTTAGGTTTTAAAAGATAGAGTATTACAAATTTCTATTAAAAGTCCCAAGGTTTATAGAAACATCAGAAATTTGTGAAATTTACAAGTAAATGCTAAAATTTGCATAAACAACTCTGAATCTTTATAGTTTTACAAAATAAACTTTAAAATTTTTATAAAGAACCTTAAATTTTCATAACTTTACAAAAAACCCTGAAACTTTATAAATGTACATATTAACCTTATAAGCTTCAAAGTTTAACGTTATAATTATGTTTATTCTTTGATTTTTATGATGACAATATTACAAATAAGCCATCAAGGTTTGCTGTAACTGCGTCCAAAATCAAAATTTTTAATAAATTATACAACAATTTACATAAAAGATTTACAACTATAAAACAAGGAAGTCCACGTGCAATGCACTTGCACTATACAAGTATACACAAATAATTTTAAAATATTCTTTTGTAAACAACAAATGGTCAATGTATTAAATATATTCAGCATACGATGATATTAATTTTTTTCCAAATTTATCATTAATTTAAGTTTTAATTATTTTAGTCATTTTAATAATCTATTAGAATTACTTTCGAATAATATATTTAAAAGTAAATATTGTGTAATCATTTTTTACTTTTGTTTTGTTGGACAAAAATCATATATTTTCACATATTCCAACTAATAATGGAGAACCTCACAATATGGAGAAATAAAAGAAGTTGATTCTATAAAAATCATTATATTAGAGTGCATAAATGAGGAGAACGATGTAAAAGTACTAAAAGATACACTGGAAAGGGGACACAACTTTGGAGTTAATATTTGAAGTATACTAATGGAAATATATTCCTTTCTCATTGGAAAAAGAAGAATAAGTAACATCTTTTATTTCACCAAACTGCCTCTACTCATATAAATTTTCGTACAATTACAAGTAAACATTAAAAATGTCTCTCTGATGATTTACTTTAGATCTTTATCTTTTATCACGTCACTTCCATTTTTCATGCCAACAAAAAATTTAAACATTAAAGCATTCACGTGCAACACACATGCACTATACTAGTGTCTAAAAATATTGTTTGACAAAAATTAGACCAAAATTGAATCTATTCTTTAGCTCAAAATTTGACTCATTGTAATACCCGTGAATTTTCGATCATTATTTTTCTAGTATTATTTTCTAATATTTTTCGATCATTATTTTTCTAGTATTATTTTCTAATATTTTTCGATCATTATATTTTGATATTAAATACTAAATGATATTTTAGATATTTGGATATTATATTTAATCATATATATATATATATAATGATAGAGGCTATTACTATTTAGTTAATAATATTATTAGATTAATCGTTACAAATTGTCATGAATACGTGTATAATATTTGACTGTATTATTATTACGTGCTTGATGATATTAGTTTCACGTGCATTTTCTACCACGTGCATGCCAACCTAACCCTAACCCTATATATATATATATATATATATATATATATATATATATATATATATATCATACTTCCTTTAAAAGCACGAGTTCGAGAAAATCTTTCGGTAGACAAAAATACCCTTAGCTCTTTTAGATATTACATTTCAATTTAAATCTATCCTAATTATCCTAATCTCATGTTAACTACAACTTTAAATATTCTAATTATATCATAATCCCACTTAAACTAAATATCCTAATTTTCATAATAACCTAATTATATTCTAATTCCATGTGAACCAAAATAATTCCTCTCGAATCTAGGGTTTAGACCTCCCTAATTTGCCCTGATTAGGGTTCCTGATCCGTGCTTTCGTCCATGTTCACTCCGCAGAGGAAGAGTTGGGCTCTTTCTCTTAGGGTTTCAGGTGACGCCTCGAACCCTAGGGTTTACACCAAGGGGAAAGGGGTCGCCGGGGAAGCGGAGGCGCGCCACCTCCGAAGGCGTTTTTCGAGGAGGACGGAGGGGGAAGAGGAGGTGGCGATGACGTGGAGTTTTGGAGGAGGTTTAGGGATGAGGGTTTGCTTGATGAGTTGGCGCTGAAGAGGAAAGATAGGGAGGCCCTGTCTTCAAGGATTGAAGAGCTTGAGGAAGAGGTAAGTCTTGTCTTTTTTTATGTCTGCGTTCTTTTTCAGTTGATTTTGTGATTCACAATTTCTCACTGTTGAAATACCCCTGCTTGCAGTCAAATAGGATAATAAAAGATTATATTTGTTAATTATTCCAATATAGGTCGTATGATTATGTAGAAATATTTACAAATTAAGTAAAATTAGTTAACATATTCTCTGTCCTTGTCGTTCAAATTGTAGCTTAAATCATGATTTTCAAAGAACTTATGATTTACAGAAGCTAATCAAGCAAGACCCATTTGTAAAATATATTAATGTATAAATTTCTCTCCTTTTTTAAATAAAGAGAACCGAAGGACCTATTTCGTCAAACACTTGGTGTGGGCTAGGGATGCCAATGAGTAGTAAAATCTTCTTTCGGAGGTCGAAAAATTTAAATGAGTAGAGCTTACCTCTGCGCTTGTTTCGATCGATCCAAACTTACAGAAGAGGAACCCTAGTCAAACTAGGATTGTTGTACTGGGTTCGAAGAGACGAAGGATAAATGAGCAAAACAGAGAATAATCAAGAAATACGCTATATGAAAAAGGATGTAAAGTTTTTTTTTTTGGATTCTTTGCAGTTGATTTTGTGATGACCACTATGGGAAACCCCCTATTATAGTCAAATTAGGTAATAAAAAGTGAGGATTGTATTTATATTAATATATTATATGGAGATGACAAGAATTCATGAATTAGGTGAGATGACGCGCGTTCGACTTTTAGGTAAAGGTGAGTGCTAACTTTGAGTTGTGATTATCAAGAACTAAAAATTTTAAAGTACTATAATTTATTAAGCAACAATCATACTCCCTTTAAAAGCACGAGTTCGGAAAATCTTTCTAGAGACAAAAATACCCTTAACCCTTTTGGGTATTACATTTTAATTGTATATAATCTATCCTAATTAACGTGAACTTTAAAGTTTGAACTATCCTAATCCTAATATTGTATTTAACGATAGATAAGACCACATGTTCTATGTATAACAAGTCTATGTATATTCCAAATAAGAACACTATCCGACGTGAACTGTATTCAATATAAGAACACTATCCGTTTTTTAAACTAATTATACATTTTAATGACAGATTTGAACATTTTTCCTCTTATTTCAGAACTTTAAGGGTATTTTTTGCAATTATTTCAGAACTAATTATATCATTGGTTACAAGCCTCATAGTGGAACTTCAAACAAGCCTCATAGCGAAGAATGACAGATTTTAAACTAATTATACATTTTAAAACTTTAAGGGTATTTTTTGCAATTTTAAACAGGGGCTTGCTAAAATTTTCCAGATTTCACGTCATTTAACTTTAGAGGTTTTTTTTATAATTTTGAACTCTTGAGGGTGTTTTTTTCAATTTTTAAAACTTTAAGGGTTTTTTGTCAATTTTAAATCTATAGGGGGTTGCTGAAAATTTCCAGATTTCATGTGTTATTTGTAGGTTTTGAAATTTCAGGGTGATTTTTGTAATTTTAAACCCTTGAGGGTGTTTTCGCAATTCTTTAAAACTTTGAGGGTATTTTTAAAAAATTTAACTTTATAGGGGGCTGTCAGAAATTTCTAGATTTTTTATTATTTAAAAGTTTATAAATTTCTGAGAGTTTTTTTGTAAATTTGAACTCTTGAGGGTGTTTTTGCAATTTTTTAAACTTTGAGGGTGTTTTTTGCAAATCTAAAATTTTTAAGGGGCTGCTGGTAATTTTTAGATTTCATGTGTCATTTGTATGTTGTGAAATTTTAGGATATTTTTACTAATTTTAAACTATTGAGGGTGTTTTTCGCATTTTTTAAAACTTTAAGGGTGTTATTTGCACATTTTAAATGTATTGGAGGCTGCTGGAAATTTCCATATTTCATGTGTATTTGTCAGTTTATAAATTTTTGGGAGTTTTTTGTAATTTTAAACTCTAAGGGTATTTTTATAATTTTTAAATTTTGAGGGTGTTTTTGCAAATCTCTAAATTTCAACCTAATTTCTGGGAATTTTCAAATTTTATATGTGTTGGTTATTAGTTTTTTTAGGTGTTTTATGTAATTTTAAAAATTTAAAAGTATATTATGCAATTGTTAAAACTTTGAAGTTGTTTTGGAAAGAATACATATCTAAATGGGCAAATGGGCGGGCAATAGCCCACCCATTTATGACCCATCAACGCTCTTTATAAATGCAAAAGAAATTCAAATTAGTGATATTATACACACATCACAGAATTTGATACAAGTATAATATTAGAAAGTTATTCTTATTAAGACAGTTAAACCTAACTAAATTTTGCCAATATACAGACAAGCTATTGCACATTTAAGGCAAAGATAACTACCATTCTAAATAGACTCGAGCCATGGTTCTGTGCTTGCAAAGGTTACAACAAGAAGGTAGATAAAGATATTAATAAAGAGTGTCTGAATGATAAATGCCGCAGAATCGCTGCTGACTCAGTACCAATATTAATTAATATAACTTTTTTTATGGCATGAACATATTAAAATACAATACTAACACATGCCTAGAAATCAACAATGAAAACTATATGTATGTAGTTAAGATTCTCATAGAAAATGGCATGGACAATGTAAGGGTTACACTGTTTGATGCAGCAGAAACTCTTATTGGATGCATAGCTGAAGAATTCATTGCAGAGAAAGAAGAGGTAATTCCTAACTCTTTTCAAGTAATAAATTAGAAAATCAAAAAAAAATTCATATATATTAAATTAACCTTTGTTCTCATTGAAATAGAAAAATAATCAGAGTCCATTTTTTCAGAAATTTGTGTTGAATATCGGAAAGACATTCAAATTTTTGGTGAAGTTAGATGAGAAGACAAAAGATGAACGAGGCGAAGGAAATATAATAGCACAAGAAATCCAACTCCAGCCTGATATCACAATCGACGTAGATGATGAAGGCGCCACTCTAGAATTATCCAGGAAAAAGATAAAGGTGGAGAAAGATTGATCTCTACCAATTAAAATATAAAACAAAAGAATAAAGGATAATATTGTTTGAACATTTTTCCTCTTATTTGAACTTTAAGGGTATTTTTGCAATTTTTAAACTTTGAGGGTGTTTTTGCAATTTTTAAACTTTGAGGGTGTTTTTGCAAATCTAAAATTTTTAAGGGGCTGCTGGTAATTTTAGATTTCATGTGTCATTTGTATGTTGTGAAATTTTAGGATATTTTTACTAATTTTAAACTATTGAGGGTGTTTTAGCATTTTTAAAACTTTAAGGGTTTTTGTCAATTTTAAATCTATAGGGGTTGCTGAAAATTTCCAGATTTCATGTGTCATTTGTATGTTGTGAAATTTTAGGATATTTTTACTAATTTTAAACTATTGAGGGTGTTTTTCGCAATTCTTTAAAACTTTGAGGGTGTTTTTGCAATTTTTAAACTTTGAGGGTGTTTTAGCATTTTTAAAACTTTAAGGGTATTTTTATAATTTTGAACTCTTGAGGGTGTTTTTCGCAATTCTTTAAAACTTTGAGTTGTGATTATCAAGAACTAAAAATTTTAAAGTACTATAATTTATTAAGCAACAATCATACTCCCTTTAAAAGCACGAGTTCGGGAAAATCTTTCTAGAGACAAAAATACCCTTAACCCTTTTGGGTATTACATTTTAATTGTATATAATCTATCCTAATTAACGTGAACTTTAAAGTTTGAACTATCCTAATCCTAATATTGTATTTAACGATAGATAAGACCACATGTTCTATGTATAACAAGTCTATGTATATTCCAAATAAGAACACTATCCGTTTTTAAACTAATTATACATTTTAAAACTTTAAGGGTATTTTTATAATTTTAAATTTTGAGGGTGTTTTAGCATTTTTAAAACTTTAAGGGTATTTTTATAATTTTGAACTCTTGAGGGTGTTTTTCGCAATTCTTTAAAACTTTGAGGGTATTTTTAAAAATTTAAAAGTATATTATGCAATTGTTAAAACTTTGAGGGTATTTTTAAAAATTTAACTTTATAGGGGCTGTCAGAAATTTCTAGATTTTTATTATTTTAAGTCTATCGAATGATGTAGGTGAGATTTCATATATATATATATATATATATATATATATATATATATATATATATATATATATATATATATATATGATATTGATTTCTTTTTAAAAAATCAAAACCCAAACCCAAGCCACCCCGTACTTTCTCTCTCTCTCTCTCTCTCTCTCTCTCTCTCTCTCTCTCTCTCTCTCTCTCTCTCTCTCTCTCTCTCTCTCTCTCTCTCTCTCTCTCTCTCTCTCTCTCTCTCTCTCTCTCTCTCTCTCTCTCTCTCTCTCTCTCTCTCTCTCTCTCTCTCTCTCTCTCTCTCTTCCCTCCACCTCCACCCCCTCGTCCTCCTCCTCCACGCCGTCGACCCGCCACGCACCAGATCCGCCATCACCGCTGCCTCACCCCCAGATCCGAACCCCTCAGCCCCAACCTCGCCGCCACCCTTCGCAGCGGCCACGACTCGCCCGCCCGCCTCTCCTCCTCGTCCGCCAGCGCATCTCGCCGCCCGTCGACGCCGTCGTCGTCGTCGAACTCCAGCAACACCGACGACGCGTTGTACCACAGCCGAGCCGCGCCGATTCGTTCGACGATATCCCTGAGGCAAGATCCCTCTTGCCTTGTCAAGTTTTAATTAATTTTATACCGTATGGATTATTTTGTATATGTATAGTTTAGTTCGTGTCAATTTATTATCATATGTGCAGTTATCGATTATATTTTGGTGAATATTCGATAGTATAAAATTATCCGTGATGATTGGATAGGTTAGAAATTGATCTATGATTAATTTCGTGCTATTTGAAAGTAAGAATGTATTTTTAGGATATTTCTAGGATTTATTATAATTATGAAAATATTTTTAAAGAAATTATTTGGTGAAAATAATTTATTTTGAGTAAAAGTATTTTTAATTAATTGTTATGATTTAAAGAAATTATTTGGGAGAAAAAGAATTTTTGAAATATTTTAAGAGGTTTTCTTTGAAAAAGAAAAGAAATAGAGGTGATTTATGGAAAAGAAAATAGTTATCGTTCATAAATAATATTAAAGAGAAAAGATATTTTTGAGATATTGGATAATTATGTGAGAATTAGTTTAAAGGATTTTTATGGGAATTTATGTTGAAAACTACGTCATTTCATGTGGTTAACCTCTCCTATTTCGCATTTTCATGTTGCACCGTTGTTGATAGTTATTCATATTACTGTTTATGATACATGACGCTGACATGTAGAGTAATTGCACATATGACATGTTAATTGCATTTATTCATAGTCTTGTTGTGTCCAGAACCGTAGTAGTTCATGACTTAGGGACTTGGTTCGTCATGAACATGACCTAGTGACATGTGTGTGTTGACCATGCTTAGGAGGTGAACCCGTGTTTGATATCGGCATCGTTGACTTGATTTACCTGAAACCGTGGGATGGAAAAGTCTTGGTTCATGTGATCGGATATGGCTGTTGATGTATCTTCCAGACTCGCACCAGTGAATTTGTGTAGTCACTGGGGTTGGTTTGTAGGGCTAAAGTTCGAATTTGTGTAGTCACTTTAGTCAGTGTACTTGTGTATTCACATGAGTTCTGCTTGTGTCCGGACAGGCCGGAATCAGTTTGCGTGTAGTCCTTTGGCCGATTCGTGTAGCGGCATTGGATGCACGTAGAGGATTTGTGAACAGTCAGTTATCCGGTGATATGAATTTCGACTCTGTGAGAGTTATGATCCAGTGACCTGTTATAGGATGGCTAGATACGAACATCGAGTCGAGATATTTGACAGTTAGGGCACCTGGTTGTACGGACACCTGAGATGCACATGTCGATGCTTTATTTCCAGTTAGATGTTCCATCCGTGTATAGTTTGGGGTTATTATTTAGTTATTTACAATCTGAGACATACGGTATATACATGAGGGTTTCCTTGTTTGGATTATTTTGCTCGACGTACTACGTCTCGTTTTGTAGATTTCTTAATATTAATCTCATTCGGATCTTTACATGGATGGTTAATCGTATTGTTATACGTGTATCGATCGTAGTTTCTGATTACTTGCATTCGTTTGTATTATTATTATATTGCTATTGCTTGTGGGATCTTGCCGTGTTTTAAACTATCATAAATCGGTAGTTTTAAACTATCATAAATCGGGGTAGTTTTAAACTATCATAAATCGGTAGTTTTAAACTATCATAAATCGGGGTAGTTTTAAACTATCATAAATCGGTAGTTTTAAACTATCATAAATCGGGGTAGTTTTAAACTATCATAAATCGGTAGTTTTAAACTATCATAAATCGGGGTAGTTTTAAACTATCATAAATCGGGGTAGTTTTAAACTATCATAAATCGGTAGTTTTAAACTATCATAAATCGGTAGTTTTAAACTATCATAAATCGGGGTAGTTTTAAACTATCATAAATCGGTAGTTTTAAACTATCATAAATCGGGGTAGTTTTAAACTATCATAAATCGGTAGTTTTAAACTATCATAAATCGGGGTAGTTTTAAACTATCATAAATCGGGGTAGTTTTAAACTATCATAAATCGGTAGTTTTAAACTATCATAAATCGGGGTAGTTTTAAACTATCATAAATCGGGGTAGTTTTAAACTATCATAAATCGGGGTAGTTTTAAACTATCATAAATCGGGGTAGTTTTAAACTATCATAAATCGGTAGTTTTAAACTATCATAAATCGGGGTAGTTTTAAACTATCATAAATCGGGGTAGTTTTAAACTATCATAAATCGGGGTAGTTTTAAACTATCATAAATCGGTAGTTTTAAACTATCATAAATCGGTAGTTTTAAACTATCATAAATCGGTAGTTTTAAACTATCATAAATCGGTAGTTTTAAACTATCATAAATCGGGGTAGTTTTAAACTATCATAAATCGGGGTAGTTTTAAACTATCATAAATCGGGGTAGTTTTAAACTATCATAAATCGGTAGTTTTAAACTATCATAAATCGGTAGTTTTAAACTATCATAAATCGGGGTAGTTTTAAACTATCATAAATCGGTAGTTTTAAACTATCATAAATCGGGGTAGTTTTAAACTATCATAAATCGGTAGTTTTAAACTATCATAAATCGGTAGTTTTAAACTATCATAAATCGGTAGTTTTAAACTATCATAAATCGGGGTAGTTTTAAACTATCATAAATCGGGGTAGTTTTAAACTATCATAAATCGGTAGTTTTAAACTATCATAAATCGGTAGTTTTAAACTATCATAAATCGGTAGTTTTAAACTATCATAAATCGGGGTAGTTTTAAACTATCATAAATCGGTAGTTTTAAACTATCATAAATCGGGGTAGTTTTAAACTATCATAAATCGGTAGTTTTAAACTATCATAAATCGGTAGTTTTAAACTATCATAAATCGGGGTAGTTTTAAACTATCATAAATCGGTAGTTTTAAACTATCATAAATCGGGGTAGTTTTAAACTATCATAAATCGGTAGTTTTAAACTATCATAAATCGGGGTAGTTTTAAACTATCATAAATCGGTAGTTTTAAACTATCATAAATCGGTAGTTTTAAACTATCATAAATCGGGGTAGTTTTAAACTATCATAAATCGGTAGTTTTAAACTATCATAAATCGGTAGTTTTAAACTATCATAAATCGGTAGTTTTAAACTATCATAAATCGGTAGTTTTAAACTATCATAAATCGGTAGTTTTAAACTATCATAAATCGGGGTAGTTTTAAACTATCATAAATCGGTAGTTTTAAACTATCATAAATCGGTAGTTTTAAACTATCATAAATCGGTAGTTTTAAACTATCATAAATCGGTAGTTTTAAACTATCATAAATCGGGGTAGTTTTAAACTATCATAAATCGGGGTAGTTTTAAACTATCATAAATCGGGGTAGTTTTAAACTATCATAAATCGGGGTAGTTTTAAACTATCATAAATCGGGGTAGTTTTAAACTATCATAAATCGGGGTAGTTTTAAACTATCATAAATCGGGGTAGTTTTAAACTATCATAAATCGGGGTAGTTTTAAACTATCATAAATCGGGGTAGTTTTAAACTATCATAAATCGGGGTAGTTTTAAACTATCATAAATCGGGGTAGTTTTAAACTATCATAAATCGGGGTAGTTTTAAACTATCATAAATCGGGGTAGTTTTAAACTATCATAAATCAGGGTAGTTTTAAACTATCATAAATCAGGGTAGTTTTAAACTATGTAGGGGCTGTTTGGGTGTTTAGAGGAGTGTTGGGTATTTATGACACCAAATGGAAAGTGGTCGGCCACCTTATCATCTTTCATTTGAGTATTTATATTGTTTGCTTTGAATTTCACTATGAATCCTAAAATGGTAGTGTTACATTGTTCGGAGGCATCATGTGATCTTACAAAGTAGTAGTTAGGTGGACTCCATTCAAAAGGTTAATTTTACCAATGGTAAGATTACCTCCGTAGAACAAAAAAAAGAGCATTGCTTCAGTACTCCCAAAATAGATTTTTCTTTATTTGTTAATTAAAAAGGAAAAAAAGGTATTTGTAACTTTCATCATTATCCGTAAACCATCAGTTAATCTCATCTCCAGAAATCCAAGAACCCATCTTTCATCTTCAAAGCATCAATTAAATTTCGTCCGTGGGCGCCTCTTTCATCGCCCTGCTTGCAACCAATGTTTCATCAAAGCAATGCTTGCAATCCATTGCTTCTCAAATAAATAAAAATCTAGCAAAGATAACTCTATCATTGACTATGTTC
The DNA here is from genome assembly GCA_012295165.1 of Asparagus setaceus. NCBI lineage: Eukaryota > Viridiplantae > Streptophyta > Magnoliopsida > Asparagales > Asparagaceae > Asparagus > Asparagus setaceus. Next base: position 29,637,688 of record CM022707.1, read on the forward strand.
AATGTGACTCTTCTAATTTCTTTTTTTAATGTTTTTTTTTCAATCAAGCACCGAGGCGACAGTTGAGATGAACAATCATCAACCATGTTTTTCTATTTTTATTATTTTTTCAATCGCATTGAGGACAGTAATTGAGTTCAAGTTCTGGTAATCATGGTTTTAGATGCAAAAAAAAAAAAACAATGAGGAAATTGGACACTGACTGTCAGACGTAGAAGTCTGACCACGTGTGCGACCACGCCCTACCATTTCCTACAAGAGAAATTAGGAAGAAGAAGGGAGAAAATTGAGGTGGGAGAAGAAGAGGGAGGAAGAAATAAAGTTGAGGGTGGGAATTTGTTTAACAATTAGCATAAAATTCTTAGCCTCTAGGCAGTACATTTTATCTCTTGCATCCCCTCACCTCTCTCAACCACAACTAACAACATGGTAACTAACTCTTACAACTAACTAGACACGTTCTTCACTACTCTCTACATGTTACCTCCTCTCTGGACTTGAGTGCCTTGTGCTTCTGGACCTGGACCCTGACATGCCCCTCCACTAGCATTGGGCTCGTGCTCAAGCCCAAAAGAAAGAAACCTCTCTATGAAAGGGTAATACTCATCCCATGTAGCTTTCAACTCCTCTTTCCCCTTCCATTTGACAAGTACATACACTACACCTTCGTTTCCCTTTTTCTTGAGCCTTATGTCTAGTATTCTTTTTGATATTGGTTCAACTTCCTCCCAAAGCACTGGCATTTTAAAAGCAAGCTCTAGACTTTCATCGTAATAAGGTTTAAGCTGAGATATATGAAACACAGGATGTATTTAGGTTCCCTTAGGCAGATCAAGACGATATGCCGCTTTGCCCACGCGTGCTATTATCACATATGGTCCATAGTAACGGGCTGACAGTTTCTGAATTCTTCTTCCCGCTACCAATAGTTGCCGATACGGCTGTAGACAGAGTAGGACCTCATCACCCACAGCAAACTCTTTGTCCCTACATTTTGGATCAACGAACTTCTTCATTGCATCTCGCGCCTTAGTCAGGTTATCTTTAAGAAATTGTAACACCTCATCCCTCCTTAGTAGTGCCTCTTCAACTGCTTGTACTTGTGCAGTTCCCAATGCGTAGGAGGTAAGGCTCGGAGGGTCTCGACCATATAACGCCTTGAACGGCGTCATCCCAATTGAAGTGTGCCATGTGGTATTATACCAATATTCAGCCCAACACAACCAATCACTCCAGTCACGGGGTCTCAAGCTACAAAAACACCTCAGATATGTTTCCAGAGCTTTGATAACCACTTCAGTTTGCCCATCCGTTTGGGGATGATAAGCCGAGCTCACGCCTAATTTAACGCCCTGTATACAAAATAGCTCACCCCAAAGTTGACTAGTGAATACGGGATCCCGATCACTTACAGCGGTTACAGGGAGTCCATGTAGTCGAAACACGCCTTGAAAGAACACTTTGGCGACTGATGCAGCTATATATGGATGCTTAAGTGTGAAAAAATGGGCATATTTCGTCAACTGGTCAACAACTACATAGGCGACAGTGTTTCCATGACTAGAGGGTAACCCCTCTATGAAATCTGTCGAGATGGATTCCCAGACTTGGTTAGGCACCGGAAGAGGCTGCAACAAGCCTGCAGAATGAGCAGTTTCTGTCCTGTGACGCTGACATATGTCTCGCATTCCGACCCACCAAACATTAGCCTTAAGCCTCCTCAGTGTCTTGTGGTAACCAGAATGTCCCCCTTGTGGTGTTGAATGATACTCCTCGATTAGTTGAGCACACAAGGATGACTTGGAATTGATCACGTGTTTACCCTTGTATAGCCATAAGTCTCCTTTTTTCTCATAGTGATCTGTATTGAGTTTCCCCTTGTGAAGCTTCTTCTACAAGTCAATGAAGTATGGGTCACCACCAGTAGCATCTTTGATTTGCTCCAACCATTTGGGAATCATTACAGTGATCCCCTTGCAGCTCACATCCCCTTCCTCCTTACTTGATAACCCGTGGTCAGCAGCGCTATTCTCCACTCCTTTTTTATACTCAACTTTGTAATCAAAGTTAAGGGATTTTTTTTGATAACCCCTAAACTTGAGGGCGGTTTTCTGATATTTTCAAAGTTAAGGGTTTTTTTTTGATAATCATCCAAAGTTAGGGGGTTTCTGATAATCATCCAAAGTTAGGGGGGGTTTATGATATTTAGCCTAATCTTAAGGGTGTTTTCTGAAATTTAATTACAGTTTCCTGTTGAGGAACCTGTCAACATACATTTCTTCAACACTCCATTATTTCCATTAATTATCAAAGAAATTATTTATAGTTATGAATTGTACAAATTTTTGGTCTCATTCAAATACCTACCACATAAATATAAAATGTCATGGACCATACATCAGGTGGGTGGTTGAGTTTTCATTTTTTTAAATCCCTATTCACCAACATCTTGTAGCTTTCAGCCCAATTCGCGCAATTTTGTAGCAATTTCTATCATTTGTGCCACATCAGATTTTAAGCTGCCATATAAGTTTGTTTTCACCTTTGTAGTGTCGTACCCAAACACAGTAAAACTTGGAAAGCTATATAAAGACTGCACGCTCTGACAATTCCTCCTTGCTTTCCAAATAAAAAAAAGGTTTTTTTTCTAGAAACCACCTTAATAATAAAATAATTATACAGTAATCACTTTTTATTTTCAATTTATACATAAACCATCTTTAAAGTTGGTTTTTGTTGCAATCAAACACCTCCCAGTCAAATTCTTCACTTAAAACCTAAAATTACCCTTTAAAAACTCACATTCAATGTACATGACTCATTTTTTTAGTATTTGGGTATTATTAGGATACAACTCATGTACCTTGAACTTGAATTTTTTAAGCTTATTTTTGGTTTTTTAGTAAAAATTTGACTACGAGGTGGTTGATTGCAACAAACACTAAATTTAAAGGTGGTTTATGTATAAATTGAAAATAAAATGTGGTTTCCGTATAATTACCCTATTATTAAGGTGTTTTCTAGGAAAAAAAACCCTAAAAAAATGCAACCAAACAGCCCCGTAGTTCTGAAACAGGAGAAGTGGCTCAGAATTAAACTTGTTTAGCTCTCAACCAGTTTAAGAGAGAGTTGACGAACTGACCTTAACACCGCCAAATCAAACAGATCGTGAATATTTGAATCTTTTCTGATATACCCTCTTTCCTGCTTCCTCAAAACAATGGTAAAAATACAACGTGCTTCTAGAGGGCGAGGCCCCATTTTGTCGTACTTTTCAGTTGTTGCCCAGGTGTGGACCGTGGAAGTTAGCTTGGTCTAAGGTCTCATTGTGGTCAACACAACCCACGGTATCGTGGTCAAGCGCCCACAATAAGTGGTGGTGCCTTTGAGTTGCGGGCGTTAATCGCAGGCTCGCAGGAAAAACAAGGTAATGGCATTGGTAACATGGAAATAAAATATTAGCAATCTTTGATATTAATAGTACAAACTTTCGAGTATATCTTAGGGTAAATATTAGACCCCCCTCCCAAAAAAAAAAAAAAAGACCCAGCTTTGAACGAATGCTGGAAAACCCCTCTTAACCTCCAAAATATCAGATAATCCTCGGGTTAACGCACACCCTTTAACTTCCAGATTTTATCAGAAAAATCCCTTTTAACTTTGAGATTTAGGAGGGTTTTCTGATAAGATCTAATTTAGGGGAGTTTTCTAATAAAATCTCAAAGTTAAAGAGGGTTTTTTGATAAAATCTGAAAGTTAAAGAGGGTTTTCTGGTATTTTGAAAGTTAAGGGGGATTTTCTGATAATCTTCCAAAGTTAAGGGGTTTTTCTAATGATATTTAGCCTATATATTATATTGAACATCCAAAATACACAGTCAATCTACTCTTAAGTAGAACAAGGCAATTGCGTTAAAGATATGGAAATAGAAGACTAGCAATCTTGATGACTCTTAAGTAGAACAAGGCAATTGCATTAAAGATATGGAAATAGAAGATTAGCAATCTTGATATATTATCAGTATGAATTTGAGTATGCAGATGCGTTAAAGATATGGAAATAGAAGACTATCAAACGCATCTGTATACTCAAATTCATACTGATAATATATCAAGATTGCTAGTCTTCTATTTCCATATCTTTAACGCAATTGCCTTGTTCTACTTATTGACTGTGTATTTTCGGATGTTCAAGATAATATATAGGCTAAATATCATAAAACCCCCTTAACTTTGGACGATTATCAGAAAATCCCCCTTAACTTTCAAAATACAATACTCATTTATAGGATTATTGCTGTAATTTCTTTTATATAAGCTAACATGTTTAGGTAAAAGAATTTGGATGTAAAAATAACTACACAGCTTTTCTTGAAACAACTTAAAGAAATTGGGGTGTTATCTAGAAGGTTTAATTGCGGACCAATCCTTTGTACTATCGTTCATCTTCAGATAAACACCCTGTAGGTCTTTTGTACGAATAGGCTCCTTAGTGAATTTTTTTGAGCAAAATAGACAGGAATATATCTGCATAAATAAAAGTACAAGGGGTCTATTTGCAACCTGGCAATAGTATAGGAGCGTATTTCCGATTAACCCATCTAGAAATACAAAAAAATTGAGATTTAATATAAAAATGAAAAAGACTTCGGGGTCTAAAATCATAAAAACCATAAAAAAAAAAATCAATAAGACCTATGTATTTTAATTCTTTATATAGATTTGACAAAAGTTTTCCAAACGCCTCCCCTCTAGAAACCGCTGTTTCAATGGCTGTCTTTTGACGCAAGAAAGAAAATCCATTCCATACTTTTTTTTATTTAATAACACATTGATAACATTAATAGGAGAAAATGAAATACAATTAAAAAAATAGAAGAAACACAAGGCACCGTCCCTTCTCAACATCTTTCTTCTTTATAAAGAGAGAGAATCCGAGCTTCGCAGCCTCCACATTCTCGTTCCTCCTCTTCAGATCTCTTCGTCGTCGTCGTCCTCCTCCTTCATCACGATGCATGCGACTCATCTTCTTCTCGAAGAGCCTATCAGGATGGCCTCGATCCTCGAGCCATCAAAACCTGTATGCTTTCTTTTTTTTCCCAATTAAATCGATGTTGTGTTTCTTCGATTTTTAGATCTGCGATCTGATTCGATCTGATTTCTTGTTTACAGAGCTTTTTCCCTGCGATGACGAAGATCGTGGGGACGCTGGGTCCGAAGTCAAGGACTGTTGAAGTGATCTCTTCTTGTCTTAAAGCTGGGATGTCTGGTTAGGGTTTTTGAAATTTCTCGAACTGAGATCTCACTTTTTATTTATTTATTTATAATGAAGCTTTGATTTCATCTTCATTTGTTTGTTGCAGTGGCACGATTTGATTTCTCATGGGGAGACATTGATTACCACCAGCAAACTCTCGAGAACCTCAAGATGGCTGTTAAGGGCACTAAAAAGCTCTGCGCTGTAAGTCTTATTATTGTTCAATTTTTAGAGTTGTTTGCACTTTACTACCCTAAAGTTTTTACCGTTTGTAAGTTTGATACCCTTAAGTTCTATTTGTCAGTTTAATTTTGTTCGGGAATATCAACAAAGAAAAACATATTAGAAACAGATTTCATCACCAAATTTCAGTTTTTTTGAGTTTGGGGAAAGTGAGGAACAAAGTTAGGGCTTTTAGGGTATCAAGGGTAGAAAAGTGCGAAACTTTGGGGTTTTAAAGTGCCAGACTAAGCTTTTAGTTTTATTTGATACATCACTAGTTTGGTCTGTACATGAAAGGTCTACTCTTGATCTTTTCGTGTCTTGTCTGATCCACTCTTTTTGGTTGTACAAGGTGATGCTCGATACAGTTGGAGCAGAGTTACAGGTGGTCAACAAAAGTGAGCGTGCGATTTCACTTGAGGCAGATGGTTTTGTCACCCTGACACCTGATCAATCCAAGGAAGCATCCTCTCAGCTGTTGCCGATAAACTTCACCGGACTGGCAAAGGCAAGGACATTTCATACGCAACATAAAAATAAACTGTGTAAATAAGGCTCATAATCGATTATGTCTCTTATATCAACAATTTGATATGGTGTTATAAAACAACCAAACTCAACCACATCATGCATTTTATCTCTGCCATCAAGTTTTGCTTGTTTGTGTCAGATGTTTAGGTTTTGTATCTTTTTTTCCCCATTTCACAGTAATTTAAGTCATAATTCTTACTAAACCTTCTATGAATTCCGTCTATCTTATGAGCAGATGATAAAAAATGTTTTAGGCACTCGATAGTGTATAAAATTTATAATTCCTGATGGTAATGCATGAGAAAGTAAGTAGCACAGTCAGTCAGCACTAAAGAGAAGAAACTTAAAAGGTCCTACATGTCATTGTCAATCACTTTCTGCACATATCCTAGGCCTCTCAGTTTTTTAGTTTGCCTAAACTGTACTTTATAGTTGTCAATTGTCATAATTATATTGAACAGTAAATTTTTTTAGTTCCTATCGAATATAAAGCGTGCATGTTCAATTTCTTTCACATAAATATCTTCAAAGGCACTCAAGAATAATTACACAAAGCTAGATGGGCGGAAGTTATCCGGTGTTTGAGAGTTCCCTTATAAGGTAGTTAAAACTCTTAGGCCTTGTTTGGTAATAAGAGTTAGTCTAGAGGTAAGGCCCTTAAGGGTAACTCTTACCTAACACAAAACTTTGTGACAGCGTGTAGGAACTAAAAGGGAGTATTGTCATTTTAGAAAATATTCATGCAAATAAAACTCTTTAAGTTCTGGCAAGATTCTTAAGTCATACTTCCATGTCTTTAATGCAATAAGCCTAACTCATGATGGGGCATAAGATTCTCTCTTATGCTACATCTAGAAATGCATGTCCAAGACAAATCAATTGAAATAAATGGATCTCACAAATATTTTTTTTACAACAATTTGATAACTGCGGAATAGACATTGCTATATCGGTATTTAGTTATTTCTGGCTCATTCAAGTAATATCTTCGACTTCTACTCGTTATTTATTGCATTATAAGCCGGTAGGAAATTCTAATGGGTTCTATTATCATATTATTTTAACGCTAAACTTGAAACTTGAAAGATCCCTGGACCCTTAGGTTTTATGGCAGTAAAGTGATAAATGTTGTCAGAATACAACCAAACTTCATATGTTGTCAGAATACAGTGTGCAATATGTACAGCCAAACTTCATATGTTATTGAAAGTAAGAAGCATAATTTTGATTCATTTGGTCACTAGATTTGCCAAATAAGTTTCAAGACAGCTGTGGCCGAGCACAACTTTTCTTACTATAAGTAATATTTTTTCTCTTCCTCGCAGGCAGTGAAGACCGGCGACACTATATTCATTGGTCAATACTTGTTCACTGGAAGTGAAACTACTTCAGTTTGGCTGGAGGTATGACTATCATGCTATCAATTACCCTGACCAGTTTATATATTTAATCAACCTTATGGAAAACTTTCAGCGGAAATAAAGTATGTTTCATCTCTGTGCAAATTTGGTGGTATTACTTGCTAAGGACATGTTTGGCAAACGGTCAAAGTGGCTTATAAGCCACTTTGGAAGATGGCTTATTTTGGATAATAAGCCACCAAAAAACAAGCTGCGGTATCTTAGTTCATTTTTTGGTGGCTTATAGCCACAAGGTTTGACCAAGTTAAAGTCCAATATACCCCTCACATTTCACAGAATTCCAAACTCCATTTAACTCTCCAACCCATTAAATGTTTTTTTTGGTTATTTGACAATAATGATGGCTTATAAGCCATCCATTTGCCAATCACTCTACTCTTGAATATGGATTATCATCCACTAAATTTACCAAACACTTAGGCTTATAATCCACTTGCTTTTAATCCATTTGTAGATTATAAGCCAAGTGGAGTATAATCCAAAGCTGCCAAACATGCTCTAAGTTGCCAAACATGCTCTAAGTTGGACACATTCTAATTTTCCTTTGACAACTTATAACTTCAATAGAAGTGACCTATCTTGCTTACCAATTCACTTGTAAAAGTGATAGAATTTATCTGATATGGCTTTATTTCTCATGTTGCTTTCTTATTCAAACTCTTTGCCTTCATTCATTTTGCAGGTTGCTGAGCTGAAGGGTGATGATGTTGTTTGTGTGATTAAGAATACTGCTACTCTGGCTGGATCTCTTTTCACTCTACACATTTCTCAAATACACATCAACTTACCTACACTAACAGATAATGACAAAGATGTAAGTATATATATGTACGTGTGATTAAATTTGCATTGGGTCGAATCTCTGAATATTTCCAGATTTTAGAACTAACAAAACCCTGGTGTTGATAAGCATTCTATTCCTCATACCAGTCTTTCTTTCTGTTACATAGATAATGTAAAAACCCAGTAGTTTAGCATGTAGAATACCCTGTTAGTTAAGAATCCTATTTTGTGGAGGAAAGCATTGAAAATAAGAAACAATCTTTTTTTCCTGGTCTCTTTGCATTTTGCCATATTATGCATCATAAGACTTTTGGAAGGATTGAAGAAAATTCCAAAAACCTGTCGTCAGTTGGATTATTCTGAACCACATAGCACTTCGACTGTTATGGCTAGCCATAATTACATCGACTGGTCTATTTAAGTGGTCATGTGGGGTTTAAACATCTTGCTTCTTCTTTTCCACAAGGTTCACGCTGCTTATTGTTATTACCGTACTGTTTTGTCATTTTCAAAGCCGTTTTAGCCTTTCTGGTTTTTTTAGTCTGTTTGCGTTCAATGTGCATGTGCCTTCTTGAAGGTTATTGGTCTTGGATCCTTGGTCTATTTATGGTGTGCCTTCTTATATATTACTTTGACTTAGCTTTGAATAATGTACGAAAATCCTTGATACTCCATACATGTAGAAATGAACAAAGATAAGTCTTGTTTTCTGCAAGCACTAGTTGTATCTGCTGCAAATAACTAATATTTTTTACCACAACTATCTAATTTGACATCATCAATTGTTTCAGGTCATTAGTAAATGGGGCGTTCGGAATAATATCGATTTCCTCTCATTATCCTATACAAGGCATGCAGAGGATGTTCGACAAGTAAGACACATTCTTATTGGTTGGCTTTATGCATCTCCCTTGTGCATAATTTTTTAAACTGTGTAGTAGCAATGAATAATCAATAATGTCTTGTTGTCTTCAAATTCCTGCTGAACAATGGGAACTCCGCTCATAACATTTAGGCACGTGAATTTCTCTCAAAGTTAGGCGACCTCCACCAGACCCAGATTTTTGCAAAAATCGAAAACATTGAGGCAAGTTGCTTTAGAATCTTTTGCTCGAATAGATCATTTCCTTATCTGAGCGATAGTTTTTCTAGTTTTCACTCACTTCCCCTCTTCATTTTTTTTTGCAGGGGTTGACCCATTTTGATGAGATTCTACAAGAAGCGGATGGCATCATTCTTTCTAGGGGGAATCTGGGAATAGATCTCCCACCTGAGAAAGTGAGAAACTTATATTTGAATGCCTATTATCTTAAGTACTTTTTTTTCTCTATTATCTTAAGTACTTCTGTTTTACATAGATGGAGAAGTGAGAAGGTTGTTTGCTTTATGGCATTGTCTTGTGAGCCCAGTATTTCATGAAAAATATTTAAGCATGGTTGGGCATGCATCCAGGCATGGCTGTTACAAAGCTACCATTTACCCTGTGAATAGGGTGCTTTTCATGTAGATGAGCATGTAATACTCTATCTAGTGGCTGACAGTTTTCCAATCTTGTGATTCACTACACTAAGATACTACTATTTTTTTGCTTGCCATATTGTCTCTTTATAACAATATGCAGGAGAACTTTTTACCCTTCAAATACAAGTATATCTTGCTGGTAGGCAATCAAATATGCAAATAGTTCTCCTTTTTCTTCATATCTCATCAATTACGATCACAGCATCCTATCTATTCTCATTTTTTTGCTTGTTTAATCTAGAGGATATACCTTGCAAAGTTTTGATTGACCTTTTGTACAAGGATTAGGAAGCTCATAATAGCTGAGAATACACTAGTGTGAGAAACAATCCAACATTGTTTTAAAAAGCGGTCTTTGTGCCCGCCTAGGCAGCCGCTTAAACCTAAGCGGTACCTAGGCCACCCGTCTAAGTCTTGGGAGCACCTAGGGGAGAACGGGCTGCTTATGCGTCGGACTGTACGGTGTTAGAAAGAGGTGTATTGCTCGCTTAAGCATAGTAATGGTTGAAGAGAGTTAGCCAGGTTGAAATGTACTGGCGATCAAAACTCTATGCCTAAGTCTATCTCAACTAAAACAGTGAGGATATGATTTGAATCTTCGAAAACGATCCTTCCTCTCTCGATGTTAAAAACGTCTATGTGCCGCTTAAGCGTCCGCCTAGGCGCCTGGGCCCTAGGCGCTAGGTATGGCGCCTAGAAATGTCTAGTGCTTTCTAAAACATTACAATCCAAGAAAAAGGAGAGAGATGACATCTAGATTAGTAAACAAGATTGTTGATTAGCAGCTCATGATTGTAGAAAAGTCTTACTGTACATTTATTAATCTTGAGGAAGAATTGGCATGATGTTTGTAATTTGTTTTGTATCATCTACTTTCCTAGTAGATTTAATGCCTAATAATAATGGTTTGATACCGACTTTGACAAGTTGTGAAGCTTTGAATAAAAAAAGTATATAACAAAATATAAACTTTATAGGAGGACAAGCAGCATAATAGAATTTAAGCACCATTCTTTGTAGACAATTTATGATCATGCTTTTCTTTTCTTCTCTTATTTTTTAGATTATCTTATAAACTTGAATCTCTTTTGAGTGTTTCTTTCTTTGCTGCACCTCTTTCCTCTTTTGGCACTTCATTTTTGCATGTTAATATTTTAACTATTGGAGTAGCAATTTAATCTCCTTTGCTATCTCAGGTATTTCTATTTCAGAAAGCTGCTCTATATAAGTGTAACATGGCTGGAAAGCCTGCAGTTGTTACTCGTGTGGTTGACAGTATGACCGACAACTTAAGGCCAACTCGTGCAGAAGCCACCGATGTGGCCAATGCAGTACTTGACGGTATCTTCTGATGCTAAAACAGTTTATATTGAATTGTTGTAGTTTGTTTGACATCCAGGCAAAATTACCAATGGCATTTTAGCTCATCTAATTTGTGCTACATCTATGTCTAAAGCAATAACATGCTTATCTTTTTAATTGTGCTGTTTATTGTATTCAGGAAGTGATGCAATTCTTTTAGGTGCTGAAACTCTCCGTGGGTTATACCCAGTTGAAACCATTTCCACTGTGGGTAAAATTTGTGCAGAGGTAAGCATTGTGCTTTCTGTTAAAAAACAGTATTTACTTATGTTTGCTTTATGCAGAGCTGAGATGACCTTCTGAGAATTTATGATTGTGTTAGAAAAGTTTACTTGACTGTGTAGTGCTTTATAGGGCTAAATGGTATATTCTCTCCTCTCACATTGGGACTTGGGAATGATCATTGGTTATAAATTATCTTTTCTACTCAGTCTTAACTTCTATCGCGACGTATCCAAATGATGGTCAATTATGAAATTAAGGCACATGAAAACCTGCCACGGATCTTAATAACAAGAGAATTTGCAGAGCCAAACTCCCATGTGTTCAATAAGCCAATAATTTTCAGATATGTGATCCATAAATATTTTATCATAAAGATTTATCTTATTAAATGATGGTTTCATTTGCATAAATCATTTAATGTGTAATGCTTACTGAACACATGGAAAAGTCACCTTGAAAATAAACACAATTTCAGATTGCAATGACTCGCTGGATTAAAGCCAGCATGCCGTGGGGATGTGAACACAATCGTTGGCTGCAATGTATCTTAACTAGATAGTATATTGGTAATAAAGTGGTCATAAATAAAACCATCATATAAATATATAATAAATAAATCTTTTGGATTTGGAATATAATGCTGTTATGGATGATATATCTGGATTCTGGAATATGCTTATTGAAAATGTCGGAGTTAGGCTATGCAAGTCCTTGTTAAGAGGATTTGTGACCGGCCGTGACATGCCTTAATTTTATAATTGATTATTTGTGTTGGTTTTGTGATTGACACTAGTCCATCTACATTTAGTATTTATAATTTATCTACATTTAGTAATTATAAGTAATATGAATTCACACACATGTGAGCAGTATACAATATAGAGCGGATGCACTTAATGTTCTCTATGTGAATGAAGATTCATAATACAGTTTAGGAACGTCCCGAAGCTGTAATGATCAAGTCATTGACATTCTGAGTCAACTAAACTTATTCCTGTTTCCCTATCTAATGCAATTTGCACCAATAGTTGTCAATTAGGATAGCAGATTATTGCATAAGCATACGTGTGTCCTATTAGCTAATCTCTGTTTTAGCTACTTTTATGACATGCAGCAAGTTCTGTTTAGTTTTTGTTGCTAATCACTTTTAGGCACATGTTTGTAGGCTGAAAAGGTTTTCAACCAAGACCTGTACTTCAAGAAGACTGTGAAGTATGTTGGAGAGCCTATGACTCACTTGGAGTCAATTGCTTCATCCGCTGTATGCATTTTCCCTTTTCCATCTTTCCTCAGCTTTTCATGTTTTGTATTTTGTGCATTGTAACTGTGTTAGAAGAATAGGTTATCCACAATATGATTTGTGGAAAGTTGCTCTGGTAGATTTTGCTTATAATCATGTTCTTACAGGTGCGTGCTGCAATTAAAGTTAAAGCTTCTGTCATTATTGTCTTTACTTCATCGGGAAGGGCGGCAAGGTACTTCTATAATTGGATACAAATGGAAGATAGATCTTTCTTCTTATTTTCTCTAAAAATGAAAGTTATTGTAGTTCACTGCACAAGTAGTATGATTTTATTTGCCAGTTCCCGAAAACAGGAGAGATGTCTTGATATTTTTCCTTTTATGCAGATTAATTGCTAAGTACAGGCCTACAATGCCTGTATTATCAGTTGTCATCCCTCGGCTCAAGACAAACCAACTCAAATGGAGTTTTAGTGGTGCTTTTGAGGTAATGGACTATTTTCAATTAAATTAATGTTTAACAGATTTGGCGTTGTTTTTAAACTCCCTTTTTTGCTTCATGTACTTTGCTTTTCCCATTTTATTTTAGCGGCTTAAGTGTCCATGTGGCGCTACTCAACATTTCTCTTTCCAATTTCTATATTAATATTGTACCTCGCCGTAAATGTTGAAGATGGTTTTGAGTATGATTTTCTTTGATATTTTTATTTCTCTGAATCGATATCAGAATAACTGAATGTTCCTGTTATGTTTATGGAATTGGCAGGCTAGACAGTCACTTATTGTTAGAGGGCTTTTCCCAATGCTCGCGGACCCTCGTCATCCTGTAAGCTTCTTATCTTCAAGCCTGCTCATTAATATGTTCAATGGCTAGTTAATAGTTACTTATTCTGGTGCATTTTGTATTATCTCCTGATGGGATTGATCTCGATGGATGAACTTGCTAGGTATATAAGATTGAACTATTAAAGAAATAGGATAAACAACGAAGTAAAACTTTGAAGTAATGAGAATTAAAGATGAACGTGAGGCAATACTTTTGTGTAATTCTAAAGAGTAAAGAGGAAGAACAAAAAGTTGCTTCTCAAGTTTTACTCAAGCTACAAGCATGAAATGATGTGTGAGCCAAATTATTTGAATGAAGAAAAGAGAACAAATGACATTACTGTAGTGAAGAAATATTCTACCGTAGAATTGGAAAGAAACACAATCCTGAACTCCAACCAAAACCATACTATGTATATGCATACACAGAAAAGGACTTGAGCAAGCTATGATTCATTCGAGGTGGACTACAGACTGTTATATGTCAAGTTAATAAAAGCCCCGAGGGTGTGTTTGAGAAATCCATTCAAGTTTGGCTCAAGAATTTACCAAATCCATGGGAATGGCTGTGGAGGTAATTTTTTATAAATCAATGGAAAGTCTAAACTCTTAACCTTAAATATCCAGAGAACTATATAAGAAAGTTCTTTCAGGGTTTCCACTGTAATTAAGAACATGTAGAAAACATTTGAGAAAATATTAGTTGTATTAGGAAATAATATGTGCCTGGTGATAACTACAGAATTCCCTCCTTCCTTTATCTTTTGCTTGCGAAATAGATGAAACTTGGCATCATGCGGCGCAAGCAGGCGAATCCTCCAGCTGTGAAAGATGATGGGACCTGGATCATAGGGAAACAAGCAAGATAGGAGATCCCACAACTTTTTCTTCTAAACTGAACTGCAACAATCATGTTCTTGAAGTAATCTGGGTATTTGCTGGTTTAACTTGTCTAAGTTAAATTACTGGGTTGTTGGATTAGATTAAGCTGTCATCATGTTTGATATTTTATCGTCACTTCTAACATCATGTTCCCCAATCACTATCGAGATTTCTTATTTAAGTGTTTTAAATAGTGATTCGAAGTAGAAAAATTTACAACAATCCTCAAACCTACTCGCCCAACTCCGACAACCCCCATCCCTAACGCCTCTCCCCTCCCTCTCCCTCTCTATCACTTAAAAACACCCCACCATGTTCGCCAGGGACATTACGTGCTATGAACTACTTCTGTTTAGTCCTAATCTGAGAAAGCCTTTGTACTTGGTTAATCTATGATTTGTATCTATAGAGCATGATTTCAAGTTTGGTTGAATTCTCATTACCAAGTTCTTAGATGAGTAACTTGAAGCTGAGCAATAATATTCTTCCGGCCAATGGCTAGAGACACTATTGAAGGAAAAAAAGAGATTTTTCCTTTCTTCTGAATCTATTTGATGATAATATTAAGATTAAAGTTCTAGAGAGAAGGTAATGGACACCATGGGCAGGTAACTTGTGCTGGCAATGGTTGACAGAATCTAGGGTCTCTATCTAGATCCCTTCAGGAGATTTAGGGTTGTGATTTCTACTGAAGATGGAACAAAGTTATTATTTAGTACCTCTGCTCTTGTTGAAGTAGTTACAATCGATTATCTTGTCCCCACTATGAAATATGACTTGCATGAAGCTAACATGTTTTTCTTCCAGAAAAATTTCTGCACAGAATAAAAGAAGATACTCGTCCATTTTATTGGTATTCGTGATATTCTTGTCTGTAAAGCTGACAAGTTTTATGTTGTGCTTGTGCAGGCTGAGTCCACGAGCGCCACCAATGAGTCAGTTTTGAAGGTTGCTCTCGATCATGGAAAGGCCTTTGGGGTCATAAAGTCACATGACCGAGTCGTTGTTTGCCAGAAAGTAGGCGATGCTTCTGTGGTGAAGATCATTGAGTTGGAAGATTGATAACTCTAGAGATTTGGCTACAATAAAGCTATTTTTTTTGTTTCTCGACGCTTAAGCAAAGCAGGGTAGAATGCTGAATGTTATATTATGAGGTTGTGCTGGCAGGGGCAGACATT
This sequence comes from Asparagus setaceus, assembly GCA_012295165.1. Classification (NCBI taxonomy): domain Eukaryota; kingdom Viridiplantae; phylum Streptophyta; class Magnoliopsida; order Asparagales; family Asparagaceae; genus Asparagus; species Asparagus setaceus. The sequence goes on from CM022707.1 coordinate 29,653,136, forward strand.
TAACATTTGTATGTAGATGCTCATGCATGGTTTTACTGGGTATATTATTGCAGCAATGATAGCATGCAAACTTCTGAGATGTGCAATAACAGTCTCTTTTTTGTTCCTCATGCTCTAAATATTTTTTCATGCACTATATGAAATGGGCAAAAATACCAATGGCTCATATGTTTTAGGCAAGCGAGTGCCAGTTCATGATATGGAGGTGGTTTGTATTTTGGTAATACAAACGTCATGACTGCTCACCAATCTGGTGGTCGTATTTTGGTAATATGATGATTTGATGTATATCAGTTTAAAATGGACAACCACAGGATCAACTTTTTGTTTGAAACTAAAAAATAATAAAACAAATACATATGTAAATACTTTCAAGATATTTTTTGTGATGATAATACTTTCAAGATAATTAATCTCACTAATGAATGAGTTGTGAATGAATAATAGCATAAAAGTCATAATTACATAATAATAGCTTTACTCACTAAAGATAGTTTATGAATGGTTTTGTTAAAACTTTTCCTTTGATTAATAATGATTGTTAAAACTTAATTGTGGCATTTACCCATCACGAGTGGAGGCTCCAGTATGGCTCTCACCGTCTTGAGTTCGATTCTGTGCATAATTATTAACAAAAAAAATTTATGGCAATTCCAGTGAGGTGATGTTGTTATATGAGAATAACAGATATGGCTTGCTCAATAAATCAAGGCAGAACCCCCGGAAGAAAAATAATAAAAAATAAGAAATAAGAAAAACTTGTTCCTTTCCCCTTTATAAAGGGGGATTTTGGGTTTTTGCCATATTGGACCCCGCAAAGCCTTCTTTAATTGTAAATTAGAGCCCCTAATCTTCATTAAATTATAGCCAAAATCTCACCAGTTCTTTCTAAAAAGACTCCCGGATGAATTCTGTGCAATTTTTTGTTTACTAAAAAGAAGAGTAATTGTAGTTACACACATACTAGCATTAATGCAAGTGCAACCGACATTAAAGTTTAATTATTCTAATTTTTATACAAAAAATTTATTTTCATACCCTAAAGTATTATAAACGTTTCTAAGATCTTTTTATAATATTTATTCATTTAATCTGTTATATTTTTTCTTAACTTATTCAAATTGGTTATGACATTTATATTGAAATATATTGAAATTCTAATTACTAGGTTTTATTGAATATATTTACATGTAAAAGACTTTTATTATTTCATACTTATATCTTTTATAACATACAATGTGATATATATTTAATTAGTAAGTTCTATGATACCCATTAGAAAGTTATAAAAATAAATAAAGAGAAAAGAAAAGAAAAGAAAAGAAAAATTTGTATGAAATGACCAAATTTGTCCTCATGTCTTTAGTGAGATGAAGAATAATTTTTTGATGTCCTTCAAACTTTTCCTATCCTCACTGAGTTATATAGTAGTATAGATAATCAAGAGTGTTCTCCAAAATAAATTGAGAGATGCAGGGGTCTAACATAAAAATTCACAGACTTGAGGCCGAATCTATATTAACAAATATCTGGAGGTCTAATATGACAAAAACCAATAAGGGGAGGTTTAAGGAGAAACCCTCACCCAGGGCTCTCCCCCAAAATTTCTTCTATTGCCATGGAAGAGGAGGAGGCGTTGAGGGTTCGCGTGGTCTTCGACGACCGCAAGATCCTTACAAAGCCTCAGAGATCGGAGGGTCTGAAGCGGTGCTGGCTTCTCTTGAGGAGGCCATCGATCTCCACCATCTCCGACCTCGCCTCTTACATCGTCACAAGCTTCAATCTCAAGCTCTCCTGCCCCCATGGCCTCTTCCTCTCTGTAAGTACTCACAAAAAATAACCCATTACAGAAAAATATAATGATCTCCCAAGTTATTGATGATAATTAAACTAACATGCTTCTGGTTATTGAGGAAAACCTTGTTATTTACACACATGCACACATCTATTATTTTTGAAGGGAAAAGTTCTATGGGACATTTATAAGACTGCCAGTGCTTTATGGATCAAGATGTTGCGCAATTAAAAAACATGTGTAAAAAGATGTGTACGGCATAAATGCTAACGTTACGATGGTCTTGTGGATGTGCACGAATGGTTCGTAGGAAAATTAGAGGTTGCTCCTATTCAGGATAAAATGAGAGGGTATTGACTGAGATGGTTTGGTCACGTACAACGGAGAGCACTAAATGCACTAGTTAGAAGAAGTGATAAGATTGAAATGAGTGGAAGAATTGGATTTGCGTAACTGATTCCAAAAATTTGTTACAAAGGCTTTGTTGTTTTTGTATTCTATGTACCATTAGTCTGCATTATATTTTTTTTTGAATTTTTATATAGTTTTTGTATATAGGCATATTGAAGCGTAGGACATTCTTTTAATCGGTGGCCACGTCTGATATAGAATTGGTCACTTTGAGCGGTGGATCTAAACGAGCCCAATTTGACAGAGAACAACTAGAGGAGATGACTGGCATGTAATGTCAACTATTGCTTATACATGCACATATTTTGAAAGAATTATGTAGATTACAATTTGAACTCGACTTTCACAATCATTAGCAATATAAGGTATATATTTTTTTTCCTCAACTGACGTCTGACATAATTACCCATCTGAAGAATTGAAATAATCCTGATAGAGCTGACAGATACTAGCATCATTGCTAGAAGCATAAAATGCCTTCCTTATGAAGAAAATATTATACCAGATTTTTGTCTCCATACTATTCACAAGATAGTGATCTGGACTCTTTAGTCCCCCAGTAGTATGTTCTGAGTAGGTGCAGTGAGATTATATGCAAAACAGTGCAAAGGATTTGGAGAAATGAATGGATGAAGCTATCCTTCCTTAGTTTCTCATGTTTGAGGAGTTTAAAATACATCAAACATCACTCAAAGTTGTAACCTGTGGATTGAAAAATCAACCACTAAGATAGAATGCCCTTAGAATCTCAGAAGTTTTGCTTGATTTCCCTTTTTATTTTGAGGGAACTAAGCAGTAAGGGAAATGATCTGATCACGAAACATAGAATTTGATGGTGCTTAAATGAAAATTAAAATTGAAATGGAGAGAGTTTTGGGTACCAGAACATCACAACTTATTTTATGAAATCATTACTCAAGAATTATATTTCATATGTTATTATCACAGAGTTTCAGATCGCTGGGGATATTTCTATAATACGTTTATTAGGTTGTATACATAAAATCAGACAACTCAATGCATCATCTATGTTAAATGTATGTGAATGCGTGCACATACGGTATAACTGTCAGCCTTTCAGAATCATCACTATATTACTGCATGCTTGTGTGTGTGTGTGTGTGTGTGTGTGTGTGTGTATAGTGCAAGAAGGTCTTAGTGACTTGCTTGTGCGAGCACGATCTTTACTTTCTAGCATGATGGCCGGTTTCAACGTGAATAGTTTCTGGCATTATGATTGTACATATCTACGTATGCTTACATGAATGTGCACATGGGCGACATCAACATGTTCTCTAACTTTGTCACTACAAGGATTATATATTTTCCATGTGCCTTCTACTGTATCCTGTAGTGTAATATACATCAACTCAAAAACGGTTTAGAAAAATAACGAAGAGGTCTATATTTTGTCAGCCTTTCATGCCTCTTTATCTTTTAATTTCTATGTTGCAGATGGATGATTTTGTTTTACCACCATTTGAATCAACATCTATTTTGAAAGACAGGGACATCATCAGGTTGGTTTTTTACACATTTAAATGCCTCTTATTATACTTTCTGAACTTGAACTTTCAATTTATTTTTAAATGTAGTATTATTTTTGAATTCATAATGGTGTTTTATATTGATTTTTAGATGTTCCATAGTTTCTTATCTTGAGATTATGATGCAAGTAAAATTTGCATTTCTAAAGTAACATCGGACACAAGATCCTTTCTAGAAATCATCATGTTATGAAGTCTTTACTACCTACTACCTAGTCTAGATAAATTAGTCTAGAGAATTTGGGGAATTGATCTTTAATTACTTATGGAGATTGCATAGCTAACAAAAGGATGGATGCCAGTACGCCAAACAGTCATCAGGTCCTCTGCTGTTGAAAATTATCCTTGGTGATTTTTCCCCAACCGGTGGAGGATCGATTTCTGACTTCCTGGTTTTGAAAACTTGGGAAGTTTGTCATTAAAATTTTCACAACTTTGAGTTGTGCTCCATACCCAAATATTTTAATATGGAAAAGTAGGATGATGATTACCACGGCGATGGCTTTGCAGAAAATTAGCAACTTACGATGGCCTGCGGCTGGTGGCTACTTACATAAGGTAGGTGATTTATTGCATAAGCTCGTAGTAGTACTAGTCAAGTAGATGGCGACGGCAAGTGAGGTGTAGTGGTTAGTGGGTGGAGTTGGTTAGTGCATTTGTTGCCCTTATAGGATCATGACCAATTTTAGCCTTGGACTTACCTACTAGGTAGAGGATAGTAGTTTCAAAGTTTTAAGTAGTGCTCACCTAATAGTCACGTACCACGTACCAGAAACAAGGTTTTTGGAAAGAGACATCTCTTGTATGTTTCGTTCTTTGATTTTTTTTTTCCTTACATTCAGAAGTTCGTATATAAAACACTAGAATCGAAACTATTTCTGGCTCGCAAAATCTTTTCTCTTTCATTGCTATTGTCTTAGTATATGAATGGATTTATAGGCTTATATCAAGGTCCTTGCATTAAGTCTTTGCCTCTTTGCATTAGTTGGAAAAATTTAATTGGCACATCTTGTGAGTTTAGTGGGTTTGTTTGTCAATGGTTTCATCTTAGTTGCTAAGTCTAGTGTCATGACTTATGATGGTTTGTAAGGTGTTGAATAATGGAGGAGCACTGGAGATCGAGTTTACGGGACCTACTCTAGATGATTTTGGAGAAAGGCTTGATTTAGACTTGAGTTGGATTAGACTAGTTGTCTTGGTTGACCGTTGGACTTAATCTATTTATTTGATTCATGTTTAATTTAACTAGTATAGTGCCGTGCGTTGGACATAGACATATAAAATCGGTTTTTTCATCTCTATTATCTTTAGTTTTCCTTAATCAAGTCAGGCCTTTACTGGGTTGTTTGTTAGTAAGTCGTATAGACAGTGCGGAACTGAGATTTCCATTTAGTTAAATCTTTTTAGGTGTATATATTTTTTTAGAAAAGGTAAACTTGATTATAAGTATATTCTTTTTGTTGTGATTTTATTTTGAATAAAAATCATATTCCAAGCAAATATTGCACGACCTTCCTTACAAGTTTTTGTACTACGTAAAAAAATAATTCAAGCAAATATCAGATGGAGGAAACAAACGTAAATTTAAACAAAAGGCAAGAAAGAGATAAAATTTTAATTAAATAGATTAAAACATAAAAAAATAGAAAGAGACTTAGGTTGCTCTAAAAACCTACATAATTAATAGAATTAGTTCTTTCCATCTATTCATCGGAAAACCCATTTCTTTTTCCTTCTCCAACCTTGTCGCCAAGTTACCACAAGAACTCATGTTGTCGTGCCGTGAGGAATGCACCATCTATCAAGAGGAGAAGACGAAATTAGGACTCTTTATTTTTTTTCATCATATATACTCAGTGTTGTAAAAAGCGGCCTAGGCGGACGCCTAGGCGTCCGCCTAGGCCTAGGCGGAGCTCGTCGCCTAGATTTCTTTGGCCCTCCTGAAGCGCCGCCTAGGCTTACTCCGCTTCAGGTTCCCTAGGTCCGCCTAGCGCCGCCTAGGCTCCGCCTAGGCCCCCGCCTAGCTTTTTTACCGAAAAAAAAATCTAATTTTAAACTAAAACCCAGCCCAAACCCGAACTCATAACCCAAACCCGAGCCCATTACTAACTCTTAACCTATTTTCATCTTTTTTTCACTGTTTTATTTTTTCAATGTGATTAAGCGATTATGTTGGACATGGTTATGTTTCTTAACATTTGGTTACTATTTTAGTTATTTAGTATTTATGCATGGTTGATTATGGATCTAAGATTATTATTTATGTTTTTTTACAATTTGATATGAACTTAATAGTTAATACATATTTTTGTGAATTATTATAATTAAATAAATTAGAAAATAGGCAAACGCCTCTAGGCTTTTAGGCTCCTACTAACGCCTAGTCCGCTTAGCATTTCGTAACATTGTATATACTGAGAGATAGTGAATGTTAGCATCATAGTTAAAAAAAATAAAGGAAGAAAAGAAAAGAAGAATTCAAGAATATCATGATGAAGAAATTAAACTAATACTCAAGCAAACATCAGATCATGTAAAAGAAATAAAATCAAACTAAAAGTAAAATGAACAAAATATAACTAATAGTAAACAAAATGCAAAAATGTCAGAATAAAACTAACCCTTCATATTCCTCTCTAATGTCATCGCTTTATGTGGAACCAAGCTTGGATTATAATAATTGATGAAATCTTTATTTATAGTATTATGATAGGGAGAGGAGGTTATGAGAATGGAATTTGAAGTGGTTTTGATGGGATTAATATGATTTAAGTGGGTGTAAATGGAGGGTTATAAAACCATAATTTAATGATAAATTATACACACATAAAGGAGGGATTGCTATGTCAAAACTTTTGATTGAGAGTGCAAAAGAGGCAATCAAAAGTTTTGACATAGCCATCATCTTTTATAAGTGGGATAGATATAGATTTGGATTGAGTCATGTTAGTTTAGTTGGTTTATACATATTGTTGAGCTTACTTGCTTTATACATTTAGAAACTCTACAGAAGCTTTGTATATTTCGGAATTTGAGATTGAGTTTTGTGATGAAACTTTGACAAGTGCATGTGATTTGGTTGGTCCGAGACCGAAACTCTAGCCTTAATCTAGCTATCGCGTCTCCACTTCCTCTGAAGCACCAGCCTCCCCCTCTCCTGCTTCTTAGTTTTCCTGCAGCAGCACAAACCTAGCACCCCCACCATCTCCCTCTTTTTTTTTTTTTCTTGCAACATGTGCTTTCATCAATTCTCCTTCTCTTCTCTTTTCCGTGCAACCGACCAGCCCCCTCACCTTCTTCCTCTCTTTCTTTGTCGCCTGCCTCCTGTTCTCAACCCGAAATCAATTTTAGCCCTTCCCATCTTCCCGTTCTTCCCTGGAGGATCATTTCCAGTCCACACCTGCTTTCATCCACGCCAACTTGGCCGAACTTCTTCCCAAGCTGTTAGTCCACCGTCACCCATCAGCACTGACCCCACATGCACCTTAAACAGTCCCAAACCCCTATCTTTCCCATCCAAAATCCATCAAAACGTTACCAATCCTACATCCTGCCCTCCTACATCAAAATCCATCATTAAGTCAGGTTTCTTCTATTGAAAGTTGTGATTTTTCCGTCCCTATTAAAATTTCCAACTAGTACCCGCTAAGGAATGTCAAGAAAGTGCAGTGGTGGTGTTGGTTTCCAATATTTGTCAAATGTGGAGATGGAATCTACACTTCCGACGTACTCATTATATTTGTAAGGGATTGAGCTTTACTTTGTAACATTGCTGTTTCAGTACTGGAGTGTAAGTATCTCTCGTTTTCCGTTCCTTTGCCCTATACTTTTAGCTATTCTATTGTCATGTCCAATCACAGTTTATTTTCATGTTTTACTTGGTGCATATATTATTTTCGTTATAGACTTGACTTTGGAAAAAATGTACTATATTCAAATGGACAATATATGAATATTCAAACAAATGGAGCCTATTTGATTTGTGGTGTAGTTCCAGAAATCACACTTGAATTTCTGTTCCTTTTAGTTTTCCACTAATTACTGGCTTCCTTGGACCATACAAGCAAAAGTGTTGCAGTTGTTTGAAACTTTTTTTTAATGTATGAAATTGTTTGCTGCATCACTATCTTCCTGGATGAAATAACATTTCATGTTCATATTTCATCTTATTCTGTTCCTTTTAGTTTTCCCCTAATCACAGATTTCCTTGGGACCATACAAACAATAGTGTTGCAGTTGTTTTAAACTTTTTATAGTGTAGGAAATTGTTTGCTGCATCACTATCTTCCTGCATGAAAAAAACATTTCATGTTGTTTTTGATGTGTCGGTCCACGTATACACTTGGACATACAAAGTTCAATATATGCCAACTCTATCCTAATGATATAAATGTTATTTGTATCAGGGTCAGAAAGAAGGATGCTACAGTAATAGATGTGATAGAGCTTGGTGATTATCTGTGTCAAATGCAGTGTTCCGGAGTTCTGGAGAAGCAAAATACAGTTTCTAATGATAAACTTCTGGCAATAAGAGAATTTGGAGAGGATTCAGGTCGCGAGACAAAAAATGATAAGGAATTTTGTGCACACAACGAGAATGCTATCCACACAGGAACAAAATCAAAGAGAAAAATTAAACATCCAGATGGAATTGAGGGCTCCAAGTAATCTTTCAAGACTTTCTTTTAAATATAGCTAACATGCATAATTTCTTTTGCTATTCAACATCCAAGTAGCTTTGTATTGCCTTAGTTTTGCCACACAATTTACTCCAGATGTTTATAGTTTCTTTAACCCTGTGCTCAGAGCAGCATATTGCCCCTTAAAGTTTAATATCAATTTTAATTCCTATAAAAAATCTGTCTTGCCTAATTTTGTAGGCTCTCTCGTAGATCAAATGTTGAGAAATATTGCTTCTTAGCTACACAAACTAAAAATTGCATGATGTAGAAGGTGGATTTTAATACTTGGCAGATTCTAGGGTTATGGAAAGCACTTTTCCTGTCAAGAGTTTTCCTAGGGAGGAATTTGGCAAGTGATTTTCATGGTTCTCTTGCTTATGTACAAGCGTGATTCTCTCTCTCTCTCTCTATATATATATATATATATATATATATATATATATATATATATATATATATATATATATATATATATATATATATATATATATATATATATATTATGAGGAATATGGAGAAACTTGGTACCAAGTTACTTGGTAGTGATGTGGCACAATTCTAGCCCACACATTCAAGGGAGGAGAGAGAATTATTTTTTAAAGTTACATGTGTGGGCTAGAATTGTCCACATCACTACCAAGTTCCTTTAAGGAACTTGGTACCAAGTTTTTCCATTTTTCACATATATTATATATATATATATATATATATATATATATATATATATATATATATATATATATATATATATATATATATATATATATATATATATATATATATATATGAGGAATATGGAGAAACTTGGTACCAAGTTACTTGGTAGTGATGTGGCACAATTCTAGCCCACACATTCAAGGGAGGAGAGAGAGAATTATTTTTTAAAGTTACATGTGTGGGCTAGAATTGTCCACATCACTACCAAGTTCCTTTAAGGAACTTGGTACCAAGTTTTTCCATTTTTCACATATATTATATATATATATATATATATATATATATATATATATATATATATATATATATATATATATATATATATATATATATATATATATATATATATATATGAGGAATATGGAGAATTGGTACCAAGTTCCTTAAAGGAACTTGGTAGTGAGGTGGACAAACCGTCCACACATCAAGGGGAGAAATAGAGAGGAGAGAGAAAGAGAGAGAGAAAGATTTTTTAAAAGCTAGACTTGTGGACCAAATTTGTCCACATCACTACCAAGTTCCTTTAAGGAACTTGGTACCAAGTTTTTCCATTTCTCTCTCTCTCTCTATATATATATATATATATAGAGCAAGGCTCCTATAAACTTAAGTTGATATGGAGGATTGTCCACCAACTTTTATATCCATTGATCTTGCCTTGAGATGCGTGAAATCAAGATGCACACAAATCTCAAAGTGGGCTTTATATCTTTCACGGATCCCAAGGCAACATCAATGGATAGAAAAGTTGGTGGATGACTATTCCTATCAACTTAAGTTTATAGGAGCTCTATATATATATATATATATATATATATATATATATATATATATATATATATATATATATATATATATATATATATATATATATATATATATATATATATATATATATATATATATATATATATATATATATATATATATATATATAAAAGAAACACTCATACTGGTAAATTTAGTTTATCCAAATGCATTTTTCCAAGTCCTTGAGAGTTCACTATTTTCTTCCTATTTTATTTTCATTCAGCAGGCCATAGCTGTTGAAAGGGTTCAAAATGGTAATCTAATCACTGACTATGATCTGAAGGATGCATAAATTTGAAGTTAGATATTGAAATTCACCGTATGAAATATGGTTTCGTAATTGTAGGTCTATGCTTTCCAACAGGCTCAGACTATTGTTATTTACCCTCTTTTTAAAAAAAGTATCTTCTATTAAGGGCCAACATACAAAACATCAAAATGGACTCAGAAGAAGACTTGAACTTTACTTCATTTCAAATATTAGTTTATATGGCTTAACCAATGGCGTGACCTCAGTTTACATTTGAGAGTCTTTATCTTTAATTTTAGCCAAGTTAGATACTTGGAGGTCTATGTTTTTTGCTACTTTAGAGACCTAACTGTCTATTTTTGAATGTTACCCATTTAGAGACTTGGCAGTCCGGATTGATTTCTCATCAATTTAGAGACTTACTGGTCTATGTTAGATTTTTGCCAATTTAGCTACATGATAGTCTATTTTGGATTTTTGCCAATTAGGAGACTTGGCATTCTATCTTGAATTTTATCAATTGAGATATTTGACAGTCTTATCTTGGATTTTTTGTCAATTTAGAGACTTGGCAGTCTATCTTGAGTTATCATTCATGTCATTCATTTTTTTTGTCTAGATTAATAACTTTGGGGTCGATACTATTGAATTTTGGACTTATTTGTGCATATTTTACTAGTTTAATGCTATGGGACTGCACAAATAAATTCATGTTTTAATGGGCACAATTATTTTGTAATGTAATGACTTAGGGGGTCTATGCCATTTTTTGGATATAGTTTAAGCACATAAAGGTCCATGATTTTATTTTTTATTTAGTTTAAGGAGATTCCTGTCCGTGAATTTTTTTAGAGATATTCAGTTCCTTTAATTACATATTTTTTAGAGTTAGTTTTGGGATATTCCAGTCCAAGATCTTCGTATTATTTTACAGATATTCTGGTCCATAATTTGATTTTAGTCGGTAGGTGCCGAAGCGAACCTGAAGGGGTCAAAGCAATCAATTAATTTTGTGTGGGTATCGAAGTGTTCCCATGGGGGACACAAAACAATCTGTTAGATATAATATGAGCATTGAAGCATTCCCAAAGGGGGTTGAAGAAATGCCTTAAACCCATGTCTTGGGGCCTGAAGGAATTCCAAAGGGAACCCAAGCAATCCCATGATTTTTTGGTCTCCGAAGCATTCTCGATGGGGGTCAGAATCATCAGATCAATCCCATAAATGTTGTGTTGTATGGGTCCGAAGGGAGGGATCCTAAAGGGAGCTGAAGCAATATCTTACCTGTGTGTCATGGGGAACTCCAGAGGGGGCCAAAGCAATACTTAAATCTATTTAGATGGAGCAACTTTTAAACTTTAATTGGAAGAGAGAAGGAATAAGAAAATTAACATATCTACATATTTTCTAGAGAATATGAGTCTTTTTTCACTCATGAAGGAATCATTAGTCTTGATTGATTCTGTTGGAAAGTTTGCAGAGTTTTCCCCTTTTATATTGTTTTTTTGTTTTAATATGATTATTTTTCATGAAGAATAGACATGGACATCCAATATGGACATAGTAAGCTGCAATATTATGGACACCATTGATGCACAGATCTAAAATAATAGTTTTGAAATAGAAAAAAAGAGAACTATTTGCATCCACTACATGGCTTCCATCTCACCTCTTCACGATCAAAGTGTCTGTGTGCTGCATTGTTTTGCAATATTTTATTAAACTTATCAAGATTTAAGGAAAATAAGAGGTTTACCCTTATTTTTGTTTATCTATTTTAGTTTAACTTTTCACGAATACTTTAATCGATAATGCACATGGCATGTCATTTGTAAATCTGTTGTCTGGCGGCATTGTGAATTTCATCTGATACAGATGCGATACAGTATTTTTTTGTTTTGTTATTGCATGTCTGATACATAAAATATATCTTTTTTAGTATACTAAAGCAGCAGCTCACATGCTTGTATTTTATACCATATGATAAATGGTAACCCTCCATTTATATATATCATTCTCTATTTGCTAGTTCTGTGCGGTAAATATCGCCCTGGAATTTCTGGTATTGAGCTGAGCATTTATGGCAGGAGAAAGAAATTGAAAACCAGCTCCAAGGAGCCAAACACAATTGGTGACGTGGAGGTAGATACTGCTGGCAGAGATGAAGATATCCATTTAGGGAAGAGCTTAGAGTCCTCTAAAAGAAGTGGCAGCTCCCGAAGAGGTTCAAATAAGAAAGCTGAGATGTCCTCCCGAAATGGAAATATTGTTTCTCAGCTAAAAGATAATGTTGCACAGGAGACAAGTTCTGATCAAAGGGAAAAGAGGTAAGCTCTGTTTGTAATCAATTGTCTTAGTTGTGTATAAGGACTTACAAGTTTTCATTTTTATTAACCGAAATATGAACCAAATATTTGCTTCAACTTCTAATATCACTTGCATTTAAAAGGAATCATGCAACAACTACTAATGAAATAATAAACACCATGTCATTTTTATGTTTAAAGCTAGGGATGCACATAGCACTAGTTAAAACTGGGATAGAAGCTTTTATTAATTAATTACAAGTATAATTTTCATATGATTATGGGAAACTTTTGTCCTTTAATAGTTAGCATTATTGTATTGTTTTGAACTATGTGACCTGTTAGAAAATCACAGAAAAATTGAGCTGGAAAATATGCTTTTCATATCATCTGGTAATTTTTATACTTTACAAGATCGATTCCTTCTGTGTTAAAACTTTGGCTAAATAGCACTTAAATACCTTATAGTTTCACTCCTTTAGCATTTATATACCCTCAGTTGTATTTAGTAGCATTTATATACCCTTAGTTGGTCAAAATTTGCAAGTTAATACCCTATATTTTACAAACATAAAAAATTTTATCCAAAGTTTTCATATAATATTCATATGTTAATTTTAGAGCTTTTAACCGCTTATATTGATTAAATTACTATTAAACCTACCCAAATTCTAATTTAAATATATCGTAATTGTATTTTAAAAATACAATTTAGAAAGATTTAACAATACATTCAACAAACTTATTTGAGAGAAAGTTATAAGATTAGCATATAAATATTATATGGGAACTTTTGAATAAAAATTTTACGCTTGCAAAACATAGGGTATTAACGTGCCAATTTTGGCCAACTCGTGGTATATAAATGCTACAAAATACAACTTAGGTATATAAGTGCTAAGAGAGTGAAACTATAAGGTATTTAAATGCCATTTAGCCTAAAACTTTACTGAAGATCTTTTATATGATCAACTGACCAAATCATTGTTAACAAATGCAAACTACCACCCTCAATTTTTCTCACATTAGATGAAGGGATGTGGAACGATTTCTCATATAGCTTTCAACAGATTTCTGATTTTGTTGTATCAGTTGTTTGCCAGTTGTACAACTTGTTAGAAAGAGTCGACTTTACATAGTCTATGCATTAAATGCGAAAAGTAAAAAGATTTGAAAGGTTGTGGTTCTTTGGGACTTGCTGAGGTACTCTTAGTGAAGAAAATAATCAGAAAGGGCATTCATTAACAAATGCAAATAATTGGAAAGATGTCTTTTTTTACTTTCTGATATTTAGTTGCAATCAAACTCACTGATAGTGAAATATCTCCAATTTTTAATTGGAATAATACACTCTAAGTGGTAGTTTCTCCAAACGACACCTCTTCAATGGAGCTGCATTATAGTTCTTGTGGACACAGACTGCAATAATTCAATATTTCTACATACATTTTCAGAAGGAAACGTACATTAACTTTGAATGAGATATACTATTGTGATCAATATTTGTTTAACTATTTAAGTTTGTCTTCTTTTCCTTTTTTTTGGTGTCAAAGGAGGAAAAAATCAAGGTTGACCAGCGCTGAAAAATCAATCCCTACTGCTGAAGGAGCGGAAAACATTTCTAGAGAGCAGAAGCAGAGCAATAGTCAGAAGGAAGTCAATGTTGCAAGAGATCTACATATGAAGAATAAACAATCTGGTGAAGATGGAACCCACAATGCAGAAGTTGCTTCCCAACCTAGTGCTAATGTTAATAAAAATCGTAGTTCCATGCTAATGGAAGAAAGGTACATTTAAATTGACACTTGGGATGTATTCTGATAAACATTATGTTTTTGCAACATCTAATTATCAGTTAAACTTAAACCTGTGTAATTCGACTAAATAATCCAAAGGTTTTTTTCCCCTTTCTTTACAGTGCCAACACAATATACAAGTTATGTAAAGTTCTGTTAAGCATTTACAGGAGTGAAAAAAGCAACATAGATTAGATGAGAAAATTATCTGACAAGTGTCCACTTATCTTGGTGACATGTCCGATACCAGGTGTCTCCTTTATCTTAGGTGTTCATGAAGCATAGCTCTATTCTCTTCTAAACTTAAAATCCGTCTGGCAGATGGCAGGTAGGTGTTTGGTATCACCTGTCTACACCCTAGCCATCCTCAACTGATTATAACTATTCATAAAGAAAGTTTGGGGAAAAAAATGCATGTACAAGATAATTGAAGTGCGACCATGTTTCACGCATTAGAGATTTTATATTTTGTCTGATATACTTTATTGATACATCTACAGTACATTTTAACTTAGAAAAATATAAATAAGTTTCTTATTGGTATCCATTGAGTACAAGTATCCAGGTACCGGATACATCTCCAGTCTGGGTATGTTTTTACCGAATTATTCATGAAGAATACCTTTATTCTCTTCCAAGCTTAAAATCATTCCGGCCAATAGCTTGTTGCCTGCTTCTCTAGTCGTATACTGCATATAGCCATTATGGCTTCATTTTAATATTCCTGAAAGGCTACATAGTTCAAGACAATAAATTATGATATTGTTTAATGATGGAAAGCTTCCTCAATGATATTGTTTAATGACGAAAAGCTTCCTCATTCTTATTAAGATCACCAGTTAACAAACTCAATGGTTTTTTTTTTCCTTCTAAATCTTGGTATTCTTTCTGTTTTTCGTAAGCATGCATTTCTTAAATTTACGTGCCATGTGGTGTCTACTTAGGTCTTTCTCTGAGGCTTCTATTTCTCTTAAGCATGCATATATATTTAACTTGCACTTCAGCAGGAATGCCCCAGCTGAAAAAGATAGTGGAGGAACTACATGTGAACTGCATGATAATGTAACAAAGGTAGGTTACTTTTTTCCTTCAGGTTGGCACCTCTGCGACTCTGCCTGGTCTGCCTAAATTTAGATTATGGGAGTTTCATAACTGCAGTTATTTTTATAGTGTATTACTTTTAAATAGGTCAGACCTATCTCAACATCTCAGTTCTGCCTATGAATTCACTTAATTGTATGGCATCTAAGGCTAGTCCTTTTCTGGTGATATCCTTGGTTGTAAACTCATGCATAAATGGATGGAGCCATGTCATTAAACAGGCATCTTTTTTTTTCTATGACTGCCCAGTGCATTAGCTGGTTTTTAAACTGGCTGCGACCACCACAAGCCGTAGACAGCTACACGTACATCACACCGTACTCCCATTCACAGAAAAACCAATAAACAAAAGTAAGAATAACCTGCTTTAGGAGTGGTCATTTTTATTTAGCAGATGTCACATCTTGATCGTATCCATCCACTACCTGCTCCCCCACCCTATCAAAATAAAAATACACACAACATATACACACACAACCTGAAAAAAACCCAAGGCTGATGCATGCATCAGGCCAAAAAAGCAGCCAACATGTACAGGGGAGGGAGGTAGGAGTTTAAATGTTTCAGAGTATTAATTGGGCAAATTTAAACTTCAGAGTGTCAATTTAAAATGAGTGAACTTTGGGTATTAAAGTGTAATTAACCCTTTCTTTAATTCACATTTTGCTATGACTAGGATCTGTTGTTGATATCTTTTCTAATACTTCAGTTTAGGATCTATTGCTGATATCTTTTCTAATATAGGCAAAAAAAATTTATAACTGTGAAAGTTCTTCCGGAAGAGAGAGGAAGGGATTTATTTCCTTAAACATTGATTCCCTGCTTCCTTAACTCTTTATTTGGGTTAAATTGTAGAAGTAATCATATAGGAAAAACATCTGTATCAGGTCCAGTCCAGAAGTGCTCGTCGTAAAAAAGCTAAAAGAAAATGGCTGCGGGAATTTAAGTCTCAAGAT
Source organism: Asparagus setaceus (assembly GCA_012295165.1). Taxonomy (NCBI): domain Eukaryota; kingdom Viridiplantae; phylum Streptophyta; class Magnoliopsida; order Asparagales; family Asparagaceae; genus Asparagus; species Asparagus setaceus. The sequence continues at coordinate 29,669,507 of CM022707.1, forward strand.
AATCAGGTATGGTGATTTCTGAAAGTATTGCATTCTGTTTTCTTGTAGATGCAGTCGGTTAACTTTAGTACTAATTCAAGTACCCATTTTTATTACAGAATAATGAAATGCAGGTTTCACCTAATGTCACTCACAGAGAATCATCTGAGCAGCAAGAGATAGATCAGGCCACTGAACTAGAGAAAGAAATTGTTCCTGTTGTAATTCGTCCTGGTCATATTCGTTTTCAGCCTTTAGGTAAACTTTAGATGCCAGCAGTTTTGGCTCCAGTTATTCCATCATTAAAGCGACACATATTTAAAGTTTTTCTATTTTGCTTAAATTCTTAAATTCAAATGCACTTTATTTTTTGATTCACATGGCCCAACGGCGCAATTTATATTGACATTGCATAGATAATCTCTTGGAAATGATTTGTACTTCATGTGGGAAGAGTGTTCTAGATATATCAGCTGCCTTGCCTTAAGAATTTTAGCAAGCTTCTGCTTTTTGGCAGCTCTATTTGCAATGAATCTGTCATCAGTTTTGAGGGTTATTGTAGTGACTCCTAAAACCTTTTCAAATTCCATGAAGGTCTTCGCTCTATAGCTGACTCCAATTTGAAGGAGAAAGATTTAAATGACACTGATGAAAATAGGAAAATCTTAGAGTAAAATGTATTCATCCCTAGATCCAATCTCTTATTAAAAGAAAAGTGATCTAATATCATGTGCATTATTTATGCAATTGATAATGACTTCATGATGTATGGAATTATGAATTTCAACAACTTCTATATAGAGAGCAGAGTATGATTATTGCTGTGCTGTAGATAAAACTTGTTAGATCTATTTTGAATTTTGCATTCAGTAAAAACTTGTTATCTCCATCTCCATGCCTAAATTTCTGATTCATTGACGGCAAATTAATACTTCTTTTGAAAGTTGGAGACCTTCACATTGATAGCACTTGATGCATACTTTCAAAGGTTTATTCAGAAATGTTTTTTCATGCATGTTAACATTGTTTTCTACATTTTTTTAATAGATGAAGAATGTAGCCACGGGCAATCTCAGGAAACTATGGTATGTCTCCTTGTTCTAGTATTGGTATTCCATTTAAGCCTTTTTTTTCTTGTTTACAGGATTTAATGCTATATGCAGACATGTAACCTAAATGTCACATCGTACGTGAATCATGATTTTTTGGTTTTAAGAATTCTTCTTTAAACTTCAAATCTGAATGTTCTTTTGATTACATTGAGATTCTTATAACGATTGCATGATTTATTCTGCTGTTTTAATCTTAGAATTTGTAGGTATAATTATCAACAGAAGTTGGTCATAGTATGCTATGAATTGTGGAAATATTACTGTTGACCTCTCAAAGACTCATTTTTCGTAAGTGTACTACATAACTTCTTTTGCGTGAGATACTAAAAACAATAGTTGAGTCTGGATCTTTGGGTAATATTGGTCTCTTAAGAAGTAGAGTAATAAATTTGCCATTGAACTATTGAAGACTGGTGGAAGTAGATAACTGGCTATATAAAACACTGATAAACATCACAGATGTGAAGAGTACAAGTAATGCATCTCTAAATTATTGATAGATCTGATTAGTTTGCCTTGTTCCTCATCAGCAGTTGACCCCATCGATTACCACCTTTGAATTGGAAGGTGCGAAGTTGTGAAATAGCCAACACTCAACTGCATGGTTTGCTGGAGCTAACCAATACAGTATATATTTCCATGGCAGCAATCTGATGTTTATCACTTAATGCAATGTAAATTTCTTTACATCTGGGTAGCATAAAACTTTATCATGCCGCATTGACTTTCGGATTCGATTAGTCAAGCTCGCACTGGCAGTTTTGTAAGTTAGGAAATACCGAGCAATTAATCACTTCCACACAAATCTACGCACATTCTAGAAGTTGATGGCCGTGGGTCATTGCCTGACATGACCCATCCAATGCTTAAATCGGTCTATTTAAGAGAAAGTATGTGATTTTAGGTTTTGATTGTGTTTATCTTCCTCTCTCTGAGGAAGCATTATCTGCTTGGTGATTCTTTTTGCATTTTCAGGGTATCCATTATGATTGAATCAAGGTTGAAGCTCTTGTTGTACAGTCAGTTTGCGCTGCACCTGCCAGCTTTAGATGCATGTTGTTACCTTTTCTAGTGTAGAAGTTTTGGGTTGTTATTCTTCTCTGATATGCGCAACTGTTGTTTCTGTCTTTACAACTCTGTTGTGTACTGTTTGTCTGCTGTGTTTCTAGCTCAGCAACCATTCGACCTTCTTTGATGATTCACCTCAAGGGTCAGACTCTGATCTCACCTCCTTTAGTGTTATGGCCCTGGGATTAACCTTGAACCCTCTATCATACTTTCTATGTTGATGATCATTAGGTCACCTGTAGTACTTCCATCATGAAATTTATCTATATAGAAGAATAATTGACATGTCACTGTGCTTGCAATGTCTAAAAGATGCGTATGAGGGGGTTTTTGAGGAGACACATCTTGAGTGGAACATATAAGGTACACAAGATAGTGCACTTCAGCACGAGGCATAGATTGAGCTGCCCTAATTTCTCTTAAGATTTTCCATATCCGTGTATCCATGTCTTTTCTTGTCCATGTCTCTGCGACATAGTGTCATGCTTCCCAAATTTTGAGTGGAACATATAAGGACACTAAATAGTTAGTATACTTCAGCATGAGGCATAGATTGAGCTGCCCTAATTTTTTCTTAAGATTTTCCATATCCGTGTATCCATGTCTTTTCTTGTCCATGTCTCTGCAACATAGCGTCATACTTCCTTCTCCTTTCTTGGTACTATTATCTGTGCCAATTATTGTTATCCGAAAATTAACAGTTCCACACTGATGGGGAACGACAAGATGGAGATTCTTGACAGAACTTATTTGGATGAAATAAAATAAAAATAAAAATAATAAAATTGCACTCATCATTTAAGAATAGAAAAGATACAAATATGGGCTTCACACCCGGGCACCTCACATGCCAGCACCTCACATGCCTAATACTAGCTGCAATTCACATGCAGATTTCTCACAAATATTCTTCTCTCCTCCCTTCCCAAATGAAAAAAATACAACCTTATTTATAGAAAAACTAAGAAGATAAATAGAATCCTAACTAAATCCTAATAAAAAGGAAACAAGTCTAACAAAAAATCTCAGAGATCCTAATAATCCTAAATCAAATCCTACGGAGATCTTTATGAAAGGATAAAATCAAATAAAATCATAACATTCTAATGGAACTAAATCTGATTAAATCTTCATGAAATCTTCTTTCAAATCTGAATCTGTCCTGCATCACAATTCACACACAACACCAAGGCTTAACATGCTGTTTCACTGGCTGACCTGTATAAAGTTTTAAGCAGGGCTTTACAAATTTGCGAAAACCGGTTTTTACTGGATAAAACTTGCATGTACAGAAAACCACCTAAGATCAGTCTCAGACGAATATCTAATGGTTTTCATCGCCTCGGGTAGTTTTGGATCACATCTATACTACTATATCAAAATCTTAGTTGGGGTACCAAAAAGATTGAAGGACATTTTCCATTGTGGAAGAGTTAGGGGCATATTGGTAACTTTGCACATGAAAGATTTTTTCCCTTTCTTTTGTTTCTTCTCTTATTTCTAGAAGATTCTAAATTATAAATGAGAATAGGCTTTCATTCACAATAATTAATAGTCATCATCTTCTTATTTTTAGAACATTCTAAATCAATGAAAATAGGATTTGAACAAACATAATTAAATATTCATCAAGTTATACGTTATAAGAGATTAAAATATAAAATGATAAGTTTCTTTTCTGAAATGATTATTAAATACATGTCACTTTAAAGAATACTTTTAATTTTAAATAGGATAATTTTTTAACAACTCCATATAAAATTTTTATACTATTGAAAAAAGTATTTTCTACAAAGATTTTGGTTGACATTTAGTATGGAAAGCTACATTCTCATGCTCGAATAAAGATTACAATATTACTTTTTATAAAATTATATCTTAGCTATTTTGGAGTATGATATAAAAGTGAAGAAGCTGATGAAACTTAGGGTATTAAAATATAATTTGCTCTTTTATATAAAATCCAGAATAAATAAGTTTAATATCTACAACACATGCATTTGCATGTGCAATAATGCTTGTGTCTATCTATTTTCTTGCAATGTCCTACAATACCTACAAGATGAAATATCTGATGGTCCCCTTGCAATGAAAGAGAATGTTTTATAGGCAATTTTACTATTTTAAGTTCTTTCATTATTTGAAGAGAAATCTAGTTATAGATTTATGAGTTAACTAGACATAAATTTAAAAAATGCCTGCATTTACACTGTTCTCCTTTCTGCATTTTGGAGCATTGCTATGTCCACATTCTCATGCCCATGTTAGTGTGATGTTCGGGTACTGTGTGTTACTTCGTGTTTAGTAATATGACACTTAGTTCAGAGTTATACCAGTCACAGTAGTCCTATCTAACATAAAATAGCATTTTAATTAAGTTTTTTCTAGAAATGTCGAGACCAATGTTTGAAAAGGCTTTTTTGAAACTCGCTTCGCAACTTTTTGGAGGGTACATGCTTCGGAACTCAAGAGTGAAACTATTTATCCCTTGAAGCTTACCCGTCATCGCTTAAAGCATAACTGAAGTGTGCACTTCGCGCTTCATAAAGCGGTTTTCTTTTGAAGCGCACGCTTAAGACAAGATAGGAGGATATAAAAGGATTTTTGACTAAAATGAAAATGCCTTTATGTATTTTCAATTTGACCATATGAGTGTAAATAAAATATATATATGTTATGCATTAGCTTAGTTTATTATGGTTCATCTCTATACTTCATATATTTAATTCTTATTTACTACCCAGAATAGGTATGTATATATTTGTAAATTATTATAGCACTATATATTAAAGTTCATAATTTTTACAAATTTAAAATTAAAATACTTAAACTCATGAAGCTTACGCCTCACGCTTTGTAGCTTACGCCTCGCTTCATCAAACGGTCTAGCGCTTCGCCTTGTGCTTCTGCATTTCGAAACATTGGTCAAGACACAGTGCTGTGCAATGGCAGCATAGTTGAAACTAAATGCCGGATAATGATTGGTCCCAAATAGTGGTTTGCTAGTGACATTTATGTTTGATCATAAAATGACTCAAGTGACTCACATTTCTTACATCATGCCTATATATGCAAATGAGATGCCTCTCATGCAATTTCTCAGTATAGTTTAATATAATAGCAAACAATTTCCATAATCTTTTATATACTGTTACTAATCTTGTAATTTATGCTCCAGGAAACTTTTCAGTGGAATGGAACAACTAGCAAGAAGAAGGGGCAAAAGTGGGGTAGGGAGAAGATGGGAAACTGGAACGATGCTAATGGTTATAATGAGTCTAATGGAAAGAATACTGGGAGCATATGGAATGATGCTAATGGTTATAAGGGACAAGAATTGGCTGGGGAAAAATCCGTGAGCAAATGGAATGATACTAATGGTTATAATGGAGAGACATGTGATAGGGATAAGACCATGACTAAATTGAATGATTCAAATGGTTATAAAGAACAGTCTAACAGAATGGAGAAGACTGCAAACAAATTGTATGATGCCAATGGTTATACAGAACAATATAGTGCAAAGGGTAGCAAACGGAAGGATGCTAATGGTGAACACTCTGATGGGAAGGCTTTATCTGAAAAAGGGCAGAGAGGAAGCAGCCAAACAGATTTTGGAAGCCTTCTGCCTTTAACACTCATTCCTCAGGTTTGTCTGCTACATTCATATTTCGTGTTATTTTGTTATGAAATTGATTGAAATAAAACAAAGGAGGCCCGTAAGCTTAATCCTTCAAAGGAAGATAGAATTCAATTAGAAGGGGAAAAAAAGGAAAAGATCATTCAATCGGATATGGGAATCTAAGCGGTACCATTGTTCTTTTAGAATGATATGCATCTTTCTCCTCATCTCTTTCCCTTCTTCGCAGTCTCTTTCTGTTAGGCAATTAAAGTAGTATAGGATCTTGGTAGCCATAACCAGAAAGGGTGAATGTGACACCATTTCATCATTGAAATTGTAGGAACTAACCAATAAGTTTAAAAATTTCTGCAGGTTGGTGATGTGCTTGCATATCGTTTAATTGAGCTATCTTCTTCATGGTGTCCTGAGGTTTCTTCTTATCGAGTATGTTCTTTATCTACTCTAATGAATCTAACATGCACATCTACATGTAGCATTGATTAGTAAAATACTTCATTTTCTATGGAGTAGAGAGAAATTTCGTAGATATTATGATGACAAAAAGAATCCGTTGTAGTGCCATTTTGACATCTCCCTCTCTTTTCTGATTGTAGGTAGGACAAGTTACATCATACGATCACATATCGATGAGCGTAACTCTGGTCCCTGTACCTGAATTCCCTATTTTCTCAGAGGAGAATACAGAACAAAGGGATTCCATGGTTCAGGAGAACTCACTTTACAATGAAGATGGCTCTTTACAGGCAATTAAATATTTCTGCATTTTCTTCTGGGTCTCAATGAAGTTTTATATGATAAGACATTAGTGCACACTTAAACAGAATTTCATGATTGCACATGTTATATCCAGATTCACTTTCAGTCACTTGTTGATGTGCGTTTACTCAAAGCCAGCATTCAGGAAGAAACAACACGACATAATTCTGGAAGAGAAGTGAGCATCAATGAATTAGCAGCTCCTCTTATGAACAACTCGGAACTAGATAACAACAATGCTAAAGAGACCGTTGCCCAAGCCATAGGTATGCATCCAATTGATTTATTTGTTCGCATATAAGAAATAGCATTGACTAGATAATTGTTCTTTCAATTACCTGCAGAGAATGGAAATGCGAATGAGTCAGTTTGGGACCAAATCAAACAGGCCCTCGAGGAGAAAAGAGCACAGCTGCAGAAGAAGGATGGCTGTGATGAAGGGACCCCAAATAAGAGCAATGCAGGTACTTCATGGTCGTACAAAGCATTGAGAAGGTGTGCTGTGGGGCCCACACTCGCCTATCTAAGAGGAAAGAATGATGAGAATACCGATAAAAAGTGAGGTACTCTCTGTACTTCTCGCACCTGAAAGGTTAAGGAAAAATTTCACAGCCCCAATTCAACACTTTTGCACTGGGAGTGTGTTAATGTCGTGAGAAATACGTTGTAGATACGCATGTGTATACTTTTAAGGTGAATATGGTGGTGATGTTTCAATTAGTTCGGGAACTCTACAAGTCTAGTAGAAGCTCACAGTCCAATGGGTTAATCTATGAGGGTCCTCTAATCTGTGACCCGAGCTTACTTAGTGAAATGCCCTAATGTACTATAGCGTCTGATCTGTGACCTGAGCTAGAACATAGTCAAATGACAAGGGATCCATATTAAACAGGCACTGTGTGTTTAGATATGACACCCTTAAGATTTCTTCTGAAATAAACATGTTCATTATAAGAGAGATCTATGTGCTGATTAACTCTTTGGAATAAAGTGCATCACAATGCTTGAAGCAGCCTTTTTCATTCTTCAAGTTCATAAAATAAACAACGGAGCAAACCCTTGTAAAGATAGAAATAAAATAGTTTCAGACTACACTTTATATTTTGCCACTAAACAAAGAGGATTCTTCTTATGCATCGTAATCCCAAACGCCTCCTCCACATCCAAGTCCTCAATCTCCATCCCAGATGGAAGTTTCCATTCAAAACAATGCAGTAGATTAGCCAATACAAGCTCAACTTGCAATACTGCAAAGTTCATCCCAGGACAACCTCTTCTACCAAACCCAAATGGAATAAATTCAGAGTGCAATCCTCTAAAATCTACATCACTGTCCAAGAATCTCTCAGGCCAAAACCTCTCAGGGTCTTTCCATGTTTTCGAATCCATGGATATTGTTCTCATATTGATGAAAACTCTTGTTTTTGCAGGAATTGTGTAGCCTTCAATGATGCAAGTCTCTGTGGTTTCTCGAGGAACGAGTAACGGAGTAGGAGGGTGCAGCCTTAAGGACTCTTTGATCACGAATTTCAGATATTGTAGCTGATGAAGATCGGTCTCTTGAACTTGAGTTTTCTCTCCGATTATTGTCAGCAACTCTTGTTGTACTTTGTGCATTGTAGAGGGATTTTTTACGAGCTCTGTCATTGTCCAAACTATTGTTGCTGAGGATGTGTCAGTTCCAGCAATAAACAAATCCTGAACAGGAGAGGAACTTTAAGATAGTATTATAGTAATCTAGGTTCAAATTTCACAAAACATACATTTAAAGCAAATTGAGAAAAAAAGAAAAAAAAACGCACACGCACACATTGCAATATGTAGAATATGGTAATCTCTCAATCAAGTGATCACTATATTTGAATTCACCCTAAAATGAAATCGTTCGGGTCGGGTATAACGATAGTCTGTTGTGTCAGGTGATCACTATATATGCTAATCTCTCAATCAAGAACCGAAAGAACATAAAAGCTAACAAATAGCAACTTTTAGTTATGTGCGAGATTAAATTAAAAATTTAAATTATTCAAGGTACGAATAACAGAAAAGAAGAAGAAGAAGAAGAAAATAAAATAAAATAGACATTGAATAAAAATCTTGACATCATACCGCTATTAGACCCTTGATGTGATTCATACTACTGAATATACTTCCATAACTAGGATCCTTCTTAACCCTCAGCAAAACATCCACCAAATCATCATCATCATCATTTTCTTGCTTCCTCTTCTTACTCAAATGCTCCTCAATCACCTGCTCATAAAACCCATCCAACTCCTCAAAATTCTTCTCCAACCTCTTCTTCAACCCTGTAAACCCATGAACCCACTTCAGCCGAGGAAAGAAATCACCGACACAAAAACCCCCCAAAAGCTCCTGAGTCTCCGCAAGAGCTACATGAAATTTACTCCTCTCCTCATACCTCCCCCCTCCGTACTTACTCCCAAACATAACTCTGCACACAATATTATTACTCAAAGCGAGACTCATCTCACTCAGGTTAACCATCGAAGAAGAAGACGCCATTCTCTTAATCGCCGTAACCAGCAACGCAACCTCATGTTCCCTCACTGATTGAAATGATTGCACTCTCTTGAGACTGAGGACTTCGAGGATGCTAATTTTACGTACTTGTCGCCAGTAATCGCCGTAAGGTGCAAATGCCATGTCAGAAAAATCGTATGAGAGTTTTTGTGCAGCGTACAACGAGGGTCGTCCGGAGAAAGCAAGATCGTGAGATTTGGAGATCTCGCGGATGATTTCGCTGGAGGAGATGATTAGGGTTTGGACGGAGCCGAGTTGGAGGAGCATGAGAGGGCCGTGCTTGAGGGAGAGGTCGTGGAGGGAGCGGTGGGGCATTGAGCCTAGTTGGTGGAGGTTGCCAATGATTGGGAGCTTCCATGGGCTTGGAGGGAGGTTTCTTGAGGCTTGGGTTTTGGTGTTGTGTTTGAAGAGGAGGATGAAGAATGGAATGGAGAAGAGGAGAAGGGAAAAGAGTACTGTTCGTTGATCCATTTGTGCTTATGGGAGTTTGAGGATGGAGATGAAGGGATGGACCTATTTTTAATCATTGGTGATTGAACTCTCTTTTGTCAAAATACACCTAAGAGGATTCAAATCCTGTAACGTGAGAGAATCCTTTTTTTTTTGCTCATGATATGAGAACACTTTGACTTTCTTAAAATGCCAATAGAGACAAGTGGGTAAGGATGGATATTGGGTGGTGAGGAAAGAATTGAACATTGAGAAGAGAAGTACAATTTGATAAGACTCTTTAACTTAGATAAAGAGCAGTTGATAGTGATACTTAGGTAGCGATTTCGTTCAGAAGGTAGAGAGCAAAAGGAAGTTATATACATCTTCCTTGTTGTTAGACAATAGATTGCAGATCAAGAAACGCGTCAGGGTGTGTTTTGACGACTTCTTAACCAGGCTAGTGGCAAATAGACCACTTGTTGCCCAGTTTTTTTAAAGTTCAAATTCCTCCTCTTAATCAAGTCAGGATTATTGGTCCGGACCAATCCTAACCTGATCAAGGACTTAACCAGATTTAAGGTGGGTTTTCCCTCAATCACACTTAGTGTTATATTTAAAATGAATCGCGGTGAATATTAATAAATAGTTGTAATTATTGAAAGTAACCCTGTAGGGAGAAGACAAATCAGGTACGACCTAATATTCCAAGAAGGGCAATCTCGAGGAGAGAGATTCATTGCAACTTGTGACACTTGAGATAAAGGTGTTGCCTACAATACTGCAATAGTACAATGACATTTAGACAAGGAGATGTGGTCTATTATGTTCTACTTAGAATACAAAGTCTAGGGAATACAAATCAATGTTCCCTACGCATCAAGTTCTTACTGTTTTAACTTTATTTAGAAGAATGATGGTGTTGATAGTGGGTCAACCAGAACCAAGCTTTCTCCTCCTCTTTATAGACATAGAGCACATAAGAGAGTCTTTTCTACCTAATAGTTGGCATCTCCTTCCTCTCAAATTCATTGTTTTAAGAGTTAGTAGGGATATGGTTCTCTTTTTAACTGTTAAGCAAAGCTAGTACGTGATAGAAATATGAGTAAATATTCTAGTAAAACACTCCATAGAAGGGAGTGTGATCTATGCCATTGACGGACAATTGAAGGATTAATTTTGGAATTGTGATTATTTCATTAGTAATGTAAACCAACCCATTATTGTAGGGATGGTCCTGATCCATGACAGATCAAATACCAAGAAATGATCTATAAGGATAAGACGAGCCATATTTTCATGATCGAAATTTCCTAATATGTTCCCATCTAAATATGATTAATGTAGTTCAAAATGATCAAACCATGGATTGGTTTCCCAACAAAAATTCCTCTAGCCACACAAACTTTGATATTAAAATCACCATTAATCTTTCCTAACAAAATCCTGAACATATTAATTGATCAATTCTAATAACCGTAAGTGCACACTGAACTATTATAGTAGCGACAAATACGGGTCGTATCCCATAGAGAATTGGTACTAAAAATTAAGAATTCTAATGTGATCTAGGCAGACTAAAACTAAAATTGGAGGAAAATGTTAATTAGTCTAATTCCAAATTAAAGAAATTAAAAGAATTAGTTGCAAGTGCTAATAAAACATATTAAAGAATTATCAATAGTATTAAAAGGCACCTAGGTTTATATCCACTAGATTTATTGGATCATAAGAATAACTTATTATCTCTTGTTTTAATTACGACTAAAATGAATATATCAGATGTTAAAAGAATGAATTATAAAGAATTTTTTATCAATAATAATCCACCAATTATGCTAAAACTAATTATAAAAGATGAGATCTAATGATAATTAGTCAAAGCAAGGATAAATTCAACATGGCCCTAGATAATCATTAAAATTCTATTCTCAAGTTGCATGCATTAAAGATAAATCGTGAAAATTATAAGTTAACTACGATTTATTAAAATGCAAAAGCAACCATGAATAGAATATTAATAACAAGCATTACGAGCACAAGAGACAATACGATTGTTCCTAATCACATCCTAAATTTAGCTTCAGTAACTTATATATGATTGGTATGGAATACCTGTCAAGGAAGCTGAACACACTCAAAAACGACAATTCCTTCAAGTTCCATCCAAAATGTGCAAGTATGAACATCACACACTTGGTATTTGCTGATGACCTCCTCCTTTTTAGTAGAGCTGACATACAATCAGTAACAAAACTGAATAATTGCCTCCTTGAATTCAGTCAAGTGTCAGGGCTGGAAGCTAATCCAAGCAAGTGTTCCATTTATATTGGTGGTGTGGATGAAAGCCTTAAAAATCAGATTTGTGATTTGCTAAATTTTTCAGAGGGTTCACTACCTGTGCGATATCTGGGAATGCCACTTATTTCAAAGAGGCTATCATCTCTAGATTGTTCCCCTCTGATCAGTAAAATTTCTGAGCAATTTCAAAGCTGGTAGAAAAGATAAAATCTATCTTATGCTGGGAGGATGCAACTTATCAAATCAGTGATACTTGGTGTTCAAATTTTCTGGACTAGCAACTACATTTTGCCAATCAAAATTCTTGAGAAGATTGATAGCTTGTGCTCTGCTTTCCTATGGGGTAACAAAACTCCACTTATATCTTGGAAAACTATCTGTTACAACAAAGAGCAAGGGGGTTTGGGGATATTTTGTGCAAAATACTGGAATTATACAGCAGCAATTAAACTTCTATGGATGATACATCTTAAAAAGGATCTACTTTGAATTAAATGGATACATGGCAACTATCTGAGACAATCAAATATATGGCAAGTTAAAATGAGAGTTAATGATTCATGGATGTGGAAACAACTGCTTAAAGTCAGGGATGTTGTGACAGAGCAGCTAGGCAGTGTTGACAACCTGATTCCTGCCATCAGTAAATGTTGCTGTGATGATAAAATTCAGCTATCCTCTGTTTATTATACTCTGCTTCAACCAGCTAATAAAGATAGTTGGTGCAAAACAGTTTGGGGAGGGTTACACTATCCTAAGTACTCCTTCATATTATGGCTAGCCATTCATTCAAGGCTTCTCACCCAGGATAGATTATGCCGTATGAGAATACTTGACACAAATCAAAGTGTCTTGTGTTCAAATCAACAACTAGAAACTCACAAGCACTTGTTCTTTGAGTGTCAATATTCTATGAGTGTTTGGAATAAGGTGATGGATTGGTTGGGATTTGCCTGAAAGTCTTGCAGCTGGGGGTCAAGTGGTTAATTGGTTTAGCTTCAATTTGAAAGGTGATGGGTTCATGCCTAAACTGAAAAGAATGGCACTATCAGTCACAATATATATGCTCTGGCAGGAGAGAAATCTGAGAATTTTCTAGCACAAAGAACGTGAGCCTGAACTGTTATTTCGTGCAGTGAAGATTTATATATACACTATTATCTTGAATGTAAAAATTCCTGATTATATACAAGAGAGAATAGAGAGACTGTAATGTGAGGTTTTTCTAATTAGTTGATCACCAGATTTGCTATCTGGAATTTCTTGATGTACTACAACTCAATTGGGAAATGAATAAAATTTCTTTCATTGACAAAAAAAAAAAACTTACATATCTGCGGTCTCTTCTTTTATAGAAAAATAAAAGCCCTGCCGTTTTTTCAATTAAAATCGAGAGACCCTATATATCTCTGGTCTCCTCTTTTATAGAGTATATGGATAGTGTTTACAAGTTTAATTCTTATCACTACTATAATTAGAGATAGAGCCTTCAATAATCAAATCAAATATCTCCAAGCCACATGAACCGGTTCAACCTCATCCAAATCATACATGTGCATTAGCATAATCACGTGCTGCATCTCATCTCTTCCTTCCTTGGTCATTTTCACTTTACCCCTTGTACTTTGAGAAGCTAACAAAAAGAAACCCTTTTGTGTATCACATGCATGCACATGTCTACAGATTTACCATTGTCTTCTATTCATGGTAATTTTCCACTTTAGCCTTGTTCTTTGCAACACCAACAAAACTAAACCCTCGCATTAAAACATGCTCATGTCAGATCCATCTCCTTTTCATGTCTTGCAAAATTTGCACTTCAATCCTTGTAATCTAAAACAGTACAAAAAGAACTTTGAACTAGCATTATTGAGTTAGTGATTAAATAAAGATAATAATAGGAATAATAAATTTGCATAAATATGAAACAAACAAATACCCCCATACTTATCTTTTGCTAGTCCTTGAGCAGAACCAAAATTGATTCTAACTAAAAATTAAAAAATAAAACTAAAAATAAAAAAATAAAAATAAAAGCAAAAATAAAAATTCTAACTCACTTTCGCAGGAATCGCGATTGCGATAGCACGTGCAACAAGCTGTTAAACCTTAAGTTGCCCTAAAAAACGAGTTGTGTCTCCTGAGGGATTTTAGTGGATCTACTCACAAAATCCAATGCATGAATGCAAATGTATGTAGCATGAATGCAAAAATAAAAAGAAAAAGACTGACTCAACTTAAGTCTTAACTCTTAAGTATCCAAAAGTAATTATTCATTTACTAGTATCAAGTTAAGGCAACTCTATCTTCTTAAAATTGGTACTTCACCCTATTCTTTACACCATTATTCTTAAGATAAAGTTCATATGTGTCTTTTTGTGTAATGTATTAGTTTTTAATGAGAGACCTTCAATTCTGACCCTCCAACTCTAACACTTGTTAAACAACTAAAATTAAGAGAATTATCAACTTTATTAAGCTTTCTAGGTTACTTTTGCAGTGAGTATTAGACTAATGACTCCCAAACCAGATGGTCTTAGGGCACTAGGTGAAGAGACACCCTTAAGGCTTACTTACTCAAGCAACCAACGCCACAATGTTGTCTTATTAATTAATTTTTAATCCATTTTACTACCCCTCACGTGAATATTAATGCTTCCTGAGGCACGAACACCCAGTTACTGAGTAGTTCACGAATTTTTTTTTTTTTTGAAAATTATGTGCTTAAGGTGGTTTAGGTCATCCTCTATATCTCCCACTAAGAACTTGTATTAATTAGTATAAAGGTAAGATACATATAAGCTTTACATCTCCCACTAAGAACTTGTATTAATTAGTGTAAAGGTAAGATACATATGAGCTTTAAAGATTATTCAATGATGTTATCCTTTAGATTTAGTACCTCCTCCAAGATTCAAGTGTTTCCTCTCCCATTAAGTAAGTTCATAAATTTTAAACTTAATAAGACTAATCCTAACCACCTAAAACTAACCAACCCCACCCCCCACACACACACATATATATATATATATATATATATATATATATATATATATATATATATATATATATATATATATATATATATATATATATATATATATATATATATATAAAATCCTAGCTAGAGGAAAATGAGAACACAAACTAGGGAATAAAAAGAAAACGGAGGAGATTCTCCGTTAATTTGAACGTGGGCCCACTCAAATCTTTCTCACGTCCTCTCTCTCTCTCTCTCTGGAAAGGTTTTGATGGGAGAAGATGTCGGTCTGGATGGTCTGATGATCTCATATGGATGATTATTTTCTCCGCTAATTTTCCTCTGGTTAGAGTCTAAGTCTAGCAAAGAGAAGGGCTTGGATCATATTTGTGCCTTTTGTAGCAATTTCAGAGATTGATTTCACTGATTGTAATCACTGGCGATTATCACAGCAGATACTGGAAAATGTTTGATTTTTGATTTTGGCATCCAAGTTTGAATGAAATGGCGGATTGCATTTTTTATTGTTTGTAACTAAAGATTTGTATTGTATGTAACTAAAGGCAAATAACGAAACAAATAATGTGCTTAGGCGATTTGTTTCATACAATGCTCACAAGGTATTTGATGAAAAGTCCAAGTTGAGGCGCAGCTAATAACAAATTCAACAAAGCTTGGAAAAGAGAAAAAGACTGACTCAACTTAAGTCTTAACTCTTAAGTATCCAAAAGTAATTATTCATTTACTAGTATCAAGTTAAGGCAACTCTATCTTCTTAAAATTGGTACTTCACCCTATTCTTTACACCATTATTCTTAAGATAAAGTTCATATGTGTCTTTTTGTGTAATGTATTAGTTTTAATGAGAGACCTTCAATTCTGACCCTCCAACTCTAACACTTGTTAAACAACTAAAAATTAAGAGAATTATCAACTTTATTAAGCTTTCTAGGTTACTTTTGCAGTGAGTATTAGACTAATGACTCCCAAACCAGATGGTCTTAGGGCACTAGGTGAAGAGACACCCTTAAGGCTTACTTACTCAAGCAACCAACGCCACAATGTTGTCTTATTAATTAATTTTAATCCATTTTACTACCCCTCACGTGAATATTAATGCTTCCTGAGGCACGAACACCCAGTTACTGAGTAGTTCACGAATTTTTTTTTTTGAAAATTATGTGCTTAAGGTGGTTTAGGTCATCCTCTATATCTCCCACTAAGAACTTGTATTAATTAGTATAAAGGTAAGATACATATAAGCTTTACATCTCCCACTAAGAACTTGTATTAATTAGTGTAAAGGTAAGATACATATGAGCTTTAAAGATTATTCAATGATGTTATCCTTTAGATTTAGTACCTCCTCCAAGATTCAAGTGTTTCCTCTCCCATTAAGTAAGTTCATAAATTTTAAACTTAATAAGACTAATCCTAACCACCTAAAACTAACCAACCCCACCCCCACACACACATATATATATATATATATATATATATATATATATATATATATATATATATATATATATATATATATATATATATATATATATATATATATATATAAAATCCTAGCTAGAGGAAAATGAGAACACAAACTAGGGAATAAAAAGAAAACGGAGGAGATTCTCCGTTAATTTGAACGTGGGCCCACTCAAATCTTTCTCACGTCCTCTCTCTCTCTCTCTCTGGAAAGGTTTTGATGGGAGAAGATGTCGGTCTGGATGGTCTGATGATCTCATATGGATGATTATTTTCTCCGCTAATTTTCCTCTGGTTAGAGTCTAAGTCTAGCAAAGAGAAGGGCTTGGATCATATTTGTGCCTTTTGTAGCAATTTCAGAGATTGATTTCACTGATTGTAATCACTGGCGATTATCACAGCAGATACTGGAAAATGTTTGATTTTTGATTTTGGCATCCAAGTTTGAATGAAATGGCGGATTGCATTTTTTTATTGTTTGTAACTAAAGATTTGTATTGTATGTAACTAAAGGCAAATAACGAAACAAATAATGTGCTTAGGCGATTTGTTTCATACAATGCTCACAAGGTATTTGATGAAAAGTCCAAGTTGAGGCGCAGCTAATAACAAATTCAACAAAGCTTGGAAAAGAGAAAAAAGAATCAAGTTTGGATGTTAAAGTCTCACAATTTTTATGCTTTAGCACATTGCAGAGTGATTCTGCAAACAAATACTTCCAAAAGATCCAATACAACCTAAAAAAGAATCATCAAAAATGTCATTCAACTTTGCACCCCACGAAAAATAACTTTGTAAACTTACATTTGCTGAAGAATTTGCAACTGAGTATGCGCCTTATTTGTTGTAACAACTAGCAAAAACAAACCCTGTTCAAAAGCTCTGTCCAACACTAGCAACAAATAGCAGAAGAGAATCGGTATGACGAGCTTGAAGCAGTGTACGGTGATGAAGTTTGAGCTGATGAAGTTTGAGCTGCGTGAAGGAGTTTGAACAGAGGCAATTTGGACTTGAACATTAATGGCGGAGGACAAGAACTCGTTTGAACAGCAAGTATTTGACGGCGGAGCTCGAAAACTCCTTTGAACAGTGGGCGTTGGTTTGTTTGTGGAGTCGTTGGGAGCTGCATGGTCGTCTTGGCCGCATAGTTAGAGAAGCGGGCTAGGTAGCATAGTTATGGTTGTACTGTATAATTGTAGGTATAACTATTCATAAAAACCCCTTTTTGAAAAATATACAAATTCTCTATCCGCTTGACGGGACCAACACATTATATATTTTATATTTTCATTTGCAAGCTTGATCACATGGTTTCAGTTCAATCATTCAACATTCTCTCTCTCTCTCTCTCTCTCTCTCTCTGGAAAGGTTTTGATGGGAGAAGATGTCGGTCTGGATGGTCTGATGATCTCATATGGATGATTATTTTCTCCGCTAATTTTCCTCTGGTTAGAGTCTAAGTCTAGCAAAGAGAAGGGCTTGGATCATATTTGTGCCTTTTGTAGCAATTTCAGAGATTGATTTCACTGATTGTAATCACTGGCGATTATCACAGCAGATACTGGAAAATGTTTGATTTTTGATTTTGGCATCCAAGTTTGAATGAAATGGCGGATTGCATTTTTTTATTGTTTGTAACTAAAGATTTGTATTGTATGTAACTAAAGGCAAATAACGAAACAAATAATGTGCTTAGGCGATTTGTTTCATACAATGCTCACAAGGTATTTGATGAAAAGTCCAAGTTGAGGCGCAGCTAATAACAAATTCAACAAAGCTTGGAAAAGAGAAAAAAGAATCAAGTTTGGATGTTAAAGTCTCACAATTTTTATGCTTTAGCACATTGCAGAGTGATTCTGCAAACAAATACTTCCAAAAGATCCAATACAACCTAAAAAAGAATCATCAAAAATGTCATTCAACTTTGCACCCCACGAAAAATAACTTTGTAAACTTACATTTGCTGAAGAATTTGCAACTGAGTATGCGCCTTATTTGTTGTAACAACTAGCAAAAACAAACCCTGTTCAAAAGCTCTGTCCAACACTAGCAACAAATAGCAGAAGAGAATCGGTATGACGAGCTTGAAGCAGTGTACGGTGATGAAGTTTGAGCTGATGAAGTTTGAGCTGCGTGAAGGAGTTTGAACAGAGGCAATTTGGACTTGAACATTAATGGCGGAGGACAAGAACTCGTTTGAACAGCAAGTATTTGACGGCGGAGCTCGAAAACTCCTTTGAACAGTGGGCGTTGGTTTGTTTGTGGAGTCGTTGGGAGCTGCATGGTCGTCTTGGCCGCATAGTTAGAGAAGCGGGCTAGGTAGCATAGTTATGGTTGTACTGTATAATTGTAGGTATAACTATTCATAAAAACCCCTTTTTGAAAAATATACAAATTCTCTATCCGCTTGACGGGACCAACACATTATATATTTTATATTTTCATTTGCAAGCTTGATCACATGGTTTCAGTTCAATCATTCAACATTCTCTCTCTCTCTCAAATTGGTTATTCTTCTTTGAGCTAAATGATGTGAAGGAAATACCTAAATCTATTTAGGTGTGAAAAATGAGTAACATAAAATTAAGTACAACCCTTAATTATTAATTTGCTATGAATCGCCTCATACAATTCATGTGCTTTTTACAAGAATATACTCTTTCTTTCTTTTGCCTTCAACAACCTCTTCTTGTCTTCCTTGATTGAAACGAGAAGATTTGAAAAAATGAACGAGAGAGAGATAGCATGGGCGAGAGAGAGAGAGAGAGAGAGAGAGATCAAAACAGGGCAACGGAGAGATAGCCGAGAGAGATCGGCAGGGTGGGAGGGACCAAGAGAGAGATCAAAGAGTCGGAGATAGAGAGAGAAAGACAAGAAGGGCTTTACTCTCTCTCTCTCTCTCTCTCTCTCTATATATATATATATATATATATATATATATATATATATATATATATATATATATATATATATATATATATAAATAAAAAATTTATGTACCGTGTCAAGGGTATGAGCATCACTGAACTTACATTTCCTTCATAACTGAGGATATAGTGGATCTTGGAGGACCATGACCTCCCCCTCTGCTGTTGGTGGCAACTCCAAGAAGGGCTTCAGTCTTTGACCATTAACTTTAAAGATCTCCCATGTATTAGGATTTTCAACGTCTACTGCCCCATGTGGATGCACCATTCTCACACAAATGGTCTCGTCCATCTTTATAGCCCACATCGTGAGGGTTTTCAGCGGATCTACCCACAATTTCCTACGTCCGCCAGCCATTGTCAAATCCACATTTAACTTCTTTATAGCCCACATAGCTCGGTGTTCAATTTCTACCAGCAAATGACAAGCTTTCCCAAAAACTAGCCTACATGGAGACTCCCCAAATTAGTCTTATAGACAGTACGGTATACCCATAATGCATCCACCAACTTTAGTGACCAATCCATCCTATTTGTGCTCACTGTTTTCTCGAATTTTTTGTTTAATTTGCCTATTTGAAATTTCTACTTCGCCCACTTGTTTGGGGATGATAGGGGGTTACTAACTTACGAGTAATTGAATACTTTCTCATTAGAGCCTCAAATGACCAATTGTAAAAGTGTGTCCCTCTATCACTTATAATAGCTCTAGACGTACCAAAATGAGAAAAGATATTTTAAAAAAAAAACTTAACAACAACTTTGTTGTCATTTGTTCTACATGTTACAGCTTCCACACATTTAGACATATAATCTACAGCTAGAAGAATATAAATATTCCTAAAAGAATTTGGGAACGGTCCTATAAAGCCAATACCCCATACATTAAAGAGCTCAACCACTAAGATAGGGTTCAAAGACATTATTTTTCTCCTGATGATTTTTCCTAATTGTTAGCATCTAGGACAACTCCTACAAAATTCAAAAGCATCCTTAAATAAACTAGGTTAATAAAAACCGCATTGTAGGACTTTAGTAGCTGTCTTCTTAGCACCAAAATGGCCACCACGTCCTTGATCATGACAAAATGTTAGAACACTCCTAAATTCCTAATTAGGCACACATCTTCTAATAATCTGATGTGGACAACGCTTAAATATATACGGATTATCCCAGAGAAAGTATTTTACCTGAACAAAGAATCTATGTCTATCATGAGTAGACCAGTGAGAAAGGATCTCTTCGGTAGCTAAGTAATTTATTATATCGGCATACCATGGTTCATAGAAAACAACTAAGAGCTCCTCATTAGGAAAACTTTCACTCATAGGTTGCTCATTAGATAGTGCGCTACTCAATCGGTACAAATAGTCTGCAACCATATTTTCTGTTCCTTTCTTGCCCCTTATTTGTGAATCAAATTCTTATAACAACAGGATCCAATAGATTAGAAGTGCTTTGGCGTCTTTCTTAGCTAATAGGTGTCTATAGGCTGAGTGATCCGTGTAAATAATAATATGAGAACCGATTACGTAAGACCTAAACTTTTCTAAGGCAAAGACTACAGCTAGAAACTCCTTCTCAGTTGTAGAATAGTTTAGTTGAGCATCATTTAAGGCCCTACTTGCATAATATATCACTCTTGGAAACTTATCGATCCTCTATCCTAAAATAGTACCAATAACATAATCAAGAGTATAACATATCAACTCAAATGGTTGAGTCCAATCTGGTGGGTGACTGATAGGAGCTGAAGTGATTATGTCTTTTGGGTATTTCTATGAGTTACGTAAATTATAAAGATTTTGGATATTTTCTAGCTTGGTCACCTACTCAAAATTAACATTTTTCTCCTTAACTATGAAAGTAATTTAGAAGGTAAGAATATTTCATAATGTCATCTATTATCTCTAATCTTAAATTTAAAATATAAAGCAACAAATGATAAGATAAAGTGTTCTTTTTTAACTTGTTAAGAAACAAATTCAAATCTTTAGATCGTTTAAAATTTAGATCTTTATCTGCTTACTTTAATTAATAAATTTTGTAAGTACACTGAGATTTTTATTTTATAATTTATGGAGAAGTGGTTGAATGTGAAGGTTGAATAATTATCTATAACTTAATATAATTTTTAACATACTTAAATCAAATTTGAGCTTATATATGTATTAATTAGGATATGATAGGATAATTGAAGTTTATACCTATAAATTAAAATTAATTAGGATGATATATGATAATAATATAATATCTAAAAGGATCAATGGTATTTTCATCCTTGAAAAGTTTTTCTCAAACTCCCACTTTTAAAGGAGTAATTCTATGAGTTATGCAAATTATAAAGATTTTGGATATTTTCTAGCTTGGTCACCCATGCAGAATTAACTTTTGTCTCATTAACTATGAAAGTAATTTAGGAGGTGAGAATATTTCATAACATCATCTATTATCTTTGATTTAAATTTAATTATAAAGAAAAAATGATAAGATAAGCAATTCTTTTTCTTCCTTGTTAGGAACCAAATTCAAATCTTTAGATCGTTTAAAATTTAGATCTTTATCTGCTTACTTTAATTAATAAATTTTGTAAGTACACTGAGATTTTTATTTTATAATTTATGGAGAAGTGGTTGAATGTGAAGGTTGAATAATTATCTATAACTTAATATAATTTTTAACATACTTAAATCAAATATGAGCTTATAAACATATTAATTGGAATATGAGAGGATAATTGAAGCTTTATACCTATTAATTAAAATTAATTAGATTGTGATATGATAATAATATAATATCTAAAAGGATTAAGGGTATTTTTATTTATGGAAAGTTTTTCTTGAACTCCAACTTTTGAGGAGTGTGACCCTAATATAAATAGGTCATGCCCTTGTCCTCTGGCTCCGCCAACGTTTTGGGGACAAATGAACAAAGGATAAAAATGATAATCCACTAATTAAGGGATTAAATTACAATTTCAATTATTTGATGAACTAATTAGAAAATTAAAAGATTAAGGTATACCATATATCGAAAGAAAAAAATCCTTATGTCATACAGATTAAGGTGTACCATATATCGAAAGAAAAAAAATCCTTATGTCATACAATTATTAGACCCTTGATGTGATTCATACTGCAGAGTAGGCTTCCATAATTAGGATCCTTGTTAAAAGCTGAAGCAACACATCCACCAAATCTTCAACATCTTCATGTTCATTTTTATCATCATTTCTTTTCTTACTCAAATGCGTCTCAATTACCTGCTCATAAAACTCATCCAACTCTTTAAAATTCTTCTCCAGCCCCTTCTTCAACCCCATAAACCCATGAACCCACTTCGACCAAGGGGAGAAAAATTAGCAACTGATAAACCCCAAAAGCTCCAGAATCTCTTCAAGAGCTCCCTGAAACTTTCTCCTTTCTTCCTCATAACTCCCCTCAGTACTTCCACCCAAACATCACTCTACACACAATATTATTACTTAATGTGAGAGTCATCTCACTCAGGTTGAACGTGGAGGTTGAACAATTATTTATAACTTAATATAATTTTTAACATACTTAAATCAAATATGAGCTTATAAACATATTAATTGGAATATGAGAGGATAATTGAAGTTTATACCTATAAATTAAAATTAATTAGATTGTGATATGATAATAATATAATATCTAAAAGGATCAATGGTATTTTCATCCTTGAAAAGTTTTTCTCAAACTCCCACTTTTAAAGGAGTAATTCTATGAGTTATGCAAATTATAAAGATTTTGGATATTTTCTAGCTTGGTCACCTACTCAAAATTAACATTTTTCTCCTTAACTATGAAAGTAATTTAGGAGGTGAGAATATTTCATAATGTCATCTATTATCTCTAATCTTAAATTTAAAATATAAAGCAACAAATGATAAGATAAAGTGTTCTTTTTTAACTTGTTAAGAAACAAATTCAAATCTTTAGATTGTCAACATTTTAAATCTTTATATGTTTACTTTACTAAATAAATTACGTTAGTTCTGAGATTTTCTACTTTATAATTTCTAGTGAAATGGTGAACGTGGAGGTTGAACAATTATTTATAACTTAATATAATTTTTAATATACTTAAATCAAATTTGAGCTTATATATGTATTAATTAGGATATGATAGGATAATTGAAGTTTATACCTATAAATTAAAATTAATTAGATTGTGATATGATAATAATATAATATCTAAAAGGATCAATGGTATTTTCATCCTTGAAAAGTTTTTCTCAAACTCCCACTTTTAAAGGAGTAATTCTATGAGTTATGCAAATTATAAAGATTTTGGATATTTTCTAGCTTGGTCACCTACTCAAAATTAACATTTTTCTCCTTAACTATGAAAGTAATTTAGGAGGTGAGAATATTTCATAATGTCATCTATTATCTCTAATCTTAAATTTAAAATATAAAGCAACAAATGATAAGATAAAGTGTTCTTTTTTTCCTTGTTAGGAACCAAATTCAAATCTTTAGATTGTCAACATTTTAAATCTTTATATGTTTACTTTACTAAATAAATTACGTTAGTTCTGAGATTTTCTACTTTATAATTTCTAGTGAAATGGTGAACGTGGAGGTTGAACAATTATTTATAACTTAATATAATTTTTAACATACTTAAATCAAATATGAGCTTATAAACATATTAATTGGAATATGAGAGGATAATTGAAGTTTATACCTATAAATTAAAATTAATTAGATTGTGATATGATAATAATATAATATCTAAAAGGATTAAGGGTATTTTTATTTATGGAAAGTTTTTCTTGAACTCCAACTTTTGAGGGAGTGTGACCCTAATATAAATAGGTCATGCCCTTGTCCTCTGGCTCCGCCAACGTTTTGGGGACAAATGAACAAAGGATAAAAATGATAATCCACTAATTAAGGGATTAAATTACAATTTCAATTATTTGATGAACTAATTAGAAAATTAAAAGATTAAGGTATACCATATATCGAAAGAAAAAATCCTTATGTCATACAGATTAAGGTGTACCATATATCGAAAGAAAAAATCCTTATGTCATACAATTATTAGACCCTTGATGTGATTCATACTGCAGAGTAGGCTTCCATAATTAGGATCCTTGTTAAAAGCTGAAGCAACACATCCACCAAATCTTCAACATCTTCATGTTCATTTTTATCATCATTTCTTTTCTTACTCAAATGCGTCTCAATTACCTGCTCATAAAACTCATCCAACTCTTTAAAATTCTTCTCCAGCCCCTTCTTCAACCCCATAAACCCATGAACCCACTTCGACCAAGGGGGAGAAAAATTAGCAACTGATAAACCCCCAAAAGCTCCAGAATCTCTTCAAGAGCTCCCTGAAACTTTCTCCTTTCTTCCTCATAACTCCCCCTCAGTACTTCCACCCAAACATCACTCTACACACAATATTATTACTTAATGTGAGAGTCATCTCACTCAGGTTGATCGTGGAAGAAGAAAATGTCACTCTTTTAATTGCCCGAAATGATTGCACTCTCTTAAGATCGAGAAGTTTGAATATGCTAGTTTTATGCACTTGTTGCAAATCATGTTGGTCAAGGTGTATGAGAGGGTTTCTGACACCGAATAAAGTGGGTGTTATGGGTGATTCAAATACTAGTCCTTGAATAGGATATGCAATCTAATTAGAGTTTCTATTAGCTATACCTAGTATTTAGATAAGGACAAAAGAGTTTATTTCTTCTATTGAGATTAAGATTCTTAATTTGTAGAATTTGTGGGTAGCAACAACTTTTATCCTTAATCTCTATAAATATAGCAGAAGCTCTTTGATGAGAATTCATTCAACCTAGGATCGTAGCATTAAGGGAAAGAACTGATAGTTTTTTTTTTATTAAGGCTGCATGTAATTGACTATCTACTTTGTTTTTCTAAGTTAGATATTGTATTTGATCCACCCGATGACAACCATAAGTATCGAGACGGGCTCTGCAGACTGATTCAATAGGTTCAAGAGGTTTTTCATTTGGCTCTCTATTTGATTTACTCCACATGTAGTAGAGATTATTAGAGAGAGATTATATTAGGCTTTTGGGGTGTGATTTGGGATTGAATGATTCATAGATCTCCATATTGTATTTCTCATAATTTAGTAAAGCTATTCTCCCCATCACCGTGGACGAGGCTACAAGTCGAACCACATATATCCCTGTGTTATTTGTGTTCTTGATATTTTCTCGCACCTTTATGTAATTATTTATCTTAGGGATTTTGTCATAAGAAATTGGTATCGAGCCTCAGCTATTAACCAAACGAGAAGATGACGACAACCATTATGAAGTGGGATATTCAGAAGTTTGACAGTAATATCAGTTTTAGCCTATAGCAAATTAAAATGATCCTCGTATTGACACAGAATGGATTGAGGACGGATTTGTTTGGGAAGTCGAAGAAATTGGCTACCATGTATGAGGATGATTGGAAGGAGTTAGAAATTAGTGGTTCAACTCTTCAGTAGGATAAGCTTACGAGAGTTCAGAGGCCAGATCCCGTTCAAGTAGAAGATGCACATTACAAGCAACAGGAAAAGTGGGAATACACTATTGCTAGAAATAAGTCTAGACGAGATATTCGTCCACAGCGAAGGTATGAAGATACAGTAGCTATGCATCATTAGTTAATGATTATGTACCATTGTGCTATTCAGGAGTAACTTCAGGTGATGGCTCTGCAGAGTGTTTAGTTGTTGGTGCAGACTATTTAGTCGGTATGTTATCAAATTCTCTTTCAGTTAGCGAGTCCAAGAGGTGCTTGGACTTGATCAGTATGTGCCGCACTTAGTGTCCAACGGGGCTATTGCAGAAGGTGGAGTAAGTTAGTTTAATTTAGAGTGAGGAATTTTATTTGTATTTGAATCAAAATGGAGATTTGTTACGTGTGATTCAAATCCTAATCCTTGAATATAATATACAATCCAATTAGAGTTTCTATTAGCTATGCCTACTATTAAGATAAAGACAAAAGAGTTTGTTTACTTTATTGAGATTAAGATTCTTAATTTGTAGAATTTGTGGGTAGCAACAACTTTTATCCTTAATCTCTATAAATATAGCGTAAGCTCTTTGATGAGAATTCATTCAACCTAGGATCGTAGCATTAAGGGAAAGAACTGATAGTTTTTTTTTTATTAAGGCTGCATGTAATTGACTATCTACTTTGTTTTTCTAAGTTAGATATTGTATTTGATCCACCCGATGACAACCATAAGTATCGAGACGGGCTCTGCAGACTGATTCAATAGGTTCAAGAGGTTTTTCATTTGGCTCTCTATTTGATTTACTCCACATGTAGTAGAGATTATTAGAGAGAGATTATATTAGGCTTTTTGGGGTGTGATTTGGGATTGAATGATTCATAGATCTCCATATTGTATTTCTCATAATTTAGTAAAGCTATTCTCCCCCATCAGCTCGTGGACGTAGGCTACAAGCTGAACCACATATATCCTGTGTTATTTGTGTTCTTGATATTTTCTGCACCTTTATGTAATTATTTATCTTAGGGATTTTGTCATAAGAAATTGGTATCAGAGCCTCAGCTATTAACCAAACGAGAAGATGACGACAACCATTATGAAGTGGGATATTCAGAAGTTTGACAGTAATATCAGTTTTAGCCTATAGCAAATTAAAATGATCCTCGTATTGACACAGAATGGATTGAGGACGGATTTGTTTGGGAAGTCGAAGAAATTGGCTACCATGTATGAGGATGATTGGAAGGAGTTAGAAATTAGTGGTTCAACTCTTCAGTAGGATAAGCTTACGAGAGTTCAGAGGCCAGATCCCGTTCAAGTAGAAGATGCACATTACAAGCAACAGGAAAAGTGGGAATACACTATTGCTAGAAATAAGTCTAGACGAGATATTCGTCCACAGCGAAGGTATGAAGATACAGTAGCTATGCATCATTAGTTAATGATTATGTACCATTGTGCTATTCAGGAGTAACTTCAGGTGATGGCTCTGCAGAGTGGTTAGTTATTCGTGCGGATTATTCAGTCGATATGTTGTCGAAGTCTCTTTTAGTTAGCGAGTCCAAGAGATGCTTGGACTTGATCAATATGTGCCGCACTTAGTGTCCAACGGGGCTATTGGAGAAGGTGAAGTAAGTAAGTTAGCTTAATTTAGAGTGATGAATTTTCTTAGTATTTGAATCAATGTGGAGATTTATTACAGGTGATTCAAATCCTAATCCTTAAATATAATATACAATCCAATTAGAGTTTCTATTAGCTATGCCTACTATTAAGATAAAGACAAAAGAGTTTGTTTACTTTATTGAGATTAAGATTCTTATTTGTAGAATTTATGACTAGCAACAACTCTTATCCTTAGTCACTATAAATATGGCAGAAGCTTTTTGATGAGGATTCAGCCGACCTAGAGTCACAACATCAAGGGAAACAGTGGATAGTTTTTTATTAAGGCTACAAGTAATTGACTCTCTACTTTGTTTCTCTAAGTTTTAGGGATTGTATTTGATCCACCCGACGACAGCAGTAAGCATCGAGAAGGGCTCTGCAGACTGAAATAATATATTCAAGAGGTTCTTGATTTGGCTCTCTATTTGTTTTACTTACAGGCGGTAGAGATTGTTAGAGAGAGAGATTGTGTTAGGCTTTTTGGGGGTGTGATTTGGGATTGTGTTATTCAAAGATCTCCACATTCTATTATTCATAATTTAGTAAAATTATTCTCCTCCTTCACCCGTGGACGTAGGCTACAAGTTGAACCACATATATCATGTGTTATTTGTGTTCTTGATATTTTCTGCACTTTCGTGTGATTGATGTTAGTTTATCTTAGGGATTTTGTCATAACAGAGGGGCAGTCAGAGAAAGCTAGATCGTGAGATTTGGAGATCTTGCGGATGATTTCACTAGAGGAGATGATTAGAGCAGGAATGAAGTCAAGTTGGAGGAGCATAAGAGCGTTGTGCTTGAGGGAGAGGTTGTGTAGGGAGTGGAGAGGCATTGAGCCTAATTGGTGGTGTTTGCCGATAATGGGGAGCTTCAATGGGATTGGAGGGAGGTTTTGTGAAGGCTAGCGCTTTTCTATCATGTCTGAAGAGGTGTTAGATCTTTAATAAGACTTGATTACCTCAAAGAGATTGATAAAATTAAAGCGGAATTATACCTGAATCCATGGTTTGGATCTTGAGTGGATTGATGGATCTTCTAATCTTAGGGCTTCTTCTCTTCCTTAGATCTCTTTTTAGATGGGGGTAAAAGAGATGATAATTCTTGTGTTAACCCTAGATTAGGGACCATAACCCCATATATATAGGTGTTGCACTTTTACAATTTGGCCCCTCATTAAATTGTAATTACAACTGTATCGCACATTTAGCCCATGACAATATATAAATACCGATAACCCAACTTAATTGATCACTTTAGTGGGTTTCCTTAAGTGATAGATTTACACATTAATTTAACATATGTGCCCACAAATAGATTTAATTAGATTTAAATCTAACAATCTCCCACTTGGGCACCATATGTATCCTTAAAATGTGTATTACCTTATGAGCTCAAAATCTCTATCACATACAAGGGTATTTCCAAACAATCTCGCCCATTGACCATATCAATATAGGATCAAAGCGTTTTCGCACATTTATCGTGACTAAACCCATCAATGGTCACATATACCGCTTGAGTCGAAGTTGATTTCTTTGTCGCTTCCATTACAAAACTTAAGAAAATTACACTTTGATTTTCGTTACAAAGAATTTAGATAACTTTCTTACAAACTCGAACAAAAGATGCTACAAGTGTAGATCTCTTGTTTTGTGGGACTTTGCGTGCGGGGGCGTAATCCGTGGACCACCGAAAATGATCGTCGAATCGCAGTGGTTTAGTTAGTGCTTCGCA
Source organism: Asparagus setaceus (assembly GCA_012295165.1). Lineage (NCBI taxonomy): Eukaryota > Viridiplantae > Streptophyta > Magnoliopsida > Asparagales > Asparagaceae > Asparagus > Asparagus setaceus. Next base: position 29,698,661 of record CM022707.1, read on the forward strand.
AAGGAAACAAGAACTTCAAGAAATATCTTAGCAAAGTAAGATATCTACTCTTCCCAAGAATTAAGGCAAAGCTTAAACTCGAGGAATCTCCGCGGATCGTGTTCTTGAACTCCGTAGCTTGGATTCGATTTTTCCCTTCGATGGCCGACCCTTGAAGTGGGCGTAGGAGGGTATTTATAGTCTTTGGGAAACGTGCCCACAAGTGTCATAAGTCTTTGGAGATTCTGATTAAGCCAGCGCCGGCGGGCACCTGCTCAGCGGCGGCGGTGTGGCTACACCATTTGGCCGGCGGTATGAAACGCCTCGTGGCGAAGCCGATGTCGTCTTCATTTCTTGTAGCGGTTTCCTGCTTTTTAGGCGCGATTAAATGCCCTAGAATTACGCCTAGTGGGCGATCTTCGCCGTGTAACCGCTTATTAACGGTTCGAACGCTCTCTCGCATTGATAAAGTCAAGTGGGCCCCATCAGCATTGATTTAGACCCTTCAAGAGCTCGTTCCAAGTATTCTGGGTGTCTCGCCAGTTAGCGAGACACAAGTAAGTGCCTCGCCTATAGCGAGACACATCAAGGTGTCTCGCTCGTGCGAGGCACACACAAGTGTCTCGCTAATAGCGAGACACATCAAGGTGTCTCGCTCGTGCGAGGCACACACAAGTGTCTCGCTAATAGCGAGACACATCAAGGTGTCTCGCTCGTGCGAGGCACACACAAGTGTCTCGCTAACAGCGAGACACATCAAGGTGTCTCGCTCGTGGCGAGACACAAACAAGTGTCTCGCACTGTAGCGAGACACAATCTCCCCATGTGTTGACTTCTTGAGATTTCGACGACGTTGTTCTTCGATCTTCTCATGATTTAGTCATATTTGAGGTTCTTCAGCAATTTTTGATGCCTACAGATACCCCCTCCAAAGTTTTCAGACTCCTCTGTATTTTGTCGAGGGGTCTGGAATACTTTGGATAAGATGCTTTGCTTCGCTCAACGTTGAACTTTGTAGAAGAGGCCCATGTTTTGCTTCAGTTTCTTGAATCATGGCTACGCGGCGTCGCTGACCATACTTTGGGATCAATAGCTGTTGCATTTGTATTTGGATTAATTTAACATATGTGCCCACAAATAGATTTAATTAGATTTAAATCTAACAATCTCCCACTTGGGCACCTTATGTATAATGTATTACCTTATGAGCTCAAAATCTCTATCACATACAAGGGTATTTCCAAACAATCTCGTCCATTGACCATATCAATATAGATCAAAGCGGTTTCGTCACATTTATCGTGACTAAACCCATCAATGGTCACATATACTGTTTGAGTCGAAAGTTGATTTCTTTGTCGTTTCCATTACAAAACTTAAGAAAATTACACTTTGATTTTCAGTTACAAAGAATTTAGATAACTTTCTTACAAACTCAACAAAAGATGCTACAAGTGTAGATCTCTTGTTTTGTGGGACTTTGCTGTCTTGGGGGCCAGTAATCCGTGGACCACCGGCGTGATCGTCGAATCGACAGGGTTTAGTTAGTGCTTCGCAAAGGAAACAAGAACTTCAGTAAATATCTTAGCAAAGTAAGATATCTACTCTTCCCAAGAATTAAGGCAAAGCTTAAACTCGAGGAATCTCCGCGTGGATCGTGTTCTTGAACTCCAGAAGCTTGGATTTCGATTTTTCCCTTCGATGGCCGACCCCACGCCC